>OW284516.1:20000000-21200047 GCA_935413205.1 Polydrusus cervinus
TTCAATTCGGATTTGAATTTTCGACATTTGTCAGCTGTCAAAGCTGTCATGCGTCAAACCTGTGGTTATACCCGCTCTTTTCTCGTACTTGTCTATGTTTTTGCTTTTAGATTTTTTTTCTATTGGTCGGTCATTTTTACAACGTTTATAACAGAACCGCCAAAACCAAACATAATATAAGAACTATTTGTAGGTTATGAGAATCATATTCCGTTCCGATCTCGAACCGTTTTCATGATTAAAAATTTCGGTACGATCCCGATACGATCCCAAAAATTGGCGAATCGACCTTGAACTGAAAACGAACTCAATACGGTAAAAATACCTGATATTTTCATGTGTTTAATTCGGATTCAAATCGAACTGAATCCTCATGAAAACGTAGTAATTATTATAGAGAAGTTCAAATTTTCAATAAAAACAATAAACTGCTGTACAATTCGTATTAATATACACTGTTCGACTTTATTTATTAAGTACCTTTGTATAATTTTAATAAGGAACCATTATTTTTATTTCTTATTAATTTTTAAAACCAGTGGTGCAAAACCGGTTTTCTTAGTTTTTATTTTTTTTCGCTTAAAATACTGAACAGATTTCATTAAAATTTTAGGGGTATGAAGGCAACTATAAGAGGCATCCAAATAAGTAAGAATATTGATGGCATGTAATCTAAAAAATAGATCTATATGACGTCACACTTTTTTGGAACACCTTGTATAAACAATAATATTTTCCTGAAATGCGCCCTAGGATACAGGTAAAGTCTGCAAAATATCAAAATCCTAACTTAATTAATAAGTGAGCTGTAGAAGACGGGAGGTGAGGTGCGGGACCCTGTATAGAACTGTGAATGTTAAAATTATTAGTATTTGATGATAAAAGAAGTAAGACTATCTTTAGTAAAATTATTCACAATTTATTTTTGCTGTTCCACAGTCCCCTTGTGCCCTGAAAAATCTAAAAATATTTATAGGCAACATCATAGAAATGTTGGCTTTTAATTTTATAAAAAAATTATTAAATTTGAATACAATAATAATATAGCAAATTTTATAAGTTTGGTAATAAAATTTCATTTTCAAAAATTATTAATGAGATGAAATCCGCTGCCCACCCTGTATACACAATTTAATAAGTTATTTTTGGCAGGGTCGACGTTTTAAATTATCTTCATAAATTTCGTCTAGAAAGCTAGTCATAACAAACAGAGTCTGATCGACTACGTGCTTAAGTGAATTTAAGAAAACTTAAGGACTTTAAATGTTAATCACATTATCGCGATTCTTTTAAGACCGAGAAAATAAAATTACCAGAAGATTATGAATGAATACCAAAAATATAAGTAAAAGTTAGTCGAATCCTTTGGCATCTTGGCAAATGAATGATTTACGACGAACGTTTGTTTGAAGTTGTGGGAGCACCGCTGAAAATATGCTCTTAAAACTTTACGGGTTTGAATTTTTTAAGGTGCCCTCTTTACCTAAAATATTGGCATTTCATTATCATTTCCGGTTATACCGGAAGTAGCCGTCAACTTTTATTTTAAATATAATTATTTTTCCGAAAATCGATCGGAAATATTGACATTTTTAATAACATTTCTGAAAGAAAAAGTTAATATTTCCTTACACTTAGTCGTTGCTAGGCAACGGAAAATAACTGTTAGGAAATATTTATTATTGTACTATAAGGAAATATTGTTTCTGTACGGCTATTTGGAAACTAATAATTCAATTTTTTCTATAATTACAACACAAATATTTAATGGCATCCTTTATTTGTGAACAAAGTTAATAATATTTATTTTAAAATTTTAACAAGTTGCTTGTAATAAGTTATGTCCTTTTAATAAGTCTCGATTTACGGAAAAATAGTATGTATACCTCGTATAGAAAAAGCCACATTCCTGGACTCCGTATTGTCAGTCTCGGCTTGCGCCTCGACATACAAACTTTACGGTCGTCCGGGAATGTTTAGCTTATCCTACTAGTTATATAATATACTATTTCTATATTATTGGATTTTGCTTAAAATTTTAAACAAATCTTGTATGATAATAGGTCATACAGACACTGTAAAAAATTATGGTAAATTTCATAATAATGGTGACATTTTTCAAACCCAACAAAATTGCGCTAAAATCTCCGCAGTAACTAATACCTGTAACCGGATTATCGATTCGCTGTAAATAATTATATTGGCCGCTGAATACAAAACAGGTTTTTACAAAATTGTTTGCGTGGATTCCAAGAAAATCACGTTTGAAATAGCGTTTAGAGGGATTTTGTTGATTGGCAAATATGTCTCTATTTACTGTATTTTGTACGCTATATAATCAGGAATTTTTTTAGGAGTCACTATTCATGAGAAGACTAAAGGAGGCAAATTAAGCTATATTTTAATGGGTAAGTAATAATTCTTTACTTATATTATAAATTTAAAACATTTATGAAAATTTGCTAGACCAAATAATTTTTTGTGTTTCTGGTCTGGAACTACCAAAAGATGGCGCTAAGGTTTGTATACAACCCAAGAACGTTGATACCATAGGTTTCAGTTCATTCGTTTGGTATGGTATGAACACCTACCCTGTAGCGGTGAGAAATACTTTCCTGTCGCGGTATGAAATGGAACGTTCCATATCGGTAACATATGGAACGTTCCATTTCATACCGCGACAGGAAAATACCGCGACTAAATAACAGTTACTTGGGAACAAACTAGAGTGCAAGGTTTGCAAAAAAAACTAAATCTTATATAGAATTGTTTTTTTTAGAAGTCACTATTCATGAGAAGACAAAAAGATGCAAAGTATTTAACTCTCTCGAGTTTTCTTGTAGTAATTCGGGGGACAATAATTAGTCCCCCGAATTACTACTCGAGTAATTACTCGAGTGATCACTCGATTATTGAAATCGCTCGAGTGCTGAGTACTCGATTATGAAAATAATATGATTTTTTCCATCACTAATTTTTACTCAAAGAGACCTAAGATTTCATATTTCGTAAGAAAAAAGACCTAGACTTTTTTTAAAAGAAGCACTTATCTTATATCTGAGAAATCACTTAAAATTGGATGTCTAAACACGCCATAAAATTTACAAAAGAATGAATATTAATTTTGACGTAATTGTATTGTTTCTGACATTTTGGCGAATAAATTTCTTAAATATTTGTAGAAGCCGATAATCCTTGGGCTTGACGCGGTTATAAAGTGTTTTTTTAGAATATTATTATTATATTTTATACTTGCTTGTATTGATTTTTCAGATTTTATCTTAACGTAACGAATTTGTTGAAGAAAATAGTAATATAATCGGGGGTAATACCACGAGTGCCTAAAAATTACCGATAATTTTCATGAAAGCTTGTTATTTATAATTCCACGAGTTCGAAGAACGAGTGGAATTAGTATAACAAGCTTGATTGAAAATTATCTGGTTAATTTTTATGCACGAGTGGTATTTAGGGAGAATATTTCTAGAATGAAATATATATAAAAAAAATTTTTTGTCATACAATTTTCAATTTCATATAACATAATTAAAACTTTGTCGTTATCTGTTGAGAGGGTTTGTTTTTCAAAAGCAATGAATTTCCCGAAGGGAACTCATAACAATAACGATCACGTTCGCAGTAAAAAGGTAAAAAAAACTGTCTCGTCAAATAGGTTCGATTGTTGTGTGTTGGATATACAACGTTGTCTAGGCTTATGGGAAAATTTATACATGAGTGAAATATTCGGCTTAATTTTAGGAATTTTATTTTTAATTTTCTAAAAACAACGTAGTTCACCTGCCAGACAGACTCTTGAAAAAATATCAACGGATCATATAAAATGGCGAATTAACTTCTTTATATCAAGTGTTTTTGGCGGGGTTAACGCTTCCCTCGATGCTTCGTCTAGTCTAGACATAACAGACCTTTATTTATGGCGTGGTCGCGTGGTGTATTGTATATTAGATTTATAAAGTATTGTGAGTAAAGAATATGATTAACTTTAATAAATATGGTGAATGTATGTTTTATTTATAATGGATATTAAAAGTTTAGGTATTTATAATTGTCAAAAATGTCAGGTTGTTAAAATTTCGATGTTTACCATTGGGATCTTATAAATCGTAAGAGATATAGCGAAAGTTAAATGGGGGCAAAGTTGCACAGTTTTCGGTTGTACGATTGCGAACTAAACTTTCGAGCAAGAAAAATTTCGCCTAAATTTAACAGTTAATATTTTCTGAACCAGATATGATATCGACCTACGGTTTTGAATGGTTGATAGATTCATCCCTTGAGAAAAAATTGACAATGTTGGATTTTCTTTAACTGTCAGAAAATTTTATATACAGAGTGTTAAAAAAGGCACAATAATATTTTTAAATTTTATCACTCTACGTCAATTGAATCACTTGTTCATAGCAAAGAAAGTAATTTGTCAAATTTTTGATATCTGCTATATTTTAAGAAATAACGATTTTTTTGAAAAACCTTGCTTTATTTTAACTTATTGGTAGCTAGATCTCACTGTGTGTCGTGCAAACTTTGCGAGTGATTATTATACCTTTTGAAAAGCTTGATTATGTTCAGTAACAATAGTTGTACCTACCTAAATGTTATAATATACAGTGGCGTACTTATAAACACCTATATGTCTATGGCTTATAAGTATAGTGTTAGAAATTAATAAATAAATTTTTTCCAAAAACTAA
Source organism: Polydrusus cervinus (assembly GCA_935413205.1). Lineage (NCBI taxonomy): Eukaryota > Metazoa > Arthropoda > Insecta > Coleoptera > Curculionidae > Polydrusus > Polydrusus cervinus. The sequence continues at coordinate 20,004,713 of OW284516.1, forward strand.
ATTTAAAAATGTATCTTTGTTGTGAGTTTTGTGTGACCTTATCTAGGGGCGAGTACTTCCAATATAAAACAATCGTGAAAAATTGTGAGATACTTATAAACCATAGACATATAGGTGTTTATAAGTACGCCACTGTACATCATAACATTTAGGTAGGTACAACTATTGTTACTAAACATAATTAAGCTTTTCATAAGGTATAATAATCACTCGCAAAGTTTGCACGATACAACGCACAGTGAGATCTAGCTACCAATAAGTTAAAATAAAGCAAGGTTTCTCAAAAAAATCGGTATTTCTTAAAATATAGCAGATATCAAAAATTTGACAAATTACTTTCTTTGCTATGAACCAGTGATTCAATTGACGTAGAGTGATAAAATTTAAAAATATTATTGTAAAAGTTACACGTCATTAAAATTTGAGCAAAAATCATCGCCTTCTTTAACACCCTGTATATAAAACTTTCTGACAGCTAAAGAAAATACAATATTAACAATTGTTTCTCAAGGGATGAATATATTAACCATTCAAACCCGTAGGTCGATATCATATCTGGTTCAGAAAATATTAACTGTTAAATTTAGGCGAAATTTTCTTGCTCTAAAGCAATTGTCCAGCAGTTTATTTTATTCTCATCAGTCAGTCTGCAGGTGGTGACATCCTACTAATAGTAAAGTTTCACTTCTTGGTAGAATTATGCAATCTGAATTGTATTTTATTATAAGCTCAGCAACAGTGCTATACGAAATACAACCTTATAGTATAAGGTACTTTTAGGTGGTTTAAAATTTATTTTTCCTATTATCTTAAGTGTTTGATACCACCTGACTAGTAAGAAATTCTGTGTTTTTACAATTTAAATCATCAATATGTTTTATTGTTAGAGCTACAAATGCTTTCTTTTATCCCTGGGATTTGTCAAGATTTCAAAAGAATAATCTTTTCTGGCTTGAATAATATAATATAAAATATTACAGGATCAAGAATTACGTAGCCAATTTGTTATGTCTTTTCGCCTTCCTTATACTGTGCTTCTAAATAGATTTTTATTTGATGTATTGTTTAGTAGATGTAAGAACCAGAACCCAAGCATCTTGGTTGGTTGGGTGGTTGGCTGGTTTAAGGCGGGGGTTGGGCGTTCGGCCCAAGCTTCTTGCACTGCAGCCTAGTGGCTTATTGTGCTCCCCTATCTTGCTAGAAAAGGTTTGTTCCTTTTATAAGGTCCAGCAAATTCCTACCAAGTTTGTCATGTGGGAGGATATCCCCACATTGGATGTCTCCGAAGATTCTTAGTCTTCCTCGGGTCAGTGCTTCGCAGTCATATATGATATGTGAGGCGGTTTCGTTCTCATCGCCGCAAAGCCTGCATTTAATGGGACCATTGTAAATTCCTACTCGGCGTAGGTGTTTTCTTAAGCAGTGGCCTGTTAGTAGGCCGATCACTTGTTTTAGCTAGGTGTGCGTTAGAGGCATCATTCCAGTTGATAACTTTTTGGAGGGTTTTCCAATTGTGGCCCTCGCTTGGGTATGACCAGGTATCCTGTTCCATCAGGACAGGTGTTGTTGTTGTGCCCACCTGTCTGATGCTGCTCTGGTTGCCTGTTTTGATATGCCAAGGGCGAGTTCAGGACCCCTGAGTTCTTGAGATGATCCGGCTCTTGCCAGTTCATCGGCCTTTTCGTTGCCTGCTATCCCTGAGTGGCCAGGAACCCATAAGAGTTCTACCTTGTTGTTCCTTGCGGCCAGGTCTTTCAGGTCCCCTAAGCATCTTAGTCATACTACTAAATTTTTAAAGGAATAATACTAATTTTATTTGTTTGTTGTTTAACTGGGTATTCCTTTAGGACTTATTTATATGCTGAACTTTGGTTCAAAAGTTTAGGTTATATATAAATTATTTGTTCCTTTTTTGTAAACATTTTTTAAAAAAAAGTTTAATAGGTATTTAAAATAAACTGCAACCATATTTTTAAATTTTTTAATCTACTGATTACTCGCCTATATCATTGAAATATCTTGTTATCATAAGATTATTTGGTATTCAAATATAGATCGTAAATACAGAATCTGAAGAAAGGATTTTTTTTTAATTTTAAATTTTCAAAATGTTTAACCTATTTGGGGCACGGATTAGAGGTAAATTATTTATCCCAGTTTTCTTCCATTAAATTATTGTACCGGAAGAAAAAGAAAGTATGGGTGAGACTTTTGAAAATTTTTAATTAAATTTTATGAAAATACACTAATGACGACACTCTAGTGTGTTTTTTCTCGCTTACTCTAGATAGGAACATACTAAACCTTAGGAAAAACGTCTGTTTGCCTTCTAGGTATTTTTGAAAATTTTTTTAGTAGCTTAAAGAACAAATCGTACAGTTGTAAGAAAATGCGCGTCGTACTTTAATAAGTAATTAAAAATGTAAAGAAGTGTGAGTAATAAAATTAACAATTGTGATGAACGAGGGCATTTAATAACAAATTCAAGATTGATAAAGTACACTATTATAAAATTAAACTCCTTATGTACTATTATAAATATAATTATTTTATATTATATTTATTTTAGGAAAATGTTTTTTGTACCTACTTAAGTAATTTGGACAATTGTAATGCGTGAAGGGACAACGTAAATTGCCGCTTAGGGAAACCGATAAAAGTCATTCCAAAAATAACAGAGTCATAGAAAGACCAGAGAAACGTAGAGACACAGTGAATATAGTCTAGGAGATTTTTTTGGTACTAATTCTCCTTGCCAGTGAATATCAATAGGAGTGTTCAATAGTAATTCTAAACAAAATATTAAATACAGGGTGTTATGGAATTGCCCAAGTTATATTTAAATGGGTGACTCCTTGGGTGTCCTAGAAAAACAGTCCATGTTTTTTTTTTTAAATCGACCATCTAAAAAGTGAGGTAAGGACCCCTAAAATCAGCCCGACGCCAATGTATAAAGCCATGAACTTCTCAATGAAAAAGAGTGAGAGATACGGGGAGAAGAATAGCCTGCAAGGGAGAGAGATGGGTGTCACAACGTTGCCAAATATCAAACTGTCAAAATCCTGTGTTCAATAAAGAAAACATATGGTTTTTAGGCGAACTTACAGCATCAGCTGTTTGTGTTTAGTAAACAAGAAATTGTTTTTCAATCAGTTCACTTTTTAGCGAAATGAAAATAATAAAATAAGGAAATAAATACGGCATCATCATCATCATCGACTTTTTACGATCGCATTTTTTCTCAAAAGAAGATGTTATTCCACAGAGAAAATTACAACCCCGCGTTTCACGGAGACAACTAGACGAAATAAAAACACGTTTTTACATAATACAAGACACGAAAAGGCTATTTTTTGTTCCAAGATGACATTCTTGGTGCATTCGCATTGCTGGGTGACTCAATGCTTTTGACCATGCAAATTAAATTAGTGATGAGCGAGGTTCATCGATGTTTTGTTCCGCCAGTCCCTGGCGTGCTGAAACGCCGCCTCACCAAAGTAATTTCTAAATAAAAAGGTGGCGTCAAATATTAAAACGCAGTGTCAAACATCGAAGGTTAAAAATCGATGCTTTCATCGTTGTTTTTGACTCTAATTATCGATGGCAAAATATCGAACATCGGTAAAAAAACACCGATGTTTAGAAAACCATCGATACATATCGCCCATCACTAACTAACTAAATCGACGCCAGCGCTATAGCGGCGTCCTTTGTAACTATAGGTAATTGAGAGCTTAAATGTGTTTGCGTTGAGGGAATAACGAAAGATTTTGTCGGTTTTATTGCAGAAAAAAAGAAATATGAACAAAAACAAGTGTTTGCGTAAGGATACCATATGAAGTAAATAGTTTAACAAAGAATTTTCAATGTGGACTGGCTTAAATAACGTGTTTTTGTTATGAAATAAGGGTTAGTTTTCGAAGTGTGAATCGCAGATTCGATTTGAAAGAATTTGTTTATTTTATTATGTTTTTTTTTTGCCAGTTTTTAAGGACTCTTGCTGAGGTAAGTTTAATTTTAATTTCTAAAAAGTTTTGAATATAACCTAATAACATAAGGTCAGTGAACTATTATTTAGTAGGTCACTGACCTTCCTATTTTAGTTTGACAGTTCAAAATCAAAACAAACGCACGTGGGTAAGGCAGTGAAGGCGTCCGAGATCAAAAACACAAAAGGTGAATTTTCTCACTTATTAAAGCAAAGCGACATTTAAAAATATTTTTTCCTCGAAGGTTATCATACCAAGATTTATAGGTTCAAATATACCTGGGAAAATACATAACACCCTGTATACCTACTATGTTTCTCGAGTAGTTGAGGCAAAAAATGCCTCGAGCCATTTAAGAAGGTTTAAAGGAAATTAGAGAAGTCTGATCTAATTCTTATAATTTTTTATATTATAAAGTATAGTCTATAAAATGATATAAATTTTAACTTTAAATACCGTTGAATATAATAATAATAATAATAATAATTAAATTTTAACTTTACGAATAAAAATGTTTTCCTTCCAAAAGGGCCAAAACCTAAAACAATAAATTCAATGCCCGCGGAAAATGTGTAGACGTTTTGGCCAAGAATATAGTTATAATGGTGTGAAAAACTGCGTTTAATGCAATTTTACCATTTTTAAATAAAAGATGTAAATTGTTAGACCCATAAAATGGTGGAGCAAGTAAGAAAAAATAAGAAAATAAAAAAATGAAATTGCATTTTTTTTCTGCAACAGAGGAGCATTTTAAAATAGCCAGCTTCACCTAATTGTGGCACGAATATCCTGCACGTGGTAAAAGGAACAAAACAGCTGCTCTATTACATAACATTTGTTTCATTTGGCCAGACAGTGTTTGCTGCCGTAGAGTTTGAGGTCAGGAAATATCGATTGTTTTAAATCAGGAATCCGCATTTTCCTGCTGAGGTAAATATTATTCGAGCTTTTAAAGCTTTCATGTATCGGATTTTAAATAGAAAAAATTTCTTGCATTGTATATTTCTTGGCCATAATTCAAATTTCCAATACTTCTTAACTTCCAACAGAACGCGAAACACTGATTAAGCCTTGTTTATATAAGAAAAAGCTACAGCTTTTTTTTCTTATTAGTACTGTCTAAAACGGGTAAACTGTTATCACTTAAGTTACCCAGGAGATATCTTCAGTTTGGATGGTTTAACATCATTTGACCTTTGAATTTAATTATAAAAGTAGCATTCGTATTATGTTCACACGAAATGTTTTAAACTTAAAAGAAGTGTGAATAAGTTTAGCATTTTATTGTTACTAAACCAATAGCCTGCTAAATAATTATAAGGGCACTCTGTATACTGTATAGGACTGTAGCCGGGAGCCTTATGTATACAGATAATCTTGATGTTCTTCAACGTATTTCAGTATAATGGGAATAGATAAGGACCATACCATATAATATTGTAAAGTAGATTATATAATAGGACGAAGATATAAGCTAGAGAGTTTTTGCTTTCGTAGAATATTGATTTACCAATTATGAGTGCGCATTTTCCTGCTGGGGTAAAAATTGCTTAAACACCCTTAAGCTTTCCTGCAGCATCTTTAATGATTACGCTAAAAAGGGTAAACTAAAAATGTAAACAGCTTTTAAGGTTAAATCTTTAATGCACGTGTAGCTTAGGTCGTATTAATAATATTTTTAAAATCCTATATTAATAAGACTTTAAATTGCTAAAACGCGAAAATGGAACATTAAAAAGTAATAAACTAATGGATAATACGTTAAATACGTTACTTATTTACAAGGAGTGACAGGAATGTCAACAAGTAATAGTTATTTATGGTACCAGTGTGTGATGTTGAAAATAAGTCACGCGAGAAAGATTTATACCACGAGGCCGTCAGGCCGAGTGGTATAAATTCTCAAGTGACTTAGTAGGTAACATAACATACGAGTGGCATACAATGTTTTATCCAACAAGTGAAAGAAATCGTTTTTTTATGAGATAATAATAATTAATAAGTTTCGTGAACATACCCTATAAATGTCAGAATGACTTGACAGTGACTTTTTTACATTTTGGTCAAAGTTGGTTGATTGTTTGGTTGCCACGGGCACGTTTAAAATAGCAAATGTTTAAATAAATGCTGACACTTGTCAGTTTTCCCTGCAGAAAAAGGAAGCTTTTTTGAAAAAAAAACCTATAGAAAATGGAGGAAACCGATGAAAATTACGTTCCTGAGGATATCCTTACGGAAGCGGAAGAAGCAGCGATGCAGATTTTGCCAGAAAAGTCCCCAGATGCTTACGACAAGGAGTTCAAAATGTTTGAGTTTTGGATAAATTCACGGAAGATAAAAGCTATCGATGAAAATGTTCTATTGGCTTATTGTTTACATTTGCAAAAAAAAATTGCCCCATCGTCGTTATGGACCAAATACTCGATGCTTCGCTCGACTAGTCACCTTTATAAAAATAAAAGATATTTCAAAATATGGCAAACTAGCGAGCTTTTTGAAAAGCAAATCACAGGGATACAAACCAAAGAAATCCAAGACAATAGAACGACCTGAAATAGAGAAGTTTTTGAACGAAGCTCCCGCCGACGAGTACTTGTGGATGAAAGTGGCTTTGATAATGGGGATTAACGGTGCTTGTAAATGTGATGAATTGGTCAATTTGAAAATAGAAAATATTCAAGACAAAGGGAAATATTTTTACGTAGTTTTGCCAGACACTAAAACCAAGAAATCGAGAAGTTTCACCATACTTGAGAAAGGATTTCCAGTCAACCCGATCAATTTGTGTAAAAATTCTGCTTTTAATAGTAATAAATAAATGGAATACTACTTTAAATATGAACGTGAGTTATTTGATAGTTTACTTCTCTAAAATGACATTGATAATGGAGTCATAACTGTCATGTATTGGATAAAAATAATTTCTATTTTTTCTTAAGAATGAAATGATCCACCTGAGTGATTTTGAAAGGATGTAACTCGATAGAATTGCTCAGGAGTTGCTATTGGCAACTCTGAATTCTTTTAAAAGTTTTTCTATACTGAATTTGTATAGTGACTACTAACGTGACATAGGAAATTACCTATACATCTAAAAAAGGTCTGGTGTTCGGTTCCTCGTGATATCTATTTTCTTTTCTAAATAAAAATATATGTTCAAACACTGACTCCTAAAAAAATTATTGTGTAACAAAGCATGTAAATTATAGAAATCTGCATTATAATTCATCAGCCTTGTCATATTCCCAATACCAATAAATGTTTGGTACCCCATGAGATTAGTTGATGAAATATATGAAAATCGTAAGAATCGGTCAAACGTACAAAAAGCAAGAAAAAGAGACACAATCAGTACTCAACATTCCGTATATCAACGGACTATCTAAGAGAAGACTAGGACAATGATACAACATTAATGCAGTATTTAGCTAGGGAGATAATTTAAGTCGTAATCTAAAAAAGACAAAACAAACCAGCCAAAAAGCCTGGAACCATGTAAGGTAGTTACTGAAAATCCATGTACTGTAGTTGGACTGGCAGGATCGCCATGTAAGGTAACTACTTGGTTCGATGAAGTAAAATACTTGTTTTACTGGTTAAGTATAAAAAGGGTATAATTGTTACTTGTAGTTACATTATATCTGACTATAATTGAACCTTATCTAACCTAATAGCAGCTTATAGAATCTTAGAATCTATCCTTATAGAATCTAACTTAATATATTATAATCAGTCTTATTTATACTACGTACTAACCTTAAACTACGATAATAACCTTTGGTTAGAAGGAATATTATTGTTATAAGTATTAAGAGCGATTACCACATCACGTCTGACAATGACTATAACCCCTGACTTAACCTTGTTATGGCGTTCAATGTTAAGCAGTAACTTATAACAACAATATTAAACAATTTAATAATAAAGGTAAAATAATGGATTTTGTAATTCTACCATAATGTCCCTATTTTTACCCTACAACCACTGTGTCTACCGGATCACCTGCGAATGTGGTTATTCTTATATTGATGAAACACTAAGACTACTCGAACTTAGAATCAAAGAATACAGAAACAATACCCTATAAGAAGAGACCGAAAAATTAAATGCAGCTGACCAATGACCATGAGACATCATGTAAATAGAAGCCGGAATCCTGTATAAAGAACCAAGGCGGCGTCGAATGATTCCAGATCCGTTTGAAGAACCGTTCTTTCAAAAACTAAGCACAGATTTTAAAAATATTTCTGGTTGAAACTCGCATCTTTAGATACACGTGTAGAATGTTTAAATATTTATACGTAATGGGCTCATATTTTAGTTGAAATAAAATATAAAACAAAAGTTATGTAAATAATTCGTTCGAGTTTTGCAGACTAATTGTATTTTGTTTGGCATTCAGCCAGAATAATGTTGAGAACATTTTCAATTTCAATTTCCATTTGATTCTAAAATAAAAATACAGTGCATCCATCATTTAATTTACAAAACAGGTTTAAAATTTAGATTTATACCACCATAGTCGAGAATTTTAATTAGATTTTCAGTCGTGTTTCTGTTATTTTTTTTCCGAGGGACCGTCCGTGCGCCGGATGCACTTAGGACAGCTTTGACTCATTGTTACACCCACTCAGTGATTCCAGTTCCTTGCACTATTTTGTATAAGTTAACTGGGGAGAGGGTTGGGATGTCCCTGGTTCAAATTTTGATTGTCCGAGTATTTGTTGCCCCTTCCGATCTAGTGACTTACAATGGCAAACTATGTGCTGTACAGTTGCCCTGACTTATCCTCATAATTTACAGTCATGATCTCCATTGTACAGTTGCATTCTGTGCAGATGGTTCTTGACAGCCATGTGTCCTGTCAGAATTCCTGTAATGGTTCTCAGTTGGTTTCTGTTCATTTAAATCAGCTGTTTGGTAAGTCTTGGGTCTGGATCCCCAATGAAGTTTTTGCTGTGGTGTAATCCCTATCTGTTTCTTCAGTGGATTTTGTGTTCACTTTTGATCCATCGCTTTATAGCATTTCGTGTCCTGATACCCACTACAGTATTACTTTGTTTACTTTTGCCACGGCCTCCAGTTCCCCTTGACATTCCCATAGTAGGCTTGATGTACCTTGTTGCATATTAGCGATCTGCTTGACTATCAGAATATATTATGGATCCGCTTATTGGGGTAAGCCCTCATTATGTTTTCATACGCACACTGTACTATGGCGTAGATTTCTGCTTGGAACACTGTGGGAGAGTTTCTCAGAGAAAAAAACGCAATTTTCTGTTATGATTTTTATAACTTTATAGGGTAAGGTTGCCTAAATCGTACCACTTTTTGGTTTAAATTTTTTTTCTTATAAACTGATAAATGAAATATACATTTTTTGGTTTATAACAATAGATCGGTCTATTGGACACCTAACTGTAATTTTTAAAATATTATTTTTTATTTCATTTTTAAAAAACAGCTGTTTTTGTAAAGAATAACAAATGGTACGATTTAAGAAACTGGTTGCCTAAATCGTACTAGTGGGTTCTTAAATCGTACTACAGTGTTCTTGTGGGGTATATTAAATAAAAATGAGTACAGTTTTTTGTAAAGAAAACAAATTACAAAACATTATCGTTTATATTAAGCATTTTACAAAAAAAAACATTAAAAAAAATCTACCACACGTTTGAAAATAATTTTAAATGTACCTACAACAAAAGTTGCACACGTAGTCCTTATTAAGCCGTGTCACGTTGGAACACTTTTCATGTGCGTGTGTGGTACGATTTAGGAAACTGTCAATTAAAATAATAAATGATACAATTCTAACCCCAATTTAGATCTAAAATTAAATTCAATTTTTGCAAAATTACCAGAACTTCCCAGGCTATGCTACTAAAAAAATATATCTGTCAATTAAAATAATAAATGATACAATTCTAACCCCAATTTAGATCTAAAATTAAATTCAATTTTTGCAAAATTACAAGAACTTCCCAGGCTATGCTACTAAAAAAATATATCTGTATAAATGCTACTTACAAATGAGATAGAGCCTTGCAAAAAATCAACAAAATTAACATGAAAATAGCCGAATTCTTTTAACTTGCTTTTCCCGCTTAGTGAAACACAACCGGTGCAATACGATTATACTATGCAACTGGCACTAGTTAGACACTACAACAACGTCCGATAGATGTCATATAATTCATCGTCTAATTTAAAAACTTGTAGTAGTACGATTTAGGCAACGGTACGATTTTGGCGACTTTACCCTACATTTGTATACATTTTTTCATTAAAACATTTCACAGTCCCAGATAGATAAATCTAGATTCGAAAGGACTTTATTTAAGTATTAAGTCACCGAAAAACTTAGATTAAGATTATTATGGCATACCAGTGCTACTGGTAGAAAGTTTGAATAATAGACCAAAAGGAAGCAGTTTAAATACTAAACTGCTGGACAATTGCTTTTGAGCAAGAAAAATTTCGCCTAAATTTAACAGTTAATATTTTCTGAACCAGATATGATATCGACCTACGGTTTTGAATGGTTGATAGATTAATCGCTTGGGAAACAATTGTCAATGTTGGATTTTCTTTAACTGTCAGAAAATTGTATATACAGGGTGTTAAAGAAGTCGATGGTTTTTGCTCCAAATTTAATGGAGTGTAACTTTCTCAATAATATTTTTAAATTTTATCATTCTACGTCAATTGAATCACTGGTTCATAGCAAAGAAAGTAATTTGTCAAATTTTTGATATCTGCTATATTTTAAGAAATACCGATTTTTTTGGAAAACCTTGCTTATTTTAACTTATTGGTAGCTAGATCTCACTGTGCGTTGTATCGTGCAAACTTTGCGAGTGATTATTATACCTTATGAAAAGCTTGATTATGTTACAATAGTTGTACCTAAATATTATGATGTACAGTGGCGTACTTATAAATGCATATATATCTATGGTTTAAGACAGGGGTTCCCAAACTTAATTTGTCTACTGCCCACTTTGAGAATAAATTATTTTTTAGCGCCCCCATTTTTTTTCTTGGTCTCTTACCGCTCCCCTTTAGGCCTGCAGCGCAGGCGTTATCGCCCACTTTGGGAAAGGCTGGTTTAAGAGTATCTCACAATTTTTCACGATTGTTTTATATTGGAAAGTACTCGCCCCTAGATTAGGTAAATTTTTTCTTAGTTTTTAGGTTTTCATATCGCACTACAGGTATATTATACAGTGTGTTTAGAAAATTTTAACAAAGATCATTTTTTGTTTAATATTTTTGGAAAAAAATTATTTATTAAATTCTAACTTACTATTCTTAAAATTAAATTTGCATTGAAAGAGACTTTGATATTAAATATCACTAGCTGCCGTCAAACCAAACCCCGTCCATCCGAGGCGGACCTACAAGGTATTAATCCCATCAAAATCAAACTAGCGACACTTAATTTTAAGGATCCCAAAAAAGGTTTTCCAAAAAAATCGGTATTTGTCAAAATATAACAGATATCAAAAATTTGACAAATTAGTTTCTTTGCTATTAGCCAGTGATTCAATTGACGTAGAGTGATAAAATTTAAAAATATTATTGTGAAAGTTACACGCCATTAAAATTGGAGCAAAAATCATCGTCTTCTTTAACACCCTGTATATAATATTTTCTGACAGTTAAAGAAAATCCAACATTGACAATTGTTTCCCAAGGCATGAGTCTATCAACCATTCAAAACCGTAGATCGATATCATATCTGGTTCAGAAAATTTAGGCGATATTTTTCTTGCTGGAAAGCAATTGTCCAGCAGTTTACTTTCATATCACTATGGCTACGACCGAAATAACATCATAGTAGAGTCAAAATCAATCATGAAAAGTATTCGTTTGTAATAATTTGTTTGCCAGCATATGGTTACTAAATTAGTGTACTCAAATCAGTAACTACACATGGAAAATAATTAATTTAAGGATAAGCATTTGATTGATCGCTTTTCTTGTTCAGAGGTTATTCTATACCCAATAAATAAATAACTTGATGGATTATCACAAATATTATTCTGTTAAAAAACTTTACTTTTGCCTCTCCCAGAAAATTCGGTATCTTATTTTTATTGAATTCATGTATCAGTAGCGTGCGGTCAATGGAAGCGATGAAAGAAACGCTTCTCCTGTATAACTTTTTGTTTCAAATATATATCTATCTTGTCTACTATTTATTTTAATAATATCGTCGTACCTTTTTTATTCCTAAAACAGTTAACTGTTCTCGTACAGTTTATCGTTTTTTGTAAACACATTTTTATTTTCAAGAGACGTGAATCCGTATTGATTGGTTCTGCGAACAGCCATTTAAGCTTAAGATCTAAGCTTCTTTACCCTTAAAATCTTTTAAAAATATACTCAAACGAAAAGCTTAGGAAACTATGCTTCGAAGAAAAATATTTAAAAGTAATTTTATTGTTACTGTGATAATCTGGTATATTTTCTTTGCTAAAAATTAATATTATATTACATAACAAGTGATGAAAGTGATACTTTTCAAACGAACAAATATTTAGCACGAGGCGTTAGCCGAGTGCGAAAATTCTCCGAGTTTTAGAATAATCACTTTCACACGAGTAATGTACAGGGACATTATTTTAAGTGTCTCACCCGATTGACGACTTTGCTATCGACCACAATAAAAAAACAATTATGTATTCTTTAATAGCTTTTAGTGAAGAAGCCAAATTTGATGTCAAAAATAATCTATGATTACAAATTTGACAGATACGACGCCATATTGGATTTTCTTAAATGGCAACCCTACCTTATAGTAAGCCAGCTGCATTCGCTTATTTGTTCCAACATTAAAAATGTATAATTGTCAATATTTATTTTTAGCCGTTCCGGAGATACGAGGCTTCAAAGTTGGTGATTTTGTTATTATCGAATTAACAGAAGTTTTGAGATTAGAAACTTAATTTTTTCTGGAGATACGTAATATTTTATGGCGGAGCCACCCATGCTATTGTCATATTATGTCAGATGTCAAAAAATGACAGTTACGTAGTTATAAATGTTAGTCGCTATTTAAAAATATTTAAAATGGCGTCGTATCTGTAATTTTTTGACGTCTGACATATTATATGACAATAGCATGGGTGGCTCCGTTATAATAAATTACATATCTCCAGAAAAAATTGATTTTTTAATCACAAAGTTTCAATTTTTTAAAGGGCTGAGATACTTAAAATACATAATCGAACGATGCAGTGTTTGATGCGGTCGTATTTCCGTAAGGTTTGGAAATAAATATCGACAACTATATATTTTTGAAATCGGACCGCGAAATGCAATACACTGACGTAGTTATAAATGTGGGTCGCTATTTAAAAATATTCAAAATAGCGTCGTATTTATCATTTTTTGACATTTGACATATATAGGAATGGCATGGGTGGCTCCGCCATAAAATATTACGTATCTCCAGAAAAAATTGAGTTTCTAATCTCAAAGCTTCTGTTAATTCGATGATAACAAAATCACCAACTTCGAAGCCTCGTTTTTCCGGAACGGCTGAAAATAAATATTGACAATTATACATTTTTAATGTTGGAACAAATAGGCGAATGCAGCTGGCTTACTATCAGGTAGGGTTGCCATTTAAGAAAATCCAATATGGCGTCGTATCTGTCAAATTTGTAAACATAGATTTTTTTTGACAATAAATTTGGCTTCTTCACTAAAAGCTATTGGGGAATACATAATTGTTTTTTTTATTGTGGTCAATAGCAAAGTCGCCAATCGGATAAGACACTTAAAATAATGTCCCTGTACATTATTTTTCCTACGACCACAAAGAATTTATTAAAAAATCCTTTGATTTGTGAAAAAAATATTTCAACACTAGTGTTTAAATTAGCATACTTAGGATTATGTTCCACTTTATATCTGGTTTCATAGTTTGTCAATAAGCTTTTCCTTTTTGGGCAAGGGCCTGTCGACATATTAAGCACCGGTTCCCGCAGATCACCGAAGTTAAGCGGTGTCGAGCGCGGTTAGTACTTGGGCGGGTGACCGCTTGGAAACACGGCGTGCTCTTGCCTCAGGGAAGAGTGTAAAATGAATCGACACCTAGCCATCCTATTCACGCCGGACAGGCCGGATGAGATCGGATATCTCGTATGATGAAGGTGCCGTTTCACACTCCCCAGTCGGTAGATCACATTAGTGGTCGATGACCGGTTCAAGATGGCCTACGTAGTCGGCGAAACTGTAAAAAAAAAACAAAAAAAAAAAGGTTTTCCTTAATTTGTAGTTTCATTTTTTCATATTATATATATCATAGGAAGAACTAATCCTGGATTGACTTCTAGATTAACCAGAATGAAATATTTTAAATGTAATCAAGGAAAGATACATTAAACATAAATTTGAAAAATCCACCCAACAAGGAAGATTTCAATTCAAAATAATTCTATAAATTATTTAATATTTTTATAAAAAAAAGTCAAATACTCCTGATAGGATTTGAACCTGTGACCTTGCGATCTATAGGCTAGAGCTCTATTCTCTACGCTATCGATACCAATAAACATTTGTTGTTTTATACATGACACTCTTCAACGCGATTTGTTTTTTCTGATAATAGATTTTCCAACATATTATTAACCTTTTTTATAATTTCAGATGGGGTATTTTCACACTCTAATTCTGAATCACTCGACAAACACATGATAAATAAGTTAAACACTGTTTCTACTCCCATATGGTTATTTGCTGTTTCCTTTACACTTAAGTGGCGGGTAAAGTATGCTATTCCAGTTAACTGTGCGGCAAAATTTCATATCCATCCTAGTTAGGTTATGAAACTGACCAATCACAGTAGTCAATTGCAGAAAAGCCAAATTTACGTTTTCTGGCAGTTGAGAGAAGTTAGGTTAACAATATGCTCCAAAAATATGCAAATCTGTTAGATGAAATTTGTTCTTTTTAAATTTAAATCAAAACATTTATCCCAGAGTCTATGTTTACACAATATTTTCCTAAAGAGTACACAAAATAGTGCGAAAATTGAAGGTATAATAACCAAATTATATTTCTACCAAATTATTGTTATTTTCTGACCAAACTAAAGATTTGCGCACAGACCCACTTTCTTATTTCAAAAATATCTTTATTTTCACTCATTTCTAGACAATTATTACTACATGCTTTGCATAAAATGTACTATATTTCTACCAAATGAACGGTTCCTTACTAACCTTGGTAATTTTTTCCATATAAATAATATATTATTATAAATATTTGTACACGGGGATATTTTCCAATATATTTGAACGGGGATCCAACCATAATTGATCTTAAAACTTTTATTATACGCAACAAACATAGAAAATTAACTGGTAATTCTTCCTTAAATGGTGGAACATAAAGATAACGCGATAAAACAGACGAAATTCTAAGATTTCTAGAAAAAAATCCATTTTTACTAAAATTTTTAAGGTTATGTTAGTTCTACTTACAGTATTGCCACCTATTTCCACGTTAACACTGTTGCTAGTTTGTAAATTGGCGATTATTTTAAAAAATTTGGCCAAAAAAAAAATTCATTTTAATACACAAAATTCATTTGTAACTGTTTCAAACAAATTCTACAGCCTTTTTGTTGTACTTTCGGAGTTATAATTCTTATGCAAGCAGAAATAAACCCGACAAACCTATTTTTCTTCTGTGCAATTCAATAAAACAATTATTAATGAAGTTCGGAAGTTGAGTCGTAGAAAAAATATACTGTACAACTCCGAGTGGATTGTCGGAAGTTTAAGCACTCCGCCTACGGCGTCGTGCTCAATTTACTTCCTCGTGCGATATGGACATCATATCCACTCTTGTTGTACAAACTACTATTTTAATTACTGCTTTCTAAAATGTGTTCTTTTTAATAAATAGTAAAAAACAATATAATATAAAAAGTCCCAGAATACGGGAACAACGATTCTAAATTATACAGGAAGTCACAAAATACAAGTGGTCATAAGTAGGTACGTTACATTTATTCAGTTAATAAGTCATCCAGCATTAACCCTGCCAACTACCCCTTTTAAAAGTGTTCAGTTTGTTTAACAAAGTCCCTACATGTATCCCATGTAAAAGCCTGTTTAATTACTAATCGTGAGGGGAATGACCTAATTTCATCCCCTTAAAAATTAAAGAGCACTTTGTTCAGTACTACGGGGGAAAACGAAACCTTTTTAAGATCAATAACCCCGTTTGTTTTAAATTTTAAACGCATGAAACTGAAATGGTTACTGTATCAAGTGATTTAGAAACCATATTATTTTTTTCTATGCATGGGTAACGTTTAGGGACGGTTCTATAGTCTATTTCAGAAAGGTGTAGAGTAATAAAATGGAAAATTCCGTCCAATTCGGCTCAATTTTGGCGTCGGCCTTGGGCGCAGGTAAATTTTGTGCATTAAATTATTTATGATAACATAACTAACCAAAGAAAAAAAAAGATAATTTGATAAAGAAGGAACTATTAGCTATATTAAATTTACACAAACATCGTTTTATGAAATATTCCGTGAAAGATATAGCTAAAAAACATAGTGTAACTGTGCTGCGCACACCGCCTGTTTTTTTTAAATCGAGTCTGTACGCCGGCAAAAACATTTTTCAATTTAAAAATTATTTACAGACGCTAATATAACTAGGTACTGTAAAAAATATTACTTATAGAATTGAAGCCTACTTTTTTTAGCCAACTATTTATTAAGTCGTTTATCAAACGAAAGACATAAATAGAAGGTTTATCTTAGAATATTACAGAAATGCGTGATCAAATGTATTCTACTAACGTTTCTCTTACAAGCAGATTTTTCTTTTAAGTTCCTTATTCCTTTAACTTATAGCAGCTCATATTTTATATTATCTTCACTATGTATTTTAAAAGCAAAAGTTAGAAACAACTGGATTTGTTTATTGTTATACTCTTCGGAAGTGCCATCTCTTTTTTGTCTAGTGGGAAAAGTAATGAAAATATAGTATCGTTGCTTTTCTCAGTAATAATATGTTGTAATATTAAACTAACGAAAGTAACTTTAAAACTTCTTGACTAAATAAATAAGGGTATATTATTACATACCGACTTGAAAAGTGTTTCATTATTACCGTCTAGAGATGAGCTTGCCCGAAGCGCGAAACGGCAAGGAAATATATCTCGAGTATTTTCGAGACATTAATGAAGCTTTAAATCGAGAACTCTTTACTATTTTATTTACAATCGTTGTTATATTTAAAATTTTTTTTTCAAGGATGATAAATCAATATGCCAATTTGTACCTAACCGAATTTTGGACATTATAATAAATATATATTTATGTTACAAGGCAGGGGACGTTTTTGAGAAGGGGGGGGGGGTCTGGTGCAAGTGTATATCTCTCCCTTGCAGGTATATTTAGTTTGTATCTTTACTAGGCTTAGCCGAATATCGGAAGACTGTGAGGCAGCCCCGTGGTAGACATCACATTCTTACTTGTTTGTTTTTATGAACAGGTCTGTACTGTGTCTTTCTCATTTCTCCTCAAATCGTAGAAGGACTTGGTGAAAAGTGTAAGACTAGGAAATAGTTATTTACGATATAAGTGTTGTAAAGATTCATATTACAACACGAGATGTTAAAGTTGTCGAATGAGGCGTCAGCCGAGTTTAATAAAACATCAAGTGCAGTAATATGAAGTTACAACAAGAATATTATAGAAAATTTTATCTACTTTCATCTACGAATAAAAACATTTGGCAAAAGGCATTTTAAAAAATAAAAATGCACCTGCTATTAAGTTTACTAATCAAGTTTTTTATGTTGCCTTTCGCATGACTGTTTCGCATGGTTACTGTCGTAACTTTGTCAAACAAATTCAAAAATATAAAAAGCGTTTTTCAAAATGAGCGATTCTGATGGAAGTTTACCCTCTGATATAGAAGCAGCGGCAAACGAAGCGATCTCAAGTTTAGTTCCGACAAAATTCAAGGCTCGGTATGAGTTGGAGTATCAGAAGTTTGAAGATTGGTGCAAAGCTAACAAAATAAAGGTGTCTGAGAAAATCCTTTTGGGTTATTTTTCCGTAAAGCAACGCTTCGAGAAACCATCTACACTATGGACTCACTACTCAATGCTGAGAACTATGATTTCAGTCAAGAAAAATCAAGATATAAGCAGATTTTCTCAACTAATCGTATTTTTAAAAAGAAGTTCAGAGGGTTACAAGGCCAAAAAGTCCAAAGTTTTCACAAAGTAAAACGTATGTCAGTTTCTTAGTACTGCAGATGATGATATTTACTTATGAAGGTTGTTATGATAATCGGCATAGTCGGCGCGAAGAACTAGCTAAGTTAATGTTGGATCATATTGAACATAATGATTTGTATATAAAAATTGTGATTCCATTCTCGAAAACCAAAATTATGCGAGAATTTGTTATAACAGAAGAAAATGTGACAGGTGTCAACTGTTTAAGTATTTTTCGAAAGTATGCTAAACTTCGTCCTCTTAATGCAACTCACAGGCGGTTTTTTGTATTCTATGGAAAAGGAAAATGCACCTCCCAGCCTATCGGAATTAATAGTTTTGGAAGTATACCAAAAAAGATTGCAACAAAACTTGGATTGAATAATCCCGAAGGATACAGTGGACATTGTTTTAGGAGGTCCTCAGCCACCATTCTAGTTGATGGTGGTGCAGATATGCAGATGTTAAAGCGTCATGGGGGCTGGAAATCCTCCGCTACGTTGAGAATTCTTTGGAAAATAATAAACAAATAACAAAGAAGATCATGGGGTCAGACACGGATTTAATGATTGGAAATTCGAACTTAAAGGGCTCCATCACATCCACTTCTGGTATACAAATTTCTAACTGTAAAAAGTGTATTATTAATGTTTATAATAAACCTTAAGTGTTATATTTTAATTAATAATTGGTAATTAATTTTATAATTGTTAATAATAAATCATTCTTCTAAAAAGTGTGGTTTTTTTATTTTTTTATTTTAATAAAACCATTTTTTTCCATTACAGCACTAGTGCTGTAAAGGCATCTATGTAATAGATGCCCTTACAAAACGATTTACAGAACTGTAAAATTCATATTACTAAATGAAAGTAGATAAAAAGTGTTCCCGTTTTTCTCAGGCTAGCCACTGTAAATAAAGTCAATAATATTAATAACAATAATTTTAACAAATTAATGAATTAGTGAATCAAGAATTAATCTAACCGGATCTCTTTGATTGTAAGAAAATAATGTCTGCCAATGTCGCCGTAAAGTGGCTAGTTCAAAACTGTAGATAATTGCTACTCAAGGACGGCTATTTGACCCCTTTTTGAATAAAGCGAAAGGCACAAGAAATATTGATTAAAAAATGAAATGGCGATTGCATCACTAGACTTTTCTCTTAAAGTCACAACCTAATGAAGGAAATGAATAATTCTATAAAAATATTTCTTGACAAAATGGTGAACTGTATGTGAAACGAGCGGGACCTCCGGGACATATAATATCAGTTTCAAAGTATAAACCTAAGTTGCCATTTAAAAATATTAACTTTGCTGTTATGTCTTTAACAGATGACAAAATTTAATGACTTGAAAAATCTCTCCTGATGATATAAAACTAGGCAATATTTTAATTTTTTTTTGTAGAACTTAGAACACATACCCAACGGCAGTGGCGTAACCAGAAATTTAGTTGGGGGGGGGGCTAAAAGGATCTGAAATGGAGTAAATAGCTCCGCAGATGAAAAATTTTTCGGGGGCCACGCCCAAAGCAAAAACTCTTTTTTGGACAATAAAAAAAAATTTTAATTAAAAAATATATAATATTTTTATAGAAACTTGTAGGGAGTTATACTAATACACTTATATAAATAATTTAAAACTTATAAAAAGCTTTATGAAATAAGCATAACTCGTCGTTGGAAAGACAAAGGGGCGTAACTCCAAAAATGCCTGATTTAAGTTACGACCACTATAAAAGACCTGCTGATCATATATTTGAACCAGCAAATGGACGTATCTTTCCTTCTTATGGTTATCTTGATATAGCAAATCTAAATTTTGACGGATCTCCTATTCTAACAACCAATAAAAAGACAAAGAGGCGTAAGTCGACTTACGCCTCTTTTTTGTCTTTCCAGATTACTTTATTAACGAGCAGAGTACCGGAGATACGCCCTATCGTTTATTCATTAAAGTATGAATATCATACCCTCCTTTTAGAGATCAAAAGATTTAATACAAATATTGGTACCAAAGATAGAACTACGTTATTTCCTTTGCTTGAGTAGATTGTTAGCATTTGCAACGGCGTTAATTCTGTCACAGGATCACCTCGAGCTCATTTTTCCGTTAAGTATACAATTAGTATCTCATGCCATTCTCGCCTGGCTTCCAGCAAAATACGATTTAAGTTAGCTACGTCCCTCCATGCATCATGGTCCTGACAGTTTTTTGTCGGTAAAACTTAGTGAAAGGAATAATTTCTTCCATGCCTTCTATGTGTTGTACTAATAAGTCTTGTATTATTATTATTTGGGTTTTCCCGATCTACTCAATAAATATGTTTTGAGAAAGCATGCTTACAAACATCAGATTGTCAATAACCATCAGTTTTGGCGAAAATTCAATTCCATCTTTGATGCCTTGTTCGTGCATCTGATCAGTCTATTTCTTGCTTCTTCTGCCATGTCTACTATGGATATTTCACTTTGTTCGTTATCTCTCATACGCGGTTTTCTATTTAAAGTAGCTTCAATTCATGCTAACAGCCTTAGTTTGAATAGGTTGGCCCATTTTTCGTCAGTTTGTCTCTGTTGATCAATTTTACGAGTACCAGAGTCCTTCGGCAATTCAAGGCACTCTGCACTAAGATCCAGCAGCGGCGCCAGGATTTTTGGGATGGGTGGGCACAAGTGGGCCCGATGATTTTGGAGTGGGCACTACTTAAATCGAAACTGACTTCTTCCCCTTGGAAATTCCATTACAAAACCGAATCCATCAATTTTGGGGGGGCACCAGGGTGGGCACTCATGTTTCTATGGTGGGCCGGTGCCCACCCTGCCCCCCCCCCCTTCCTGGCGCCGCCACTGCTAAGATCATGTTCTATACATCTCTGGTCGCAGGCTTGCCCCTTTAGTTGGGCTCCATGATTCTGTGGGGAGTTTGCCCCTTGCCCCGCGAAAACAGTCCTAGTCTCAGGACTGGCCCGCTCAAATTGGCAGACTTTAAGGCCTTATACCAAAGCAACACTTCAGTAAGAAAACTACCGGACCACCAATATTTCTATAAATATCTCCCCCATTAAAAATAATGTTTTTAACGTATTTGGTAGTAATACATATTTAGCTCAACCTTTATTATTTTGTTATATAACTTTTTTTTAAGTTAAATTTTAAGTTTCTTTAGTATTTTACGAAATTACTTTGTTAAGTCATAAATTAATAAACTTTGTTGTACAGATTAAGGTTTTTGAAGACGATTAGTAGTAGTTGTAAGTCGGCCAACTATTAAATTATACAGTAAAATGAATAGACAATGAGGCGTAACTCTTTCAAAAGTCTATATTTTAATAAGTTCTAATTTTTTTGCAAAAATGTAACTTTTTATAGAAATTATATAATCTAGTAAACAACTTAAAAATTTGTCCAATGCATTATAACAAGTGAGATATAGTCAGTAATCATTAGAACATATACTCAAACTTTAACTGCTTCTCCTGAGAAAACACTAAAAAGTAGTTACGCCTCTTTGTCTTTCCAGCGATGAACTAAGCAAAATAATATTGAAAATAAGTAAGTATATATTTTAACGGACACTAAATTCTACTATTTTATTTATACTTACACACGGCATTTACGGAATAGTGCTGCAAAATCAGTGGGTGACTGCAGCGCGATCTAGATCTGAATCCACAAAGCTGGAGATGTATGGAGAAGCGAAAAAATGTTTCCTATACTGGTGAAGTGGCCGTCCCGTGCTTGATTTATTTTGATTTATTTATATTTCTACGTTTTCACGTTAGATGGCTATATATTTTGCATTGAGTTGATTCCTTATGATGGCATTACTGGGTTTTCATCGCGTTTTTATTTCTTAAAAACGCCTTGAAAGAACAGGCTCGCCATACTGGGGGTCGCTTACGGGTTATGACTTTCTGATGAGTTCTAACAAGAACGAAACAGCCTGTCATTGTCTACCTGTGCCCCAGGGATTCCATTACCTTTGGAGTCCCTGTGTACTTTAATGCAAAAGATAGACGCACTACTCTGTCCGCTTGCCGCTAAGCTTCTTTTGTTTATATATTTTAACGGACACTAAATTCTACTATTTTATTCATTGAAAATAAGGTTTATTTTTTATTTATTTAAAAACCAAAAAAATATACTTATTAATTATAATCGATAATTATTAGAAGCCATAGTTATGTAAATATTATGCATGTAAACACTAATAAAACTTTTTAAATTAATAAATAAAATCCGAAGAGGGTGTCGCACGCCGCCATTGTTTTAGTTTTAAGATTTGCGTGGATGTTAGTTTGTCATGGATTATTTCATTTGGTGCGTTATTGATAGGGTTGCCGTAATTTCGTTTCCCAATTATATTTTATATCTTCTTTCTTGGATTTCGGGAGGGGGGGAGGGGCTGCCCTCCCTGGCTACCCCACTACCCAGCGGTATTATAAAAATACAAAACAGATATATTTTATTCAGAAAAACTATTTAGTATTTGGGTCTACCGTGATATAAACCCATTATACAGATAGACGGCATTGTGTCTATTTTTATTGGAAAGTTCTAAATCTGAAAACTGGGCGACTATAACATACAACATATGTTCGTGCTATTTGTCATAATTCATTTGCCCTTTTCTAGGTAGTTGTCAGTAAACATGAGATAATCTCATATTTAGAAAACCAAATATTAAAGGGTAAAGTCGCTAAAATCGTACCGTTGCCTAAATCGTACTACTACAAGTTCTCAAATTTGACGATAAATTATACGACATCTATCGGATGTTGTAGTGTCTAACTAGTGCCAGTTGCATAGTATAATCTTTTTGCACCGGTTGTGTTTCGCTAAGCGGTAAAAGCAAGTTAAAGGAATTCGGCTATTTTCATGTTAATTTTGTTGTTTTATTGCAAGGCCTGGGAAGTTCTTGTAATTTTGCAAAAATTGAATTTAATTTTAGATCTAAATTGGGGTTAGAATTGTATCATTTATTATTTTGATTGACAGTTTCCTAAATCGTACCACACACGTGTGCGACTTTTCTTTGTAGGTATATTTAAAATTATTTTCAAACGTGTGGTAGATATTTTCAATGTTTTTTTTTTTGTAAAATACTTAATATAAACGATAATTTTGTGTAATATATTTTCTTTACAACAAACTGTACTCATTTTTATTTAATATACCCCCAAAGAACACTGTGGTACGATTTAGGAATCCACTAGTACGATTTAGGTAACCAGTTTCTTAAATCGTATCTACCATTTAATATTCCTTACCAAAAACAGTTGTCTTTTAAAAAATAAATAAAAAATATTAGGGGAATAAATAAAAAACATGAAGTCTTCCTGTTTTTTTATTCCCATAAATTAACTCCACTTTAAGAATGGACTACTTCTTCAAAAATAAAAAATATTATTTTAAAAATTGCAGTCAGGTGTCCAATAGACCAGTTTATAAGAAAAGAAATTAAAACAAAAAAGTGGTACGATTTAGGCAACCTTACCCTATTTTAACTAGCCGGTACCCGATTGCTACGCCGCCGCTGCCGCGCCCATCGACCTTAAAATTCACCATCTTGTTAAACATATTTTTTTAAATTGACATAAACAGCACTGCGCTGTAATGAGTACCTAACATAAAGCTATAACCGATACAATAGTAAAATTCAATTTTCAAAGCTTTATATTTTAGAAACATCAATTTTAAAACCAGCTGATGTTACACAACTTGATATTATATCATAAAAAAGGCATAAAGTGTGAAGTTAAACACATTGTGCTGAGTAGTCCAAGAGAACGACGAACTTTAATCAAATTATGGGCTTTTGGTATCAAGTAATTTTTTAATATCTTAATACTAATATACCTAACTATTTTATGTTTTTCGGTGGGTATCATTAAGCTCATTACATTTTTAAGTTGATTCATTGCAAGATTAGGACAAAAAATCGACTTACATCCTGGTGCAAAGTATACCACGGAAAGGGTATACTTTGCTCCACTTCATTTTAAACTAGTTTTACCGTTTTATCTACAATTAAAGCAAAGTAACCGCATACGAGTCATACTTTGCACCATTTCAAATGTTGTGCAAAGTATCCCCAATTTCGTAAATAAGTGTACATGCGATTGAACGGGTACTTATCAATTTTTATCAGCTTAGGCTTTCTCGGCAAGAAGATTTTGAACAGCTCTAAAACATGACAATTTAGAGGTTATATATTATGGCGGGAAATGATTGAAAAATGACGGAATGCGGGAGTGTCTAACCTCTTGAGATGATATATTGCAGTGTTCTTTCTCTGCACATGACATTAGTAGGGGCCTCAAATTAAGATGGAGCACTGTGCTACCAAAAATAATATTTTACAGCGTTGGTGCAAAGTTACCGTACTGAGTGCAAAGTAACCCCGTTTTACGGTATTCCATAATTAATGGACTGCATTTATCGTTTAAAATGATATAAAATATGTTTGAAGGGTGGAGACAATGACGTTTCTTGAAAGGCAGTAGAGTTTTAGACTTGCATTGTCTTTATTTGTTTTAAATCCCATATGCAACCTTTCAACTGGTAAGTATCTCCAGCATCTGAGGAACTGTCTCTTGACGTTATAATTAACGGGTCGACGGATTGATCAGATGGTCAATATTCCACATTTTCTCCTCTTCTTTAATGACATGATGGACTGCTTTTCGCCAATTTTCTGGTGTCACTTCCTTAATAGCTTGATCAAACAGTAGCAGTAGCTTAACGTCTCTCATTTTGAATGTTGTGTTGTGTCTTGCTACAAATCCTTTCACTTGCGTCCATATAAGTTTTATAGGATTTAGTTCGCAATGATATGGCGGTGTTACACTATATTTTTCAGCTATAGTATCTTCTACGGCATATTTCATAAAACGATGTTTGTGTAAATTTGCTATAGCTAATAGCTCCTTCTTTATTAAATTATCTTTTTTCTTTGATTAGTTATCATAAATAATTTAATTCATAAAATTTACCGGCGCCTATGGCCGACACCGAAATTGAGCCGAGCTGGACGGAATTTTCCATTTTATTACTCTACACCTTTCTGAAATAGACTATAGTTATTTATATTATTATATCCGACGTCGAAATAAATTAACGTCAACATATTTTTACCAATGAAAACACCTTCAAATAAATTATCGTACAACGGGCGTATGAAAAAAATCAGCTTAACTCGTCATTTCTCTTTAACGTCATGAAATCTACTCTTCACATTCTAACTCTCTCACTTCAATGATCTTTTCTCACTTGCATTTATACGAAAATAACTTCACAGTTTATTTTTGTTTTAGAAATCTGGATTTATCGGTATACGTTATATTTTTTAAAGTAACATATTTTCAGAATTGTTATTTACGTATATTTTGAGTTTTTAAAAATATTTAGGGTACAGTAAATTATATTTGGAAATGTAGAACATATAGAGACACTACGCCTCATCAAAGATTATACCAATTATTATATGATGATTTCTCTGATTATGACCATGTGTTTAATTAGTCAATTAATTAATTAATCAAAAGGAATAAAGTGGGATAGGTATATTATTTTCTAATTTTCTCACTTCTCTTAAAATGAAAGTTCTTACTGTATTAGACGATAGTTTAAAAATAAATCATGGAGTGTTGCTTGGCTAGAACAGTAATACGCAACCAGGGGAATGGCAACAGTGCCCCCCCCCCCCCACCCCCTCCCCGCCCTTTCCCGTCCCGTCATTGAGTGTTATTAATATTAAGTATTATTATTTATAATCCAGCAATGTCGGGTCAGACGAGGTTTTTCAATTTAATTTTTAACTGATCCAAGAGCCGCCAGACATCGTTGCATTTAGCATTTTAGGCGACGCGGAACGTAAATCGACAGTCAACTCAATTGGACTTGATTTAAAATCCGTAAAGCGTCTCTTTTAATTCAGAAGTAATGTCAGTTCGCATCTTTCTTAAGATCCTGCTCATTAAATCCGCTTTGATCCGATCCGTCCTTCACAAGTTTCAGGTGAATAGTAAAACAGAGGCATCTGTATTATACAGGACTACAACTATTTAATATCTAATATTAAACCTCAAAAATACAAAGATCTGAAAAATAACTATAAGTCAGAAAATTAATCACTTACGTATGAAGAAAGTCGAAAAACCTTTGAATAGAACAGAAACCATAATAAACAAATTGAAAATAAGCTTTTGACTAATTATTCATTAGTACGCATCAGTTTGTAGATATAGTAACAGCCGCAAATACAGGGTGATTCCTAAGTCGATACTTCTTTTATTAGCTGTGTATAGAAGGCATTAAAATAAACATATTTTTCAAATACCTTTTTTCAAGAAACTGAAAAATAAAGTACTTACATTCATTTATTACACTACAAATCAAATACGGTTCTGCCTAACTTGCCCGTTGAATAACATTAGGAAAACTTCTGGGTGTAGAGAAGAAACATCCGCACTTTTACGACACTCATAATAAATTAGCACCATAATTAGTTCATTGTTTTCAAATTTTACCATTTTCACCAATTTGCTTCAGAAAATCACACCGCCCCGCGAATTGCCAAAATAAATTACTGACGACCGATCCGTAAAATGCATGACTAACATACAAAAAACGGAGAAAAACAATATAAAGTAAAGGGCTACGTTTTGATTACCAGGCCCGCACTTAGATTTTTTACTTCTGTAACTCAGCTATTTTTAAGTTTTTTGAAAAAATTTGAAAAAGTTGTTTATTTTAATGCCTTCTATACACAGCTAAAAAAGAAGTATCAACTTAGGAATCACCCTGTATAGGTAACATTGTTGTTTGCATTTTTTTCTTCTGTATAAAAACTTTAACAAAACATGCGTCCTCTTTGTGAATTATTGCAGTCCCTACACGACCAATATTACGGGCAGCTCTGAATGATATCAACCCTATTAATGTATGAAATTTGCCCTCACACGATCAGTTTTAGTACCGTTACTCCCTTATTATTACAAAATAATAACTTATTAGTGTGGTTTTACTTAGATCATTTTATGATTGACATCTGGTCGTGTAAGGACACCTAATTAGAAACTGATACATTTTTGGATCTATATATTTTGTATAGCTATCAAATAAAGTAATGATTTCTTATATTATAAAATTATTTCTACTTAATTATCAGAATAAAAAATGTTATTACAGAAATTAATAAATATAATTCTGAAAACAGTAACGACAATTGCCTGTAAAATACGATCGTTTAAAAAATATAGTAAAATAATAGGCAATATGAATTTTTGACTCGAGACTTTTTGTTACTATTTTATCTGTGGTAGTTGAGGGTAGCTGGTTGGCAGACCCTATACGATTTTGTGCTATCAATTTTTAACGTGATATATGTATAGATAAGAACGGAGCGAAGCCGTATCGACGTGTCGACTTTGAGCGATCGGAAAACTGTCCATTGGTTGAACTTTGCATGATGAATAATTTTTAACTGATTAAGCCAATAAGAAGCGAACAATGGGCTTGAAAGGCCAATTGAATGTTGATAAGAGTGGGTTTTCTTGTAGTCCCAGTTGACTTTTTAAACTCTTCGTAGGGGAACGTATATTTTTTTGATGGTGTTTTTTACAGATGATTTAAATATAAACAAGAATGATATATTTATGGAGGTTACTCTACCTAAACATAATATTGACGCCAGTAACGAATTACATAAAATGATAAATGATTAGAAGCTGTTTACATCTGTCAACTCTATCATTTCAGAAGGGTAATATCGACAGCTGTATTATAGAAAGTAGCGGTATCTGTATGTGATAATTTAATAAACGTAATTAGTAATCTTCAATGAAAAACTGTTTGTGGTTTTGATATACAAACATCTACTTAATTAGCTAGGGTGAATCTAGTAAGTAGATTTTATCTAGTTGTAGTATGGTAATTTTAATAAAAAATTTCAAATTAATATTTCATTGTGCTAACACTAAGTCATATTTGTCTGAAATGAATTATTTTTTTTTTACAAGGTGATTCACGGTGGATGGTACATTAGAAGTATATGACGAACCAGTTAACGAATTGTTTTGAAAATTTGGTTGTTTACATAAACGGTTATGCTCCATTTATCTAAATAATTTTTAATGATACAGTGCTGCCACTTCTACCAAAAATTAGTAGCAACTTTGATTTTTTAAATAGAACCCCCTGTATTTTATTATATTTTTGAATTCCCTATGACTTTCTTAACAACTTTGTTTAATATTATTCTATACTTATCTCTTACCGTTTTTAAGAAAATAATTAAATTGCATTTTTTTGACGAAAAATGTTAACTAAAAAAAACGTTGATATTTTTTAACTCTAAAATATTAGGGACCTAAAAATTAGTGGATGGTTAAATATTACCAGGGGGCTTTTAACTTTTAATTTGGGGACTTGAATAGATGCCCATAAGTATATTTTTTTAAATATAACACCCTGTAGATTATTACTGAATTAAAAAGCCACTTAAATTGGCTAATTATTTTTGCATAACATATATATACCTAACTAGCCAAGTTTTTGACTTATAAGCCATTATTTGTAAAATTTACTCAAAAATTTAATTTCCTTTAGATTATGCCATGACAAACTCTTGTTTGACATCAAAATTTTGTGACTTTTATTATTGTTGTGGTATTTTGTTAATTATTGTCGATTGAGACACTGAATTCCGTTAACAATTATGAAAGAAAACTAATCAAACACAGTATTTATGAATTTATTTATTTTATTTGGACGGTGTGATAAAATTATAGCTAGAACCAACATGTATAAATTTTAATGAAATATACCTAAATCTACCTCCAATGAACTTAAGGAACTTTTTACAAATCCAGAAAAATTTAACTGAGTTTGGTTCACGCCAAGAAACTTGCCTCAACCCGTAATTTCTGACGAAGACAACCAGATTAATGTTTTGGTATATTTTCATGCATTTTCTTAGTCTTCAGTACGATGTACTGAATATGATTTAGGTCTAATATATTCATCAGTCCAGAGAATTTTAGAACAGCATAACATGCATGATTTTAAGTTTACTAAAGTTCAAGCCATAGAGCCTTGGAATTGGCCTCCAAGATCACCCGATCTCAACCCATTGAATTTTTACTTGTGGGGCATGTTTAAGGAAAAAAATTGCTATGTCGAGTACCTACTCAAGCATTTAGAAATCTAAATCCAAACGAGATTAAATCTTCCACAGTGAACACCTGCATCTTAAAGTGTTTGGATGTAAACGGCCAACGTTAAAATGATCAATTTAATTTTTTTTTTATTATTTGATGATTTAATTATAGGTGTGTCTGTGTATCATGCATACAATTAATCCTGAAATAGTATAAATTTCCTTAAGTTGGGTAGATTTCATTAAACTTTATACATGTTCTAGCTATAATTTTATCACACCGTCCAAATAAAATAAATAAATTCATAACTACTGTGTTTGATTAGTTTTCTTTCATAATTTTTAACGGAATTTAGTATCTCAATCGACAATAATTGACAAAATACCACAACAATAATAAAAGTGACATAATTTTTATGTCAAACAAGAGTTTGTCATGGCATACTTTATAAAAATCTAAAGGAAATTAAATTTTTGATTAAATTTTACAAATAATGGCTTATAAGTCAAAAACTTGGCTAGTTAGGTATAGATATCTTATACAAAAATAAAGAGCCAATTTAAGTAGCTTTTTAAATCGGTGATAATATACAGGGTGTTACATTTAAAAAAATATACTTATGGGCATCTATTCAAGTCCCCAAATTAACTGTATTTTTAAACCACCCTATATATCACAACTAAGATTTGGGCATAGAGTTAAAAGCCCCCTGGTAATATTTAACCATCCACCAATTTCCAGGTCCCTAATATTTCAGAGTTAAAAAATATCAACTTTTTTTAAGTTAACATTTTTCGTCAAAAAAATGCAATTTAATTATTTTCTTAAAAACGGTAAGAGATAAGTATAGAATAATATTAAACAAAGTTGTTAAGAAAGTAATAGGGGATTCAAAAATATAATAATATACAGGGGGTTCCATTTAAAAAATCAAAGTTGCTACTAATTTTTGGTAGAAGTGGCAACACTGTACGATTAAAAATATTTTAGATAAATGGAGCATAACCGTTTATGTAAACAACCAAATTTTCAAAACAATTCGTTAACTGGTTCGTCATGTACTTCTAACGTACCATCCAGCTTGAATCACCCGTATAATTTTGAAATGCAGATCTAATGCTTTCTTATAACTCTTTTCCTGAAAAATATTAAAATGTTGAGTAGTTTAGATGCTATGGAATCCTGAGTTGAGAGCGGACTACCCTGAATGCATCTCTATCATTATTTTTAAGAAATTAAGTTATATTTGGCGCTGATTTTATGCAAAACAAAGCCAAACCACAAAACACATGTTGTTGAGAAAATGGCATTTTTAACATTATGGGCTATAAAAACGACTTAAGAAATTTACGAAATTACTGTATATGTTTATACCAAGAAAAACGTATTAATTCGACCATTTTTTATAGAAAGGGATCATAGAAACTACAACATTCTTTAAAATTAGTATTTTGTGCGTTAATATTTTATTGCATAACAATAAAGAAGAACCAGTTGAATTTTAATTTTTGAAATAATTTAACTGAAAATGAAATACCTAATTAGGGTCTTTTAAAAATTATTTAATTGTCCTTGACGATTGCTTTTTTGCCAAAAATTAAGGAATGTATGCTAATGAACGATCAATTTCAAAACGTGTCTAATGTTTACAAAAGTTGTTGACAACTTAGACTGCTTTATTCTAATGGCAAATAATATGAACTGAATTATACATTACTAATTTCTCGAAAATCCTTGAAATAGGTATTTTATACAAGACTTATATCATTTAATATATCTACACATTAATACTTAAAAAATGTGGAGTGGATACTATTCAAAACTTTCAGAAATTTTTTTAAAAAAATTTGACCAGTTCGTTTCAAGTTTATTTGATTAATTTACAGTTTTATACGTTTAACGTGGGATTATATTCAGATTTTAATCAACAATTCACTAAGCAGACAACTTTAACTATGACGTGAATGACGTTGGCTGAAATCTTTTTCTCGTAATCATAGCAGCATAGTTAGCTTATTCTTGATTTAATTAATAACCTCAGAACTTTGAGTATGATTAAATTGTTTTAGCCAATATCGTTGATGTCACAATCAAAGTTGTTTGGTTGTGTAATTATTGCTTAAAATCTCCACAACTTATTACAGACGTTGTAAAAGGGGGGTTGTTATATATACATGAATATGTTATGTTTCCTTATAGAAAATAAAAGATGATGTTATAAAAGGCGTTTTATGTTCGCACTAAAATTCTTATTGTGACGATAAATTGGTAACTCAATTCCTGACATATAAATATTTATGTCCATGCATATGATTTTGTACATAAAATAACATGAAATTGTTGCAAAAAATGTATCTTAATATCATTAAAACCGTTTCTAGGAAACAAGTACATAAACTACTATTTTTTTTTCGGCGACTCACCAATTTTGGCTAAACTGGCACAAAATATCCATAATCCAATTATAAACGGAATCTCCACTCTTTCAAAAGATACCGAGATAATAGGATACCTGCTCTTTTTCGGGGGTTCCGTAGTGGAAGGCCCTTGGATCGTGGGCGCCTTAGTGGAAGGCCCTTGGATCGTGGGCGCCTCTTTTGTAGCCTTGGGCATATCATTTGGTACTTCATTTTTATTTATATTGTTTGTTTTAATTGTAGGACCATTGATGTCATAAGCCCGATTATAGGCGAGAGTGTCGAAGCCCTCCGGGGGACGTTCAACGGACCCCGAGGCATGATCAGGGGGTACCGCATGGGTACTCACGAGTGCCCCTAAGCATAACACCACACAAATGTTCCTGCACGCCCGACGTGAGAGGTTAACACCATGTTGCAACGAATACATTACATCGGACTATCGGCGCTGTGCGACTGCCATGGCAGTCCAGCGTCTTTCGGCGTCGGGTTTGTCGCGGGACGCCTGGCACACTGGGCGTTATGCCAGCTGACGCGGCGTCGCGGCTAGTAGGCGCAGGCGTCGTAGAGAGGGCGCTGGGCTCCGGGTCGGTGCAGTCATTCCGGACGCATAGGGAAAGAAGTGGGATAATTGCGCTTTTTCTAGAGACTATAAGGAAAGTTGGGAATATCAATCTTTTTTATGCCCGAAGGATATAGAATGTGATTTTCTTTGTTAAAGCAGTAATTTAAAGTTTTAATTTCTTTTCTTGCTTCTAACGTTAAAAATATATTTAGCTGTAAGGGCGAAGCAATTAAAGTGAATAGAAGACGACTGAAGATACTTACCAGTAGAAACGTTATGATTTAAAAATAAATGCAAGTCCAAAACTCTGCTATAATTTAAGTCAACTATATTTTGTATTGTAAATATTTTTTTAAAGTTTTCTTTTAATTTATAAAAAATATATAATTTTAAGGTAAGTGTATGTGTTTAGGTAAGGTAGCAAATTATTTTTAGAATAACTAGCAAAATTTATTAAATAAGGTTCTGACTTCCTGTGTTGCCACTACGATTTTGATAAACCAATTACATCCATACAGTGTCACCTATAAAATACGTACGCTTTATATGAAAACTTTTGAACTTTTTTTTTAATCGACTTTGTGGACAGTTTTTGCTTTAAAAGCAATGCAAAGTGTCATAGATACATTGACATAAAAGAAACATGGACGCGATATTTCTATTCCCTTTGGACATGGTAGCTTGACGTCTGTTATTTACGAAAATAAATAAACAAACTTCTACATGTAGAATCTCTATCTCTTTTTATTTTCAGTCTGTCTCTATTGTTATTTTAACACCTAATTTAAAGTGTCGTTTGTGCAAAGTATACAATCGACGGACGTGACTCAAAAGTTCACAGACGAAATTTAGGAAAACAAACAGTTGTGTGATTCTTTAAAAATTGCATTTACTTATTATGTGATTTCCACAAAAAATATAAATCATTTATTATTTGGGAGCTACTTTATATATAAACGTGGCAAATAAAATGTTACGCAATAATCAATTTGACAATGTTTCAAATTTCTTCGTTATTTGGATATAAAATAAAAAGGTCGTTAATAGAGGGATGGATACTTTTAATATGATAAAATAATTATTACCAAGAGTCGTGGTATTAGTACCAATAATAATGCTGATTCAACAAATATTTTAAATTTACCATTTACAGAACATGAAAAATTATTGTTTCACTTATAATAAATATGATTGCATTCTAAAACTTAAATATACCAGTTTTAGATAACAAAAAAAACTAGCTGTAGGCACCCTTTCCAAAGACAGAATAGGTAGATTTTAGGTCGATGTTGGTATAGGTATGTTTTAAATTTCTGTATTATTTTTAAAGCATAGAACTATTTGATAATAAGCATAAGCGCTATTTTCATAACTATTAGATAGCACCTACCCATATGATTGTAAGTTGACTATATCAAGAAAAATCATGAAATTGCTAAGTATTTTACATGACTTGCTTAAATAAAATAAAAATGATTATTTGAATACATAATTTATTTTCATAAACAACTGTTAATTTACGAATGATTATTCGAATACAAAAAATCGAATTATTTATATTATTTCGAATTCCTCTGAAGATTAGAAAATCGAAGGCGAAGGTGACCAATACTACCGACGGGCTAGAGTGGCTAAGTCTGAGAATCGAAATCGACGCGAATTCCGCTTCAACTTTGCTGTGCATTCGACTTGTTTTCGAATGAACATTTCATCCAAAACCAGATTGCACAGATTTTTTTTCCCCTCTTCCTTTTTGTCATATACTCTCATTTTTAATGCATTAAAAGCTTCTTTTGTCCACCCTGGAGCTCCATCTACGGATCTGTACCACTGAGATATGGTATCTATATGTGGCAAACTGCGATTAAACGTTTTTCGAACAAAGTTATAAATTAAAGCAAAGGATCGGAGAGCAGGTGTATACTTTTGTTTTGAAGGACCTTTTAACAATTTTCTAAAAATTTCTGACGTTGTTTCTGGAAGAGATGCCTAAAAAGAAAGGTATAAATGAATATTTTCATAGCCACAGAATGTCTTAAGGTCTTAAGATTTAGGTGGGCGCCAACCAGGTGAATGGCAGCGGGCAGCGATATGCTAAACACATACGATATTTGATCTCCACCGCTCTGTTTTACGCTTATATTATTACGTTAAAATTCCTACACCGACCTCCACATATTTTACGAACATACTTTTAAAATTATTTGATAGTTTTCGATAAGCAGTTTGTTTAATAATGTAGCTTCCCAAATTATTTATTGTGTGTCTATTATATAATTTCTAACTTGAGAGTATTTTATACCTCATTTCTTGCACTGGATTCAAATACGGGTTTACCGCTATGGGAACAGCCATTGGTCTTAAAAGTCTCTTTTGCTTTAGTAAAAAATCCTCTTCTGCAAAATGATTCGAACATATTAAGGACATTTTTGGTAAAAAATTTTCTTTTGGAAAACCCCAAAGATGAAACCATGTTTGTAGTGTCTGTTTATCCCTCGGAAATCTACAAAATAGAAATAAAGACATACTGTTCCAAGGATTCAAATTAATAGATGAACTATAGCCTAGGCTAAATGGCAAAAACTAGTTGTTTATTCCTTAGTTATAGTAAACTAACTAAAAAAATAAAACTTAAAAAATTAAAAATTGGTGTGCCTGCCTCTGAAACATGCACCTGAAGCATGAACGATAGTACTTACCGATGAAATAATAAATCTGGATTTAAATTATCCTATTTACTGCACACTTTACAAAGTCGCACCATGTTGAATTATAAAATACGCTTTTGCCACAAACAATATTTAAATTTAACACCGAAAACCAATTCATTGCTTTTTTCTATAATAATACTTTTAACCGAAAAAACCATAAATTCGCCAATTTATGTTATACTTAAATACATTATTCACCTGAAGACGACTGGAGATCCTTATCAGTTGAAAGGTTGTGATTCAAAACAAATAAAGACAATACAAGCCCAATACTTTTCTGTCATTATATTATACTTGATATGAAGTTTATTTAATATCATTTCCGTCGACCGTGTATTTACATCCGATATTAACGTTCCCAAAATCATTCATTAATGATCCCTATTAATGCATGATTTTCTGTAAATGCACGATTTTGGTAATTAAAATTAAAGGCAGCCATGCAAACAAATCAACAAAATAATAAAACGTCAATCCAAAACGTCGTCCGCTGTCATTAGTATTTGTAGAATTGTGAAATCTGGATTGTAAAATAAAAGTTGTTAACTGTTTTTCTTCACTTTAGTAAAAAATACGGTCGACGAAACAACATTGTAACCAACTCTTACATTAAAATGCGATTAATGATCTCGAACATTAACGCGTTCGCTACGCTCACGCGTTAAAATATTTCGATCATTAATCGCCATTATTAATGTACTTGTTGGTTAAATTACTATTACATTTATAATGTGACAGCTCTACAACTGAGCTGCCATATAGTGGGATTATTATTATTCAAGAAACATAATGCCACAAATTTTTATTTAATACTTAAATCCATGTGGTGTATTATACGAGTATAAGATCTTTTACCTTAAATAAATAAAACGTATCATTATTTCTTTGATTCATCCCGTATGACACCCATACCGGCAGTAAATATTTAACCAAGATAAGATAGGCAGCCAGATGGGTAGACTTAATTACTCTCGGTGTACTGTACTTAATAAATATTGTTCAACCAACAGCCATATTATTTATTAAAGAGTTTTTATTTGCTTGAAATAACACAAAGAAAGAAACTAAGCAAGATATTGACTTTCTGCTTTTACCAATGGAAAGGTTGTATATAAGCCAATGAAAACCGTTAAAATTGTTGTTTAATGTCATTGTATTGTTAAGAATATTTGAAATAATTGTTTATCTACTTTCATTTAGTAATATGAATTTATCAGTTCTGTAAATCGTTTTGTAAGGGCATCTATTACAGCACTAGTGCTGTAATGGGAAAAAACGTTTTATTAAAATTTTGCTATTAAATAAAACCACACTTTTTAGAAGAATGATTTATTATTAACAATTATATCTTGATTTTCTTGACTGAAATCATAGTTCTCAACATTGAGTAGTGAGTCCATAGTGTAGATGGTTTCTGGAAGCGTTGCTTTACGGAAAAATAACCCAAAAGAATTTTCTCAGACACCTCCTTTATTTTGTTAGCTTTGCACCAATCTTCAAACTTCTGATACTCCAACTTGGATTTTGTCGGAACTAAACTTGAGATCGCTTCGTTTGCCGCTGCTTCTATATCAGAGGATAAACTTCCATCAGAATCGCTCATTTTGAAAAACGCTTTTTATATTTTTGAATTTGTTTTACAAAGTTTCGACAGTAACCATGCGAAACAGTAACTATGTGAAAGGTAACATATAAAACTTGATTTGTAAACTTAATAGCAGGTGCAATTTTATTTTTAAAAATGCCTTTTGCCAAATATTTTTATTCATAGATGAAAATAGATGAAAATTTTGTACACTATTCTTGTTGTAAATTCATATTACTACACTCGATGTTTTATTAAACTCGGCTGACGCCTCGTTTGACAACTTTAACATCTCGTGTTGTAATATGAATCTTTACAACACTTATATCGTAAATAACTATTTTTATGAAAAATTTTAGTACTTGGTTTTCTTCTCCGATTCGGTTTTAGAGAGGTTGTGTGTTCGTTTAGTGGGCAACCTATATCAATTATGA
The DNA here is from genome assembly GCA_935413205.1 of Polydrusus cervinus. Classification (NCBI taxonomy): domain Eukaryota; kingdom Metazoa; phylum Arthropoda; class Insecta; order Coleoptera; family Curculionidae; genus Polydrusus; species Polydrusus cervinus. The sequence goes on from OW284516.1 coordinate 20,041,848, forward strand.
AAGCTTTCTTGGTCGTCTTTTCGATAAAAAGAATATTCGGACGGTTGTGGTCTACTGTTCTATCCGTTATTATTGGCCTGTCCCAGTATAAGAGATATTCGGGGGATTCAAAGACTGGCTCGGATTGGTAATATGGTGGGAGGTTTTCCTTTAGACCTAGTTTATAAGCCAGTTCCTTGTGGATGATCTTTGCCACCTGATTATGTCTCCCCAGATAAGCGTTGGGTGCCATAGCACCACAATCCGCCGTAATATGTTCTATCGTTTCTCCGGGGCAATTGCATTTTCTGCGCACATCTTCCACATTTCTTTTCAAAATGACCTTTTCATAGTTCGAAAGACATTGTCTTGAATAGAGATTATAAAACCTTCTGTTTCGGCGTAAAGCTCCTTTTTTTCTAACCAATTCAGTGACATTTTTCTATATACAAGTGGATATTGAAGTGCTGTAGGGTATTTGCCATGTAGAGCTTTCTCTTGCCAAGTTACAAGCTGTTGGCAGCGCGCGGATGATGTTAGATAATCCGTTTTGCTTTAAGTTAAGGGCTGTATATCCAGCGTCTGCTGCTACCACTTTTTGTAGAATTTCTCCATTCGACTCTTGGAAGTATTTTCTCATAGAGGTCTCTTGCAACTTGCACAAGTTATATAATATATTAATGAGACCACTTCAATCCTCATTTCCTTTTAGGTAGATTTTTTCAAGTGCAGAGCGTGGGTGGTGGAATTTGAATTTTGTCAGCAGCCTGCGCGTAAGTCTAACTAGATAGTTCATGCAAATCCGTGTCTGAATACTTTTAAGGATTCCGAATGAGTAGGCAAGTATTGGTATTGACCTGGTGTTAATGGCAGTAATAAGGTTACCAGCATTCAGGTGAGTATTAAAAAGCTTTGTAAGTCTGCTTTTATATTTGTTTTTAAACTCCCTTCTTAGGCGTGTGTGATTTATTTGTTGGTTTTAGGAGATGCCTAAGTATTTGTATGTTTTGTCCTCATCTAGTATAGCCTTCAAGCAGTTCACGATTTTGTTCAGTCTTTCCGCGTACGACATTCAAGATTGCGCACTTGTCTAATCCAAACGACATTTTGATGTCATCGCTAAATGTCTTGGTTATTTGAATTAGGTACTGTAGATGGGTTTTGCTTTCGGCGTAGAGTTTGATGTCGTCCATTTTATTCTAAAATGTTCAGTTAAGTTGGGACGATATCAGTAGGATGTTGATTTTAGTAGTGAAGACAGTGGGTTCATGGCCAAAATAAACCAGAGGGGGCTTAACGAGTCGCCTTGAAATATTGTCACGTGGGGAAGAATTAAAGGCGACAAGTCCCCATAACACCTACTTTATTATGCAATATGAAACGGCAGTTTAATGGTTACACAAAATCAAACTTTACTTACAATAGGATATTTGATTAGGGACAAGCTCTCTAGGGCAAGGGGCTGATAACTGGAACAGGACTCTGTGCTGCTACTGACCCAATGTTACTGCTCCGGACCGAATCTTATATCGATCGGGTATCGACTTGAAGGGTTTCTAACCAAACGGCTTGAATGGTCTTGACCGAACTGGTATCTACCCAAATGGTATTGACCGGAATGGTCAAGACCCGAATGGTCCCGACACGATGGTGGTGACCTGAATGGTCTTGACCGAGTGGTCTTGACCAAGTGGTGTCGACCGAGCGGTGTCGACCGAGTGGTATCTTTTACATAGTACTGGCCTGCTATTTATACCAATCAATATCAATAAACTTAACCCAGTTGTTGATTGGTAACAAAATGCAAGCTCGGCAATATGCTAAGATAGCATCCTTGTAGTCTGCATGTTTTGATAACAAATAATTGAGTCAGTAGGTATATTTAATATTAACTTTAAATAATAAGAAAAAAGGGAATTTAAGAAAAAAGGATATGCCATATGTCTATATATGACAATATACCTTTTGATACACTTCTCTTGTCTATATGGAGGTTAGTATTCCATTGCTCCATTAGGGTGCCTAACATGTTGCGTATTAGGGTGTGTATTTTGTATATTTGCAATATTTTCTTTAGCCAGTCGTGAGGAACATAATCAAATGCTTTACTATAATTAATGTAGCACATATTGAGATTTCGCCTTTTAACTTCTGCCTGTTTTATAATAACGGCATCGACTATAAGCTGCTCCTTGCAACCCAAAGCTTTCCTAATATTATTATTATTATTATTATTATTATTATTATTATTATTTTTATTATTATTATTATTATTATTATTATTATTATTATTATTATTATTATTATTATTATTATTATTATTATTATTATTATTATTATTATTATTATTATTATTATTATTATTATGTTTTCAGTGTTCTGTTTCTCAGCTTTTTGTTGGTAAGGCTGGTGTTATTTACAGTACAGAGAAGATTCATCTTAACCTGTACTGTTTAGAAACTTCCGTACTATATGGCAAGTTTGGAGGATGACGCTTTTCTGAATAAGTTGGTATAAATAACCTGAAAGGCCCAGTTTTTCCAAGTTGGGCTTGAAATTTTTCGTCATAGCTCCCTCCACCGATACTATAATCGGAATTATGTCGATTTTATCCAGCTTCCATATATTTTTTATCTCTATAGCCAAATTCGAGTACTTGGTCTTCTTCTCCGATTCGGTTTTAGAGAGGTTGTGTGTTAGTGGGCAACCTATATCGATTATGAAAGCTTTCTTGGTGGTTTTTTCGATGAGAAGAATATCCGGACGGTTGTGGTCTACTGTTCTATCCGTTATTATTGGCCTGTCCCAGTATAAGAGATATTCAGGGGATTCAAGGACTGGCTCGGGTGAGTATTGGTAGTATGGTGGGAGGTTTTCCCTTAGCCCTAGTTTATGGGCCAGTTCCTTGTGGATGATCTTTTCCACCTGATTATGTCTCCCCAGGTAAGCGTTGGGGGCCATAGCACCACATCCCGCCGTGATATGTTCTATCGTTTCTCCGGGGCAATTGCATTTTGCACACATCTTCCACATTTCTTTTCAAGATGACTTTTTCATAGTTTCGAGTTCGAATGACACGGTCCTGGATAGAGATTATAAAACCTTCTGTTTCAGCGTGAAGCTGCCTTTTCTCTAACCAATTCAGTGACATTTCTCTATCTATGAGTGGATTTTGGAGTGCAGTAGGGTATTTGCCGTGTAGAGCTTTTTCTTGCCAAGTTACAAGCTGTTGACTTGGCGGCGCGCGGATGATGTTAGGTAATCCGTTCTGCTTTAAGTTAAGGGCTGTATATCCAGTGTCTGCTGCTACCACTTTTTTAAGAATTTCCCCATTTGATTCTTGGAAGTATTTTCTCATAGAGGTCTCTTGTGACTTGCACAAGTTATATATATTAATGAGACCTCTTCCTCCCTCCTTTCGTTTTAGGTAGATTCTTTCAAGTGCAGAGCGTGGGTGGTGGAATCTGAATTTTGTTAGCAGCCTGCGCGTAAGCCTATCTAATTCGTGCAAATCCGTGTCTGAATACTTAAGGATTCCGAATGAGTGGTAAGTATTGGTATTGCCCAGGTGTTGATGGCAGTAGTAAGGTTACCAGCATTCAGGTGAGTATTAAAAAGCTTTGTTAGTCTGCTTTTGTATTTGTTTTTAAACTCCCTTTTTAGGCTTGTGTGGTTTATTTGTTGGTTTTGGGAGATGCCTAAGTATTTATATGTTTTGTCCTCATCTAGTATATCTATGCCTTCAAGCAGTCCACGATTTTGTTCAGTCTTTCCGCGTACGACATTAAAGATTGCGCACTTGTCTAATCCAAACGACATTTTGATGTCATCGCTAAATGTCTTGGTTATTTGAATTAGGGACTGTAGGTGGGTTTTGCTTTCAGCGTAGAGTTTGATATCGTCCATAAATAGAAGGTGGTTTATTCTAAAATTTTCAGTTAAGTTGGGACGATATCCGTAGGATGATGATTTTAGTAGTGAGGACAGTGGGTTCATGGCCAAAATGAACCAGAGGGGGCTTAAAGAGTCGCCTTGAAATATACCTTTTCATATATTTATATTGCCAAGCTTCTCTTGTCCAATATGGAGATTGGTGTTCCATTGCTCCATTAGGGTGCCTAACATGTTGCGTATTAGGGGGTGTACTTTGTATATTTGCAATATTTTCTTTAGCCAGTCGTGAGGAACAGAATCGAATGCTTCTATAGTCAATGTAGCACATATTTAGATTTCGCCTTTTAACTTTAGCCTGTTTTATAATAACGGCATCGATTGTAAGCTGTTCCTTGCAACCCAAAGCTTTCCTTATACAGCCCTTTTGCTCATCAGCTACCAGGTTGTTGTTTATACAGTGTGTGTATATTTTTGGGTACATGACTGATGTTAAAAGTTTATACACCACTGACAGACAGGTGATCGGTCTGTAGTTTTTTGGATCGTTTACCTGCCCTTTTTTAAACAAAAGGAAGGTATTGCCACTGGCAAGATGAGCTGGGAAGTGTTCGGGGTTTAGGAGAGCTTTGCTAAAGCAGTTTGCTATTATAGGGTGTAAGCTGGTGAAGGTTTTAAGCCAGAAATTATGAATTTGGTCAGGTCCCGGTGATTTCCAGTTAGCCAAGTTCTTAGTGGTATCCCTTATATCACTGGATGTTACTTGCGGCTCAGGCATTTCTTGCAAAGTTTCAGCCTCGGCTTCAACTTTTTCGAGCCAGCTTGCTTTTTCGTCGAAATGGGACGCGTCGGACCAAATATTACTCCAAAATGCATTAAATTGGTCTTTATTTATGTCATTAGTTGGAGTAACGTCGTTTTCTTCTTGGCTCAATGTCCTATAGAAGGTTTTTTGGTTCCTGGTGAACTGTTGGTTTTGAACCTTCCTCTTTGTGGCTTTGTTGTATCGTCTTAGACGAGCTCCTTTAGCCTTAGATTTTTGTCTTGTATTGTCTCTTACGATTGTTAGCAACCGTTTTACATCGGGACTGTCTAAAGGAATGCTCTCTGCTTACAGTATATCTTTTACCTTTTTAGCAACCTTGCTGCTAGAGTTTCCATTTAGATGTTCTCCAATTATATCACTTTGTGCTCGTAACTGGCTGATTTGTTTTTCAAGTCTCATTTTCCAAGCGGGCACCGCTTGTTTCTTGGTTGTTTTCTTATCAGTTCTGAGATATAATGCCTGACCATTGAGTTCAATTACAGTTACTGCTGCTGCATATAACCCACTATGTAATGTCTCGAGGTCCTCAGTTCTATTTAAGGACGTCCCTGCTGCTAAGTTTACTCTCGCTAGTATTTCGTGGGTTCCTTTCTTGAATCTTAGCTTAGGGATACTCGGTCTCAAGGTCGGGTCACTATTTTCGAATAAGGACAAATTTTCCAAATATTTTTGGTTCGTATTTTCCGTATCAACCTGTATAGTTTGATCTTGTTCATGTATTACTTCCTGCTGTGCTGTTAGTTCTTCCACATGCTGAAGGTTGTGCAACGTTCTGCCAACTTCACGCCGTATTTGATCTATTTCAGCTTGGGGTAGCAGGTGGTTAGCATATATAGCTCTTTGACGGCTCGCTACATTTTGTTCGGTCATTTTTAATTCCGGATGTAGTCTGGTTATTTCTCGGTGGAGTTTTATTCTCCAGCCAGGGCGGGGGTTATCTTCACAGTCGTTAATCAAGAGGAATGATTTGATAAATGTTCTATTCATGTCACGAGTCCACTTGATTCGACCGGTTTCTGTTCTTCTGGGTAGACCAGCGGCAGTTCTATCGACTCCAGGGTCGGGCTGCAAGCTAGTCTCCATTATGATGTGTTCCTCGCCGGTGTTCGGTTGAATAGTTCGGTTGTCGGCAGGGGCTTGTCTTAGCATCCTGCCGTTAGTATTATTAGTACTATTCGAATTTATGCCTCCCCCAGAATCCGTGAGGCTGACTGCTTGCGCAGTGTGGGATTGCGAACCCACCTGGGGTACATATTCTTGTAAATTCGACATCATATTTGTTTAAATCCATACTTACACATTTCGTCAGAAATGGTTTGCATTTATACCTTCTGCCAGGTTATTGATACAGCCGCCCTTAACATAGGGAACAGACGCTGTTGAGAAACCGCCCCTAACATGGAGTCATCCGTTCCTTCAGCCGGTGACCAATGTAGGCCCCTTTAAGGCAAGGACCACCAACCTTTTAGCCGCCTTTTACGGCAGGCAGGTTCTATCCTGGTCCTAGATTCGTAAACCGAAACCCAGACTGCTACTTTATTTATTATTATTATTATTATTATTATTATTATTATTATTATTATTATTATTATTATTATTATTATTATTATTATTATTATTATTATTATTATTATTATTCTTACAAAAAAAATATTATTTAAGAATTTTTATTATAAAAGCCGGTAATATAATGATAAAATGTATTGCGTTTCAAGCTTTTTAAGAGCTTTATTACGTAGAAAGCTTTTCTTCTGCGTTGTTTTTGAAGGTTTTAATTAAAACACGTGCCCAGATTCCACGTACTATTGGTAAAACACGTGAATTTGTACATTGCCTAAGAGCTATTCATGTAGAATAAATATTGTTATCGATGGCTTGTTACAATATGCCATCTGGCGGTATTGTGTACTAAGTGGCTCAGTGGCGGCGCGAGAAAAATTGTAATGGGTGGACACAAGCGGGCCCGATATTTTTAAGATGAGATCAACTGTACTTCCCTCAATGAAAAAAGGTGACTTCTAAGAATAAAATAGCGTATTGCCTTCACAACACTTTCCTCTCGATCAAAAGTGCTTTTAAAAAAGAGTACCTCCTTCCGCAACAACTTCTCCCCGATCAAATATAACTTTATTATAACAATTAAACCGTAGATATAGAATAAAACTTTTTGGCAGGCATATCCTTTTAAATAACCTTTATTTAAACTATTTCATAAGATAGATACTAAATAAACACAAGCTATCATTTACGACGCACAGAGAAGACTCCAACTTCATCTTGGAGAAAACAAGAAATTATCAATTGGTCAACCACACCAAAAGTATTGAATTAAGAGAGAATTTAATTAAGAAGGAACTATTAGCTATAATAAATTTATACAAACATAGTTTTATGAAATAAAATTAGTGTAACTGTGCTGCGTACACCGCTATTCATCGGCGTAACTGGGGGAGGGGGGGCTGACCCCCCTGATGGCCCTGCCCCCCTGAAATATTCAATAGAATAAAAAAATTGCATTTAATCCACCGTGCACTCGCTGCTAAATCCTATGGATGGGCGCAAATGCAAGGATTTGTAGCAATACACAATACGACATTCAAAACAAAAGACGTTAAGCTACTGTTTAATCAAACCATTAAGGAAGTGACACCAGAGAACTGGCGAAAAGCAGTCCATCATGGCATTAAAGAAGAGGAGAAAATGTGGGATCTGGACCACCTGATCGATCGGACCGTCGACCCGTTAATTAAAACTTCAAGAGGAGATGACAGTTCCACAGATGACGTAGAATATTAAATTTTTTATAATTTAATTTCTGTATATTCTATTTTTTGTATTTTGTATTTTCTTATATTGTTTAATAAAATATAAGTATACCTAATACTATGTACATAATGCACGCCTTTGTCACACCATTTTAAATATTTGTGAATGGATAACAATAAGCAAATCCCATAAATTGACCCAAACCCTGGTGGTATTACCTCTGCTCTTGTTGAAAATAAAGTATTTTGCAATGAAATCAATGCCAAACTATGAAGTGGCTTAAATATTCGTTGGGTTACTCTGTAGTTCCTTTGCATACCTAATGAGCTTTTATTACGGTACACCCTTCTGAAATAGACTATAAATAAGTTAATATTTTTGGGTATTTATATTTCCTTAAAATGAGATAAAATAGATTGTCACCAATTAGTACTGAATAGTAATAAAAAAAAAGTTATAAAAACAATTTCTTTAATAAAAAAATAAATAAAATAATTAAGGAATATTACGAAGAAATAAATAAATCAATAGAATTTCTAACTAATGTTATGTTCGTGGAGATAAATTATTTATTTCACATGGTGTTACGATAAATTTCTTTCCAGACGATAACAAATAAGTATTCCCACAGGGCGTAGAAGGGGATATCTCAGATTTAAGCAAAGGTGTTTTTTCAGTAATATTTACATGGGCAAGATCTTTTGCTGTTGGTTTAGGAAAAATTTGTGATAACCTTCTATATTGAGCCCTACTTTTACTAGCCAAACTTTGTTGTGGAGGAAAGTGTAGCTTCTTCGATAGATTGCCAACTCTGTTTGTTTCAAATATGTCATGGTATGCATTGCTGCAACACGGAGACCAGGTGTACTCGGACCTTTTTATTTTTATTTTCGAGTTGTCTTTGGAAAGATCTGTGGAGAAACGATGCATATTTCTGTTTTTACGATTTGCGTCAACTTCATCTAAGATATCTTGATACGCGTTTGTGGATTCGGTGTTGACTATTGTCTTGTTATAATTTCTAGCCACTTTGATGTCGTGTTTCCAAAATCTCTTCCTGGCTTGATCCCTGGTAGTATGTGGAGCAACCTCCTTTATCTTTAAAATAAAAGAAGGAACATAAAATATGACATAAAAAAAACTTTTAAGACAAAAGGGCCATAACAAAACATGATAATGAAATGACAGAAATGTACATAAGAATATTGTAGATAATAGTTATTTACGATATAAGTGTTGTAAAGATTCATATTACAACACGAGATGTTAAAGTTGTCAAACGAGGCGTCAGCCGAGTTTAATAAAACATCGAGTGTAGTAATATGAATTTACAACAAGAATATTGTACAAAATTTTATCTACTTTCATCTATGAATAAAAATATTTGGCAAAAGGCATTTTTTAAAATAAAAATGCACCTGTAAAAATGCACCTGCTATTAAGTTTACTAATCAAGTTTTTTATGTTACCTTTCGCATAGTTACTGTTTCGCATGGTTACTGTCGAAACTTTGTCAAACAAATTCATAAATATAAAAAGCGTTTTTCAAAATGAGTGATTCTGATGGAAGTTTACCCTCTGATATAGAAGCAGCGCCAAACGAAGCGATCTCAAGTTTAGTTCCGACAAAATCCAAGGCACGGTATGAGTTGGAGTATCAGAAGTTTGAAGATTGGTGCAAAGCTAACAAAATAAAGGAGGTGTCTGAGAAAATCCTTTTGGGTTATTTTTCCGTAAAGCAACGCTCCCAGAAACCATCGACACTATGGATTCACTACTTAATGTTGAGAACTATGATTTCAGTCAAGAAAAATCAAGATATAAGCAGATTTTCTCAACTAATCGCATTTTTGAAAAGAAGTTCAGAGGGTTACAAGGCCAACAAGTCCAAAGTTTTCACAAAGGAAGACGCATGTAAGTTTTTTAGTACTACAGATGATGAAACATATTTACTTATGAAGGTTGTTATGATAATCGGCATTTTTGGGGCTTGTCGGCGCGAAGAACTAGCTAAGTTAATGTTGGATCATATTGAACACAATGATTTGTATATAAAAATTGTGATTCCATTCTCGAAAACCAAAATTATGCGAGAATTTGTTATAACAGAAGGAAATGTGACAGGTGTCAACTGTTTAAGTATTTTTCGAAAGTATGCTAAACTTCGTCCTCTTAATGCGACTCACAGGCGGTTTTTTGTATTCTATGGAAAAGGAAAATGCACCTCCCAACCTGTCGGAATTAATAGTATAGCAAAGACACACACACATCTCATCCACTTCTGGTATACACATTTCTAACTGTAAAAAGTGTATTATTCATGTTTATAATAAACCTTAAGTGTTATATTTTAATTAATAATTGGTAATTAATTTTATAATTATTAACAATAAATCCTTCTTCTAAAAAGTGTGGTTTTATTTATCAGCAAAATTTTAATAAAACCGGTTTTTTTCATTACAGCACTAGTGCTGTAAAGGCATCTAATACAGCACTAGTGCTGTAATAGATGCCCTTACAAAACGATTTACAGAACTGTAAAATTCATATTACTAAATGAAAGTAGATAAAAGCATTAAAAGGTTATTTCTTTATCTTCAATATCTATGTACATACAGGGTGCAATAGCCAATTTTTGCCCACCAACAAAATCCCGCTATTCGATTTTTCAGACGCTAAAATTTCGAAAAACCGCTAACTGCTGAAACCCGAATGTTGCTTCGTTAGAAAGAATGATAATTGATGCTCAATATGAAACAGGTTTTTACTAAATTGCTTTTGTAGTTTCAGAGAAATTTTCCTTTGAAATATCGTTTAGCGGGATTTTGTTGGTTGGCAAAAACTAGCTATTTGTACGTACAAGAGTTCTCGAAAACGATAAGAGATAGAAAGACGGTTAAACTGTGGCAAAGTTGCGTATTTTGGGGCTTAATAATTTGGTAAAAAATAATAATCCAATAACTTTGGAGATGTCCCAAGAAAACCGAAATTTTCAGTTTTGGTTTTTAATTTTTAGCGCTTTCCTTTACTTACCTTTAAAACCAGAATTCCAGCTGAGTATATACAGACAATGTTAATAAATGTAAGACAAAGGCTGACAGCTCCCAAGGCTGTTAACTCTTTGGCACTATTTGTTGAGTAGAAGTTTGTATGTTTTAAAGATGCGTATCTTGAAGATGCATCCGATTTTAAATAGTAGACAAAACCTAGCGACCATAGCAATCCCTACAAAAATAAAGCAACAGTTAGTATACGACTATATGGACAATAGCCAACCAACAATAAAAAGAAAAAAAAAACTAATGTTTATTGTAAATATTGAAAATTATATTTTTTTTTCATAAAAATAAATACAATATCCGTAGTATCCAATAATAAACATGGCCAGAATTCGGGCCAAGAGAACGCAATAATTTTGGTCTAGTTTTATAATATAACTTTGCATGTAGTTGGTAACCGCGGCAGTGGCTCAAAGGCGGTCTGAGTTCGATACGCATAATAAAAAAGTATGTCTAAAATTTAGTGGATAAGAGAATGCAGTATGCTACTAGTGATACCTAATATCGGGACCGAGAAGGGCGTATAAAGGTTAATTAGTGCATATGTCGTAGGCTTATTACAAATTTAGACGTTTTATAAAACGCCTAGTCGTTTTATAAATGACTAGGCATATTGTAATATGAAGAATAAATACTGAATTTTTACAATTCGCCTGAACTTTTTAGGCGTTTCATAAAACGCTGAATTGCTCTCAGGCTCATTGTAAATGGTTCTTCAATCTCGTTTGTTTTAGGATATGACTGATTATAACTAGTCGTTTTGTGAAAGAATGGAAATTACTTAGGCATTTTATAAAACACCGATTTATATTATTACTGGTATGTATGGTATGGTATTGGTAACATGAAGGTTTAGTTTCGTTATCATTTCTGTTGCTAGGGCCACAAAGTTTTTTTTATTTATACAGTAGTAAAAAAATAATATTACCTATAGGTATAATATTTTTGGCTGTTGATGTTATGTTTTACTTATTACTTACCGGTGTAAAATGTTTCAAGCTCTTTATAATACAACTCTTTATCAACAACAGCATCACTCTCTGAGTCTTCTAACATCTTGAAACGAAAGTTTCTGAAGTAAAATTAATGAAAAAATACTGTTAACTCGTCGATTGTTTACAAACTGTCAAACCACAACATAAAGAAGTTAAACTAACAACTCGATAGCAGTCTTATTATAATACGCCTAAATATGTCTAGTTTTATTTCAGGCGCATTGTAAAAATAATCGTCCACACCTTCATTTTACAATAAGCCTGAGTGCAATTCGGCGTTTTATGAAAAATCTAAAAAGTTCAGTCGAATTGTAAAAATTCAGTATTTATTCTTCGTAGTACAATATGCCTAGTCATTTATAAAACGACTAGGCGTTTTGTAAAACGACTGAATTTGTAATTAGCCTACGACACATACACGTGGTTCGGATTCTACATTAATCTGTAGGTCCCGTCTGGCTGACATTACCCAGACGATAGGGGATACAATGGGCCTTATATGCCTAAGTATACTGGCTCTTCCGCCAACCCCAGCAAAAAAAAATAGCTGGTAACCATGGATAAGAATTAGGGAATATTAGTCGCTTCTCTTAAGAATGTAATTTAAGGGTGAGGTCCAGTGTCGCATTCGCCATTTCGTTTTTTGATCGTTATTTATTTTTTTTATCTAAAAATCACCCAAATGCCCATATTTGAAGCATAATTACCTACAATTTAAAGTTAAACCGATTTAAATTTATAAAGTAATAAAAGCAGAAAAAGAAAAATATACAAAATTCACAAATTTTCGTTTTTTACTGCTATTAAAAAATTAATAAAAATTTCTCTAGTTCAGAACTGTAGGTAATTGCTACTCGAGGACGGGTATTTGGCCCATTTTTGAATAAAGCGAAAAGGATAAGAAATATTGATCAAATGAAATGGCCGCATGCATCACTATACTTCACTCTTAAGATTTTTTTAAATGTCAATTACATTACTTACAGCGTTTACAGCAGGCGGCATCAGGGACGTCGAAATAGCAACTCCAACTAAAGATGATATGTTGTCGCTTAATATGCCTAGAGCTACAGCTGCTCCTGACAAGATCGCTATTAGGCCTTCTACCCACAGGGACCGAAGTTCACCTCTAAAACAAAAATAAAAAAATGTTTTTTAAATTTTATTTTAAACAAAACTTTAGACGTCCTGATTTCTCTATAACGCGAGATCATCAGGGCAGGACTTTTTATTTTAAGTCACTTCAGTCAAGAACGCCGGAGGCGTTTCTTTTGATGTCACTTTGGAAAGGATGTTTTACAGTTTTTTGACCTTCCCTTGAAATGTACTCTAGGGGCGCCCATGAGTACAACCAGTAACGACATTTTTAAAAACGGGTTTTTAAATTTTGTATAGTTTCTCTAACAATATTTAATTTTTTTTTAAAACCAGACTAGAATATGGATTTTTTAAACTTTTACCTTGAATACATTTCACGTGTGGGCCAATCCGATGTTCCATATTTGTCAGTCAGTATACAAATTATGGACCCATAACAAAATCCCACTAAAGTAGCTATTCCAAGTCCAATTAGTTCATTTTTAACTCCAATTTTCTGAAGATGTTTGTCCCTTATTACGGTTCCGAATGTTCCTGCCATTACAGGTCCCTACAAGAGATTTATTATTTATTCTACAAAATTTGTAACATCTATTATATAGGGGAGAGTAAGGCAAAATGACATAGAAGGCAAAACGACATACCGACTGTTTCTCGGCGCTTTTTGGAGGAATATGTTTTCTGTGTATGGCAACACTTCGACTGTAGTATTATCTGTGACTTAGGTTGCGGTAGAGACGTTGGAAGTGTTTTCCGTTGTTGTTATATTAATTAGTTTAAAAAATGCTTTTCAAGATCAAGGTAAGTTGAAAATTGTCATGATATATTTCTTACTAATTCTAGTAGCAAGTTGTTTCTCGGTTGTCTACAATACTTAGTATTTTGTGCCTTTCTATTACCGTTACATACGACCAACTACTTAAACATTATAACATACAAATTGACATAATCTTGTGCATAAAACATTAAGGCAAAACGACATATGGGGTGTGTCATTTTGCCTTACATGAATATACGGAGTGTGGTGGTTTGTTAATTTCATAACTTTGTACTTCAGATGGTGTCTAATTACAAGAAAAAATCGAATCGATAATCCCGGTCCAGTGAAGACATGCAGAAGGCAATAGAAGCGGAGAAAAAATCGAATCGACAATCCTGGCCCAGTAAAGACATGCAGAAGGCAATAGAAGCGGTAAATGATAAAAGGATGGGATGAAAAAAAGCATCTATTACGTTCAATGTGCCTCAGGCAACATTGCGGAGACGCTCCCAGAGAAAAAATGTCGGTGCCCATGGTGTAACAAAATGTCTCGGTCGCTTCAAGAAGTCACTCAGTGTTGATCTGGAACAAAGTTTGATCAGACATATATTAGATTTAGAATCACGACTTTTTGGACTAACGACTTATGACTTAAGAGAACTGGCATACACACTGACCGAACGCAGTGGAGGTAAGCCCCAATTTAATAAAACTAAAAAGAATTCTAGTAGGCAATGGGTTTACAGCTTTATTTCTCGGAATCCAAACATATCGTTAAGAGTTCCTGAAGCGACCTCAGCTGCAAGAGATCAAGCCTTTAATAGGTCTTAGGTTCAGACTTATTTTAAAAAGTTGGAAAAAACAATCAATGCTTGCAATGTCGCCTGTGGGCTCATACAGAATGAGCTGGGGTATCTAAGAAGACAAAACAATTCATTTGTGAAGCGTGCCAAGATAAGTACTTCAACAAATAAATATAAAGAAATAAATAAAATGAATATGTCATTTTGCCCACTATGTTAGGCAAAATGACACACTTGCTGTTTTTTTTTGGAAAATTTGTAATATTTACATACAATATTTTTTTGTAAGTTTATATGTATATATACTTTGTTTACTTAATAAGTAAAGTATTAAAAAAATCTAAAGTACCATTTTTAATGAAAACCGAAGTAAGTATTTATCGGTGATCTTTAAAAAGTATGTCATTTTGCCTTACTCTCCCCTACTTGCACAGGTCCTGCACGCTTCACGGCATGAAAATGTTGAAACGAAGAATATTCGCCATCGTGTCAGAAATGCAAAAACAAGTGGATTGAGATGTTTTCTGGGTTTTGTACTTATAAGAAAAATTTGTTTTTTCAATCTTCTTAAGGGGGTGAAACATAATGGAACTAAAAAATTTTTAAATAAAAGATAAAATAAATTAAAATTAAAGACAATAGTACATAATATATTCAATTTTCCCTTTAAAAGAGCCCTTCAAAAAGGTATATAAGTGGTATCGTCCCATTTAAAAAAATTAAGTTTGGTTATGTTTCACCTTATACACGGAGTTTTTAGTGCCAAAATGTAGCACATACATAATGTTTTTCCATTTTTCAAAAATATTTTTTTCTACGACCGTTCGTTTTAACCCATTTTCCCGCACGCATTTTAGTTTTGAAAGTGTTACTTTCCCGCACTAGTGCGGGAAAGTAAAATAATGCAAATTTTGACCTCATTTGATAGTTTTTTACCTCGAAAGTTATAACTATTGTTACAACAGGTAAATAAATATTTACGAAATAGTCCATCAAATAAAATCTACATCTTTTCTAGCTTTTTGTTGCATTTTTAATTTTTTGAAAATATAAAATAATGAAGATATTTTTATATAACCCTGTACATTCTTTAAAGTAATGTCACAAAACAACTATTGTCCAACCACCGGGTTTGATAACCCAGGCGTGTAATTGTTACTAAAACGTCAAAGTTGTTTAAAGCGACTTGTGTGTGTTACCGAATACAATCTTCTTCTAAATTAAACCACATTAAACCGAATCCGAAGCAATAATATTAATGGATTCATCCGACGAAGAACTTCCCGAAGCCATTTTGAAGGCTGCAGATAAAGCTAATTCCGAGCTGTTTTCTGCCAAATCCAGACTAAGATATGAAAAGCAATACGACCATTTCCTTACATGGTGTAAGGAGAAATATTATATACAAATAATATTAATATTTATGATAATTAATAGTTTTTAGTTAAAGTTTTGTATATGTATGTTGAAATAAAATAATTTTTGAAAAATGGGTTGGTATACTTTTTTGTATATACGAACGTACAAAAAATAATGTTCCTAACTCATGCGTAAAGTGTCTTTCCCGCCCTTGACCGCTTGCCCGAACTCCGCTCCGCGTCGTTCGGGTCAACTGCAGTCACGTGCGGGAAAGTATCACTTTCCGCACGCAAGGAAAATAACAATTTCCCAAACCTCTGGCGAATTTGTTCCAGTTATATTATATTACGTATTAAGTGTGGTAAAAAGCATATTACGTACAAACGGGAAAATTGCGAAAGAGCCGCGTAGCGCGAGTGCGGTTGTTACAAGAGTGCGTAATTGCTTTAAAACACGCAACACGTACTATATACTTTTTCTACGACTTTTACTATTAAATTAAAGAACGGTTTATAATTTATAAAGTATCGATTTGAATTTCAAATCTCAAATAATGACAATGTCACTGTCAAATATTCAAAACGCAAGATAGATAAATGTCACGATTTGAGTGGTTCAAGGCTAACTTGATTGTTATATTAGGCATCATAACGCACAGTTATAGCGTTTTTATCCTTTACGAGCAGTTGTATCTAAGAATGGGGTTACTTATAGAGTGAAATGTACGTAAAACAATGTTTTTGTATGTAAGAAATCTTACCATCATTGGAGAAATCAACATACTGGAGAGCATATAAATATTGTTGTTTTCCACTAATCCCAAAGCACATAATATCCTGAAAACACATTATTTTAGTAAACATGATGAAATTCCATTAATGATGGAATAGTTTAAAAAAATTGTTTTATTTTAAAAGCCCATAGTTTCATCAAAATTCATTCAATCCGTTCCATTTTCAGTTTATTGGGTAGGCTATGTAGAACAATGTGTGTGACTTCACTTTGTACCTTTTTTACACAGAATGATTGGCAGGCGATAAGGGGGCGCGCGGCCACGCGGCCCTAAGGAGCAGCTGCCACTGCTTAGTGGGCCAAAAGACAGCCTATACAGTGTGTCCAAAAAAGTATGCATATGTAAAAGTTTTTTATTACCGATTTCTCAGAAAATCTTATTCTTGATAAAAGTTGGTGCATGCCTTAAAACTATAAATGCATATTTCACATTTCACCTGCGGCTAATAGTAAGGGAGCAAATGCCATTTTTTCGAAATTGAATTAAGGGTAAAGTACCTTAGTTATTAGAAATACAGCAAAATTTTAAATGGAAATGTTATTGTAAATTAAAAAAAAAACATAGCCCAAATACGAAATTTGAGTTACGTGTCTTAATTTTTATTTTTATTTTTCTAATCTTTAATTTCCCCTAAACGGTACGCCTCTGGTCGAATTTTCGTTTACGCATTTTTAATATATTTATCAAATAACTTAAACGTGGGTTTATAATAAAAATGCATTAAGTAGTTGCAAACTTTTAAAAACTTTTCAATGAACCGAGTCGGTTTAGATATAAGCGTGTTGCACGCCTACTTAAACACATTTTAGCTAACTAAATTATAATAAAATTCAACCCTATTTATAGTACTGGAAATAACTACTAATTTATTTGTCATTTTCACCCAGTACGCTAAAGTCCAAAAACCTACTTTAAAAAAATGCATATAAAATATTTAAAAAAAATTGAGACACGTAACTCAAATTTCATATTTCGGCTATGTTTTTAATTTGCAATAACATTTCCATATAAAATTTTGCTGTATTTCTAATAATTGAGGTACTTTACTCTTAATGCAATTTCGAAAAAATGACATTAGCTCCCTTACTATTAGCCGCAGGTGAAATGTGAAATATGCATTAATAGTTTCAAGGCATGCATCAACTTTTATCAAGAATAAAATTTTCTGAGAAATCGTTAATAAAAAACTTTTACATATGTTGCATACTTTTTTGGACACACTGTATATTAGACTGAAAGCGAAACGGATTAATAGAACTTTGATGAAAATATAGTCTTCTGGAAATCAAGCACTTATTTAACTTTTTCATAACTAATGGACGCAGTGTATTTTTGAAAAATAAGATGATAAGGAGGTATCAAAAGCACTTATATTACTCTTTGGCTGTAAAAGTTCTTACGTTGATATTAACAGGAGTATGATAAAATCAAAAGTCATCGCCGCTTTTGCCTTGACATTTTCAACTACTTGGGCCACTGTGAGACGAGATCGAACAGAAGAAACAAAAAGGTTCCAGCCACTGGTCTTGCTTTCCCTTAAAAAAAAATTATATTAGTTTTGAAGACAGACATGCCTAAAATAACAAAAATTTTAATTATCAAAATAGATTATCTAAAATTTTAATATTACTATTTTCTACTGGAAATGCAGATTACCAGGACTTAATATAGTAGAACGAGTATTAAGAGGAGCATTACTTTTTTTTTGGTAACGCATATTTTATATTATAATTTGCGTTAATGAATACCACTTTAAGGATAATTTATGGATATCTATAATATCTTCTATTTATAAAATCTTTATTATCTAGAACTTACTTCTCATTTACAGAATTATCATCATCGCTAGATTCAACATTTTCTTTTACTTCGTTTCCATTATATTGTATCGTACAAGGCATAACACTTATTTTCGAATTAAGTTTCCTGCCAATATCGTTCTCTTTCAATATATCCAGAATATCTTCACATTTATCCCCACATTCGATTGGAAATATAATTTGATGATGATTGTTGTCATCCGTTTTTGTCCATGTTGTATCTGCTATTTCCAGGTCTTCCAACGTTGATTTTATAATCTAAAAGAACCTAGTTCAGTTAAGAATTATTAGTAAAATATTTGTTTCAAGAAACTATTTAACATAATGTAGAATAAACCACGTCCTTTAAGTGTCTTTTATAGACAACGTCTATAAGTTGTTATGTCTTTATTTGCTCATTCTGTTCCACCTCTTTTATCTGCTCCTACTTCTTCATATCTATATGAAACTAGTACAAAAAAATATAATATTAAATATCAATAGTATTTCTCTTGTAAGAGCTAGATTTACCAAAATTTCATAGGTAATCTACCTTGAAATTTAAAACAGGCAACTTAGATACTAGATACATACCCAACAACCAAGGTCCTTAGATAGATAGGTTGTCTGGTAACTTTGGACCAATCAGATGTTCGCATTTAATGCGCGGGAATGCGTCATTTAGAGGAACTTTTTAAAATCTCTTGATATACGAATGCAAGCTAAGGAGTTTGGAAATGTAATTTAAAACGTGTTTTTTTAAATATCATTTGTCGACAAATTGTGTGTAGGTGTGCCATAAATCTCTCAGCCAATATTGAGATATTGTGACTCTTTTACATAGCTTAAATTTAAAAAATATAACTTCTGGCACATGATCACGAATCACGTAGTTACCGCAACTTTAAAGAGGCAAGTGTAAATCATACATATATAGAAATGAAGAAATATAGTCCCGATGGACGAACCCTATTTAAGAGGGGAAATAAACTGAATCTAGCCCTTAAAACGCTTTTTACAAATCATTACTATTATCGTAACAAAATATTTTTCTGTTTGATTTTCTTTTATTGAAGAATTTATGATTGCGGTAATATATAAACAAATCTTTTAATAAATACCTTATTATATTAATATTGTGATTAAATAGGTCTATCAGAAAATAGCCCCAGAAACATTATAGGTCCAAGTGCTAAAATTATTAAAAGAATTGGACTTGATAGTGTCAAAAAATGTATATTTAAAAAAACACGTTTTATCATAAATAGGAATTGTGGAAATTGCGAGAAATAAAACTGCACTTATACCATAAATTTAAAAATACTTTTAGTGATGTACTCCATGTAAAGGGTGTAAAGGGGATGTAGTAATGATACACCAGAGTGATCTTTAAGAACTGAATTTATTCTCTTTTAAATTGTTTGTGAAGGCATGGATTTGCAAGTCTATAAAAACATTGTTTATTTTATTTTAATACCTGTTTGTTGGGTATTTCTAGTTCAGGTTAACTTAGAGATAACTATACTAAGTTAACCAACCACACCCCACCACACTTTCATTTTAAATCACTATCAAAATGTATTGGTGGTATAAAAATATTTCTGAAAATATGGTTTAATAGATTGTTTGATATTTGACAAATATATTTTTTTAAATGCATTGGTTGGAAATTCATTATCCTAGCTTGAACTTCGTCATCGTAATCATTTAAAAGAAAATGCTTACTGCATAATCGTTTGTGTTGAGGCGTCCAATTGTCTTTTCGGCAACATTTTCTAATCCAATCTTTCAAAATATTGGGGTTTTTTGGAAATGTAAATAAAATTATCTTTTTTCCATCTGGATCTGGCCTTTTGGAGTTACTTTTGCATGTAGCTATGCTACAAACATTGCCACCACCCATTATCTAAATAAATAATCACAGAATTCGTTTGAAACTAACGATTTAGCGTGAGAATCTAGTTTAATAAACTAACCTTAAAATACACAAAATTAAAACTTTGACCACTAAGGCCACCCAAACGAAATAGAAAAAGAAGAAGAAGAAAACTTTGATGAAAATTCAGTATTTTTAATAGTTTTTCCACTAAATGTTATTATCAGTTCAAAAACAAATATATTCACACTTTAGAATTTAACGTTAAACACACAAATAACACTGAAAACCGCTTTTTTGCGTTGTATCTAGCTTAAAACACATACAAATCAGATGTAAACAAATGTATTAGTTCCTCGTGATGACGCGGACACCCCGCTCATCGTCGCTTCCGCCCCAATGTTACCAGACAACCTATCTATCTAAGGACCTTGCCCAACAACAGCATCTATCTAAATGGATCGGAACACCTGCTCAAATAGATACAGGGCTACAATCTACAATTGGAACCTCCTTAACGAAAAGGCTAACTGGAATGCTACTTTTAACGCATATCCAGATAACACAAGTGACCGGCTTGTTAACAGAACATTGTTATACAATGAAAATGCATTTACCATTGAACTATTGAATGCACACTTTGCGGCGAAGAGGATGAAGCCGCCACACACATACCTGCAAAGCATCAAACCGTAGAGGATTCCACATCTTTGGAGAAATGCAACGTGAAGAGGTATCTTCATCACGCATATGGAACCTTATTAACAGAACCAATCCTTTTTAACAAGACACACCCAACCCCCGCCTTTAAACAACCAAGCAGTTTTAAATGGTTAGTAATAATTCTGGGCTACCACATAGTTCTATTACAGTGGCTCGAGGTTCGTTGTTAAGCTTTATGACAGATTTGGAAGTGGCAGGGGGCTCTCAAAGCTGGTCACGCCACTGGATAACTAAGTTTAGCAGATAGAGGCACTGTTATGTTATAAAACAAATTGCCATTGAACTTAACATTTTTATTTGTGTAAATATTTCAAAACTGGAACAAAGATAACACGGACGACGATCCCTGGGAGAAATCTTGGAAGCGTTGAACTTTTTACCGGCATCTTCGTTTACCGATCGAAACTATGGATTAATTATCGAATTTTAAATAACATTAAGTATTAAGTGACATAAAGAATAATGAATAATTATTTAGCAAGACCTATTTGATTATATAAATGGATAATTTTTATGTTACAGGGTAAGATAATAGTATATTATTGACCAAGGTTTAGACAGATACTATTATTGACCGAGCGTCGATTTTAAATCCCGATGAGCACAGCGACAAGGGATTTAAGACCTGAGGGCAATTATAGTTGTCTAAACCGTGGTAAATATATTATTTTTTCACTACTGACACATTCACAATATTAAATTATTAATTAAAGTTAACATACCTTCTTAGGGTAAAATTTGCAGCATATTTTTATATTGTCAGATGGCATTCTTAGTTGTCAGTATTTGTCGTTTGATAATATGAGCGAAGAAACTATTACTGATACGTGCACTCCTCCAGAAATGAAGGTGAAAACACAGAAAATTAATGATGAGTTGCTACGCCAAAAATCTAAGGTTTTGTATTTAAAAGCCTACTATTATTTAAGGACTGGTGCCAAACCAAGAAAGCTGGAATACCTGGTTGTCTAAACATGACGTTTTCATATATTTTTAAAATAAAAAAAGGTCAGTTGCCTGTTTTATATTGTTTTTGCCAGAAGCCTCTATTATTCACCGTTGTCAATAACGACGCTAAATAATAAAGGCTTTTGGCAAAGGATAAAGAAAAACGATTTCTAAAGTTAATAATCGGTAAAAAATAAATTATAATTAACCAATTTAAGTCCATTTTACGCTTGCTTAATAGTCTTAATACTATTTTTGGACGCCTACTCGGGTGGCGTAATAGTTATCTACGATATAAGTGTTGTAAAAATTCATATTACAACACGAGATTAAAGTTGTCAAACGAGGCGTCAGCCGAGTTTAATAAAATATCGAGTGTAGTAATATGAATTTACAACAAGAATATTGTACAAAATTTTATCTACTTTCTTCTATGAATAAAAATATTTGGCAAAAGGCATTTTAAAAATAAAAATGCACCTGTAAAAATGCACCTGCTATTAAGTTTACTAATCAAATTTTTTATGTTACCTTTCGCATAGTTACTGTCAAAACTTTGTCAAACAAATTCAAAAATATAAAAAACGTTTTTCAAAATGAGCGATTCTGATGTAAATTTACCCTCTGATATAGAAGCAGCGGTAAACGAAGCGATCTCAAGTTTAGTTCCGACAAAATCCAAAGCGCGGTATAAGTTGGAGTATCAGAAGTTTGAAGTTTGGTGCAAAGCTAACAAAATAAGGGAGGTGTCTGAGAAAATCCTTTTGGGTTATTTTTCAGTAAAGCAACGCTCCCCGAAACCATCTACACTATGGACTCACTACTCAATGTTGAGAACTATAATTTTAGTTAGTTTGAAAAATCAAGATACAATTGTTAATATTAAATCATTCTTAAAATGTGGTTTTATTTAACAGCAAAATTTTAATAAAACTGTTGTGTTTTTTTTTTTCATTACATCACTAGTGCTGTAAAGGCATCTATTGCCTTTACAAAACGATTTAATGAACTGTAAAATTCATATTACTAAATGAAAGTAGATAAAGTTAAATTTGACGATTTTTTTTCATGCTAAAACGGAAAAGCTGCCAGAAGATACACGGTCGCTTAGCTAGGAAGTGTGCAAGGGATCGATTTCCCATAATTTAAATTTTGGGTTACCTACAATATTAAAAAATAAAGAATTGGAACAAAAATTATTACAAGGTATAATATAACTTTCGTAAGATATTTACTAGATATTCTACCAGCATTTAGGACAATGATAAAGAAGTTACATTTGCAGAGCAGTTTAAAAAATACTGGGCACTTCTAGCGTAAAGCTAACCAAAAAATGTTTTTAATAAATAAATAAATAAGGTCTTTATTTCCATTGTAGTTTATAATACATCTTGAACTAAAGTACACCTAATGGAAAATGCCGAAGGTCAGATAGGAGTGTAAAAACCAAGAGGAAAGATACTCCCCCTGTTCTTTACCTTAAGCATGTATAGTAGACAAGCTATGGCAAGAAAAAAAAATAGAAAAACTATGATTCAGTGAGAAAAAAAAACAGTTACTTGTTCAGGAGCAAATAACCGTGAGGCGTGGGTACGATTAATATAATAATTATTGAACAAATATACAGCGAGATCAGTTAAGGGTACGGAGCGACCATATCTCGGAAACTACTGGGCATAGAAATTCGGGAAATGATAACCAAAGGAGCCATGAGAAAATCCTAAAAATAATTTTTAAGTTCCGTATTTTGCCGCAAGAGGGCGTAATTGAGAAATAAATTTTAAGATTTTACATATCTCCGAAAATCCCACATTAAGGTATATCTTTGATAACACCATTAAAAAGCTTGGACAATTATCCATAATTTTGGTCTTATGGTCATTGGCGTACCGACTTTATTAAGAGGGGGGGAAGCTGTTGAAAGTGTAATCATTTAAATCGCTGTAACCTCTAAACGACTTATCCGATTTTAGCAAACTAAAGACTGTTTGGAAGAGAAATGTATGCACTTTCACTAATCGTATTTAGTTGTACATAATAGTTCTCAAAAAAATGCTAGAGGGCGAAATTTGTAATGATAACACATTTTTTGATTTTACTCGGAAAAAATAAATCACATGGTATAATTATGATACCATAATTGAAAAGTAGATGAAATTTTCTAGAAAAAATTTAAAAACCGCAGCTCGATATCTCCGTTCGTTTCAGCGTTATCGCCAATAGAATAATTTTTAAAACTTTAAATGAAGAAGCGAGTGGGACGCCACTGATATTTTTCCATGTGAATATTATTTCTAATTAGCCTGGTCAATTCTGCATAAAAATGGTCTCTTGCGTTTTTCTTCTCAGGCACACCGTTCCTAATTAAAATAATTAAAATAATTTAGCTCTACTATTTATTATTATTACCATTCATAATAAAAAATTTAATTTTATAAAATTTGTTGGAAATGACCACCTTCATTTAATAGGCATGCTTGCGCCCATTTAGTTATTTTAATTAAGAACGGTTATTTAAAAAAATATTCTTAAATTTTTTCCAGGCATTCCATTTCATCCCAGAAAACTTTATATTTTCATTCCATCTTAAATTGTCTGCTAAGATGGCTTTATAGACACTATTTTCTATCTGTCATATTAAGGGATGAAATATTGCTAATCTCCGCTCTAGTAGAAAAGTTCAAAAAATACCTAAATTATCTTTTCTTTCAGGAGAATTAAAAAGGATTAGAAAGCATGTTCTGGTACATGTGTAAGTATATCATATTTTTAAGTAAGTATAGTCAACATTTACACAATAATTAAAATTTAAAATATCTAAATAAATAATTGAAGATAACACTCACATCAGCTGATTATTATTAGAGAACTTTTAAACACCTCATTACCTACTTTTTAATAACGATGTTAAAAACTGTATAACTTCTAGATTTTTTCGAAAACAAAATTTATAAAAAACTAAAAAAAATCAATAATATATTTTAAATTTTTGGATCGTAAAACTTTATATAATTTTTGTCATTTCTTGTCATTCTTTCGAATTAGGCTCTTTTCCTCTTCGTTCGCTGCCAAGGCCATTCCCGAGGGGACCTACAGCTTAACGTGGGTTCCGAACCAGGATCTTCGGTCATGCGACACCCCTCAAGGGCTATCAACCCTTGGATTCTTGCTATTGCATGACCTACCGATTGGGGCGTGTTCCGCACCCCACGAAATGTACGATCTCATCCGGCCTGGTTACCGGCGTGAATGGGTTGGATTGGGAGATAATACCTTTTACACTCTTTCCTACATTCTTAAATTCACTAAATTTCGGACATACTTTTTTTTATTGTACGTATGCCCACTCCGGGAATCAAACCCGTGTCGCCACGGTCGAATTCCAGTAGCTCACCTCTGAGCAACCGCCGCGGTTTATATAATTTTTAAACTAGTTAGTTTTTACCATTAACCAGTGGCGGGCTGGTGCATAAGCGCTGCGGTGCTGCAGAGCTCCCAAAAAAATAATTAAGTAATCTAACTTAAATATTTTCTTTTACCAAATGATAAGAAACTGCTAATGAAGTCCGAACCACACAAGTAAAGTATACCAGTGAAATAACCTCCCGGCTAACGCTATAGCGATCGTTCTCTGCGAGCTGCTTAAAACACCCGCGCAGTACTCCGCTGTTCCCGTGTCCATCTAATAAACTAAGCCGTGTAATAATATGGTGCGTGCATGTGATTCTGTTTTTGTGTATCGCTGACAATAATTTTATTATTAACAGTATACTATGGAAGAGGTCTTTAATTTAATTCATGTGAAGAGATTTTTTGTAATCTTCACACGAAGAAAAGATCGTATTAAAATGAAATAGTAGACGATTACCAGATATTATTATTGAAAATTGTGTGTAAGTAGAGGGAAAAGTTACACATTCATGCCAATAGAGACATTTATTTAAAAATCTAATGAATTTCTGGGTGTAAAAAATGTTTTATACTGTTTTCCCTGCATACATTAAATGGCGCACTACCTCTTCTAAAATTTTAAATAGCAAATAATCTAGAAGAATCTCTGAAGGAAACTAGAAAATGATTAGAAATCGTGGTAACAGCTCTTTCCATCCTATCTATTGAAAAAACGTTATTCTCCGAAATAGATACCTAATTTTAATGACAAAGTGATTACAAAATTTGCGAAAAGAAAAGAAATTCCACTTCGGACTTCAATCATAAAAAATAGGTATTTTTTTTTGCAATAATTGCAGAATAACTTTAAATTATTACCAGGAGCCGCAACTATAATTAACGCTTTAATTGTTATGATCTTTGAATATCGACAATATGCTCAATATCGTGAATAATTTTAATTAAGTATTTCAAAACATCTCTATTAAATAATCAGTCAAGAACACTGTTTATATTTTATGTACATAACTATCTAACCCAATATTAATTAGTTGGCCAAAAGTTATTTAATTTATTTTACAATTCATACTTCTACTTATTTGTGAAGATTAAAAAAAAATTTTAAACTTAATTTTTATTTTCTGTCTATTATATTTTATTATTAGAATTATTTACATATATGTTTTTGCTAACCAGCCAACTGACATTAGAAAACTATTTATTTTATACCGCAAAGATAAACATCATAGACAAAATATTGGGCACAATACTATTAGTAAAGTACCATATGTTATGGCTCAATTTCTGAAATTACAAAATCCTGAGTATTACACTAATCATTCTCTACGGCCGGCGCCGCTCGGCAACACTTCTAGCAGAAAATGAAGGAGACCTACTAAGCCTTGTAGCTGAATGAAGGAAGAATTGAGGAATCCATAGCGAACAAGAAGAGAATAGCCAAACTAGTATACCTAAAACCCATCTTATCCAATGAAAATTTAAGTATACTCTCCACTTCTTTCGCACATCAAAATCGTCTAGCAGAAAATTTACAGACAGATGACTTAGTACCAAGTGTTAATGAACGTTCACAAATTTTAAAAATATTCATAATACTGAATTAAATTTACCTATAATAATTAATGGTAATTTTGTTAATAGTGGAAATGCAGCAGTGCACATAACTTGTAATACCGTACAATCAACTATTATTTTAAATGATTTTTCATAGTTTTTGATAATTGTCATTATCGTAGAACATTTTCCAGAGTTTATTTTCCATGATCACTTCGTTAAATTATTAAAGTTTCAATTAATTTCTTTAATCAGTCAAAAATCTTCAACTTGAACTATTTCTCATTAGACAAATGATGTAAATAATAGGGTTTTCTCAGGTTAGTAGTAAAATAGTTATTTTTGTATTAAGTGCGTGAAGTGAGTGTTTTTTTAATGGCATATGAGTGTCAATTTTTTGCCGAGACCGCAGGTCGAGGCGAAAAATTCTCTCGAATGTGCCATTAAAACACGAATTTCACAAACGAAATACAAACAACATTTTTTGTACAACTGAAAGTTTGAATTAATCGGTTAAATTGTATAGATATTATAAAAAAATTTTACCATATAATTTGACATAATCAAGTTAACAGCCCTGTCGTTACTATAGAAATGGTTTGTTGGCACGTTGCTTGTTTTGTTGTCATACGTTGATAGCTGTTCATATTTATTGCAATTTTTTAAATAAATAGTATAAGTACTTAAAATGGATGTAGATTACGATAGTGATAGCGAGATTCCTTCAGATATAGCCGATATAGCAAATTCGGCTATAGCTAACATGTTACCGGCGAAATCAAGATTTATATACGAGAAAAATTATAACCAATTCCGTGAATGGTGCGGCAAGAAAAATATACAAAAAGTGTCTGAAAAGGTACTTATATGCTATTTTGAGGAGAAATCAAAAACTGTAAAACCTTCTACTTTATGGAGTGTCTACTCAATGTTGAAGAGTACATTGAATGTTAAAGAAAATATTGATATAAAGAAGTTTTCAAAATTGGTGCCTTTTATTAAGAACAAAAACGTCGGATACCGAGGGAAGAAATCTAAAGTTTTATCGAGAGACGATATTAATAAATTCATTCAAGAAGCTGATGATGAAACAAATTTACTTTATAAGGTACAGATGATCAAAATTTTGTATTATTTCAGTAATTTCAATATTTTTTTAATTGTAGGTTGCGTTAATTTTGGGAATCAGCGGTGCTTGTCGCCGTGAAGAATTATTGAAGGTAACTAACTATTGATGACATTGAAGATACCGGGTCTATATTGATTGTTAAAATACCGGATACAAAGACCTATTGCCCAAGAATGTTTACCGTTTCAAATTCTGATTATATTGAGATATATCGCAAGTATAGAGCACTAAGGCCGTCCCATACACACAAAAAGAGATTATTTTTAAAATATTCAAGAGGAAAATGTGTTGACCAACATGTGGGAATAAATAAAATAGGGGAAATTCCTAGCTTGATTGCAAAATGGCTGGGAAAAGAATTGCATAAGAGCTACACAGCTCACTGTTTTAGGAGGAGTTCTGCAACTCTCTTAGCCAATGCAGGGGGTAACATGACATCTATAAAACGCCACGGTGGTTGGAAATCTGCCGCCATAGCAGAAGGATATATAGAAGATAGTTTGAGTAATAAAATTGATATTTCTAATAAATTAAATTGTTCCTCTACTTCCAAACAAATCAATATAACTGATACAATTGTGGACTCAACTTTTCAAGGAATATCTAGCGTTTCTGATCAGCAGCAAGGTGGACCAGCTTCGGGAATTAATATTGGAAGCAATTGTTTGAACTTCACCATCAATTATTATTGTAACAAATGAGATTTTTTGGTAGTTGGTAATTAATTAGTAAATTTGTACAAAAAAATTCAATACATTTTTTAAAAAGTAATGTTTTATCGTTTTTTTTTGTAAATCATTTTTCCAGTTAAAAAAAGTCTTTTTTTCACCGTGAAAAAAAGTCTTTTTTTCACTGTTAAAAAAACAAAAGGTTTACGTATCGATAGCGATGAAAAAATGTCAACTTTTTTTGACAGTTGTACAAAAAACATATTTTGTGTAGTCTATTTACCTTTTCCATCGATTGATATTCTTTATTAACAATAAATTCATGATCTTCAATGCTAAGACGTCCAATGTCTTTACTGAAATCCACAGTACACTTATCTCTTTTACCATTTGGCGTTATTATTTCAGCCTTTTCTTCGATTGTCACTTTCTTTTTTAGTTTCTTTAAAAGCCATTTTTCGTGTTCTTCCGTCGGAATGGAAATAATCAATACGACACCCGACATACTAGCGAGATGTTTGAACACTAAACTGATAATGTATTTGCGAACAACGAATAAATAAATACTGATAATTTTTTTTATTTAAAATTATAGACTAGAATTCATATCGTGACCACTCGATCTGTTTTAATATATTTCTAAAACCGTACACGCATGTAAGTGGAGCAGAATAAAATGCTGTCTAGCAGATGGAGTAACTTCGACATACCTGGGGTCATCAAAAGAATTACTCTGGTTCAACACATGACTTTGTTATCTTTTAATTGATCTATGTTATCACATAATTTTGTGTTAAGAAAAAATTTTAATAAGAAACAACGTTATGTTATCATTATTATTTTGTGACTCAGTCTATGATTTAACACAAAGTCTGTAAGTCAGTTCTTTGTTTATTTAATGCAATGTAACATTATCAGAACGATAAAATTATTTATTTAACAAAATATTCTAGGCCGTGGCGTAGCCAAACTTTAGGGGAGGGAAGAGGTCGAAATGTTTTGTAGGGCGCCAAGTTTTCAATTTTCGATTTTTAAAAAATCCTGGGATGCCTCTAAACGTTGAGCTAGCCAAAATATATTATTCACAGTTGTCTTGAGAAATATTGTTAAGAATTTTTCAGGAATTACATTGCAGAACAGGATATAGTCATGGCAGGACACGCAATTCCTCTGGCACCGTCTATTAATTTGCTGGGGGTCAATCTGGGAGGTAATATGTCTTGGCATGATCACGTTGCCGCAATTGCCAAGGCAGCTGCACAGAAACTTGGTGTACTTTTCCGCACCAAAAGGTTGTACACACCTCATCAACTTTTGACACTCTACAAAGCCCAGATTCAACCATCATTAGAATATTGCTCTCATGTCTGGAGCTCTGCACCCAAGCACACCCTTCGGCTACTGGATTCCATTCAAAGGAGAGCCGTTCGTCTGATCGGCGACCCCGAGCTGACCAAGAGCATCGAAGACAGGTTGGTGATTTGGCTCTCTTTTACAGATATTTCCATGGCAGGTGTTCGACTGACATTGCCCACTTAATTCCACCTAGAGCAATGCAAAACAGAAATACACGGCGAACCACTGCCGCTTATCCATATGTTGTTCAGCTTAGTACTCCTCGAACTTCATTGTTCAAGAATTCTTTCATCTGGAGAACGTCATCTTTGTGGAATGATCTTCCTGAGGTCGTGTTTCCCAATGAATACAATCTTCAACGTTTCAAGACCAACGTTAATCGCTTTTTTCGTACTCGCACCGCTCCCAGAGCGCCTTAAAGGATTTTTTCTACAGTGCAGTTGTTTTATCATAAAAAAAAATCACACCAATTAAAATAATATATATTGTAACGAAAATTTTCGATTTTCAAAATTCTTAAAACATCAGTTCAAAATTTTGTTTTTAAAAAGTATAAATCCAGTGGCGGCTCGCGGTCTTAAAAAATGGTGAAGAACTAGGTAGACTTAGTGCGGGTACTTCAATAAACATTGACTAATATGACACTACTGAATTAACTGAAAAATAAAAACAGAACTTTTTAATCACACAGTAAATCACGTAAAAACGATATCTATAACCGTAAGTTTCACGAAGCCTCAAAATAAATACCTTAAGGTTAGGCGAACCAATGCTTAAACAATGGTACATACGACTGATCTATTTCTAATTTGCCCTTCATCTTAATGCAAATTGTTACATGCTGTCGCGTGACTGACGTCACGTAACTATAGCAAAGGTGAAAATCAGAGCCACGTGACTGTATGTTGGGCGTTAGGTCTTCACTTGCTGCTTTGAGCTCACGGACACGGTCGGCTGGGGCGCGCCAAAATCCACGAGTATTTATAATTATTGGCCATCGAAGTTAACCGTGGCCCTATTATGCATAGCTACAATCGGATTAAATTAATATTATTAATTCGAATATAATTATTTTTTAAGGGCTAAAATAGTATCTGTATTGGTATATTAATATTTAATATTGTCGAAAAAATCTCCTCCTGGTTTTATTTTTTCACCTATTTCATCTGACGAGCCGCCACTGTGTAGAATTAGATTCGTCGGTTTTGTTCTAAATATAATAAAATATCTTGTAAATATCTTATAAAGAGTGACAATATTGTAAAAAGGTGTACATATGGTTGGCTGTTGCATATACAAAGTGTATAGAACAGACTCTGGTTTGAAAATGTAAAATATAGTACTATAACTTATTATAAAGTTTTAAAAATATGCCCATATTAATACATAATATATTTTCTCCACGACCATTACTGAATGCAATAATTCCAAAATCATTTTTGATAATAGAATGTAAAAATTCTCGCTCTTGAGTTGGAATATTTATTCTGAAACACTTGCTTCTTATGCGTTTTGCGTGTATTTTCATTCCATAACAAGATACGGAATGAATATTCTGTAATTGATCTAAACGACATAGGTTGCCATGAATTTCGAAACTGTCAGCACACAAATTTTAGTGCAAGTCAAAATATGAGTGAAAAATCGGATGAATCAGATATGGAACTGGATAATACTCTCCCTGAAATTACAAATATTGCGAATAGTATTTTTGGTCGTGGAGAAAATATAGTCTGCTACTCGGTTAGAGTGAAAATTCGATACTCGTGGTTCCTCACGCTCGCTACCCTCGCGTTCGGAATCTCCCACTCGGATCAAATTTTCATTCCAACCTCGTTACAGAATCTACTATTACCAAGGCGGGTGGGCGCCTAACCGTGGGGGCTAGAGGGGCGATCCCTTTGCCTACGCCACTGATTCTAAGTAATTAGTGTTGCTATATTTTGGAGCGAATAAAATCGTTTTCATACAAACATTCTAAGATTTAACACATACTATTCTATATTACAAAATAAATACATTTGATATACGAGATGATAGACAATTGTTCATCTTTTTAGGAGTTCAAATCTATGTTTCTTTATCCAAATATTTGCCATTTTGGATAAAACGGTTTTCGTGCTAAAAAAAGGACTAAATAAGCATTTTAAAAACTCTAATTAACGAAACTGCATCAATTATTGTAAAACATTCTTATTTTATTTCGTTTTTAATGGTTATTGTATCTGGGCTAGCAACAACCTGATACTACTTCACCTTCAGGTGAATACTAATATTAGGCAAATCAATGAATGGCCGCAAAGCGAGTGTAGATGGAGGGTAATGGGGAACTTATTGCTTCAGGAATATTCCCTAATATCTCGAAAGCAACGCAATGTAGCGAAATATTCGTTGCATAAAAATAAAAGCCTATTTTTCTACGAGATTAGTTCCATACAATTTTTTTTCGCTAAGCGCCCAAAACTCGGCAATTTTTAAAAAAATATTTTTTTTGTCACACGTTTTCTTTCATTCCTCCTTCATTTATTGGATTGTAATTTTTGCTACGACGCGCTGTTTTCGAGTTATTAGCGAAAAACTAAAAGAGAGACTTTCTACCTTCCCCTTTGAAGCAGAGGGTAGTGTATTTGTACCCATACTTACCTTTTCGTGATCTGTTAGATGCACAACTTAGTTCTATTAAAAACATTAGTCCAAAAATAACTACTATCCAAATTATATGCTTTACCTAAAATACACAGAAATATACCTGAAGTATAAAAGCTTTATCTATTGCAAGAATTACTAAAATAAATGGATAGAAATAGCACAAGAATTTGCCTATGAATCCTCTTGACCGTATTTCAAAATTTTTGAAATTCCACAACGAGGTGTTAAAATAGATAGATCCCAATGAACCTAAAGGTAGGTAGTACAAAGTTTAATATTTTTCAGAAAGGTTGCATGACTACGAAACCTATCTTTCAGGGACAAACATCAAAGATAGATATCTAATTATTTTAACATCCGATAGGTACGTTTCAATTAATTTGTAAAAGTATTGTATTTAAACAGTGGCGAATCTGGGGGGGGGGGGCTGCAGATCCCCCCCTGACCCACCACAATAAGATGAATTTATGAACGTAGACAAAAAAAAACCAATCATTCACTATAGTACAAATTGGAGACATCATGACAATATAAGTATTTATGACCTCAGGCCCCCTCCCCCAAATCCTGGATTCGCTACTGTAATTAAGCCATAACTTCTGACGAAAAATGTATTATAAATAAAACACAAACTATTTATAAGAAATTAATAATTTAATCGGTAAAAATTACAGATTTTATCTAAACTGCTGGACAATTGCTTTCGAGCAAGAAAAATTTCGCCGAAATTTAACAGTTAATATTTTCTGAACTAGATATGATATCGACCTGCGGTTTTAAATGGTTGATAGATTCATCCCTTGAGAAATAATTGTCAATGTTGGATTTTCTTTAACTGTCAGAAAATTTTAAATACAGGGTGTTAAAGAAAATGATGATTTTCGCTCCAATTTTAATGGCGTGTAACTTTCACAATAATATTTTTAAATTTTATCACTCTACGTCAATTGAATCACTGATTCATAGCAAAGAAAGTAATTTGTCAAATTTTTGATATCTGCTATATTTTAAGAAATAACGATTTTTTTGGAAAACCTTGCTTTATTTTAACCCTTTGGTAGCTAGATCTCACTGTGCGTTGTACGTGCAAACTTTGCGAGTGATTATTATACCTTATGAAAAGCTTGATTATGTTCAGTAACAATAGTTGTACCTACCTAAATGTTATGATGTACAGTGGCGTACTTATAAACACCTATATGTCTATGGTTTGCTCGCATGTGTTCACGATACAACGCACAGTGAGATCTAGCTACCAATAAGTTAAAATAAAGCAAGGTTTTCCAAAAAAATCGGTATTTCTTAAAATATAGCAGATATCGAAAATTTAACAAATTACTTTTTTTGCTATGAACCAGTGATTCAATTGACGTAGAGTGATAAAGTTTAAAAATATTATTGTGAAAGTTACAAGCCATTAAAATTGGAGCAAAAATCATCGTCTTCTTTAACACCCTGTATATAAAATTTTCTGACAGCTAAAGAAATGCAACAATAACAATTGTTTCTCAAGGGATGAATCTATCAACCATTTAAAACCGCAGGTCGATATCATATCTGGTTCAGAAAATATTAACTGTTAAATTTAGGCGAAATTTTTCTTCCTCGAAAGCAATTGTCCAGCAGTTTATATTACAAATATTGATTATGAATAAATATAATAAATAAAACACTTATTTATTAAATAAAATAAGCAACACAATTACTTTCCAAATATTATCGGCAACGGTACATATTTTCGACGTCCTAAAAATGAAATTCCTCGTGTTTCTCTAAGTTCCCGTTTTTCTCTAATTTCAACATTTATAATGTTTGGATTGTTTTTTAAATCTGTCTCCCCAATTTTTGAATCGACCATTGTTACATTCAAAAAGACTACCAATACCAGGGAAAAAATTGCCATCTGTAAAAAAATTATTAAATACAATTCTGTGGATCAAATTACAGTATAGTAATACAATTAATTAAAAACAACTTTAGGTTGTTATGCCTTAAAACTACGTTCTCATAAAGAAGATAATCCAGTTTATCGAAGTGTTCATTTTTTTAAAATTTCAATTATACAGGGTGCTACAAATCGTGTGCGTACACGGGGATCTCGAAATCGGTAAGAGATACAAAGATAATTTGATGAAAAAAAATTGTAAATATTCCGAATACCTTGGGAGATACCAAAAAAAAACAAAGTTTCAGTTTTGGTTTTCAATTTTTTGAGCCTTCATTTTTGACTTGAAGAAAAAACAAAAAAAATTTAAATACGGACCTGGAAATTTAAAACAAGTATTTCTAAGCTTTAGATATTTCATACTGTGATGCGCTTATGTTTGTTTTAATTAAAACAATTTCAAATATTTTTTACTGTTTATAAGGTCTGATGATGCTAGTTTCGGGCGAAATATGTAACAAAAATAAATTTGAGGCCGAGACTTTGGATCTTTTTCTTACAAAATATCAAATATAGTCGGATCTGCTCTTATCGTGCGGGTCATACGATTCAAGAAATACATACTCTCAGTTTTTGTTTTCTTTACTTGCTTTTAATTTTACCCTCTAAATAAAATACGTAAGATAAATGAGACAGACTTATTCCATTTTGACATGAAAAAAAAGGATATGTATTTACTTTCCAGCGATTCTAAAAAAGCTTATAATAGCACCAGCTACGTTTTATTTTAAATATGCCAGTTTTGTAACTTTGACAGTTTGTGATAAAATGAAACAATTTTCTGGGTTTTTGCATCCCCAATGAAAAAAATGGTACTTAATCTAATAAACTATTTCGAAAATGAAAGAAAAAGTGGAAATTCGCCAACCAATATTCAGGAAACAGTAGCCAAAGCACTGGGAATTAGTTTAAGGACTATGCAGAAAATTGTGCATAAAACAAAACATAACCTAATACTTACCCAAGAATACTAAAAAGTGTAAACTAAGAAAGCCAAAGACTGAGGATGTAAGCGAAAATATTAAAATTGGAGTTCGAAATGTGATTTACGATTTATACAAATCAAAAACCAATGTAACTCTTCCAGTTTTACAAAAAACATTAAAAATTCGGGGTGTTTTGGAAATTGGACTTGAAGCGTTTTCAAAATTATTAAAAAATTTAGGGTTTCGCTATAAAAAGACTGTAACCGAAAATTTTTTGTGAGCAGCCACAGATAGTGAGTCAGCGTATTCAGTTTTTAAAAAAATATACGGACAATTACAAATCGAAATTTAGAAAAGTGGTCTTTTTAGACGAAACGTGGATATTTTCGAATGGAAGTGGTTCAAAATCTTGGCAAGATGAGTCTGTAAAAAGTGTTAAAAGGAAAAAGGGGTGCGGTACGGGAAAGCGTTTTATTATTTTGCATGCCGGTTCTGCAACAGGATATGTTGTGAAATAGTTTATCAGACTAAATGCCATTGTATTTTTAGGTTTCAGTAGTAAAATTGTTAAAATAAATTGCACGGTTTGTTATTGTAGTTTTTAATTAAAGGGTACAGTAGGTATATAATTAACGATTATATAATTTTTTTTGTAACTTTTTCAAATCCCCTGTACATAATTTTTACAAAACTAATAATATTAGGTATATGTGGCTATCTTCGCGATAGCTAAAATAATGAAACTATTTTTCCTTCCTTCGGTATATTTGTAAATAATCTCACAACATTTTGATAGCCTCTGTGTTGTCTGATTTGACGCATATGATCAGTGACCTTTGGACCCGCACGTTAAGACCAGATCTGACTATATCAGGCCTCTTTGAGTAAATATGGACGGATAATAAGAAGACAATTTGAAAAAATGTATTATTAGATGACAGAACGATTAAATTTTAAAAACCTTTAAATTGTATTAAATTTCTAAAGCTTAGAAGTCCCTAAAACTGTATTTAAAGGGAGTGTGCGCAAAAAAACAATTTTGTTTAAAAAAATAAAGAAAAAAAAAACTAAGAATAATAGTTTAAACCGCACAAATCGCAAATAATAACGGAGATATGCCTCCTCAAATATGTCATATTTCAGCGGGCGACGTCACAAAAGCTTGGCCGCTGCATAAATCCGTATATTGCATTCAATTTATGTACGTTTTAACGCTCCATGTTGTTCACTGTCAAAAATATTTTTATAACCTTCTTTATATACCAGTGGCGTATTTTGCATATTTAACCATATTCGTATCGTACCGTTTTCGTGTATCTATGTATGATCTCCCAACCTCCCATTCACACCGGTAACCAGGCCGGATGAGATCGGATATCTCGTGGGGTTCGGAAGAAGGTAGACATTCCCCAATCGGTAAGTCATGCAATAAACCGAGAGTTAGCCCTTTAGGGGGGGAGGGGGGGAGGGGACGCATGACTGAGGATTATGTGCTATTTTTTAAATATTATACATTTTTATAATTATTAATACTGTGAAAATAAGTATCTTGGAAATATGTAAGTAGGTAAAAAAAATTAACCATGGTTTGGACAGCTAAACTATTATAGCCCTAGCATCCTAAATCCCTCGTCGCTACGCTCCTCGTAATTTTAAACTCGACGCTCGGGCAATAATGGTAGCTGGCTAAACCTTGATTAATAACGTAAAGAAAAAGTTTCAATTTCTAAAAGCCTTTATTTTTTTAAAAGACAATTATTTATTTTGGATAATATACCATGAATTTCTTATACTAACGATATATAATTTTTTGAGTTAAGGTAGGGGGGGAGGGCTAAAATGTATTTGCCCTGGGGCCTTATGACTTCCAGCTACGCTTATTATTGTTTTATCTGTTGAATAAAATTCATTATAATTATCGTGGAAAAATACTAGTTTCTATCCATTATATTTTAAACATTGAAGAAATAAATATTTTAAACTTTTTATAAAATTTTTCGTAAAAAAATGTTTGTTAAACTTACCTTTTGATTCATTGTATATAGATTTAAACGGTGGGTATATAAGAAAAACTTCTTTAACAAATAATAATCTGTTCTGTACTAAATCAGGGTAATTATTTGCAGGTAATTTATATTTATTAAAATTCCTGATGTGCGTTATTCACAACATTATGTTAATTGATAATTTTTAAATACAAACAGAAATGTATTAATGCTTAATAAGAGTGAAATTGCAGTTTTAAAACTATAATGTAATTATTAAAATAAATAGACACTTAATAAATAATATTTTTGTTATTTTTTAAAACACATGTAATAGCATATTACGTATTAAGTGTGGTAAAAAGCATGTTACGGACAGTTGGTCTCATTGGATAGAGAATAAAAAACTAAGATATAGAGGTGAGAATAATTTTTTCTAAGATGAACCGTTCCAATGTTACAGCTTGTCTGAAAATGCCATATTTTAAACGTCAATACCTCAAAAACAATTAAACTTAGGCATATAATATTTACAAAATAGGCGTAGAATTTGCTGGGGAATCAGAAAAAAATACAATATATAGGATGTTTAAAAAAAAAAGTTATATTCGCCACGTTATTTTGGGCCACCCCGTATACATTCAATTACCTGCATACAGCCACTGCTCCTGCAGTTTTTTTAGTTTATATGCTATTTATATGAATTACCTATTTTATTTTTTATTAGTAAATAAACTTTATTATTATTATTATTATTATTATTATTATTTTTCTCAATGTTAGTTTTCACAGCTTTTTGTTGGTATTGCTGGTATTATTTACAGTACAGAGAAGAAATTCATCTTAACCTGTACTGTTTAGAAACTTCCGTACTATATGGCATGTTTGGAGGATGACGCTTTTCTGGATTAGTTGGTATAAATAACCTGATAGGCCCAGTTTTTCCAAGTTGGGCTTGAAATTTTTCGTCATAGCTCCCTCCACCGATATTATGATCGGAATTATGTCGATTTTATCTAGCTTCCATATATTTTTTATCTCTATAGCCAAATTCGAGTACTTGGTCTTTTTCTCCGATTCGGTTTTAGAGAGGTTGTGTGTTAGTGGGCAACCTATATCGATTATGAAAGCTTTCTTGGTGGTTTTTTCGATGAGAAGAATATCCGGACGGTTGTGGTCTACTGTTCTATCCGTTATTATTGGCCTGTCCCAGTATAAGAGATATTCAGGGGATTCAAGGACTGGCTCGGGTGAGTATTGGTAGTATGGTGGAAGGTTTTCCCTTAGCCCTAGTTTATGGGCCAGTTCCTTGTGGATGATCTTAGCCACCTGATTATGTCTCCCCAGGTAAGCGTTGGGGGCCATAGCACCATAGCCGCCGCCGTGATATGTTCTATCGTTTCTCCGGGGCAATTGCATTTTCTGCACACATCTTCCACATTTCTTTTCATTATGACCTTTTCATAGTTTCGAGTTCGAATGACACGGTCTTGGATAGAGATTATAAAACCTTCTGTTTCAGCGCGAAGCTGCCTTTTCTCTAACCAATTCAGTGGCACTTCTCTATCTATAAGTGGATTTTGGAGTGCAATAGGGCATTTGCCGTGTAGAGCTTTCTCTTGCCAAGTTACAAGCTGTTGACTTGGCGGCACGCGGATGATGTTAGGTAATCCGTTTTGCTTTAAGTTAAGGGCTGTATATCCAGCGTCTGCTGCTACCACTTTTTCAAGAATTTCCCCCTTCGATTCTTGGAAGTATTTTCTCATAGAGGTCTCTTGTGACTTGCACAAGTTATATATATTAATGAGACCTCTTCCTCCCGACTTTCGTTTTAGGTAGATTCTTTCAAGTGCATTATTATTATTATTATTATTATTATTATTATTATTATTATTATTATTATTATTATTAATATTATTTTGACAAAAAATAAATTTAGAATATTGATATTACCAAATTGCTTTATTTCTGTTTCTGATAGTGGCTAATTTGTTATTTACATTTTTATTTAACACTATTTTTCTGAAATTTTATTTTTTGAATATTTTAAATTTGTCGGTACCTAATAAAAAAATTAACACTTTGAACGTGTAAATTAATCTAAGGTCATTAATAACGTAAAACAAAAATTATTTAAATATAACTGTCGATAATGGATAATGTGGATTAAATACTAAAATCAACAGTGTTACTTGATATTCAGTAAGTTATTCCCAAAATGGTAAGTATATTTTTTAACTAAAATTATTAAACTTTTCAGAATACTATTACTCAGGAAAGATAAAAAAATAAAAACATAAACTATAAAAAAGAAACAGAATTAAGTAATACTAGTAATAGCATAATAATATCGGTTTTATTGTCATTATGTGTTTTAGATAAGGATTCATGGAGTACTTACAGTATTTCTATTGATTGTAATAATAGTACATACTTTAGCTGTGCCAAATGAAAATTTTAAAGAAAATTTCAAAAAAGATATTTCCAAGTTGAAACAGGATCCCCTTGTCAGAGAAAAAAGAATGGTTTCCTTTTTGGGGCACCGAAAATACGTACCAATTCCACTAATAGGATAGTTTATACTGGGTCCTGCACCTCGCCTCTCGTCTTCTATAGCTCACTTATTAATTAGGTCAGGATTATGATATTTTTCAGACTTTACCTGTAACCTAGGGCGCATTTCAGGAAATATAGAATATTTTTGTTTATACAGGGTGTTCCAAAAAACGTGTGACGTCATAAGGATATATTTTTTTAAATTACATGCTATATATGTTCTTACTTATCTGGATGCCCCTTATAGTTGCCTTCATACCCATTACATTTTAATGAAATAGGTTCAGTATTATAATCGAAAAAAAAACTAAGAAATATCAGTTTTGCACCCCTGCACGGGTTTTAAAAATTAATAAAAAATAAAAATAATGCCTCGTTAATAGAATTATATAAAGGCACTTAATAAATAAGGTCGAACTGTCTTGTTAACCAGGTTTGATTAATACGAATTGTACAGGGTGTCCAACGTTTAGTGTCAAACTTTGCAAAATTTAAAGCAATTTATTTTTCTTATTTCAAATTGGAACCCCTGTATATCATTATATTATTCGATGCAGAATTAAAAATAAAACGTTTGTTCTAATTATAACCCTATCGCAATTTCTAACGTATCAAGACTTATTTGCAGAAAACTAATTTTATCAACTATTCCACCAGTCATTAATATCAATAAATATCGAAAGTGGCGTTGCAAAACAATTTATTGGTATTTTATTTAGGTTATAATATTTTTTGTGATGGAATACAATCAAGTAGAACTCATAGATATGATTTTAATATTAGGAGCATTCGAAAAGCATTCTTTTTGTCACTTTAGTAAATGTTAATACCAATAAATTGTTTTTCAAAGCCATCCTTGATATTTATTCATAATAATGACTGTTGGAATAGTTGATAGAATAAGTTTTCTGCGAATAAGTTTTGATGCGTCAGAATTTGCGATAGGGTTGTAAATAGGACAAATGTTTGATTTTTAATTCTGCATCAAATGACATAATAATATACAGGAATTCCAATTTGAAATCTTTAAGTAAAATTAATTGATTTAGAGTTTGCAAAGTTTGACACTAAACTTTGGACACCCTGTACAATTCGTATTAATCAAACTTGATTAACGAGACTTTATTTATTAAGTATCTTTGTATGATTTTATTAACGTAGCATTATTTTCAATTTCATTCAACCAGTGGTGCAAAACTGATGACTTTTCTTTTAATTTTTTTTCGCCTATAATACTGAACCGATTCCATTAAAATATTGGGGACATGTAGGCAATTATAAGAGGCATCTAAATAAGTAATATTATTTATAGCATGTAATCTAAAAAAATAGATCCTTCTGACGTCTCACTTTTTTTGGAACACCCTGTATAAGTAAACAAAAATATTTTCCTGAAAGGCGCCCTAGGATACAGGTAAAGTCAGAAAAATATCAAATTCCTAACTTAATTAATAAGTGCGCTATAGAAGACGGGAGGTGAGGTGCAGGACCCTGTATATTATTTTTTACATAAAATATTCTGCATGTTATATTTTGTATAGCTTTTATTTCGATTGATGGCGAATGATAGTGATTTTGTTAACCATGATAAAATTTGTTAAAATTTGTCGTCTATAATAATAAAATTTGTATAATCATGTTTATAGGACGATTTCTAAATCTACGGCTATACTTACCTAGTTGAGTTACTTGTGTATTTTCATGTGAATGGTTCTATGAACGAATGGTTCCGGTATTTTGTATGTTTTAAGTGGTTTAAACACGGAAATAATTAATAAAAATAGTGCAGTGAATTAACGAAAGTGCATATCAATCATATCCTGTTGAAAGTTCGTCAAATTGAGGTATGCTCTGTGCCCTTTTTCCAAGTTTTCCTTACGGCAAACATCAATAGGGACTACATTCGCATGGTATCTATCTACTGATAGACACGCCTACCGATGCATCAATTTTACCTACAATAAACATTCAAACCATCACGCGATCGCCTAAAATCAGTACGAAACATTGCTGCTGGTGGGTACTGTATCTGTGAATGCTGTAGAAATCACTGTAATTACGCGAAAATATTAAATAGGAATGTCTCAGGAGTTCTTCGATAAACTGGTGCATACATTGGAATTGAGCAACAAAAAAGCTCTTGAGGAAGCAAATAGTAAGCAAACGAAGGATATAAAGACGTATATAAATACAGAAATTAATAACCTCCGAACTAATTTGGAAGCGGAAATAACTAAAAAAACCACAGAACTT
Source organism: Polydrusus cervinus (assembly GCA_935413205.1). Classification (NCBI taxonomy): domain Eukaryota; kingdom Metazoa; phylum Arthropoda; class Insecta; order Coleoptera; family Curculionidae; genus Polydrusus; species Polydrusus cervinus. The sequence goes on from OW284516.1 coordinate 20,083,955, forward strand.
GAACAAAAATATGTGAATTTAAAGACCCAATATGACAAACTGGAGAAGGAACTTCGCAAAAATAATATAATTGTTTTTGGATTGGAACCGCCCAAAGAAAACTTATGCGAATTTGTCATAACCAAATTAAACCAACACCTTGAGCTCGACTTGCAGAAAACAGAAGTAAATGACATTTTTACTATAGGTAAACAGACTAACAATCGACCGGTTATTATTAAATTCACCTCATATTTGAAGAAACAAGAAGTTTTGAGAAACTGCAAAAAATTAAAAAATACACAAATCAGTATTACTGAACAACTTTCACTGAATGAAAGAAAAGAAAAGAAAATATTACTGCAACACCTGAAAAAAGCTCGTGCTGACAAATTAAACGCTTTTTTAAAGGGCAATACGCTTTTCATAAACGGTCAGGCTTATAGTGCAAAAGAACTTGCAGATCAAGAGGAAGATACAGACTCTGAAGAAATTTTCGAAAATGGACAGAAATCAAATGATTTAGACCTCCTGAATAAAAGCATTCTGTCAACTAGGCAGAATAATAGTGCCCCAGCTACCCCATCAAAGCAATTAATACTGGAAGAACTTAAGGAAGTATCTTACTTGCCTCCGCCAGAATCAACGAAAAAAAGAAAACATATCACTGAAAAAAACGGGGAACCTGCACTGAAGACAGCCAAAATAATTACACGCTCTGCAAGCACAAAAGAGACTAATGATTCCAAATAAAAAACTTTAGATAACCCTGACTACAGTTCCTAATAATCAAGACAGTGAATTAAATGCAATTTTAAGACTGAACTGTGAATATTTTATTTTAAATGAGTAATTTTGTTGAATGTTTTTATTTTTCGTTCTGTTAATGTTTGATATATAGGTTTAATAATATTTAGGATTGTATTTGTTTGTCATATTAGTGTCTCTTGAATTTTTTACTTTTCTTATGACCTCATTTGTTAGTCTTGGATGTTAGGTAATCAGTAGATTAATTGAGTATTTTGATTACAATAAATAAGACACATTTTTATTTAATTGAAGGGATGGATCAATATATAAGAGACCATAATTACACTCCCGTAACAACCGTGGAAGTTGAGGGTTTTGATGACTACAATGATACCTTTGGGAATGCAGAAACTAATTTTAATGTTCTTCATCAGAATATCAGAAGTATATCGAAAAACTTTGATTATTTCTGTGTTCTATTAAAACATATTAAGAGCGACATTCATTGTATCGTGCTTACTGAGACATGGCAATTGCAAGACATAAACTTCTTTCATATTGACGGATATAGGGCAGTCTATAGTGGCGGAAATGTAAACCAGAATGATGGCATCGTAGTGTTTGTAAAAGATATTTTTAATTATACAAGTAGAATAGTTGAAATTGGTGAATGTAAAGCATTGGAGCTAAGAATTAAAACCAAAAATAGTAAACAGTTTCTTCTTACTGGCATTTATAGACCCCCAGCTACATATCCAGAAAATTTCATTGTGAATCTCTCCACATACCTCGATGAAACAAAGAACATACCATTATTAGAAACTCATGCAATTGTGGGAGACATTAATATAAATATAAAAAAAGAAAATGACATTATGGTCGATAATTATCTCAACTTATTAAGCGAATATAATTTTATTTCTCTAGTAAACTGCTATACTAGAGTCCAAAATCAATCAAGTAGCTGTATAGACCATTTTTTTGTCAGGACCAAGTTAAAATTAAAAGATCATTTCACACCCAGTATTATTAAAAGTGATATCACTGACCATTATACTACTGTTGTGCATATAACTGATACCATTCTATTTAATATTCCAAGAAAATATGAAAAAAAGTTTATTGATTTTAAGAAAATAAAAAATGATATCAAATCTTATAATTGGATGTCTTTTTATAGTATGGAGGAAGTACAGGATTGCACAACATATTTTGTTGATGTATTACGTCAGACTATAGACAAAAATACGACCATTGTAAAACAAAAAAGAGAGGACCAACCTAGAAAGTCATGGATAACCACTGGAATTTTAAGGTCAATAAAAACAAAGGACAAACTGTATAGGAAATTTAAACAAAATCAAGAGTTATATAGGGCCGAGTATACCTTCTACAAGAATCGTTTAAACAGATTAATTAAAGAAGCTAAAATACAATATTTTCGAGATAGGGTAGAGGAAAATAAAAATGACTCTAGAAAGTTGTGGAATACCATAAAGAATATTTCCGGCGTAAATAAAACTAACACGATAAGTGAAATACAGGACTTAGATGGTTCCTTAACAGGCGATAAACAGAGAATGGCTAATATATTAAACGACCATTACATAAATGTTGGCAAGAAACTAGCCGCACAAATAGCACCACCTCAAGAAGGCCTCCAACAGATAATACCTATACAACATTCGATGTACCTCGAAGATACAGATAAGAACGAAATTGAAAAAATAATAGACTCACTTAAATCCCACAAAGCACCGGGCTATGATCTCATAACAGCTGAGTTGCTTAAAGAACTTAAATGTGACATTTCTGAACAACTTACATACATCATAAACCTAATTATTCATTCTGGTGTAGTACCCCACGAATTTAAGATTGCTGTAGTAAAACCTCTATATAAAAGCGGTGATCCAACGTTGCCTATAAGCTACCGACCTATTTCCTTGGTTACCACAATATCGAAAATTTTCGAAAAGGTGGTGAAGACAAGACTAACCAACTTTTTAGAAAAGTATGAACTATTGTCATCCAAACAGTACGGCTTTAGAGAGGGAAAGGGTACTCAGGATGCTATTGGTAATTTAATTAACAAAATGTATACCGCCGTTGATAATAAACAACCTGCACTGTGCGTATTCCTTGATCTTTCTAAAGCTTTCGATACGGTTAACCATTGTCTACTTTTGAAAGACTTGGAAAATACAGGAATAAGAGGAATTCCCCTTCAACTGTTTAAGGATTACTTAAGCAATCGAAAACAACTGGTCAAAGTGGGTGACTCATTCAGTACGGAAAGAGTTGTAGAGTGTGGAGTGCCTCAGGGTACTGTATTGGGTCCAGTGCTGTTCTCCGTATATTTAAATCATTTACTTAATCTTGACACTGCCTGCGATATTATTAGTTTCGCTGATGATACCGTCCTGTTTTATACGGCGAATAGTTGGGATTCCCTACGTCAGAAAGTGGAAAGTGACCTTGAACACATATTTAATTGGTTTTCAAACAAAATACTAACAATAAACTTTGAAAAAACTAAATTCATAACGTTTACATCTTATCAAAACGGTCAACCAAATTATAACACAATAAGAGTAAATTATAACAATGCTTTCATTAATATTATGTCCACATCTGATATAAAGTATCTCGGTATTACAATCGACTCTTACCTACGATGGGATAAACATATCCAAAACGTAAAGAATACCCTCAGAACTCTTGTTTATAAATTTAAGATGTTATCTTCCTTTTTGAAAACCGATCATTTGAGAATTATGTATTTTGCTCTCGTTGAGTCTAGACTTTGTTATGGTATATTGGGATGGGGAGGAGTCTCGGATAGATATGCAATGAGTTTGGAAGTACTTCAAAAGCGAATTATTAAAATCATTTATAAGAAACCAAATATTTATCCCAGTAACCAGTTGTATATGGAAACAGGATTTTTTGATATAAGGCAAATGTATTTTTACAACATATGCATGCACCTTTATAGCAACAAGGCCCTTATAACATTAATTGATCATGCATACAACACCAGAACAAGAACAAAAAATAACGCAAAAACTACTGTAACAAAAAAGACCATAGGGCAGAAAAGTTACCTTTATTTAGGAACCAGAGTGTACAACTTTTTACCAAGAGAATTAAAAACCCTTGTCCAGTCATTTAATTGTAAACCCTTACTTAAAAAAAAAATAAAGTTGTTTCTGCTTACCGTGGAAAGATCGATCATTGATGGTATAGTCAGTGTAAAGAATTAGTGCTCCCTGCATACTTTTATGGTTGTTTTGGGATGGTGATTGTGGGTGGGGATTTATATTCTGATTAACTTTGATTGAGTGATAAGATCTAATCATCTTGTAATTTTATCACTTCTTTTGTCTTTGCTTGTTTTTTGCTTGAGCTTTTTGCTTGAGTTTCTTAGCTTAACTTTATTAAAAGGTATATAAGGTCTTATAAGATATGTTTTGTAGTGTGTAAGTGTAGTGTTATAGTTTTCTATTGTATAATATTATTATAACTATTTACTTGAATTCTAATTAATAAAGACCTGCGTACAGCATCAGCTCCTGCAGGTTCTTGTAGTTTATTTGCTATGTAATTAATTTTTGTGAATTATTATAACCATTTTATTTTTGATTGGTAAATAAACTTTATTATTATTATTATTATTATTATATTATATAAAATCAACTTCTAAACTTTACTGTCACTTAGTGATACGATTGAATCAATTAATTTATCTACCAAATACTATAGCATGTATATATAATTTCTTTCTAGGTGCTCTTCTTTTGATTCTTGGCGATCCAGACTGTTTTAAGTTGTATTGTTTACTTTCGTACCTGATAAAATTCTTAATTTGTTCAACTTCTGACTGTGTTTTTTCCGTTGCTTCCTCGGCAAATATCAAAAGCCAAAGTATGGTGGAGAATAGGATAACTGACATCATGGAACCCTTCATCTAAAAAATAATACCATGTTCGTCAAAAAACAACAATGAACTTGTTTTAAAAACCTTTTGTCCTATATACAGGGTGGGGATTGTTACAATGCAAAATCTGAAAAACAGCTGGAAATATTTTATTCAAATTTTAGGATGACAATAGGCAAGTTGGGGGACAAACATTAAAATTATTTTAAATTATACAGAGTCTCCCCAAAAGTCAGGACACAAAAACCAGTTTTTTTTTAATGAAACACCCTATACAGGAGTTAGAGAAACTGTTAAATGGGGGCAAAGTTGTACAATTCGGTGCTGATTATAATACCGCTTTAAAAGTTTTCAAATTCCGAATACTTCCGATTTTATTCGAAAAAAACCGAAATTTTGCCAAATCGTTTTTATTTTTTTCTGAGCTCATTTGACTAGCTATTTAAAAATAAATGACACTTTGTCATTGCCACTCTTTCTCCTCTACAAAATGACGTTACTAAACTAAAGATGCACCGTTTCGTCTCCGAGCGGCAATCACCAACTTTACTTTTTTAATACGGACCTAGATTTTTTTAACCGATTTTTAAACCCTCCTACCCTCAAAATGTAATGGCGATATTACTTTCTCATAATGATGTCCTTGATTATTTTTTAAATTCATATTTTTTACACTTCTTGTCAGTCCGATCCTGGCAACGAATTACAATATTAATTAAAAACTTTATTTTATTTATAACCTTTACAAATAAGTTTCATGAAAAAGTTTGTCTAAAGTTCATGTTAGGTACTATTTACCTAAGTAATAATACATGTAATACCCAAAAAGAATTTTGACTATTTGAACATTTAGAAAGTGTGCCATGATTTATGAATCTAACGCGTTTAAGTAAATTTTAAAATATGGATGATTTCTACCTAGTGTCAAACTGTGGTGTCAAAAAGGCGATTATTTATTGGTCCTTTGCACAAAAATGTTTTTTTCAACGAAGAAAAAGTGATGTGATTCAAATTTTTTACTTGTGCAAAACGGCAATCTCTTTGAACATTTAGAAAATTAGGATTTATAATTAGTAAATTTAGAATTATTAGAAAATTCTTATAAAATAAATTATATTACTTACGTATAAATGTTTTAAATGAAATAAAGTTTTTAATTAATATTGTAATTCGTTGCCAGGACCGGACTGACCAGAAATGTAAAAAATATGAATTTAAAAAAATAAGCAAGGACAATTCATCATTATGAGAAAGTAATATCTCCATTACATTTTGAGGGTAGGAGGGTTTAAAAATCGGTTTAAAAAAAATCCAGGTCTATATTAAAAAAAAGTAAAGTTGGTGATGGCCGCTTGGAGACGAAACGGCGGATCTTTAGTTTAGTAACGTCATTTTGTAGAGGAGAAACACTGGCAATGACAAAGTGTTATTTATTTTTAAATAGCTAGTCTAATGAGCTCATAAAAACTATTTTGCAAAATTCCGGTTTTTTCTAATAAAATCGGAAGTATTCGGAACTTGAAAACTTTTAAAGCGGCATTATGATCAGCACCGAATTGCACAACTTTGCCCCCATTTAACTGTTTCTCTAACTCCAATGGTTTCCGATATTCCAATGCTGGTTTGTCGAATTTGTAACACCCTGTATATAATATTCTTTTCTAAATTCCACGCATATTTTGTTAATAATATCATATAATTTGAGATACTGACATTTAAATTATGACAATATCTGACTTTGACAGGCTGGCTGTAGCATTAGGGAATGCAAACCACGTGACTCAATATGGCGGTTGGATGGCAAAAAGCATTAAGTCACCCGTTAAATGCCACCAGCAACATTATTTTTATGGTCACGTGTACCAATTACAAAACAGTATTTGCCAGCCAGCTGCCATTTGGACACATCGTTGGATTGCCTAATTGGAGTGGCGCATCTTGGAGAAAAATGGTTTTCACCTTACTGTCTTAGTTTTTTATTCTCTATCTAGAAGTTATAAGTTTCTGTTTAACATATTAACCCGTAAAATCGGTTTACCACAATAATTAGAAAATTTTAAGCACATTAATAATTAGTGCCATATTTCGACGTTAAATATATAATGTGTTTTTAAAAATAATTTACTTTGGCCAAATAATATTTTGTATATAAAAATGTATTCTAATAAATCATTTATAGATGTATTTTATAAATAATAGTCACTTACCATTGTGATTGGCGAACGTTCACTCTTATTTGTGTGTATGAATAACAACAATTCTTATTTTTATCTTAGTGTAGTACTCGTACTAACGCACTTGTATTAATTTACACTTTAATGTTAATTATTTCAATAGCTAAAAATGCATAATAATAACAAATTATTATTAGTGACAAACAAAGATCTCGATGGGAGGTGCTAATATGAAAAAGAATTTTGTTTTTATTTGTGCAATTTTGTAGGTGATGTAGCTACAAAAATTTCGGCACTTAATATAGTAGAGTATGTATATTGTTATCTATCAGTTCTGTAAATCGTTTTGTACAGCACTAGTGCTGTAATGGAAAAAAACCCGGTTTTATTAAAATTTTGCTGTTAAATAAAACCACACTTTTTAGAACAATGATTTATTATTAACAATTATAAAATTAATTACCAATTATTAATTAAAATATATCTCGATTTTTCGTAGTGAAATCATAATTCTCAACATTGAGTAGTGAGTCCATAGTGTAGATGGTTTCTGGGAGTGTTGCTTTACGGAAAAATAACCCAAAAGGATTTTCTCAGACACCTCCTTTATTTTGTTAGCTTTGCACCAATCTTCAAACTTCTGATACTCCAACTAATACCGCGCCTTGGATTTTGTCGGAACTAAACTTGAGATCGCTTCGTTTGCGCTGCTTCTATATCAGAGGGTAAACTTCCATCAGAATCGCTCATTTTGAAAAACGCTTTTTTTATATTTTTGAATTTGTTTGACAAAGTTTCGACAGTAACCATGCGAAACAGTAACTATGCGAAGGGTAACATAAAAAACTTGATTAGTAAACTTAATAGCAGGTGCATTTTTATTTTAAAAAATGCCTTTTGCAAATATTTGTATTTATAGATGAAAGTAGATAAAATTTTGTATAATATTCTTGTTGTAAATTCATATTACTACACTCAATGTTTTATTAAACTCGGCTGACGCCTCGTTTGACAACTTTAACATCTCGTGTTATAATATGAATCTCTACAACACTTATATCGTAAATAACTTTTATAGGTTTTTTTTTCTCTGCAAAAATAATGAAAGATAATTACAATATACATATTATACACATATCCTGCGAGACGAGACCAAAATTATGCGAGAACGAGAAATCTCGTCTACATCTTTATAAATCTAAACCAATATTTTGTGACATAAGAAACAAATAGGTGGCACTGCTGAAATAATGGGTTCTCACACAACAGTCTACAATATAAGTTTTTTACAATCAATAGAGTTTAAAATTAGATATTAAATCTACCTGCATTGTATTAAAAAAAAACTATTTGGCGCAAATTTTGATCAAAGTCGTTCCAAGTTTAAATCATCCACCTTTTTGTTCAAATATCACTTACCTTATAAGCGAGTTCGGTTTTACCATCAGATTGTCAGATTACTCCGCGCCTGTTTGTTTAATGTTTAAGAAGACAAAAATAAATCATAAGGGGGATTTCTACTGTGATGGTTTCAAAAAAATCCAAAATTTTTTCCGACGTTTTTCGACTCTCTATAGCCTCTAGAATAACCGTGTGTAAACGTTTTTACCAAATCTACTCCAAAAAAAAGTTACATCCAATTTTATGATTGCCGGTCAGTTCTCACCACTAGCCGCTTTTGAGTTAGGCACACACTACATATGTAATCAATCTGAAAAACGGGTATCTGAAGGCGCTAAAAAGGCCACGCTCGCAAAGAGGCAGGAAGAATCAGCTCGTTTATCGTTTTTCGAGGAAAAGGAGGGTGTAATCTACGGGTCAGGCATCGCAGACTAAGTGACAGTGAGACTATTTTGTTGTGAGCCACCGTTGAAACTTTAAAGTTGTTTTTCTCGAGAACCTGTTTTTCGCTCTGGCGGAAAGTACTTCGGTATGTTCAAAATATCAGAATTTAATGATTTTGGTCTTAAAATGCTCAGAATACAAGTGGTTATAGCCCCCTCTAGAATCAAGTATTTTGCGATATTACAGAAAATGTTACGGCCCTTAAAATACAAAAAAAAATGGTAAATTTTCAAAAAAAAATTTAAATCGCTATTTTAACAGTTATATGAGTTTTGACTTGATTTTAGTGGGGGCTATAAATACATGCTTACAATTGAAGAATCTGGGTCAATTTTATTTTTGTCATGAATAGAAAAATTTATTTGAATTCCGCCAGCAAGTTACGTTTTTTTTGAGGGGGTAACTTCAGCACCCTGTAGCACCCTCAAGTTTTTAATTTTTTGGGGGTTGAAAATTTTTTTTTGGTACATCTTATCTTTAATAAAAAGAATTGAAAACTTGTTTTTCTGTATTTGTCTTATTATCCCCAGAAAAAAATCGTAAAGAAACGATGAAAATAGGACCATCACAGTAGAAATCCCACTTAAGAGAACTACTAGTACTTAAAAATGTAATTTTACAAAAAAATCGAAATTTTAAGTCTTTAGAGATTCATGATATTATTTCACCGTGATACAACTTCACGACTACCGAATACCTCGCTCGAGTTTTTCACTCAATCCTGTTGTACAGGGTTGTTTTTTATTTGCATTTAAAAATTGCAGTCTATAAGTTATACATGTATCTACCGCGATACAGCAAATTCGGAAACATTGGGATTAAATCCTTTAAAATCTGTCAAAAATCAAAACAATTAGATATTATTCAAAAATAGGGCATCAACTGTGATATTTTAAATAAAGCACCCTGGGTATAATAAATATTATTACAAAAGAGACGTTTAGACCTAATTTTCCAACGCATGTGATTTTAATTTGTACAAAGCATGCCCTGCTATTTTTTTTAAAGATTTTAATTAACTATATGTTAAAAATTTACCTTTTAAAAATCTTTGTTATGAATAAGGAACCCCCATAACTACGGCGGTGGCTCAGAGCTGAGCCACTGGCATCCGACCGTGGTGTTCTAAGTTCGATCTTTGGAGTGGGCATACACACAATAAAAAAAGTATGTCCGAATTTTAGAAGGTTTAAGAATGCAGTGAAGAGTGTAAAATTTATCATCTCCCAACTCACTCCATCCACGCCGGTAACCAGGCCGGATGAGATCGGATAACCCGTGGGGTGCGGAAGAAGGTACACACTCCTCTGTAACGACGAAAGAAACGGAGGGTTGTTAGCCCTCGGTGGGAGGGGGGGACAACTGTTGTACGACTGAGGATCGTGGTTCGGAACCCGTGATAAGCTGTAGGTCCCCTCGGAAATGGCCCTGGCAGAAAACAAAGAGATACCAATCCTAACTCGAAAGAAGTGCCAAGAAATGACAAAGGACCCCCATTAAAACAACCTAATAATTTATTAGTTTTTATTTTAAAAAAATTATAAATTAAACACGTTAAATACACATATTATTAAAAAATTTTAAACAATTATTCGAACTAATAAGAAATGCATGCAATAAATTAATGACAATAAACTCAGTCTCCAGTAGGCTAGCTTACTAGCTTTAATAATTTATATTTACAAATATAATAATAACTAACTTAACTTAACAAAATTGCCAATAATTTTTTTTTTCATTAAAATTACTTTCCCGCTACAAAACGTATGAATTTGCTTCCATTAAAGGATACTCTTCTTTTTGATCGTGGATTTGGCGTTGATTCTGATACGTGCTCGTCTTCTTTAGCAGCTGATTCGTCTTCCTTAGCAGAAGATTTATCTTCCTTAATACCATCTGCTGGGGCGGATGCTACTTTTTGGACTGAAGCTTTCTGTGGTTCTACCGCCAAATCTGTTACTTGATCGGTTGGCTTTGATATCGCCTGGCATACCAGATTAAAGATGAGAATTGCAATAATAATGTGCCTTGCCTAAAACATAAAAAAAATCGTTATACAAAAGGTCAGAAAGATTCCCCATTAAAATTATGGTATATAGGTACATCAACAGTTTTATTGTAGAGAAAAAAAAACAATATGTTATGGGGAAAATTGTTTATTGTTGTCTAGTTTTTTCATTCAGGGTGTCAAAAATCTGATATTGCAAATATTTTAAAGACTGCTAAATATAGTTTTTTGTAAACGGACTATTTTGCTAAATTTTGATTTTGACTCCACCGTATACTTAGAACACGAAAAATTAAAATTTTATATTATTATATTATTTACTGAGAAAGCAGTTAAACAAAATATGCTCTCTAATAAAAACACGCGAAAGAACGTACCGACATCACAACAAAACCGTCAAACAGGTAAAGGCAGCGTCAAACCTGTAGTACATTCAGGCAACTGTGGCCCATATTCGATAAAAAAAACCGCAGAGCTATTGAGACGCAGTCGAAAGACGTGAGAAATATTACTGCGGTTGTTACCGGACATTGCCTCTTCGGTAGACATGCCGAACGTATGCAAATACCCACTAACGACTTCTGCAGAAGTTGCAGAGATTTGGAAGAGGAAGAAAGTATTCAACTTTTTCTGTGTGAATGCCCTGGCCTCGCAAGAAGAAGGTTCACTGCTCTGGGTGAACCATTTTTCGATAGCCTGGAAGAACTAAGCAACTTACAACTTGGACGACTGAACAGGTTTCTGAATAGTAGTGGCTGGTTTGAATAAATTGTTAAAATCCTTCTGCGGTGTACGCCGAACACGTGTGGTATCACAACAGACCTAATAGGACTACGTAAGACTGTTTGGTCAGAATCAAAGGTCTGCCACTCTTACCTAACCTAATCTAGTGGCAGCGCCAAGATTTTTGAGATCAAATCAAAAATGATTTCTAAAAAAAATAAAAACCGCCGGCTCCCCCACGCTCTATAACGCCATAAGGGGGGTAGACAAAACTTCCCTCTTGTCCAAATAGACGTCTAAAAAAAAGGTCCTCATCGTTCTCTTTATCTCTTATTACATTATTTCATCCTACTATCCTTCTTTAATACCACTTCTTTTTCATGAAAAATTTCATAGTCAAATCCCCTTCCCCCACGGAAATTCCATTATAAAACCGAATCTCTCAATTTTGGATGGGCACCCATATTTTTAGGGTGGGCCAGCGCCTACCCTGGCCCCCTCCCTGGTGCCGCCGCTGCAAATGAGCAAACCGAGACAGCCTTCATCAGACACGCTCCAACCGTTCTCCGACCTAACTAATCTCTCGAGACTGGTGTTCTGTTTCTAATCTGTTATTTTCTATTTAAGTTATCGATACAAAGATAACAATATAATCGGTCGCACGACTTGTAAATAAAATAATTGCGCGGTTAATAGGATGACGTACATCCCTTCTCGTCTCATATGTTTAAACTTGCAGCTTTCCCGCCGTGTTTTTAATATTGGGATTTGTTTTCAATTGGTTCTAGTTTAGGATGTTAGTGCTGAATGATAAATTCGAATATAATGAAAGATCCCATTCGCACATCCATATGAACTGAAACGCATAAAGAAAATATTTAGTTTCTATTTGAACCTAAATATCCCAGGAAATGTTTAAATTATTTGAACGCGGTTTGAAGCATATTAGCACTCATTATTTGGTCTTAGGATAGATTGACTACTTTTGTTTTATATAAATTTTAATTCCAATACATGATGGTAACTGAATGAATGCAAAATTAACAAAATTTCACTGCGACCCATTTTTTTCTAATAATAATTTTCCTTTATTTGTGAGTTTTACAAAAATCACTGGTTCAATTGTAAATAAAACTTTCGAGGTTTTGAATAAATATCATAGTTACTTAAAGAAATAATAGTGATCATTACTTTGAACATTAGAATTGGGTTTCCAAATCAGTGAATCCAGAGGTGTAATTGAGTGGCATACTAGATCCCCAGACCTTAACCCCTTGGACTTTTCTTTGTAGGATTGAAAAATGAGGTATACACATATTGACAGATTAATATTGAAGATTAAAAGTAAAGTGAAACGGAATAGCCGAAAAAACCTATGCTAGTTCGATCTTTGACATGACTATTTTTATTTTTTTTTTAAATAGTAAACACAATCAAGACCCCGAATCAGAATTTCGACTAATATATTTTTCCAAGAAAAACGCCAGTAATTCAGTGAAGCTGAGTTTAAAAATGTCCGAAATAATATAACGATTTTTATACCTTTCTGTAAAAATCACTTTGTTACTCAATATAAGGGGAAAATCAGCTTTAAACTTAAAAACCAAATCGAAAGAGAAAGAATAATTAAATGCATATTAATAATTTTTGGAATTTAAACAAAAACTGCTTAAAGGGGATTTCTACTGTGATGGTCCTATTTTCATCGTCTCTTTACGATTTTTTTCTGGGGATAATAAGACAAATGCAGAAAAACAAGTTTTCAATTATTTTTATTAAAGATAAGATGTACCAAAAAAAATTTTACAACCCCCAAAAAATTAAAAACTTGAGGATGCTACAGGGCGCTGAAGTTACCCCCTCAAAAAAAAACGTAACTTGCTGGCGGAATTCAAATAAATTTTTCTATTCATGACAAAAATAAAATTGACCCAGATTCTTCAATTGTAAGCATGTAGTTATAGCCCCCACTAGAATCAAGTCAAAACTCGAGTAACTGTTAAGATGGCGCGAGATTTAAAGTTTTTTTTGAAAATTTATCATTTTTTTTGTATTTTAAGGGCCGTAACATTTTCTGTAATATCGCAAAATACTTAATTCTAGAGGGGGCTATTTGTATAAGACCAAAATCATTAAATTCTGATAATTTAAACATACCGAAGTACTTTCCGCCAGCGCGAAAAACAAGGTTTCGAGAAAAACAACTTTAAAGTTTCAACGGTGGCTCACAACAAAATAGTCTCACTGTCACTTAGTCTGCGATGCCTGGCCCGTAGATTACACCCTCCTTTTCCTCGAAAAACGATAAACGAGCTGATTCTTCCTGCCTCTTTGCGAGCCTGGCCTTTTTAGAGCCCTCAGATACCCGTTTTTCAGATTGATTACATGCAGTGTGTGCCTAACTCAAAAGCGGCTAGTGGTGAGAACTGACCGGCAATCATAAAATTGGATGTGACTTTTTTTGGAGTAGATTTGGTAAAAACGATTACACACGGTTATTCTAGAAGCTATAGAGAGTCGAAAAACGTCGGAAAAAAATTTCCATTTTTTGAAACCATCACAGTAGAAATCCCCCCTAAAAATAATATACATATGTGTTAATAAAAAGCAATTTTAGACTTACCATTTCGTATAACTTCTTGATGTAAAAATACAAGATCAGAAAATTTTACTCGCCGAAAACTCAAACTGTACTATATAGATCTCAAAAATGAATAATAAACAAGCAGTAAAGTAATTTTTTTTATACTTAACGAATCACCTTGGACAAATCTTTTTCTTTGGTGCTAACAAAAATGCAAACTAAACTTTATATATCATTTAGGTATATAGATTTTGCACTCGAATCAGCAGACGAATGTTTTCTGTATCGGGAAGGTGCTAATTTAATTGATCTTCCGTAAACAGTGTGATGCCGTCTTTATTAAAGTATTTACATCTCAATGCTGTCTCTAGAATATTCAGAGTAATGTATGAACTGGTAAATATTGACAGTTAATTTGTAGTTGGTTATCAGTTTAGAAATACCTCTTATTTATTGCTAGGGGGGTCCCTCCTTAATCCAAACAAATATTATACCCAATTGATATCTGGGATTATACAGGGTGTTCATTTGAAAACTTCCCACTACGGATTTATCGAAAACCACTGATTAAAAGGAAAAACGCCGAGACACGTCAAAAGATGTGCCAAAGGGAACAACTTTTTAACCAAAAACTACTTCACCCCTTTTACCCTCTGCCCCCCGGGGTCATCCCCTTAAAAATTTTAAATGACAAGGGGTATTAAGTAATAACTTGTTTGAAAGGTCTTTCAAAGTGCTTTATTTTGCCGTTTGATTTTTTAAAATCGGTCGATTCGTTTTCGAGAAAATTAGAAAAATCTTTATTTATCTTAGTTTGTTCAGATAGAAAAAAAAACACACGAAAATATCACTTTTTATTTCAATAAGTGTTCAAAAACCAACATAAACAGCAATTCGGAAGATTATACGTGGCAGCAACCAAATAACAACCAGAATTTTTTTCCGCCTTCTTTTTATCAACACAGATACCATGGGCGAACTGTATTTATTCTTATACCTGTTTAGTTTTTTATAGTTGCTAAGGAAAATAAAGAATTTAATTTGCTGTCAGTTACCTTTGTGACAATCTCGGGATAGTGAAAATTAATTTATTGATTCACATTTTACTTCCAAAATGGTTAACACACTAGCCGAAAGAGTGGAAATGATTCTAATTTATGGTGCCCAAAATCAATGTGCTCGGCAAACTGCCATCACATTTAACGCCAGATATCCGGAAAAGATAACTTCGCATAGGTATGTTTGGGACCTTGTTACTAAATTTACTCAAACTGGATCTGTTGCAAATAAAAAACGTAATCATCGTAGAGTTTTGGATGAAGCCGCTCAAGTTGAAGTTTTGGGTCATTTTGGCATACATCCTAATACTTCATTACGCAAAATTGTTGATGCGGCTGGTATTT
This sequence comes from Polydrusus cervinus, assembly GCA_935413205.1. Lineage (NCBI taxonomy): Eukaryota > Metazoa > Arthropoda > Insecta > Coleoptera > Curculionidae > Polydrusus > Polydrusus cervinus. Next base: position 20,099,361 of record OW284516.1, read on the forward strand.
CAAGAGGCTCTGTACACACAGTTACTAAATTACATAAATTTCATCCTATCAAAATGAAAATATTGCAAGAGTTAACCGAAAATGATATCGATAGGCGAGTTGAGTTTTGTGGACAAATGACTGCAGCGATTAATGATAATACCATTCATGTAAAGAATACTTGCTTCAGTGATGAATGCACATTTTATCTAAATGGATTTGTTAATAAACATAACTGCAGGTATTGGAGCAATGAAAATTCTTATGCTTTTATAGAAGGGCATACTCAGTACCCCCAAAAACTTAATGTATGGGCAGGCATTTAAGGAAACAAAATGATTGGGCCATTGTTTATTAATGGGAATTTAAATGGAGGCATTTATTTAGATATGTTGGAAAGACGATGGAAACCCTATACTTAATGAGGCTGAAATATATTTCCAGCAAGACGGCGCTCCTCCTCACTATGTTCTTCCGGTTCGGCAATGGCTAGACGACGAGTTTCCAGATAAATGGATAGGGCGAAGAGGGCCTATAGAATGGCCTGCTAGATCTCCTGCCTTGACGTCATTAGACTTTTTTCTATGGGGCCATTTGAAATTCCCACTCCCCAACCTGAAACTTTGGATGAACTTCGTCAACGCATCATCGAAAGCTGCCATGATCTCCCACAACATGTTTTTGAAAATGTCCGTCAGGAATTTGAACATCGTGTATATCATTGTTTGGCCAATAACGGGCAGCATTCTGAACTTATTGAAATAAAAAGTGATATTTTTGTGTGTTTCTTTTTCTATCTGAACAAATTAAGATAATTTTGAGGAAGTAGTCCATTCTTAAAGTGGAGTTAATTTATAGGAATAAGTAAAAAAAAAGACTTCATGTTTTTACTTATTCCTAAATTAAGATAAATAAAGATTTTTCTAATTTTCTCGAAAACGAATCGACCGATTTAAAAAAATCAAACGTCAAAATAAAGCAGTTTGAAAGACCTTTCAAACAAGCTATTACTTGATACCCCTTGTCATTTAATATTTTTAAGGGGATGACCCCGGAGGGCAGAGGGTAAAAGGAGGTGAAGCAGTTTTTGGTTTTGGTGTCTCGGCGTGGTTTTCGATAAATCCGTGGTGGGAAGTTTTCAAATGAACACCTGTATATTAATATATACTTCCTACCGTTAGAATGATGTTAATTTGAATATTAATTAATTTTATTTGAATAAGCCAAGCATAGCTCTTGAAGCTTAAATTACTTTAAGAGTGTGGTCTAGTGACGCATTCGCCATTTCGTTTTTTGATAAATATGTCGTTACTTTTTCCTTTCATCCAAAAATCGGCCAAATACCCATATTTGGAGCATATTTACCGACAATTTTGAATTTCTTAAGTAAGAAAAACAGTAGTAAAATGGACCAAATTAACAAATTATCGTTTTTTACCTTTACTAATCCGTTACTTAAAATTTCTTTAGTTCAAAACTGTAAGTAATTGATACTCAAGGACGGGTATTTGGCACTTTTTTTAATAAAGCGAAATGGATAAGAAGTATTTATTAAAAAATGAAATGGCGTATCACTAGAGTTCACTCTTAAGAAATTACTAATTAAATACAAAATAAAATGTACAGGAAATACGAAAGTGGGATAAAGTAAATCACTTCATTGTAAATGTATTATACCTTTGGGCCATACTAATAATAATGATAATAATTTATTTCTTCAATAGAAATTTTATTTTTGGTTACGAAGTCAAAACTATTTTCAATATAAAAATATGTTGGTTTTCAATCATTTCAATTATTTTAAGGTTTTTTACAATGCTTTTCGACTAGGGATGATCGTTCTAAGCTTAAAGACCGAAATGCAATTTAAAAATTAGCAATATTCAATAAGAAACAGGTACATAATAGGAAATAAAAAATATGTTGGCGTCTGTAATGAATTTTTAAATTGAAAAATGTTTTTGCCGGCGTACAGACACGCTATAAGTCGTCGATGTACGGATAAAAGAAAAATAGATCTTAATGTTCACGGTCTGTGAATCACAGGAGATTCCAGACATAAAATTGAATAAGTTATATGATGATGAAGTTGGTGAGAGAATAGCAGGTCCCCCGTAGCGCAATTGAGAGCGCGCTTGAGGTCTAATCGAGAGGTTCTGGGTTCGAATCCCAGCGAAGGCATAAAAACTTTTTCAATTTTAATCGTGTCTGTACGCCGACAAAAACAATTTTCAATTTAATAAAAAATATATTATAAATATTAATTCCTGTTGCTTGTTGCTTAAAAATTGATTGTGTAGTGATTGATTTGTTTATACGTGTCAAAATTTATTTCTGTTGCTTAGTGCTTATCATCTAAAATGCTTTTTTTAAATTGTGTCTCAGCCTGTAGATACTCCATAAAAACAGTTTTGAAAATACAACTACCAATTACCGAGGAAATAATTTTGAGTGCTTACAAGCACTTTAAATGGCTTGAAATGCGATATTCAATTTTTTATAAAGGGATTTAATTACCGAGCACTGTATTTTAAAGTGTTTTCAAGCACTGTACTTAACGCCCTATTGAGCTTAAAATAAATAGCAATTATCATTTTTTTTACTAGAATTACGTTTATTTATTGGCCAGCAATAGAATTCATGTATTTTACAGCTTCTAAGGCAACCATAATTTAGATTTTGGGAATTACTGCACATTGAAGCTTTTTTAATCTAACTGATACATAACCATTATTTATTCCCTTTCAGAATACATCTTAGGAAAAATGACTGAATGATCGTAGTACAACAATCCTTGTGTAAAATAATTCAATTATAGCCTACTAATGTCAAATTAAAACAAATTTAATGCATTCAACGAAATTATCACCTGACGCAACAACCCGAACGGATAAATATTTTGCTCTAGAAAACTGTCTTCACAATAAGCATATGAATAATCACAAAAAATTAACACATCTTATTTTTAACTTTTGGGATACCACGAAAACTGTAAAATTACTGTAAATATTGATATATATTTATAAAAAAAATTAATAACACATTTATTTACCCATTATCACTGAATAAGTGTAAATTTTGTTTGTCTGTAATCATATTTTTAAAATATTAATTATAGTCACCAGATTTTACGATTTGACTAAAGTCAATTTTAACAAGAATAGTAATTTACAAACGAACTTTTGACCTAGACGTTATATTCTCAGTTTTTAGAATTTCTAGCTTACCCACTTTTAAAAGAGGGATAACTAGCTCACCAGAACGACCTGTTTTGAAAAAACCCTATTATTTACATGATTTGTCTAATGATCCGGTCAAATTACACATTCGAAGATACATAAATTTACAACAAGCTGAAAATCAGTGAAAATGTTCAAAATACAATTATTAATAAAATTTGAAAGTTCCCCAACATTCCCGTGCATGGAAAAAATTTGACTCGTGGTCAAAGGTCAAAAAATGAGTTTTTCGCAATTTTTAGCAAAACGGTAAGTTTTATCATAAAAATACTTTAGACAAAAATTGTAGAACATAAAATTATCTATAAAAAATGTAAAAATACTTTCCTACGAGCCACCGTTTCTGAGATATAGGTAATGATTCAAAAAGTTGTAATCGTCATAATATGCATGAGTACGCCACGTATATACATCTCTAGAGTTGTAATATACAAAAAAAAATTCTTAAGCCAATCTTAATGATTTTAAAAGCAAAGCTTTTTATAAGGAGTAACTTTTTTTCGATTCGACGATTACAACTTTTACAACTTTTTGAATCGTTATATCTCAGAAACGATGGCTCGTAGGAAAAAAAGTGTTAATACATTTTTTATAGATAATTTTATGATCTACAATTTGTTGTAAAGTATTTTTATGATAAAACTTACCGTTTTGTTAAAAAACGCGCGAAAGTAATTTTTTTGACCTTTGACCTCGAGTCAAATTTTTTCCATACACGGGAATGTTGGGGCACTTTCAAATTTTATTTATATTTGTATTTTGAACATTTTTACTGATTTTTAGCTTGTTGTAAATTTATGTACCTTCACTATCATTTTTTGGTCTAATTTGACCGAACTATAATCAGAAATAGTTCATTATTAACCTAGCTTCAAATTCAAATCAAATCTTTATAATACCTACTTATTTATCCACCGAATTTGATGGCAACAACTTTCAAGGCGCGCAATCGGATCAAAGGAAAAACTACTTTATTATAATTTTTTATAACTTTTTTCAATTTAATAAAAATATTTTTCATTGATATATTTCTGCTAGCCTGTTTAACCTGTTTCGAAAATAAAAATATCCAGGTTTTTTGTATTGTATTTTTACTATAGTTATTATTTATAAAATATCAATTAAAAAAACAACGTTTAAAAGCTGTAAAATTCACATTTTTACTTACGGCAACTAGGATTATTTTTTCGTCACCCAACTCGCAAACTACCTAACAACGTGTAAACGGTAAATCTATTTATAAACCAGATAAGACAATAATTCGGCGTTAAAGCGAGTGAGTAGAAACGTCGTTTTCAACAAATTAACTGTGCAACTCGAGTACGGTGCATAGCCGGCTTGGCGGACAGCTCGAGCTTAGTTGTATGGCGATCAAGAAATACTGTTGCCAGACGTAGCCAAATTCGACTATTGATATTAGTAAATTTTGAAAATTTGTTTAAATGTAGTAGAATGTGGCTGATTATAAAATATTAATATTAGTAAAAGGTGTGAGACGAAAAATTAGTTTGCAATTAGACCCGAGCTTTAAGCTCGAGGGGGGGGGGGGGGCAGCCCGCAGCCCCCACCCCCTAAATGCCCCACTGTCTAGGATCTGATGAAAGTAAGAAAACTCAAATACTCTCTATTTCTTCCTAAACAATATTTTATTAATTGTAGGTTTACATCATTTTACATCAAGTTACTTATTATTGGTTTGGTGAAATGTGAATAATATAAAATATACCATACACTCCTTGAGAGGATATTTTTATATTGGTGTCGGTGTGAAGAAGCCACGTGCAATACAGACATTTACAAAGTTTTTTAATTCACAAATTCAAAATACTGATGCTTTCTTTCAAGTTTCGAGACCGTGATTTCTATCAGTAGAAACAATAAACTAGTAGCAAACGCACTCCAATAAAATACAAATATAAATCGTATTTCTTGTAATCCTATTACACTAAAATTTTCTCCAGGTCCTTCGCATCGAGGCTTCCGTGTGAACAGTCGATGATACGATCTCTTCAGGAGGCCATGTTCCCGTATTCTAGACATTCTAAAAGACAAATAATAAATTAAATTAAATAATAAATACGAAGGAGGTATTAGATTTGTATGTGTCGCTTAGATCGAGGACAAGGCCCCTCTAAAATCGGGGCCCTAGGCCCTCGCCTATTGAGAAAATGGGCCCTGACCGTCACTGGTACTATTATCATACCAAATGTTATCTTACTCATTTATATTAATGGTATCGCAGTATCGCTTACCCAAATCGAATATGGTTCATGAAGGTACAGTTTTTTCTTGCTGCGAGGTACACATCGCTTGCTAAAAGCATGGTGGAAGCAAATCGTAAATTACATTTTTCACGAGGGAGGAACATTTTTTGAATTAGATAACTGGCTGGAAAAAAAATATAAAAATAAATAATTAATATGGAATTTCGTTCAAAATAAAAAAGCAATCAACCACGGTATCCCTAAAGAAATGGTTTTAAATGAAAAGAAATACTTGGGTGAAGAAAACGTTGTTAAAGCTTTTGCCTCATTTTTTCAATCTGTTTATGAGCAAACTAATACACAGGGCGGCATATCGTATGATGAGGATCAACAGATAGGGTTTGACTTATTGCTAATCTCTGAAGATGAGCTCATTAAAGCAATTTCTAGTTTAAAAAATAAAAAAACTTTAGGTCCGGATAATTTACCCAGATTTATTTTAAAGGCATGCAAAGAATTATTGGCTAAACCACTGTTATATATTTTCAACGTGTCAATAAAAACTAAAGTGTTTCCCGATAAACTTAAAGTGGCGCGTATCACACCTATTTTCAAGTGTGACTGTAAGACAGATGTAAAAAATTATCGGCCCATTGCAATTCTATCAAACATTGCCATAGTGTTTGAAAATATAATAAGTAATAGAATAAATTTTCATGTAAAAGAAAAATTTTCCAAATATCAGTATGGTTTTCGTGAGGGTCGGTCAACAGTTGGTAATCTTGTAGATTTTGTGGAATATACTACAGATTCTTTGGCGGATGGTGCTCAAGTTGATACTGTATACATAGACTTTTCTAAGGCGTTTGATAAAGTCGACCATAATCTGTTAATGGCTAAACTAAAAAGATTTTCTTTATCGTCAAACTGGTGTCTATGTATAAAGTCGTACTTGACGGATAGAACTAACTATGTATCAATTAAAGGTTACACTTCACCTAACTTTCTCTCGACATCTGGTATTCCCCAGGGATCCAATTTGGGACCCCTTTTGTTTTTGCTATTCATTAATGATGCTGTTGATGTTGTAAGGAATTCGCAGGTTCTTCTGTTTGCAGATGATATAAAACTCTTTAGAAAGGTCGAGGGTATCATTGGTTGTAGTGCATTGCAGAGAGATTTAGACGCGCTATATGACTGGTCCATAACAAATAGCTTGCCTTTTAACATAAATAAGTGCAAACATATGAAGTTTTCCTATTCTAAGAAAACTACTAACTTTGCCTACTTAATCAATGGCAATAAGATCGACTCAGTATCTGTAAAGAAAGATTTGGGAGTTTTGTTTGATGACAAATTGTCTTTTAATTTACACATTGAATCAGTAGTGAAGTTATCCTATAAAAACCTTGGGTTTGTCTTACGAAATTCTAAATCTTTTACTTCTACAAAAACTCTAAAGATTCTTTTTAATAGTTTAGTAAGAACAAAACTTGAATACGCCAGTGTTATCTGGTCTCCTTTTTATGTCAAGTACATTCAAATGATTGAAAAAGTCCAAAAAAAGTTTATCCGCATCTCAGACTTTTTATTAAGAAAAGTTCATGACAATAGCTATCCTACTAACCTAAAGCGCTACAACTTAATGATATTGCATAATAGAAGAACCTTCAATAGTACCGTTTATATTTATAAGATATTTAATAACTTAGCAGTAGACAATACAACATTATATAAGGTGAGCATATGTATACCTAATAGAACTAGACAAGTAGGCTATAGAACTTTTAATTTTAAATCAATTAGAACTAATTTTCAAAAAAAATCTCCCGTTAGCTATATGATTATTAATTACAACCAAAATCAAAAATACTGTGATATATTTGGCGATTCTAAGATTACGTTTGTAAACAAACTCAAAAAAGAATTTTAAATATAACAGATTTTGTAGATTTCTAAATTTTGTTGTAACATTAACTTTGTGTATAATAGGCGTGTAAGTTATGCTATTGTATATAATTAGTTTTAGATAAAACTGCTCTTGTTTCACTCATGAGTAGAATAATTATTCTTTTAGAAGTTGGCTATGAGTGGCCACCCCCTAATAAATACTACCTGTATAATTGGGTTAATGATATGTTCTGTATCAACCTGTATTGTGTAGTTTTTAATAAATAAATAAATAAATATAAGAAACTCGGTGGATTTTTACTTGTGCGATATCACTTTTAGGTATAAGTCATTAAAATCGTATCCATCAAATTTTCAAAATAGAGTCTTTTCATGGGATTATAATGGATGTACCTAGAGTCCCAAGAAAAGTAGACATGAATATTTATATTTTTAACATATTTTCATTTGGAGGTCACCACCGTAACTTTTTTTCACAAAATGTTTCTTAAAACTAGAATTAGGTATGTATCTAATAAGAATAAATAACAACTACTTACAGGCCGGCAGCACTAATAGACGATGTAAGTTGGGGAGTTGTAAATTACGTTGTATGACCTTCTATCGTTTAATGATGATGCATAGGTAACGATCCACCAGTACTACTGTATGATGTTGATCTTTTGACTGTAATAATACCCCAAATAGCACACTGACATCTTATGTACAGGGACATTATTTTAAGTGTCTCACCCGATTGGCGACTTTGCTATCGACCACAATAAAAAAACAATTATGTATTTCCTAACAGCTTTTAGTGAAGAAGCCAAATTTGATGTCAAAAAAATCTATGCTTACAAATTTGGCAAATACGACGCCATATTGGATTTTCTTAAATGACAACCCTACCTTATAGTAAGCCAGCTGCATTCGCCTATTTGTTCCAACATTAAAAATGTATAATTGTCAATATTTATTTTAAGCCGTTCCGGAGATACGAGGCTTCGAAGTTGGTGATTTTGTTATCATCGAATTAACAGAAGCTTTGAGATTAGAAACTCAATTTTTTCTGACGATACGTAATTTTTTATAACGGAGCCACGCATGCTATTGTCAAATATGTCAGATATCAGAAAATGACAGTTACGACGCCATTTTGAATTTTTTAATGGCAACCCACATTTATAACTACACCAATGTATTACATTTCGCGATCCGATATCAAAAATATATAGTTGTCGATATTTATTTCCAACCCTTACCGAAATACAATAGCATGGGTGGCTCCGCCATAAGAAATTACGTATCTTCAGAAAAAATTGATTTTTTAATCACAAAGCTTCTATTTTTTAATGGGGTGAGATACTTAAAACACATAATCATACGATGCAGTTTTTGATAAGGTCGTATTTCCTTAAGGGTTGGAAATAAATATCGACAACTATATATTTTTGAAATCGGATCGCGAAATACAATACATTGGTGTAGTTATAAATGTGGGTTGCCATTAAAAATAAATTCAAAATGGCGTCGTAACTGTCATTTTCTGACATCTGACATATTTGACAATAGCATGGGTGGCTCCGTTATAAAAAATTACGTATCTCCAGAAAAAATTGAGTTTCTAATCTCAAAGCTTCTGTTAATTCGATGATAACAAAATCACCAACTTCGAAGCCTCGTATATCCGGAACGGCTGAAAATAAATATTGACAATTATACATTTTAATGTTGGAACAAATAGGCGAATGCAGCTGGCTTACTATAAGGTAGGGTTGTCATTTAAGAAAATCCAATATGGCGTCGTATTTGTCAAATTTGTAAGCATAGATTTTTTTTGACATCAAATTTGGCTTCTTCACTAAAAGCTGTTAGGGAATACATAATTGTTTTTTTATTGTGGTCGATAGCAAAGTCGCCAATCGGGTGAGACACTTAAAATAATGTCCCTGTACATCCTATGGAAGTCCAGGAATTGTCAAAAACACATCCATAGGATGTCCAAATTTTGTACAGTTTTGGTTCAATGTATGTCCAATTGATGATACAGATGTCTCAGATTGTGACATCCGCAGGATGTCCCTTTGAGACGTCCATTGAATATCCTATACCACAACATCCATAGGCTGTCCTTTAAGGATGTCCAATTGAGTATACAATGGGCACAAATTGTTTTATCCGTAGGACGTCTAAATACATCCGTCCATTAAATGATCCGAATGGGGATCAAATGGAAAATTTCTATATTATATATTTATTGGACGAAAAATAGACATACTGTGAACGAGTAAGTACAATTGATAAAAACGGTACAAACGTCGTACCCAGGCAGCAGACTAAGATGGGTGGAGAGGAGTTTTATTTCGCTAAACCCATTTCCAGATGCATTTGGTCATTACATTATAATAGCTCTTTAGTATATCAACTATATACAAAAATATCAAAGGCATAAAGCGAGATGACGTAACTTAGGATCTATGTGTCGAAGTTGGATACTTACATTAATAGCTTATTACTCTATTTCTTACTTCAGTACTTCAGTACAAAATTTTAATGTCCATTGGCATTACATAAATGTATTTCCATAGGTATAAGACCTCCGTTATAGGATCATGGATATTCTGGATTACCAATAGACGTGCAAATTTACATGTCCATTCGTATTCCATAAATGGATATCCATATGACCTCTTTTACAGGATCATGGATATTCTGGATTATCAATGGTCGTATATATTTACATGTCCATTCACATAACATAAATGGATATTCATATGACCTCCTTTACAGGATCATGAATATTCTGGATTAACAATAGAAGTACAAATGTACATGTCCATTCAAATTCCATAAATGAATATCCATATGACTTCCATAAGTAGTCCATGGATGTGTCTGTTTAAAGGTTAAAGACAATGACGTTTCTTTAACGGCAGTAGATTTTTGGACTTGCATTGTTTTAATTTGGTTTGAACCACTGCGTTTCAACTGGTTAGCATCTCCAGTCGTATGGTGAATAATACAGTATTCAGTTGAAACGTAGTGATTAAAAACAAATAAAGACAATGCAAGTCCAAAGTTCTACTGTCATTCATAATCCATGGATGTTGTGACCCTTTACTGGCTTGAAAATGGACGTCCATCGGATATTATGTGCTGTTTGAGACCTTATTCGTAAATTACCAAGATCTATATAGACATGCCTGGAATATATTATGTATATGTAATTTTACCGCGTTAAATCAGTTGATTAAAAAATCAAAAAAGAAACTACTTCTTTAAAAGAATATGATAAATGAAGCGCTAAATTTTAATCATATTTGTATTTTGGGTAGCATGTACTTTATACCTGTTGAAACTTGACACTGGAAGGCAAAATATCCTTTTCGCATTTTTCTTATTCCATCTTCTGCGGGCAGAAAGAAATTATCCAAACTCTTGTTAGCTATTCTTTCTTTAAAGACTTTACTTCGTAAATATTCGTTTACTCGTCCATTGTTAGGTGTCTAAAAATGATCAAATCCTATGCTTAAAGTGATATTTTGCATTATTTGCATTACGCCCTATCTATTGAAGATCTTAAAAAAATTTCGTGAAGAAAAATTGTTCAAAACAATAAACCGATCGTTTTAAATTTATTATTTTGGACACCTTTTTTACGAATTTCTTTAATATCTTTAAGAGGAAGGATTGAATTAAAAAAAATAATTCAAAATAGGGAAGAATGGGATTTAAAAAATTTATATTCTCACACAGTTTTTCTTTCTGAACATCTTTTCTTAACAACACTTTTTTGTATACCCTAGTCAAGCCGCACTTTACTAAGTAGTGGAACAATAGGTTTTTAGTAAATTTCCAAGACATATTTGATTTTGAAACTAAAATTGACATAAAATAGTTTTCATTGAACACCAGAAGAAGCAGTTTTACCCCATTCTTTTTCACTTATTCATGCGTCGATCCGGGGACACACTGTATATCAGACATATATCAATAAAACCTTCCCATTTTGAATAAAGAACTTACCATATAATAATATTTATTGTACGAGACATTGTGAACTGCAAAATCAACATTCATATCATCCAAATCTTTGAAAGATTTAATGGTTTCAGATGTTCCTTGTAGAAATACAATGATGTATGCTGCATAGGATGTATAAATCACCATAAAAGTAAGATATATTACTGCAAGAGCAAATTTTCCTGAATATGTTTGGAATTCCAAAATCCAACTTTTTTGCAACAGAGCCGAGAGTAATGTCATAAAAACATCAACGATTGATGTGTCCTTTCTACAAAATAAATAATTTATTTTAATTGAGGTTTAAATACCATCGCTTACCCCGTAAAAACGACTTACTAAGCTATAGAATTTACTTCGTGATATATTGGGTTATTTATATTTTATATTTGTTAAATTCTGAAGTAGGTAGTTTTAAATATTTCAAATATAGTTGCAGGCGTGCTGCTCTTATAAAATATCACCAGTAAAATTTAAAACTCTATCCACTTATCAGCCTATATTTATATGTCTACTTGAAGAAATGATCTAATTTTTTTAGTGCAAAACTTTATCTAGAAAATATAAGGCAGAGTGCACCTTCCCCACCCCTCTCCAGAACCTATATAGGTGCTCGGGTCTAAAAGTCTAATTGCAACCTAATTTTTCGGTCCACGCTCAGACTCTCAAGACATATGTACAAGCTTCCAGAAAAACAAACTTGTGCAAACTTCTTCGCGCTTTGCGTGTGCAAATAACTAAGTATTCGAAAATAAGTATTTCGGTGCTTTTCACGGTATTTAGGCATAAATAATTTTTTTTTTTAGTTCTTACTTACCTTAACACACAAAAACGCTTTTCATGAACCAATATAATATAAACTAAAAAAGTTCCAAAGAATAGGCAAAATATAATACAGTACCAAGCAACGCTGTTAAATGGCAACAAAAATACATTCCTAACAACTGGAATTGTAGGTGCTTTAAATACAAACTCTGTCGACTCCGAGATTGCTAAAGCGACAAAGCCAAAATTACGAAGTCGGTTCTCTTCAACCCATAAATACGAACCTGCAAATATATAAATAATATCGTTTGAAAATGATAAAAATAACGTGAGAGAAGTGGGTAAAGAGAAAAACGTTAGGTAGACAGGCAGATTAGAAATAATGTATCAGTGGCGTATTTTTTTTTCCTTCTAAAAGTTCTGTTTTATATAGAGATTAAGGTTTCGGAGGCAGATCGTTTTAGTTATTGATTTATGATGCAATTTTAAAGAAAAACGAGTAAAAAGAATAATATTTTAGAGTATTTTTCCATTATATACTTGTCTGTTCCGTTTTCCCTTTTTTAGAGCTATTTTAAATCAAAAAAAATATAAGGCAATGCAATAAAATATTTTTACAACAAAAAACAATTATGTAAGTATTTCTTTCAAATAGAAAAATTAATGTAAAAATTTTAATTGAAACATTTTTTATTGAAGAAGTGTGATAATTTATATAATAAAAAAAATAGTGCGGGAAAAAACAAGAATGTTTTCTTATGAAATAACGGCACTTAAGAAGGAGTATTTCAAAGCCTAAGCATTTGCACCAAAAACTGCTCTTAGATCTACGCTCCTAAAATACTTGATTTCTGAAAAAATTATCAATTTTAGCGTGGTGAGCGATATTTACTTTATTTTTAATCATGAAAAACCGAGCCCGAAAATGCTAGTTAGACTTATACATATGTATGTCTTAGTCTAAATTTGTGGTGAATTTTAAACGAACTTTGGGCGTGGCCCCGAAAATGTTTCACCTGCGGCGCTTTTCCGCCTTCTTCACTAAGTACAGTATCATGAAATACATGTAGTCCCGACTGTCCCTCTCTCCAGAAAATGTCCTAATTATGCCCACTGAGAGCCCCCCCCCCCCAAGCATATTTTCTTGCTAAGCCACTGTAATGCTTTACTAGATATGTTTAAAATAAGTAAGTTTTAAATAACTTACCCACAACGTCTGAGATTCCCTGTTGAACGTCTCCAAGCATGCTATTGTTTTCAAACATTTGGGTCTTACTGTCGAAAGAAAAGCCAAACTTTTGGGTAAACGAAGCATTGTGGGTAGCATTTAGAAAATAAGACAGTGTATCCAATAAAATGTAAATGAATTTTAAAGAGTTGTCTTTTACTATTTCTCTAGAAATGATAAAATATACGATAGAACCATAGACTATGATAACATATGTGTAGGACCGTAGAACGCTAAACATACCTATAGTCTATTTCAGAAAGGTGTACAGTAATAAAAGCTATCATTAGGTATGCAAAGGGACTACAGAGTGACCCATAGAATATTTAAACCACTTGAATGATTTGTCATTAATTTCATTGCAAAATTCTTTATTTTTAACAAGTGCAGATAGTACCACCCGGGTTTGGGTCAATTTATGGGTTTTGCCTATTGTTATCCATTCACAAACACTGAAAATGGTGTGACAAAGGCGTTCATTATGAACATAGTATTAGATACACCTATTTTTTATTAAACATTATGAAAAAAATCATAATATTCTTTCTCACCGGAGGAACTGTCATCGCCTCTGAACGTTATAATTAATGGATCAGGTGGTCAAGGTCCGACATTTTCTCCTCTTCTTTAGTGACATGATGGACTGCTTTACGCCAGTTTTCTCATGTCACTTCCTTAATGGCTTTATCAAACAGTAGCTTAACTTGTTTCATTTTAAATTTCGTGTGGTGTCTTGCTACAAATACTTTCACTTGCGCCCATATAAGTTTGCAATAAAATGGCGGTGTGCTCAGAACACTATGTTTTTTAGCTATATTGTCCACGGCATATTTCATAAAACGACGTTGGTGTAAATTTGCTATATAATAGTTCCTTATTTATCAAATTATCTTCTTTTTTTTTCTTTGGTTGCTTATCATAAATAATTCAACGCACAAAATTACCTACACCTATGGCCGATACCGAAATTGAGCCGAACTGGACGGAATTTCCCATTTTATTACTCTACACCTTTCTGAAATAGACTATATCTACATCCATTTTGTTGGCAGTAAGCAAGTATTTAAAAAAATTTAGAATATCTTGTAATAAGAGAGAGCCTTTATTAATAATTTTACAAAAATTTTATCGATTTCAATAAAATGTATTCTCATACAAAATACTTGTTGCTACAATTTCTATTATTATGATAAACATTCAATCTTCTTTAAACATTATTTATTCTGATATGCCAGGCCTTTTCTTAAGTTTTGTCACAATTTATTTGCATATGATGGCTTGCTAATACCGAAGTTTAAGAGAATGAGAAATAAATTATTTTATTAAATCAATTAAATAGAGAAACATACAACATAAGTTAACTCCGATATGGCGCCGTGCTCAATGTACTTCCTCATGAGATATACACACAGTGCCCCCCCCCCCCCCCCAAAGCCTAGGAGCTCGGGTCTAAAAGTTCAATTGCAACCCAATTCACCGTCTCGCGCTTGGATTTAAATCTTTAAATAATGTATTCTTGGCTTGGATTACAAAGGTCTTGTAGGAAACGTTTGTTTTTTAAATTTTTCCTTCTAAAAGTCCTGTTTTATATAGATATAGAGATTAAGGTTTTGGACGCATATCGTTTTAGTTATTAATTTATGATGCAATTTTATAGGAAAACGACTAAAAATAATAATGTTTTATAGTATTTTTCTATTATATACTTGTCTGTTTCGTAAAATATTTTTACAACAGAAACAGAAAACAGTTAGCTTTTATTTTTAAAGAGAAAAATTAAAGTAAAAATTTTAATTGAAACATTTATTATTGAAGTGTGATAATTTATAGTAAAAAAAATAATGCGGGAAGAAACGAGAATGCTTTGTTATGAATATACGAAACGGCACTTAAGGAGGAGTATTTCAAAACCTAAGCATTTGCACCAAAAACTGCTCTTAGATCTACGCTCCTAAAATACATGATTTCTGAAAAAATCATCAATTTTGGTGGGGGGTGAGCGATGTTTACTTTATTTTTAATCATGAAAAACCGAGCCCGAAAAACGCGGGTTAGAGTCATACATACGTCCTATTATTTTCACCAATATAAAAAATGTTTTTTTTTTTAATAAAGAGCTAGCTTAGGAATATCAAAAAAAAAGGAAAAAAAACATTTACAAAAACAAATTTTAATAATTTAATTTTCGAAATTTGATAGTAGTTAGGTGAATTTTAAACGAACTTTGGACGTGGCCCCGAAAATTTTTCGCCTTCTTCACTAGGTACAATTTCATGAAATACATGTAGTCCCGACTGTCACTTTCTCCAGAAAAAAATGTCCTACTTACTCCCATTGAGCCCCCCCCCCCAAGCCTATTTTCTGGCTACGCCACTGTATACACATTATATCCACTCTTGTTGTATAAACTTATTATAATAGGTAATAAAATCTACCACTCCGATCTAACGGAGATGCTGGCATGTTTTGATAAAAGTATAAACCAAATTCCAAACTTACTTGTAATCAGTTAGGTGCGTTAAGCTCTCAGGATATTTGTAATGATAAGTCACTTTTAGAGACGCACCCATTAAATTTTTTCTCGATCCAGGCAAATGTAATTCATGGAAATATGTAAAACCATTTTTAGCTGTCCACTTCGTAATATCGTTTGAGAAAATATGGTTGTCTTTTTCATGAAATTTAAAAATTGCCCTCACGCTTAAAACGTCTTGATCCTCACTTACTTCGAATATTTTACTATTTATTTCGAAGAAAAGGGTACTTGAAAATGTATTTAATTTATTATTTCCAAAAATTATCCAGTTGTTCGATTCTCCGAATAAATTTAAAAAATGTCCCTTAAAAAGTAGAATCAATGACATGTATGTTGTTGGCCACGTCAGGGACGTCCGAGAATCTTTTACAACGCGATGTAAAGAAAAATTATTTTAAAAATTAGAAAAATACTTTACTGAATAATTTTTTTTAATAATTAAAAAAAAACTGAAAGGAATTTGGTAAAGTCAGTGATAAATGGGTCGTAAGGCCATAAAACAAACCACAACATATAAAATTAGTTTGGGGGAGGAGAAAACAGAAGTTCGAAAGCAAACAAAGCTAGATAACATTGTTTTTCTACAAACGCCATATAAGTGATAACTTATGTGACTTATCTCAATGACATTAAAATTCATTTATCACCAACCGACAGTAAAGCCGTACATTATCAGAGTGATTTCCGGCAGTAAACTAACACTTTATTTTATTGTAAAATAGAATATTTTATCTGCCGCATTTGCGGCAGGTAAAGTATTTTATCTGCCGCATATGCTAGATGCAGATAAAGTATTACCCTGCCATTTCTCATAGTAGGTCAAATTTTTTGAGGGGTGCTTTGGAATACGCACGTGGTCGGCCAAAATTTTCTGATGTGTCAAATTTAGGCCAAAATGGGTTTTTTTGTCGTCGAATTGTAAAGCTATTTTAACCTTTCAAGCTTAAATATGGGATGAAATAGGTAATATGAAACTTCTACTTTACATTTTTACCAAATATAAGGCAAGAACTATTAAATATTTTACGCAGACCCGATTCTAAAATAGGTCTACAGCTCGTCTTTTCTATTAATTTAACATGGGGAAAAACATCTATTTTCTTAGAGCGGTCTGCCTTACATAAAACGGTGACGAACGTTGGCGATAAAATTGTGTATGCACCACGCCAGTAAAGTGTCTTTATCGACTCGCCAGTTATTTTTATTATTATTTGCCTCTCTCGCTCATCTTATAATTTCAGACTCGTCCGATAAAGAATCACTTTACTGCCTTGGTACATAAATAACTATTATATAACTAGTATAAGTACTTATACTCCTAGGCGAATAAATACATTATATTGAAATATTTGTTTTAATAGATGCCAAATAAGTACGTATCCATGATAACGATACCAAAAAGGGAATATACCGTGTAATAAGTTAAAAATTCAATCTTGTTAGGTATCTTCATTAAATATTCGTTTCCTTTTATTTAATTTATAATATGATGCACGTTTGAAGAAAAAATAGTATATAATAATCGGAGAATAAGATACTTTATGTGCTTCGCATGGATTGGCTGACTCACTACGTTCGTCAGACATGCTTTCCACGCTCAGCACATGAAGTAACTCTTATTCTCTTAATATCATAATTTTACTAATTTATAGCAACATTTAAAAAATATTGTATAGAAATTAGGTAGGTAGGTTTAAATTCCAAGGTATTTTGGTCCGAGGGGTTGGAGGAAGAACCCCTTCTTAACAACGCCCCTTTTTTTAAGACCTATCTAGGTGATATAGCCAAACTTTTTCTAACATATACAATGTGTCCACGGATAGAGTTTGGGAGAGAAAAAACTTTTTTATTAGTAGGTATAGAAGAAAAAGTAATTCCCAACAAAACGTCTGCATGTGCTCAAACTACAATTTCGAATATCAGATTTGCGATTACTATACAGGATTCGTTAAAAACAACATTTTTAGTTTTTAAATTTTTTTTTCAATTCTAATTTTCAATTCCTTGATTTATTAAATCAATTTTGCTTGTTCTGAAACTACAATATCGAATATCAGATTTGCGATAACTATACAGGGTTGGACAGAAAAAACATTTTTAATTTTTTATAATTTATGATTGAATACATTAAAAAAAGATGATATGTATTAATAAAAATACTTCAAGAGTAGACAAAGAAAAATAGTGTTTTTACAACAAAATCGTTATTTGACCAGATATAAAATCATATTCTAAGTACGAAAGCAACAATAGCTGTTTGCTTTTACGTAAATTTATTTTAAACGAAATCTAAAAAACTAAAAACGTTTTTTTCTGACGAACCCTGTACTATAGAAATCTCTCTTTTGAGAAAATGAAAAGCTTCTAGAGAAAATGTGCCATAGGCAAAAAATTTAGGACAAATTAAAAAAACAAATGGAATTGGAATAAAAATAAACTTCGTGTAAAAAATGACTGCAACGGTATTTTTGAAATATAATACTTTGCGACCCCCCCCCCCCCCCCCCCCGAACGTCCATGCGTAACGACGCAACCTTCTAATGGGAATTAAAAGTTACAAACCTTTTTAAAAAGCTCTTCGAAATCATCACATTTTTCATCTAAAACAAAGATAAGACCTGTGGTGTTGGTAAATTTTTGCAGATTTTTTGTACTTTTTAGAATTTCAAGAAAATAACAATTTCTGGCCATAATTTTAGAAAATTGTACCAAATATTCTAAAAATAAGAGGACTTGTATGTAATTGTATTGTATAGGTTTTTTTTATTTTCAATTATCAAAATACAAACCTATGTGTTCACAAAAATTAATGTTAACCTTATTGGAATACGAAGCTTGAATTTTTAAAAACTGAGATAAAAAATTAGCTCTGGTCTTTAGATCAATAGATTGTGTTTTACGTAAGTATAAGAATTGAAGAAAGAAAAAAATTATCATTACTTTTGAAAGAACTTTTAACATTTTTCTATATTTATTTTATCAATCGGGCTTTTTACGACTAGATACTAGAAAATCTAAGGGTCTGTAGGTACTGAAAATATTCATAAAACAATGTCTTATTTTCCATTAGTACAAGAGACAAATACATTTATTGTGTTCATATTGTAAAACGACGTAATAGTGATGATCATTTATTAGGTATATTTGAAAACAATAAGAACTTTTATTTATTTACAATTATTTGACATAAAATATTGTAATATAATCTTGACAGAAAATAGGATAATTTAATAATGATATAATGTATAGGGTAAGGTTGCCTATATCGTACCACTTTTTGGTTTTAATTTTTTTTCTTATAAACTGATAAATGAAATGTATATTATTTGATTTAAAACAATAGATCGATCTATTGGACACCTAACTGCAATTTTTCAAATATTATTTTTTAGTTAATTTATAAAAAACAGCTGTTTTTGTAAGGAATAGCAAATAGTACGATTTAAGAAACTGGTTGCCTAAATCGTACTAGTGGGTTCCTAAAGTGTACCACAGTGTTCTTTTGGGGTATATTAAATAAAAATGAGTACAATTTGTTGTAAAGACAACAAATTACACAAAATTATTGTTTATATTAAGTATTTTACAAAAAAAAAACTTAAAAAAATCTATCACACCTTTGAAAATAATTTTAAATGTACCTACAAACAAAAGTCGCACATGTAGTCCTTATTAAGACATGTCACGTTAGAACACTATTCATGTACGTGTGTGGTACGATTTAGGAAACTGTCAATCAAAATAATAAATAATACAATTCTAACCCCAATATAGATCTAAAATTAAATTCAATTTTTGCAAAATTACAAGAACTTCCCAGGCTATGCTACTAAAAAAAATATCTGTATAAATACTACTTACCAATGAGATATTGCCTTCCAAAAAATCAACAAAATTAACATGAAAATAGCCGAATTCTTTTAACTTGCTTTTCCCGCTTAGCGAAACAAAACGGTGCAAAACGATTATACAATGCAACTGGCACTAGTTAGACACTACAACAACGTCCGATAGATGTCGTATAATTTATCGTCTAAAATGAAAACTTGTAGTGGTACGATTTAGGCAACGGTACGATTTTGGCGACTTTACCCTATATGTTATATGTTTCTAACACACAAATTACTTAACAAGAAATTGGGGTAATTTCTAATAATAGTAGTATGATCAAGAAGTATAAGTTCCTTTATAGTGGAAGAGACTGTAAAAATTTATAAAATTGAACCTTAAAGTGGCAATATTCAATGTTGGACAAAATATAATTTTTTTTAAAAACGGACTTTGATTTTATTTTATTTTGACGAGTACGTTTTGCCCCAAATAAAACTATGTATCACTTAACCCTAATTACTTACGTTTCGATGTTTCGAAAAAAATTATTATATCATCAGGAAAATTTAGAACTGAACATCAAGTAGGCCGTTTAGAGCATTTAATGAATGTATACAGGGTGTTACAAATTTGACATACCAGCATTGGAATCTCGGAAACCATACGTGTTAGAGAAACGGTTAAATGGGGCAAAGTTGTGCAATTCGGTGCTGATTATAATGCCGCTTTAAAAGTTTTCAAATTCCGAATACTTCCGATTTTATTCGAAAAAAACCGAATTTTTTTCAAAATTGTTTTTATTTTTTCCTGAGCTCATTTGACTAGCTATTTAAAAATAAATGACACTTTGTCATTGCCATTTTTTCTCCTCTACAAAATGACGTTACTAAACTAAAGATCCACCGTTTAATATCCGAGCGGCCATTACCAACTTTACTTTTTTAAATACGGACCTGGATCTTTTTTTAACCGATTTTTAAACCCTCCTACCCTCAAAATGTAATGGCGATATTACTTTCTCATAATGATGAATTGACCTTGCTTATTTTTTTAAATTCATATTTTTTACACTTCTTGTCAGTCCAGTCCCGGCAACGAATTACAGTGTTAATTAAAAACTTTATTTTATTTAAACCCTTTACAAATAAATTTCATGAAAAAGTTTGTTTAAAGTTCATGTTAGGTATATTTACATACAGGTTGCATTTGGTAGGATAAGGAGAAGATCGGTTGAAAGGGCTGTCGCCAAAATTGGAAGAAAAATCGATCTTTGTATTCAGCAAAACGGCAATCTCTTTGACCATTTAGAAAATTAGGATTTATAATTAGTAAATTTAGAATTATTGGAAAATTCTTATAAAATAAATTATATTACTTATGTATGAATGTTTTAAATAAAGTTTTTAATTAACATTGTAATTCGTTGCCAGGACCGGACTGACAATAATTGTAAAAAATATGAATTTAAGAAAATAAGCAAGGACAATTCATCATTATGAGAAAGTAATATCGCCATTACATTTTGAGAGTAGGAGGGTTTAAAAATCGGTTTAAAAAAATCCAGGTCCGTATTTAAAAAAGTAAAGTTGGTGATGGCCGCTCGGAGACGAAACGGTGGATCTTTAGTTTAGTAACGTCATTTTGTAGAGGAGAAAAAGTGGCAATGACAAAGTGTCATTTATTTTTAAATAGCTAGTCAAATGAGCTTAGGAAACAATAAAAACGATTTTGCAAAATTTCGGTTTTTTTTCGAATAAAATCGGAAGTATTCGGAATTTGAAAACTTGTAAAGCGGCATTAAAATTAGCACCGAATTGCACAACTTTGCCCCATTTAACCGTTTTTCTAACTCTTATGGTTTCCGAGATTCCAATGCTGGTATGTCGAATTTGTAACACCCTGTATTACTGAGCAAAATATTCATTTTTTTATTCGACATTGAATTTTTTACGTACGTAACATAAGTAACCAGGGTTAAGTAATATACAGAGACCGGCACAATTTAATTAATTATTTTTAAAAAAAATTAAACTGTACTTTGGGCATCGTGCCGGGCATGTTTTTAAAATAATCTGCAGTATTGATAATTCTTTGCGATAACTCATCTTCCTCAGCGATGGGGGAAGCATATACTTTTGATTTAAAAGCAACCCACAGAAATTAGTTCAAAGCGTTAGATCTGGAGATTTTGGTGGCCAATTTATGGGTGCATCGTTTAACTCTTCCGATCCATCTATTAGGATATCTTTCATTTAAAAACCTTCGTAAGTTGATATTAAAATGGGGTGGCGCCCTGTCTAACACCTCTGGACTATTTTCTGTGGGCGCTCTTAAATCAAGTATGCTTCTCGCGTCGCTACGCAACCGAGTAATTGCAAAGAATTAATAATGCTGCAGAATATTCTTTAAAAAAACCCTACACGATGCCCAAAGTACAGTTTAATTCTTTAAAAAGAATTAATAAGAATTATACTTAATAAGTTTATTTTCAATATTTATAATGTAATAAATTTGTTTATTTATTTTCCTTAATAAACTTCTTCTTTGATCCCCCGAAGACGCGCTTGTTAGGGGCAAATCTTAATATTTTAAATTATAAATATATGAGAATATTAAAATATTTTGTTTAAATATTTGTTAATATTATATAAAAGTTAAATTACAAATAAATAGTATATTACGTTACAAGACCGGAAAGTACTATTTTACAGGAAGCAAGCAGGCAGAAACAGCCTGCGAGTCCTGTTAACGTACTTTTCGGTTGAGTGACGTACAATATTTTTTTTACAATCGACACAAGACACCAGTGGCGTACGAGAAAATGTTAATAATGGCTTACTATAAAATTATGTTTAATAATAACTATAATAAATACAATTTGGTACGTAGGTTAATTCTATTTGATAATATCTATTTTTGAATTGTTATGTTGAAAGTACAATTTTGTGGGGTATTGAATTGTATTTATTATAGTTATAGTTAAAGAGGGACCGGAAAAGTACTTGACCGGTCCCTGTTTTATTACTTTCCGGTCTAGGCCAACAAAGTGATATTTTCCTGTCCAAAAATTATCTAGAAAGTGCTTGTTTTCCGGTCGATTGAAAAAAAAAACGTTTAAGTAAGTATATGTATATAAATATAAACGCAGTTTTTTGAAGATATAACAAAATTTAGAAAAATATATTATTCATAACAATATTAATTAAAACATTTCCAAAAATTATCCGTTTCCAGTATCCATGCTTTTATTTCGACTTTATATTTTTTTAATGAAATATATTTTTTAATTTTTGTTGGTAAATAATCGTATAAATAAAAATATAAATATTTGAAATTTTTTTATCCTATGGACTTATTTATTTTAGGTTTTATGGTTATTTCATTTTTATGATGAGTATTATGATTATGGTTTTTAAATTGTATAAGATTTTTATTTTTAAATATGTATATTAAGATATTATAAATGTAAAGTTGTCTAATGTTTATTTTTTTTGTTTCAGAATATAATTTTATTGAAGGATAAAGATAATCTTTATTAAATATAATTTTTAGAAATATTTTCTGTAATATTTTTAATTTTTTAACTAAAGTTCTATTTATTCCTCTCCAACCAACCTAAAATTCCGTAATTTAAATGAGTTTTAACTAATACATATTATAATATTTCCAGTTGTTTTACGTTCCAAATTTTTTTAATGTTTCTAAAAATTGGTAGTAAACTTCTTAATTTTTTAATCATATATTCTATGTGAAAATTCCAATTTAATTTACTGTCAAAGATTATTCCTAAATATTTTACTTTATTTATTTTATTAATTTATGTATTCAGGAACACGGTGAACATTTCGAACAATTGTTATAAAAATCAAATTAGTTGGTAGTTATTAAGAATTTTAAAAAATTTCATGTTTTCTGGTTGTGAATAAACAGCAATTGTGAATTACAAGGTACCGTAAATATTTTTTTTGTAGAGAAACTGTATGTCTGGCTAAAATTCTACAAGAAACAAAAAAGTTTTAACATGAAGACAGCTAGTGTAAGAGAAATAATTAAAGTCATTTATACAGGGGCGTAATAAAAAGACAAACTTTTATTAACCAATCATACGTCATTTTTTAATTTGCAGGTATTGAAAAAAAGATGGCGCAAACATCAAAATAAGCTTGTAATAGTGGTCATTCTTAGTCCCAAAATTAGTGGAAATCGATAAAGGCGTTTAGAAATTATTCCGGAAAAACGATATTCAATTGAAAACTTTAGCGCCCTGTAGCGGCAAAACGAAGCAACATTGCATATAGGTAAGTTTGCCCAAATTGCCTTATTTTTGGTTAAAGAATTTGTGGTGAAGCGTTGCTCCTAAATAAATAAAACGACATGGTTAAAAAATTAATGTATTTATTAACCTTACCACTGTGGTAAATCAATAAGTATTTACATCCATCCATTTAGCATCTTATGAAAATTAACAACAAGAATGTAAAAATCACAACACTGTTTTACATATAAATATAAATAGGCATTACTTACTGTAATAAACAAACCGCTGTAACCTACAAAGTCACCGAGTTCAAAAAATTTCATACAAAAAACACAGCTATCTTAAACTAATGAATTTTATAGCTCACAGCTTCCCTTACTTAAATTAATAAATATCGATGGATTTCTGAAAATGTATCGTGTGTAATGTACAATGTACAAAATGAAAAATGTCAATAATAGTTCTTATTGTAATTTTGAACGTTTTGGTTCAGAAATCAGTCATGTTATTATTCCGACCCTGTAGAGCGTTTTACTTTGCGCTGCCTTGGGCTTTGTTGTTTGGCAGCTTTTGGCGATTTTTGAGATTTTTCTTTATCTGTAAGAAAGGAAAGTGTCATTAACTTTGAAGAAAAATAATAGTGGTAAATATCTGGGTTGTACACAGCCAATGGCGTATTTAGGAGGGGGTGCTGCCGGGCTGCACCCACCCCCTCCCCCTCCCGAGCTTAGGAGCTCTTATCTAAAAGTCTAATTGCCATTCATTTTTTTTGGTCTCAGGCTTGGAATCTTAATTTGAATATTTAAATAATGTATTCTTGGCTTAGATTACAAAGGTCTTGTAGGAAACGTTTAGTTTTTTAACTTTTCCTTCTAAAAGTTCTGTTTTATAAAGACATTAAGGTTTCAAACGCTTGTCGTTTTAGTTATTGATTTATGATACAATTTTAAAGGAAAACGAGTATAAAGAATAATATTTTATAGTATTTTTCTATTATATACTTTTGTCTGTTCCGTTTTCCCTTTTTCAGGGCTATTTTAAATTAACAAAAATATAACCCAATGCAATAAAATATTTTTACAACAAAAACAAAAAACAATTAGGTATTTATTTTTAAAGAGAAAAATTAAAGTAAAAGTTCTAATTGAAACATTTTTTTATGGAAGAAGTGTGATATTTTATAATAAAAAAAATAGTGTGGGAAGAAACGAGAATGCTTTATTATGAATATACAAAACGGCACTTAAGAAGAAGTATTTTAAAACCTAAGCATTTGCACCAAAAACTGCTCTTAGATCTACGCTCCTAAAATAGATGATTTCTGAAAAATCATCAATTTTGGCGTGGTGAGCAATATTTACTTTATTTTTAATCATGAAAAACCGAGCCCGAAAATGCTGGTTAGAGTCATACATACGTCTTATGTTAAAATTTTGGATTGATACCAATATTCATATTTTTCACTAATATAAGAAATGATTTTTGTTTTTAAATAGAGAGCCAGCTAGGAATATCAACAAAAAAACATTTACAAAAACAAATTTAATCCCACCATGCAGAGGGGGAGAAGGTAATAATTTAATTTTCGAAATTTAATAGTATTAGTAGGTGAATTTTAAAAGAACTTTGAGAGTGGTCCCGAAAATTTGTCGCCTGCGGCGCTTTTTCGCCTTCCCTAGGTACAATATTATGAAATACATGTAGTCCCGACTGTCCCTCTCTCCAGAAAATTGTAAGAAAGATCATGAAAACAATTTAAGAAAAAATTAATTTCATTGGAAAATTTAGGGACCAAAATACACTCTAACATAATTGTCGATTTGTATCTATGTTCTTTCGGCCTTTTGCAAAATAACAGACAACAAGACATATACAGGGTGGGGACTTTAACTGGAACAAATTCGCTAGAAGTTAAGGAAAAAATATTTTTAAAAAATGGAAAAACACGTCGATTGAGATTTTGTATGAGCTACATTTTGTACCAAAAAAAATATTTTTTCCCACCTGTATAAGATGAAATATATATACCACGTATGATACCTTTTTGGAAAGTTATTTTAAAGAGAAAATTGAATTGTGTGTAGAAATTATTTTTAATTTTAATTTATTTTCATTGCCCCCAGGGCGGGAACTTTCGTTGAAACAAATTCGCTAGAATGTTGGAAAAATATATAAAAATATTTGTGAAAAATTCGAAAACATGTCGATTGAGATATTTTTCGGGCTTTATACTCAACCAAAAATGTTTTTTTCAATCTTCTTAAGGGGGTGAAACATAACTCAACTTAGTTTTTTTACAATAAAAAATAATAATAAATTTAAATTAAAGGAGCTTTTCAAAAAGGTATCATAAGTGGTATAAGTGGTATTTAAAAAAATTAAGTTGGATTAGTATGTCTCGCCTTTAACAGGGGGCAAAAAAAATGTTCATACCAAAATGTAGCACATACAAAATCCCAATCGACGTGTTTTTTCTATTTTAAAAAAAAAAATCCAGTTAAAGTCCCCACCCTGTATACTGTATATTAATAAAAATGAACAATGTGTTTTTCTACGCCAGAGACAATTTGATTTATTGGTCTGCTGAAGTATATTCTTGGTTGCCTGATTGCACAAGAGTAATACTAATAACGCCGTGATCAAGCAAAGTAGCGGTAAAATTGTTTTTAAAAAATTAAAAACCCTGCTTTAACTTTTAACATGCACTATGATACAGGTTTTCAATTCTACGCCAAATTATGTACAAGCAACACTGTAAACGTAAAAAGAGAAGTGGCAATGGAATGAGAAATGGAATAATTTTTTTTCTAGAAAACCTATAATAATTATGTGTTTTATCTGTTGAGTATAATAAAAGTGTTAAAATCGTTTGGAATGAGGCTCTGTTAAAAATATCAGAAATTAGTAGAAAAATCGCGATGGAAAATTATTTGCATCGCAAAAAACCAATGAAGTCAGGCAGATGTTCCTTTATGGCACCATATCCTGCACGCCTTAGAAAAATGTATTGTGTGTATAAGATCAGGGATAAATGTTTTGATTCAAAATAAAAAATAACAAATTTGATCTGACAGTTTGCATCTTTTTGAAGTTTATGTTTAACCTCACTTTTGCTAAGTGTCATAAAACGACGTGAAAAATTTACAATGTGTAAATTTTTTTTTGTAATCTTGCTCGAGTTATAATGATCTGAATAGCCTACTTATCCAGTTATTTTATTCTAAAGGAATATCCAGTTATTTTAGTTTAAAGGAATATCCACGCAGATGAGGAAAAGAGTTAAATTATCATACCTGTACAGGGTGTACTTTTTTCGATGTTTTTCTACAGTACTTCCCTTATGGATAACGCCATTGTCTAAATATTTAAATTAAAAAACAATTAAAACATTACAGGGTACTTACTTAAACTGGCTAAAGTTTGAGGAGGCAACCATTCATAATCAACATTATTTGGGTTGCTTGTGCCAGTTTCCACAGGTGCAGACTTTTTAGCTGGACGCTTCTTGCCAACAGAAAGCAAGGTTTGTTGACCAATGACAAGGAGAAGGACAACACCAGCAGCAAGGAAGACATAGAGGAAAAATGTTTCTCCATCAAAACCTAAAAATATTTTAATTAATTAAGATGATTGATAATTGCTTATATAGCTAATATTATTTGACAATAAAGCCTTATGATCCAGTATTATTTATTTTAATAGTATATAGCAATGTAGATAGTTTTTTAATTACAAAACAATATGCAACACTAGAAGCCATAATGATTGATGATAAAAATGTATAGGTACTCCAATTAAAAAATGCACAATCACCTAAAGACTTTTTGTTACAATAGCTTACCTTCTTCCAGTTCAATAATCTGAATGGTTTCGTTGAAAACTGCTTCTTGGAAAGCACTGCCAGAAGCATCATGGTAAGCCAAGTTAATGTGTAGTCCAAAAGGTCTTCCGGCAAATCCTTCAGCTGGTAGGAAACTGTAATGGAAAGTAGCTTCTTGCTCAGGTTTGATCAATTTGTTGTACATAATAGCTGAGAAATTCTAAAAGAAAACAGATAATTTGTTTTCAAAATATCAAAATCCTAATTAATTACTAAGGTATAGAGAACGGGAGCTGAAATGCAGGACCCTGTATATAAAAATTGTTAAATAAATAGGTAGAGATTGTGGTAGATGAATTGAAGGAGCATTCCCACATTGGTCGAAAAGACTTAGGCGAATATATCTACCTATTTATATCTAATGTAAATGCATACAGGAATAATTCTTTATTTTATTTTGAACTTGTAAAATGTTGAAATTGTAATATTTTTTAATATTAATTTAATATTAAATATTCTATTATATTGCATTCCCTATTAATTGGTCAAGAAAGGTTGTGAACAAAAAACTTACTTGGATAAAGAAGTTAAAGTCCATCGGGTATCTGAAAGAGGCATCAATAGTATCCACAACAAAATCCTGTTTGCCCTTGTTACGGAAGCCAACAAGAAACTCAACTGGGGCCCCAGCGATAAGTTCTGTAAGAAAATGTTTGTACATAAAAAAAGTTATTACTTTACATAATAGGAAATGTAAATTCCAGAAAAAAAAGAATGTAATGGTGGTTTATTGCTAAATAATATTAGAAATGTACCTAATTGAGTTGCTCCAAAGGTACTGGGTTTTGTAAACAATAATGTGGTATCAGCATCTGGTGAAGCTTTTGATGATGGCTCTTCGTCCTCCTCTTCACTTTCTGTAGCTTGCACATCACCTTCCTCGAGTTCTCCTTCTACATCAGCTTCCTCTTCATCGATTGGGTCTTCTTCAGCATGTGCTAACATTTTATTTCCTAGAAAAAATATAAAAACATTGGTATTATTATAGTTTAATAGATACTTTATATTCCACTTTGTAGTTAGTGACATAACGTTTTAAACCCTGTATGTATGTCAAATAAAAGTTCTTAAAGGTTCCATACTTAAATATATCAATAAATTCCTAGAAAACAAACTGTTTTACTTAGATATAAAACTGTTTGGGGTCCATCAAAAACTAGAGATAAGTATTCTTAAAGGATGTTATACCGACATACTCAGAAAGTCAGATAAAAAGTATAGAAAGAACAAAGCTAAGAAAAAGCAGGTACTTAGGTACTTAACCTAAACATATGCTTATAAAAACTCAGAATATTACTGAAAAAAACAGGGCTAAAATTTAAAATTATATAAAACGAGACACTTTGAGTAAAACAGTGCCCAATTCATTGAAAAAGTTGTGCCACGTAATTTAAAAATAGAAGTATTATTTCAAAAACCAAAAAGACCGGAAAATATTTTTACCTACTTACCATTATCAAACATAAAAATCACCGCTGGTAAAACTAGAAGCGAGAACAAGAAAAAGTACTTCATATTTATTATTTTTCACGCACACAGACAAAAATGAAAAGAAAATGAGCTCAAAATTACAAAAAGTCTGCAAACTTTTGACGGCCGAATGACAGTTTTTTACACAGCTCGATTCTACGTGGAAGTTTCGGTACACATGGCAACCCCCTCCAAGATGACGTCGACACGAACAGACAACGCTGCATCTTCAAAACGTCAAGCGAATTTGGGAAATTAATAAACCACAAACAACCACGAACCCAACCAAAACCAGGTATACAGGTCAGTATTAAAAAATATTTAAAATAACTGATGAGAATCGAATGAATTTCAGAATAGTATATTTTATTTTTGATTACTTTTGAGGATCTAATGACTTATTCGAATATATCATCGATAAATTGAAAGTCCAATTAAACAATTCTCGTTATTGATGGTAACATCTAGTTATTTAAAGAGTAAGTAAGTATAACATATATATCTTTAATAAGACATATCTCTAAGA
Source organism: Polydrusus cervinus (assembly GCA_935413205.1). Classification (NCBI taxonomy): domain Eukaryota; kingdom Metazoa; phylum Arthropoda; class Insecta; order Coleoptera; family Curculionidae; genus Polydrusus; species Polydrusus cervinus. The sequence continues at coordinate 20,129,190 of OW284516.1, forward strand.
CAAAGGAAGTTTGAAAGGGTTTAGGGCAGTGGACTAGAAATAAGGGACATTTAAGGCAAATGAACTTGAAAGGGATCTTTCATGGAGCGGACTAAAAAAAAATCTATAAGAAAAATTAGATATATCAAAGGCAATGGACCAGAATGGGATCTTTAAGGCAAATATAAACTTGAAAAGGAATCTTTAAGGCTAATGGACTCCAAAGGAATAAAGAACGCAATGGATTAGAAAAGGATCTTTAAGGCAAATGAACTTGAAAGGAATATTAAAGGCAAATAAGGAAACCATTAAGCCAGTGGCGGCTCGTCAGGTGAAGGGGGGCCCTTGACCAAAAAAAAAATAAACAAAACCAGGAGGAAATGTTTTCGACAATATTAAATATTAATGTACCAATATAGCCCTTAGGTTAGGTTAGGTTAGGTAAGAGTGGCAGACCCTTGGTTCTGACCAAACAGTCTCACGTAGTCCTGATTAGGTCCGTTGTGATACCACACGTGTTCCGTAGAACCCACCTTCATCAGATCACTGATGGTTTATGCGACGTAACCGCGGAAGGATTTTAACAACTCATTCAAACCAGCCACTACTGTTCAGAAATCTGCTCAGCCGTCCAAGTTGTAAGTTGCTTAGTTCCTCCAGGCTATCGAAAGATGATTCACCCAGAGTAGTGAACCTCCTTCTTGCGAGGCCAGGGCATTCACACAGAAAATGTTGAATACTTTCTTCCTCTTCCTCATCTCTGCAACTTCTGCAGAAGTCGTTAGTGGGTATTTGCATACGTTCGGCATGTCTACCGAAGAGGCAATGTCCGGTAACAACCGCAGTAATATTTCCCACGTCTTTTCGACTGTGTCTCAATAGCTCTGCGGTTCTCTTTTTATCGAATGTGGGCCACAGTTGCCTGGATGTACTACAGGTTGTCAACCCTGTCCATCTGTTCTGTGCAAGCTGCTTGGCCGTGTAGTCAATCTCCTCTTTGACCAATCCCAGTGGTTTGTTCACTGTATTGTCTGCTAGATCAGCTGGCATGCCTGCGCCCTCTTTTGCGAGCGCATCGGCAGCCTCGTTGCCATCTATTTTGGAGTGTCCAGGAACCCAGCACAGAATAACCCGATGTTGGTTGCCAAGTGTGCATAGATTGTTGCGGCATCGCTTTACGAGCTTTGATTTAACGCTGCTGGAACAGATTGCCTTAATCGCCGCCTGACTATCACTGAAGATGGTGATTGACGAGGCTACTCCCAAGCCAAGGTGTTCTTGCAGGATATTGACCGCCTTCTTTACTGCCAGTACTTCCGCTTGAAAAATACTACAATAGTTGGGGAGTCTATACGATTTCTGTATTTGTAAACTTTCGGAAAAGACCCCGGCTCCCACACCAACGTCCATTTTTGAACCGTCTGTGAAGATTGCGTGATCTGTTTTCATTATATTCTGATTGCCTTCCCACTCTTCCCTACTCGGAATGAGTATAGAATACCTTCTATCGAAGCATGTTATTGGGACAGAGTAATCAGTCGGGTCTCGTAGATTATTCCCCGGGTGAATCTTTAGTATACTGCTGTGCCCGTAGTTGGTTTCCTTCCAGAATTTCGACTCTTTCAGTCGCAGGGCACTTTTTGCAGCTATACTTTTTCCATAGATATCCAAGGGGGGTATATATAATATGACCTCTAGCGCCGCTGTCGGGGTTGACCTAAGGGCTCCGGTTATTCCTAAACAAGCTGCCCTTTGTATCTTTGTTATTGACTTAGTGTGCACTGCTTTTTCCAAAGCGGTCCACCAAACCAGGACCCCGTATATTAATATAGGTCTTATAATAGCCGTATAGATCCAGTGTACTATGTGGGGTTTTAGTCCCCATTTTTTTCCAATTGCTTTTTTGCAGGCATATAATGCTACCGACGCTTTTTTAACTCGTTCTTGCAAGTTTATGCCCCAGTTTAGCTTGGAGTCAAGTACCAATCCTAAATACTTTGCTTTTTCCTTAAGCACTAAAGCATTATTGTCGAGTACTGGGAGTCTGAAGTTCTCGATCACCCTTCTGCGTGTGAATAGAACTACCTCCGTTTTTTCGGGGTTGATTTTTAACCCGCATTTCATGGCCCACTGTTGTAGTATTCGTAGCGCCATTCCTGTTAGGTCGCTGATTGTGTTTACAAATTTACCTGACACTATCCATAGTATAACTATATCGTCAGCGTATGCAATCACTTTTATTCCAGCCTTCTCCAACGCTATGAGAACTTTATTTAGAACTCTCAGCCAGAGTGTTGGTGACAGAACCCCGCCTTGCGGAGTTCCTCTTCCAGCAAATCTGACCATCTCGCTACTTCCCAAACTGGAGCTGATTTGACGGCCTTTCAACATCCTCCTAATCCAACGGCAGATGTAGTTATCGACCCCTGTTTCTATTAGAGCGTCGCACACTGCCTCGGTCGTGACGTTATTAAAGGCTCCTTCAATATCCAAGAAGGTACCTAGGGTGTACTCTTTATTGTTAAGGGATTTCTCAATAGTGCCTACTACTTCGTGTAGCGCCGTTTCCACTGATTTCCCTTTGGTATAAGCGTGTTGAGACGAGCTTAATTCTCGCTCTCTCACCGAGTTCTTGATATGCAGATCCAGTAACCTCTCCAATGTTTTGACAAGGAACGAAGACAGGCTTATTGGTCTGAAGTCTTTGACGGTTACATGACTGCTCTTACCAGCCTTAGGGATGAAGACTATTTTTATCTTATTCCAGTCAGCCGGCATGTAAGTAAAATGCAAGCTGCTTCTGTATATCACCAAGAGCCAAGGGATCAGGATTCTCTTCCCTCTTTGTGGCATGGCGGGCATTATCCCGTCTAATCCTGGTGATTTGTAAGGTTCAAATGAGTCAATCGCCCATTCTAGCTTATCGTAAGTAACTACTGATTTGATGCTATTCAAATCCGGAACGTCTCCTTGATCGATAAGGGGCTCTATGGCCGATGTATTACCAGGAAAGTGGGAATCAATCAGTAGTTCAAGGGTTTCCCCACTACTCTCTGTGTATGTCCCATCATCCTTTTTTAGAAAAGAGGGAGCACTAGGCTCCTTTGATAAAACTTTTCTAAGTCTAGCGGCTTCGTTTGTACTCTCAATCCGCTCGCTGTAATTGTGCCAAGCGCTTCTTTGAGATTTTCTAATCGCTTTCTTGTACGTCTTTAGAGCCTCTCTATAAGAGCTCTCATCTTCAGTACGTTTGCTCTTTGCTTTGTTAAATAGCCTTCGCATGTCCCTTCTTAGCTGACCCAGCTCTGCGTTCCACCATGGTGGTGTTCACTACTCAACAGCATTGGAGGGCAAGCAGAGCCATCCAGTCAAGCGGTTTGGTTTCTCGTCGCTATGGTTACGTGACTTCACTGGCGTCCGAAACGCGAGACGTCACGCAGCAGCATGAATAAATTTGCATTTCAAAGAAGTGCAATTTGAAAATAGATCAGTCGTATACCATTGTTTTATATAGGTTCGGGACGTTCGGGTATTTATTTTTGAGGCTTCGCGTAACTTACGGTTATAGCATATCGTTTTTACTGTGGGATTAAAAAGTTTAGTTTTTTAGTTAATTCAATAGTGTGGAAGTACCTACTTGGTTCAATTGTTATTGTGTGTTTTAAAAATGAACCCAATTAGTGACATATATATAGTTTGTAATTTGTTGGAAACTCCATTCAGTCGTTGGACAGGTGAGGATAAAAGAGACGTTTTGTTACACGGGCGACCTACTGGAATCTTAAGCTAATAGATTTTAAAAAAGTATTAAAAAAAGTGGCTGATCCTATAAGATTAATTTTAAGAGTTCCTGGTTTTCAGAATATAATTGACTATGTAGTAGTGTCGCCTTACAAAAATTGTTTTGTTGGTATCGCGTGTTTACTCTTTTCAAATAAATATTGCGTTTGGAATAGGGACGGATTTACATATTTTTTAAATATTACTAGTTCGTTGCATAAACACGGGGATTCTGGAGAACACTTAAAATATCAGTTAATGTTAAGGAATTTTGAACAAAATCAAAATACTATTGTCGATGCTTTAAAAGAAAACGCTAGACGTCAACCGAAGAAGTGATCCGATTCTGATTTACAAAAACTTGCTATGTAAGTACGCGTAATTAAAATATAAATTAGTCAATGTTTGTTTAAGTATCCGCACTATACCTAGCTCTTCACCATTTTTTAAGACCGCGAGCCGTCACTGCATAAAGTTTAAGTCAAAAATAAGTTAGATATACTTATGTATGAGTGTGTATAAAAAAACAAACATTTAAATAAAGTAAATAATTTAATAAAACAAAAATTGTCCATACCTCATCTGTACATTAGTTGTATTACTAATACAAATAAGAAAAAAGTCATTATTTTCACAGATGCTTTTTTATATTAATAATATAACATTAGGTATAATTTTTTAGTAATATATAAGAATTTTCAAGATCACATAATTAAAACAAATTATTTTAACTCCTATTTCATTCAAGATCACATAATTAAAACAAATTATTTTAACTCCTATTCATCCTGTTACCCCACCCTCTTCTGTGTTCATCTTTATATTCATCCTTAGCTCTCATTCTCGCAATATATTCTTCATCTTCATTTTCTACCTTCTTTTCAAGGTCTTCTGCCTCATTATCTTCATCATTTAAAGAAACACCAGCCAGAGATGCTTCTTGAAGGCTCATTGGCCCTGTTTTAGGTTTGTTAGGATCTGGGAAAAGACCATCTGCCACCTTAAAGTGGAAGAAAACATTGAATAAAAGCAATACCTACTTAAAAATAGATTAATGCTTACAAAGAAACAATAAATGAAAGGAAAACTTACTCTTTTGTTATAAAATTCTTCAACAGTCATAATAGGCAATGATGGGTAACCAGCTCCATACACAGCTTTTTGGATTTCATCTTTGGTAATAATGATGGGTTTTAAAGGTGGTGGGGGTGCCCTTTTTGGTTTGGGTTGGTCATCTAATTTTATATTTGCCATATGTTCAAGAATTGGCTTTTCCATTTCAATACTATTTATCTCATCCACAACTTCATGAATAAAAACTTTTATCATAGTAAGAAAGTAGTTCCTCTTTATATCTTCATCTGCATGTTCATTTTCTACATTCTTTTTGAGATCCTCTAGTTTTGATTTTAATTCTTTTTGTTCTTTGAATCTTTGTATTTTATTAGATCGGGTGTTAGCAGCTTGAGCTAGTTGATCAAACTCACTTTGTGGTCGACTTACTGATACGGTCTGATCTTGTTCTTTGTTCAGGTTATAGTCACTCAAACCATAGTCATTAGTCCTTTGTAAGAAATCTTTAAAATAAATTTCCGCTACCACAATGACTTCCTTACGACTTCTGGAAGTTAGTTTTAGGGTAAGAAATCCTAGAAGAGCTGGTAATAAAATATATTGAAGATCATTTGTTGAAATCTCGTCCACTCCTTCATTTCTACTAAAAATATCAGCCAAAGAAACTAGACGAGTGGCTTGTTCTAAAAGCTTAATACTGTTATTTACATCTCCTTGGACTTCCAAGCTATTTGTAGGCTCAGTAGTGTTTGATATTTTGTTGTATAAATCAAGACCTTCATGAAAAAACGAATAAAGAGTGGCGGTAGAGCTTTCTTCAGATTCTTTCATTTTAAAAATTTAGTTTTATTAGTTACTAACAATTTTTCTCGTCTTGTTTCGATGACAAAGTGTAAAATAAGTATTTATGTTGTTTACCTTCTTTTACAAACGTCGCAAGTCAACTCAAATTTTTCTAAACAAAACACAATACAAAATTTGACAAGCCAGAATCGACTGCAAATAGCTGTGACTCAAAATACGCGAAGTGGAGTTTTAACTATTAAGTAACGTTCAGATATAAAAATGCAGTAAATCAATTCGCCCAATTTGTTGTTTTATTTTTAAACTTCAGCCAAAATTTTATCCACAAAATAGCGCTTTCAATTGTGAAAACGTGTGTGCATCTAAATTTGCATCCTGTATAACTGATAGAAACTCACAAAAAGCATTTCTATTTTTCCTGTTTAAAAATTGCGCCTTTCAGGAAACGGAAGCCTCTAATTTACTAACCTTAAAAAATTTGACGTATGAAGTTTCTCGCTCTTTTTAATTTCCCGTGTTGTTTTCTTCACACGTGTTTCGAAGAATTTTCTTAAAGAAACTGCAAATACAATGGATAAACCTGTCGTTTTAGCCCGTGTAATTAAAGTTCTGGGTCGTACTGGATCCCAGGGTCAATGTACCCAAGTAAAAGTTGAATTTATTGGAGAACAAAACCGACAAATCATCAGGAATGTAAAGGGGCCCGTCAGAGAAGGTGATATTCTCACATTGCTAGAATCTGAACGTGAAGCTAGAAGATTAAGATAAAAATTAGAGTAAGTACATTTAGTTTATTTTCTCTATGTATGTATATCTTTATAAAACAGTCGGATATCAAAAGATAAGTATGGACTCTACGGATGGGCTTGTAGTAACGGGTAGCTTTCTCTTGTTTAGGTAAACAATTCTTATTTACTTGCATAGTGTATTAACTGCTACAAAGTTTATATAAAACATACAAAGGGCAATAATAGGAGTCCAATGCATAATATAGTATTTACCAGAAGACGACTGGAGATACTTACTAGTTAAAATGTTGTGATTCAAAACAAATAAAGACGATGTAAGTCCAAAACTCTAGTATCGTTCACAGGTACTATCAGTTGCGGACATTAATATACCAGCTGTAAATTATTCCTATTTTTTTAAATCATTTTGAGGTATATACTGGTTGATTCCTTATTTTACTCAGTTAATGGGTATTACAAAAACGTTTTAATTGGCAATTTTAAAGTATTTTTTTATTGATATTCAGAATCCATTATCAGAAAAAGCATCATAAACTTTAAAAAGTTTTTTTTGCTTCTTAATCACAAGTAAAATATAATCAGCTAGTACACAAATTTATTCTATTAACGAGAGAAAGTTCTGCGAGTGACAAAGATATTGAGGAATGGTACTTGTAGTCTACAACATAAAGCCACAGAAATTTATTTGGTAATTGTACATTAGTTCATCATTATTGTTAGTAACCTAAAATAATTTTTTGTTGCAGGTTTTTTAATCAAAAATTGAAAAATGGTGAGAAGAGGTTCCTCCCTATATAAAAAGTTTGCTGTAAGAATAGAAATGTAATTTTATTTTAGCAAAAATAAAACTCTTCTTACTGCCAAATGGTTATTTTATTTTTTCATAGGAGTATGTAGGCTAGGTTTTCTACAATACTCCGTGTGGAATTCTATTAAAATTAAAACATTAAGTAATTGGATTTACCAATAAACATTAAAAATATTTATAGGAAAAAAAATTCCAGCTTAAAACAATGTTATTCATGTTTAAAATATTCTGCGATTAATTCTTCTGCCTTATTTCTGTTTGCCATCTTGGAAACTTTGGCTTGAAATTTATTCCCTTTTCCAGCTCCTTTGCCATCCAATATTTCACATATCCTTAAAAAATATTTTAAATCAGATTAAAGATGATTGACTGCAGTGCAATGGGTAAGCATATAGTCTTATAGTGAAGTCTAATATTTCATAAAAGTTACATCATGAAGCTTCAGTGTACTGTGTAAAAACATGAGCCTCAAAATCTGCCTATGCTTTACATGAAAAGTCTACTATGTTAGCTACCACACAAGACTATACGCCAGAAAAATAGTCGTAAGCAAAACCTAGACACATTGTTTAACCTCATTTTTACCCAATATGCTGACACTTCACAATGTGACTAGTAGACTTATAGTCGAATGCTTTCCAAATTTTATATTTCCTCTACTGAAAAACCATATTTTTCTTATAAACACCACAATGGGGTACCTAAATTTTTATTGTGACACTAAAAGATTATAAAAATCTTACTTTGGTCCTAAATCTCCAACAGCTTTTTCTGGCCCATAGACTACAATATTTCCAGCTAGTTTTTCATCTCCAGTAGACAAAAACAATAATATATCTTTTCTATCTCCCAACTCTCTAATAAAAGTAGTCATAAAATCAGGTTCTGCTTCTTTTTTGTGCATGGAGAAATATGCAGGGACTGGTAACTTTTCATTTAGTTTAGCTGCTTCAAGGATAGCCAAGTCTTTTAGTACACTCTGTATGTTTTTAGTGGAAATTTTAAGATTTTTTTGTAATTTGTCAACTAATTCTGGGTGCTGAGATGGGTTATTCCTAAAAAAAACATGAATTACTAACCATAATTAAATTTTTAAAATCCATGGACAAAATCCTAAGATATAACTAATTTTTTTTATTACTGGTGTTTTCACCTACTTTAAAAGCACCATAAGTTGCTGTTCCCTGTTGATACATCCAGTGAGCCTTTTAAGGACTCTGTTGCCAACCAGGAAATACAAAAAGGTTTTATCCTTTCTCTTGCTTTTTTCTGAGTGTAACAGTTTTACTACTTGTAATTGGCTTAAATTTGTAACATGAGTGCCACAACACATAGTACTTTCTACATCTTCTATTTTAATTATCCGGATATCTCCTTTGTGGTCTTCAGGTAACCCCAATGTTCTGGCCTAAAACATATAATTTCAAGGGAAAAACTTATCTCATTTCAAGAGATCTCTATAAATTTTTAAAAGCAATGTTCAACAGTAATTGCTCTTTACTGTTTGTCAAAAAGAATAATGAAAGCTTGCAACAAAATGAAATTTAAATGAAAAGAATTTGGTGACACAAGACACTCCAGACAACTCTGGAAAGACAATTATTAAGCACCTCTATCAATTCTATAGGAGAATCTTCAGCAAGAACTTCTACAGTTACTTTTTTCCCATGTCTTATAAGTTCATTAATTTTGTCTTCAACATCTTTTATTTGATCTTGTGAAATTTGGGGAGTATCTACAAACGGTATCAAGCTTCTTTAAACTACAGAATAAAAATGTTTAGTATGTATACATAACCATTAATAATTACTTTAGACCTCGTGTATTAAGTAGCGACTTACCTATTTCAATATAAGAAATGTCTTCCCCCAACCACCAGCTTAAAGTAGGAAACTTTAAATCTCTATCTAATATAGCAGTAATCAAATGTTGCCCAGAATGTTGTTGCATATGGTCAAAACGTCTTTCCCATATTATTTTCTGTTTAACTTCCTCACCAACATTAAGGGGTTGTTTTGTTATGTGTATAGCCTTGTCAGCTTTGCGAATGACTTTGGAAACTGGGATGTCATTAAGAAATCCATGGTCACAAGGCTGCAAGGATGAGTCAAGAGTTTTTTAAATTAAAATTTCACCCTTTTTTTTAGTAAAGTACAGATAAAAATAGACCCTTACCTGACCTCCACCTTCTGGAAATAAAATCGTGTCTTCTAAAATAACTTCATATCCTTCGGTTTTGGTCTTTTTACCATTTATAACGTCGGTTAAATCAACTTTTTCGCATGAAACGACCTTGGAGACGAACTAAAATAGCAGAATAAAGAATAATAATAGGTAAATTGATATTAAATTAAAAGCAAGTTGAAAAGCGGTTTGTTTTACCTCGTTTAAGAACGAGTCACTCTGGCACTTAAAAACCATAATCTTTCTGAAGACAAGTATAATTTCCAGATGGGGTTTTCCGAATTTCTTCTCAATTGTAAGGTTAGGTATTTAAACTTTAAACGTCAAATTTTAATGGTACGCTCCGAGTTAACGACAAGACGGTCAGTTAATGCATTGTCCCTGCACTCACAATACTGCAGAGATCACGGCCATCTTATCAAATATAAGTTTAGACTAAGGTTTAGACGAATATCACTCACTAAAAGCGAGCATCTGGGTGCTATGTTGAGCGATTAATTGCCCTGCAGTGGCGGCGATAAAAAAAAATGTAATGTGGGCAGAAAGTGGACCCAATATTCTTAGGATGGACAAAGATCAGATATATATACACTCTCCCTCGATTATGCACGACTTTAGAAAAAAATTTGTAAGTAACTATACCTGCCATTACAAACTAGCTATTTATTCTTCACAAGCGAGCATAGCGAATCTGTAAGGTATTTTTGTGGTGTGAATACCGTAATAGTACAAAATCATGCGCAGACCGTTTGTTAGATCTAAAAATTACCATCTTTTTTTTATTCTTGACACTCTGCATAATTTAAATTTAGTAAGAAACTGTGTCTCTCAGTCTTCTTACATCGGGCGTTCATGTGTTATTACATCAGCGTGCATTCATATGTATGTCGCACTCGCACATCAACGTGAATTTAATTTGGACATACACGGTGAGACATGTTACATGTTCTAAGACAAAAAAAAAACAGTTTGTATGGACAATGAGCACACGGTCGTACAAGTCGTTGAAAACAAAATGTCTTGGTAAAAAAACTAGACAATTAAAGAAAAACCAAGGTCCTCCATATGGAGTACAGAATGGGTGATCAAAAACTTTTTATCTCTTAGAAAGACACAGTGTGACATTTTCGACCAGATTGCTTATTTTATTCTCATTTATTTAATTTTATTTTAAAAATTTCCTAAATTTTTCACTTGTTTTTTTCAGATACCAAAGTACATCTTTTGAATAGGTATATTATTTTTATTATACAGTAAAATGTTAAAATATAAACATTTTCACTCTTGAATACCATTCATGCCAGCGGTGCTGTTATAAATTTCTTATCTTGTGAATAGATTTCCCCATGCGTTGCCCTCTTTCAACGAAGTACAAACAAAAAAAGAACAACATCCTGATGTACGCCAGACAAACCAAAACTTTTTAAATTTTATATTTTGACCTCATTGATCGTTAAAAAATACACCACGTAGATGTTTGCCGGGCCCACAGACAGTCGCAGTTTCGGGCACATTCATGTACGCGCGTTGAAGAAGTATAATACATTCTTGATTGCGCATAAATGTTCACAACGAAAAAATAGCCATTCACGCTAGTTTATGTTTGCTAATGGTATTATCAATGAATTCCTACAATATAATAATATTACACTCCAAACAAAAAGAAATGATATAAAAAATATTTCAGTTATATACAAATGTATAATATTTCTGTTTCTTTATTTCTAGGTGCTACATACCCGAAGCAACTTTTTGGTGTTCAATGCTCCGCCGTCGCTCTGAAGCGAGAAGAGTTTAAATATACTTTATTGTTGTGCTATCTGTCTAACTAACCCTGTAATACTAGGAAGCGAGTAAAGCATAACTCTGTAAATATTACAGGAGTCAAAAATATAGTATAACAGTCAGATTGTGAACAAAAAAATTAAGAAGAAAAACTCGTAGTTGTCATATACCGTAAGAGCGTTTTCACACGGCACCATATATCGCGCGCGACAAATGGTCGCAATATTGCTTTTACACCAAATTATGTGTTTTCTAATGAGCCATTTTCACACACAAGCGATATTAGAGAACACATAATTTGGTGTAAAGCAATATTGCGACCATTTATCGCGCGCGATATATGGTGCCGTGTAAAAACGCTCTCAAGGCAGACAATTTACAATCTCCAAAATCGTATTGGCGAATGGCGCTATCGCTAACCGCTGCCGACGCCTAAAAGAAGCGAGAAAGAAGAAGAACAAAAAATAGTCTAATGTTATACAACCGCATCGGTAGCCACCGCCATAACATGACTTACCTAACCTAGCTTTGTCATCACCAAATCACCATCACAACACATAACAGCCGCATGTGTTTTGACAAGGTTTTAACCAAGTACAAGTGTTTTATTCTTATTTTTAGTGTAATGCGTGTGAGAACCGTCTTAACATGAAAAATAAATCAGCCAGGCATAAAGATGATAATACTTTTAAGGTTCGTTTAATATATTAATAGTACTCAAAAACAAAAAAATAGAGGGTAGTTGTTCATGGCTCAAATTAAATTATATATTTGGTTTGTTATGATGAAATTAAATAAGTACTTAGGCACTTAATGAAAAATTGTGTATTTTTTTTAGTTTCAACCCTTTTCCGAAAGAATATCTAATATAAATGTTGATATTTTCCACAAAGTTAATCATGAATATGAATCGCAAACAGAAGAAGAATATAGCCACTTTTACCAAGCCGTTCAAAAATGGAATGTCCTTAATTTAACCCAAGGTTATGAACAGTTTAAAAAAGAAATAAAAGTTAACAATTTTATTACTTTACCACAACTCTTATTAGCTAAGGATCATATTGTTGAAGTGTTGGTAAAACATATGAAAGAAAATAATTCATTGTATTTGCAGCCTGTATTAGAGTAAGTAAAGAGTTGTGAAGAAAATAGAGTACAATAACAGTAACATTTATGTATATTTGTATGAAACCCAATAATACTGACCGACCCTGTTTTGTAAGAAGGGTCTAACTAGCAAATCGATTTTACATGAAGGGTGAAATAAAAAATTGGCGAATTGTTATGTCCTGTAAATTAATATTATTTGTTCTAAATGAGTAACAAAACTTTTTTAAATATAATATTTTTTACAGTTGGCTTCTTTATACAAAACATAGAATAGAAGTAAAACACCACAATAATGTAGTTATCTCAATTTGCCAAAAAATGTTAGTTGGCCCCTTCTTACAAAACAGGGACGCTGACTATTTTTGACATCAAAATTTAAATAGGTTAAGAACGCCTAGGTTGCCCTTTTCAACATTGGCATTTCCTATGTATAGTTTTCCATATATAGATCTAGGCGGTTCCTGGTGGGACATCCTGTATGTATATCCTTAAACAACAGAATAATTGTTAAAATATAGATTTTTAAATCTTCAGTCACTTATTAGTTTCAATTGACCATTTACTGCCACATACTAATCTGAATTTTATCTATCAAACATTTTTAGGGTTCCTTAGTTTATATTAGTTAGGTTGTACTTACTGATTTCTTTTGTATGAATATGATTTATTGTAAAATATCTATGCATAATGTTTTAGAATTGTCATTGCAGTAGCTCAAGACTTACAAAAGGAATTCTACCCTTACTACCCACAGTTTTTGGAAACTCTCATTGACCTTCTTAATACCAAGGATACAGAGAAATTGGAATGGATTTTTACATGTTTAGCTTACTTGTTTAAATTTTTGTGGAGACCAATTATTAAAAATATTAACGATGTGTTTAATTCATTGCTACCGCTGCTGTCTGATAATAAACCGGAATACATTAACACATTTGCTGCAGAAAGTTTTGCTTTTGTTGCCAGGAAGGTTAAAGATAGAGAGGCCTTTTTGGCTCTTTTAATAAAGGCTGTGCAGAAGAAAAAAGATGTAAGTTAAAATTTTTGTTAATCAAATAACTAGAAACCCCAAATTTATATTTTAATAGTTAATTATAGGTAATTATAATCTTTCTTTAAATGAACATAATATAGAATAATTATTTGAGAAATCCGCTTCAGTTTGTTATGCTCTGAGTGTACTTTCTCATGAAGTAGATATGACAGTTCTTGGAAATATTAGTTTGTTTTCCTGACCGTTTTAATCAATTAAAATATTTGTTTTTCTTGGGTTTTTGGTCACTCTTGAATAAAATATTTTTCTTTATAAGGGGTTAACGTTTCGGTTTTATTAGGAAACCATCATCAGAACTATAAAAGAAAATATTTGTCTAAACAATCAAAAGAGAAAAGAAACTATTGGATAGGTACAAAATTAAAAAAATATAAAGAACTATAATCAAGTATAAAATATAAGGGTACTTATGTTTATCAAAAGAGAAAAGAAACTATTGTATACAAATTTAAAATAATATAAAGAATTATAATCAAGTATAAAATATAAGGGTATGTTTAGCTTATATTTTATACTTGATTATAGTTCTTTATATTTTTTAAATTTTGTATACAATAGTTTCTTCTCTTTTGATTGTTTAGACAAATATTTTCTTTTATAGTTCTGATGATGGTTTCCTAATAAAACCGAAACGTTAACCCCTTATAAAGAAAAATCTTTTATTCAAGAGAGACCGAAAACCCAAGAAAAACAAATGTTCTTGGAAATGTTTATTTTGCAAAAGAATCCATTACTTAGATATATTTGTAAAGGAAAATCTAGAGATTCTTGTACCTAACCTTTGTTTATATCAGGGTTGCGATGATTTAAATCATAATTTAAATCAAATTATAAATTAGTGTAAAAACAAGTCGCCGAAGTGGCCGAAGCAAATAACTCATCAGGAAATTTAGAAAAAGCAAGATAGTTTATTTAAAACGAAGTGTTTAAATACATTATGTAACTGAAAAATCATAACTAATCGTCATCAGTCCAGCGTAAAAAATATTCTTAAACTGCGCTGAATGCTGCCGAAAATTTTCATGTCAATACAAGTTATTTTGTATGTCGCCGAGGAGATTTTCTAACTGTTAATCTAGACAACAAATATTTTTGTGCAAATAGAAACAAAATAATGAAAATAAGTGATTTTAGAATTTATTATTGCCATACAGTCGACTCCCGAATCCCGATTATCCGAAATAATGTGGACCGGACCGATTTCGGATAATGCGGAGATTGAGGAAAATCATTAACTATAGGACAAGTACTACTTTTATAGATGTACTTGTACATACATTATATATTTTAATACTTATGTATGTACATTAAGTAGTATGTATTCATATTTATAAATCCAAGAAAGGTAATTGGTTTTAATTTTAAAGTCTGTCGATTTGATTAATTTCTTATAAATTTCAGATAATGCGGAGGCATAGCAAGAATTATTTCGGATAATCCGGTTCATGGGTCGTTTCGGATAATGCGGAGTTCGCATAATCGGGTTTCGGATAATCGGGAGTCTACTGTATATAAGGAAAAAATCTGTATAAATTGATAAAAATCAAAAAAATCACGATTTAATTGAAAAAAATCAGATTTATTGATTGTTTCGAAAAAATAGTGATTTATTGCAACCCTGGTTTAATCACAAAAAATTTTAACATCAAATTTAATTTTTATATATTTTCTAATAAAACACATACTTAAACAAAATACACTCTCTAATAAAAACAAACAACAAATTCGACAAATGGGCAGCCCGTCACAGCCTTCATTCGACATGCTCCGACCTTACTGATTTCTCGAGCCTATTGTTCTGTTTAAAATCTGTTATTTTCATTTAGTTATCGAAACAATAAGAACAATATAATCGGTCGCACGACTAGCAGGCCTCTTTAAGTAAAAGTGGATAGTTTGGCTCAAAACGAGGCTCAAAATATTTAGGTGCATAATGATATAAAAAGATAATTTGAAAAAATATGTTATTAGATGACAAAACGTTAAAATTTTAAAATCCTTTAAATTGTAATAAATTTCTAAAGCTTAGAAGTCCCTGAAACTGTATTTAAAATTCAAGGTCCGTATTTAAAAAAATTGACTTGAAGTTTGTATCTAACGAAACGTCGAATTAGAAAACTAATAAAGCCATCGTCTAGTCTAGAACATAAAAAACGGTTATGAAAAAGTGTATTTGTTTTTTTTCCTACGTCAAAAATGAAGGCGCAAAAAATTAAAAACCAAAACTAGAAATTTCAGTTTGTCTCCTGAGGCATTCGGAATATTTACAATTTTGTGTCACTAAATCATTAAGTCCGAAAATCTTCGTATCTCTTACCGTTTTCGTACGCACACGAATTTGTAGCACTCTGTATTCAGGTTCGACAAGCAGCTTTTACACTCAGCGCGTAACGAGTAGGAAAGAGAATGAAGTAAATCAAAATTCCCCTTTGGTCAACAGTATCTTAAAACGCATTGTTTTCTTCTTCCACCATCAACCAATACGACGCAACGTATATGTTTTCTCTTTATTAAATTTATCACTGGTATATTGCCATAACATACTTTGTTTTTCTATGAATTTATGTCCCAACTTTACATTACTTTTAGTTTTATTTTTAGGGTATTTCAGGTTGTGGAAAACTACTTTTTGAAGTAATAAAAGGAGTCAATGGCCAATTTCATAGTTGTGCAGAACAATTTATACCATTTTTCCTGGAATCTTTATGGAACCAACAGCTATCACAACCAATTTTATTTGAGATATTAGAACAAATCATTGCTAATGTTGCTTTACATATTCATCCGCAAAAAAATCAACTTTTGTGGGATATTTTGCTGAAAACTGTATCAAATCTTGAAGAACAATATAAAGTAAACGATAATGAAAGAGACGCTGCTAATCTAGAGTTAATTTTAAAGTTGTTGGGGCAAATGATTGAATATAAAAGTGGGAAGTTATTACACAATCCTTCTGTAGTTATTCAACAGCTAGTTAAATTATTGAATTTAAGCAATCTACCTGAGTCACTACTCATAATTATTATACAAATGTCAATTTCAATTCTGCTATCCAAACATATTCGGCTACCTCAAGAACAAGCATCTCAGATCATTAGAAAAATTTTATTTTTAGAAGATAAAAAAATTCTTTTTTACTTCGTGGATAATGTAAGCAGTTGCTCTTCATTTGAAATACTAATATTACCCAACTTTTTAAGAAAGTGTGGTGCTTATAATTTTGACAAAGATTGTTTATATACTTTGACTAAGTTGGTATTGATGAAAGCACCACTGTGCTTCAGTGGTATTAATTTAACACAGTGGGTAAAATACTCATTAGATTTCAAAGAGTCAACTGAAATGGTGATGGGAAGATTAAACGCGTTATTGGAAAAAGAATATTATTCAGATTTGGAAAGTAATATTGAAAGCTATTTTTGTGCTTTGGTATGTCTTCCACATGTTGCTGTAAAAGGTAACACTGAAAATATTTTGAGTAAGTTGGAAAATCACTTACATATATTTCTAAAAGAAGCACCCAAGTTAGAGGAAACATTACAAACGAAAAAGTTTCTGTTTTTATTGAACACTTTGTTGGAATGTATTGTGCATATGGAAGGAACAACTCTATTAGAAAATAATTTCTCCGAGATATTTGAGCTTTTACTAAAATATGCGACGAATTTGGATTATTTGTCATCTTTGAAGTCTTTAAGTTTGGTATTTGTAGCAATGAAAAATAGTGAAAAGGTTATTACCATGGATCATTTAAAAAGCATACATAGTATGTGTAATGGTAACTTTGCTAGTCCCTATCATGAGGTAAGTTTTAAATAAAATAGTTTTGGTACATTTAAAAATGTGAGGGATATGGCTGATTTACCAAAAACAAGTCTGCCATATTGAAATACTATCCAGTCTCTAGGCATTTGTTAAAAGAACCCTTTATTTTAGTATTTTTATTCAAAGGTTGTGATAATTTAAATTAAAATCCTGTTTTAGATGGTATATTTTTTAAACTAAAAATTAATATTAAAGTTCTGTTAATGATACTTCTTTCCTTCATTTTCTTACATTTTTTAAAATCTTCTGATGATGCATGTTATATTATTTTTTAATTTCAATAACGTTAATTATGACTATTCTGCAAGTAAAAGTGTCTTTGCAGAGGGAAATAAAAAACGATAAACATACGTTGTAAAATGCTTTTTGAAAATTTACTATATTTATCTTGATAAAAATCCTAAATTATTACATTAAGGTGTCTATAATATTTGATTGATTTGATGTAAAATTTGAGGATTTTTTGCGTAAGATGTAATTTCCATGTAAAATTACTTAGCAAGTAGTAAAATTACTAATTTTTACACGACATACTGGTAAAATTACACAAAAATACACATGATTCTTAAAATCACAGCGAAAATAGACAAGTGTGTAATTTTACAACATTTATTGATGAATATTCACATAGAACTGGTGATTTAGCTTCTTAGCAGGTCAGCCCGCGTACATGCTGATGCAATAATTTGTTAATCAGCTTTTGATCCGTTGGCTGTGTGCGTGATATTTGTGCCGTATTTTGTAGTAGTTCTGCTGTGTTTATTTCATATTATTTACAGTAAACTCTTTATTCTTTGATCGAATTTAAATGGATATAACGACTCTATCTAAAAAGATTTATTTTTATAAATATAAAAATATATAAATAAACTTTTACTAAAATTGTGTTTTTTTATATATATTTACATATATTCACAAAGATTTTTAAGAAGAATTTACAAATGGTAGATTAAAACGTATTTACTTAACAAATGTGAAACTACAATTATTAGAATGTAAATTTGCTATGATATTTGATGGCCAAAAATAACCAAACATATTTATTGTAATTTTACCATATTTTTATTTACAGTGTAGTAAATTAGACAAAAAAATTAAAACATCCAAAAAATATATAAAGGGAATTTTCAATTTAAACAACATAAACTAAATACAGGGTGATTCCTAAGTCGATACTGCTTTTTTAGCTGTGTATAGAAGGCATTAAAATAACATTTTCAAATACCTTTTTTCAAAAAACTTAAAAATAGGCGTGATACAGAAGTAAAAAAATTAAGTGCGGGCCTGTACATCAAAGTGTAGCCTGCTATACTTTATGTTGTTTGTCTTATCTCTTATTAGTCATGCAATTTACGTGTCGGTGGTGAGTTATTTGGCAATATGCTGCGGCGTGTTTTTCCCAAGCAAGTTAGTTTTAAATTGCTGACACGTGAAAATGGTAAAATTTGAAAACATTGAACTAGTACATATGGTGCTAATTTACGGTGAGTGTCATCAAAGTGCGGCTGCTGTTTCGAGATTGTACGCAGAGCGCTTTCCCTTGCAGACTCATCCTACACCCAGAAGTTTTCTAAATGTTATTCAACGGGCAAGTTAGGCAGAACCGTATTTTATCAATAGTGTAATAAAAGAATGTAAGTATCATATTTTTGAGTTTTTTGAAAAAATGTATTGAAAAATGTTGTTTATTTTAATGCCTTCTATACACAGCTAAAAAAGAAGTATCAACTTAGGAATCACCCTGTATGTTTGAAGGTTGGAGTCAATGATGTTTCTTGAATGATAGAAGAGTTTTGAACTTGCATTGTCTTTATTTTTTTAAATCACAACGTTTCAAGTGGTAAGTATCTTCAGTCGTCTTCAGGTGAATACTAAAAAAAAAGTGTTTTCTCTTGTTTTTAGTTAGTATTCACCTGAGGACGACTGGAGATACTTTCCAGTTGAAACGTTGTTTAAAACAAATAAGAACAATGCAAGTCATCAATCATTCAAAAAAAATCATAGTCTCCAACATACATATATATTTGGGTTATGCTGTTTAAATTGGAAATTCCCTTCCTGTTTTGTTGTAAACGAAAATATGGTAAATTTACAATAAATAGGTTTGGTTATTTTTGGTCACCAAATATCACAACGAATTTACTTTTTAATTGTAGTTTTACCCTAATAAATATAAAAATAAATATATTAGTAAAGGCACATCACTTAAGTGTCTTCTATTTTACTTACCACTCACTACACTTGATGCTGGACTATTTATTCAAATTACAAAAAAATAGTTCTACTTCAACATGCTTTCCTTAAAAACCATTTAAAAAAATATATTATAATGACGTCATTAATTCAGCTTGTCAAATCAACCATTACTCTTATTTTTCAGTTAAGATTATTAACTTCCCACATTTATACGTGCTTTGAGGGCCTTTCACAATTCGATATAAAATACACAGACAACCCAGAAATAATTCCAGAAACATGGAAAGTGTTTTCCTTGTGTTACCAGATAGAATCAATCGAACCTCTTGTCCAAACCTACCGGGAGCAACTTCAACGTTTAGAGAAGTTCACTTTTGGCAAGCCCCAGATGCTTATGTGCAGTAAAAGTGATTTTCAACTTGTGCCATTGAAATATCTTTGTGGAGTGTTGTATATCAACTTTCAATTGCTTTGGGATCCGGCGACCAAAACTATCGAAACCCACGCTCACGGATTGGACGCAAGTACTTTTTGGAGTGTGTTCGGTACAGAACTGAAAAGTGTAGTAGAAAATATAAGAACTCCCAAGGAAATGATTATTGAGGCGATTTCAACTGAACTAGATGTGTTGGGTGATTTGTTTCAAGAATCTCAGAAAGTATCGACGAAACCGGATTTTGTGAATTATAGGTTGTTGTTGTGGAAAGCTATGGGGATGTTTCCTGATGTCGCTGAGGCGAAAACTAGAGATGTGTCAGAGCTTCTGTTGACTTTTATTGAGTAAGTAATAGTATATTACTCGCAGAGTTAATTGTACTTTGTTACTGTCGAGAGATAAGATAGTAAATGACGAACGCACGAAGCGGAATTAGTTTTTCAGATGGTGGGGCCAAAATATCAAGTCAAAAATCTTTGATAAGAGTACAGGGTGTTACAAATTCGATACATTGACATTGCTATCTTAGTAACTAAAGGAGATATAAATTTGGTTAAATTGAGGCAAAGTTGCACATTTTAATGATGAATTATTTGTTTAAAAAAAATCCGATGACTTCCGGAGCATCCGAAAAAAAAAACAAGAAAAAATTAATTTGTGTTTTTATTGTCTTTACGACAAAATATTGATTTTTTGGACAAACCAAGAGCACTTACTTAAGACAATTTTTTATGCTCTTCAAGAAAATAATCTTATTTTTCAGATACGACGTTCGTTTTTTAGATTCCTAACGCAACTCAATTTTTTTATATTCGGGCCTGAATTTTTTAAAAATTTTTGAGTAGCTTTTGACCTCTTAAAATTATTATCTTGTAAAATACTTAAGAAAGTGCCTTTGGTTTTTAAAAATAAGTACTTTTATCGTAAAAAAATAAAATATATCTGGAAATCATCGAAATTTGATTAAATTTCTTTTTAACAAATTGTTCAGCATTAAAATATGCAACTTTGCCTCCATTTACCAAACTCTCTATCAGTAAAAACTGTTTAAAATAAAACTATTTTAAAATTAATATCTCGACAGGGCAAACCGTATTCAAAACAGCTCAAGTAGTGGTAACAAAGACGAAGGCCTGATCCGATTGGAACGACAATATAAAGCACGTGTAAATCCTCCAATCCCAAACGGATCTGAGGATCTGGCCCGCCACAAAATTTCTGAATTCCTTATGCGGGAGTAAGAGAGGGCAATATATCATTATCTCTTTCGTAAGCGATGAACCTTCGATGAACAGCATGGCCATACATAGAAATCGCCGGCGTTGGGTAGCGCGAAGGAATTTTCGCGGCGTCGGGGAGTTTTTGCACCGTTGGGCGTTATCAGATATTAAACGAATGCAACGTTTTGAATTTTAAATTATTCACAGTTACAAATGAATGAAGCGTAAAGATGCAAAACAATGATTATGAGTGTGAGTAAAAAAATAACTTGGTGTACAGGTAGGTAGGGCCATGGCACTGTGGCCCTACTGTACGAGCCGCCACTGTTACCAAGTCAAATAGGCAAATTTAATTTTTTATGCTGGTTATAGTAAAAGAAGTGACGTTTTGAATCTTAAAAAGTCAGAAATGTTAACATTACATGTACAGGGACATTATTATAAGTGTCTCACCCGATTGGCGACTTTGCTATCGACCACAATAAAAAACAATTATGTATTCCTTAATAGCTTTTAGTGAAGAAGCCAAATTAGATGTCAAAAAAAATCTATGTTTACAAATTTGACAGATACGACGCCATATTGGATTTTCTTAAATGGCAACCCTACCTGATAGTAAGCCAGCTGAATTCGCTAATTTGTTCCAACATTAAAAATGTATAGTTGTTAACATTTTTTTTCAGCCGTTCCGGAGATACGAGGCTTTAACGAAAGAAACTCAATTTTGATTTTTTAATCACTAAATTGCTTTTTTAATCACAAAGCTTCTATTTTTTAATGGGGTGAGATACTTAAAAGACATAATCGAACGATGGAGTTTTTGATACAGTTGTATTTCGGTAAGGGTTGAAAATAAATATCGACAACTATATATTCTTGAAATCGGACCGCGAAATGCAATACACTGACTTAGTTATAAATGTGGGTTGTCATTTAAAAAAATTCAAAATGGCGTCGTAACTGTCATTTTCTGACATCTGACGTATATGGCAATAGCATGGGTGGCTCCGCCATAAGAAATTACGTATCTTCAGAAAAAAATTAGGTTTCTAATCACAAAGCTTCTATTTTTTAATGGGGTGAGACACTTAAAACACATAACCGTACGATGCAGTTTTTGATACGGTCGTATTTCCGTAAGGATTGGAAATAAATATCGACAATTATATATTTTTGAAATCGGACCGCGATATGCTATTTACTGACGTAGTTATAAATGTGGGTTGCCATTTAAAAAAATTCAAAATGGCGTCGTATCTGTCATTTTTTGACATCTGACATATATGGCAATAGCATGGGTGGCTCCGCCATAAAAAATTACGTATCTTCAGAAAAAAATTAGGTTTCTAATCTCAAAGCCTCTGTTAATTCGATGATAACAAAATCACCAACTTCGAAGCCTCGTATCTCCGGAACGGCTGAAAATAAATATTGACAATTATACATTTTTAATGTTGGAACAAATAGGCGAATGCAGCCGGCTTACTATAAGGTAGGGTTGCTATTTAAGAAAATCCAATATGGCGTCGTATCTGTCAAATTTGTAAACATAGATTTTTTTTGACATCAAATTTGGCTTCTTCACTAAAAGCTGTTAGGGAATACATAATTGTTTTTTTATTGTGGTCGATAGCAAAGCCGCCAATCGGGTGAGACACTTAAAATCATGTCCCTGTACATTAGGGTGAGTCAACGATAGAGTAAAGTTCATTTTCTCCCTTACCTTAAGAATAAGATAAAAATTCGAAATACAAAAGTTGTATAGAGCATTGAAGTGCCCATTTTAAAATTATGCTGAAGTATACGTGGTAGCCCAAAAAGACGTGGCGAATATAACTTGGAATTTTTAAAATGGAACACATATTGTATTATTTTCCGATTCCCCACAAAATTCTACGCTTATTTTGTAAATGTCATATGCCTAAATTCATTAGTTTTTGAGATATTGACGTTTAAAATATGGCATTGTCATACTTTGACAGGCTGTAACATTGGAACGGTTCATCTAAGAGAAAAATGATTTTCCTCTCCCTATCTTAGTTTTTTATTCTCTATCCAAAGAGACCAACTTACGATTTAACATGTTAAACGAAAAAACCGGTTTTAGTCTGGGTTTTACAGTTTAACATGTTAAACCAGAAGTAACTTTTAGATAGAGAATTCAAGATTAAGATAGGGAGGTTCCAATGTTACAGCCTGTCAAAGTCTGAAAATGCCATATTTACGTCAATATTTCAGAAACTATTAAATTTAGACATATAACATTTTATACAAAATAAGCGTAGCCACTTTTTTTGGGCCACTTTTTTTGGGCCACCCCGTATACCCCAGTATAATTTTAAAATGTGCACCTCAATGATCTCAACAACTTTTGTATTTCGAATTTTTATCTAATTCCTAAGATAAAGGAGAAAATAACCTTTACTCTATCGTTGACTCACCCTGTACCTATTTCACACAAGACAGTACAAGTCAGCTTGTTATCTATTTGTTACGATTTCTTTTTAGGAATGAATATACCAAAACAAATGCAGAAATGGCAACGGTTTGTAACATTAAGCAATTTTCGTCTGATGATGATGTCAATGCAGACGAAACATTCTTAGAAGAAAATAAAGAAAAAACAAAAGAAACCCCTACTAAACGGTCTAAGGGGTTTGGGAATATAGGCAGAAAAACAATAATGAAGTGAGAATTTAAAAAAATGAATTTATATTATGTCAGAAATGCTGTAGTTATTATGATACAAATGGTAGTTACAGTTAATCAATTATCTTAAATAATAGCTTTGAATTTCAATATTTAAAGAACAACGGATCAGTGCAAAAATGTGGCAACCGTTTTTGGAGACGAACTAATGTTTGTCTCCGTTTTCGGTCGATTTCAGACACAAGATGTATTATTTTATGCAATAAAAGACGGCGCGCTTCGAAGTCACGTCGGTTTTTACGTAGCGAATGAATCATAGTGCGCCTATCTATTCGGCTTTCTTTAAATGTTTAAATTCAAAGATATTAGTCATTCTCTAGTTTTACATATTTTTAATATTTTCAGAACCCTGCAAAACAAACTATCAGTATTCTCTCAATTCAGAAGTCCAAAGTCAATGTATCGCGAGCCCGAGTTGTACCGCTTATACTTTGACTTCCTAAAACATAAAAACGCTGACATTCAAAAAGTCGCCTTAAACTGCATCATGACATACAAATTTAAATACTTGACTCCCTACAAAGATCATTTATACAATCTAGTCGACGATAAAAATTTCAAACATGAAATAACCAGTTTTCGTGTAGATAAAGATAGCACCGAAATATTAGTGGAGCACAGAGAAAATTTAATACCTCTTGTATTACAAATAGTTTTTAGCAAAATGAGTGTCAAGACAGGGGTTAGGACAGGCGGAAAGGCGTCGAGTCAACACAGAAGAAATCTGATTTTAAGGTTCTTAGCTGGATGCGAAGAGAATGAAATGCTGTGCTTTGTCCAAAAAGCTTTTGCACTATATTCAAAGTATCTTAAAGATGACGAGCTTGAGCTTGTAAATACTGTTGCTGAAAACATTGATTTAGAAAAATGTATGGCACCAAAGAAGTTGTTGAGTACCTTGAACCTACTGAATGTCATTTTGGAACAGTTCGGCGGTTTGATGGGAGACGAATTATTAACGTATTTACTTAAAATACTTTTTGCAGTTGGATCCCTAGTTAAAGGGACATTTGACCAAGTAGCAAATGTTCATTCTGGTTATCTAGCTATTTTAAGAAGTTTAAGAACATTAGCTATAAAGACCGTAGATCGATTTTTTGAACATTTTGAATCATACTCTTGGACTACTATCCAGATCAACGCTGTTTTTAATACTTTTGTATGGCCATATTTAGACAAACTTAATATTGAAGGTATTCACAGTCCCACTGCTTTGCTCAAACTTATTAAAACGTGGGGTTCCCAGCCAAGATACTTTAAATTATTAGTTAAACATAAGGAAGATGAAATGGGGCAATATGTTTTGCCTCATATTTTTAAACTACTGGTCAATGACAAGAGTAATATTTCCGTTGTAAACATTATTTACGAAATTACTGAGAGTCTGTTAAAGTATGAGTTATCTGAGCAAGAATTAAACTTGGAAGTACAAGTGGACAGTTTGCTTCCTATTGAACAAAGTATTATGGACAGAGTTAAAATTAACGACAAGCTTAATTATGGCAGTTGCATTCTTTTGCCCCATGTGCCTGTTATTTTGGACAGGATTAAGCGAAGATTAGAAGGCAAAAACAAAACACTTAATAAAACCGAATTGTTTATATTATCAAGAATCTCCGAAATGGTTTGGGAGAGCGACGTCAGTGATAACATTTTACAACTTCTATTACCGCTAGTTTTGAAAAAGATTTCTTCAGACAAGGTTACTTCAGACGAAGAAGTTGTCTTGCAGTTTTTCACTACAATTCACAATTTGATCAAAAATGTAGAAGAGCCTGAAATTCACTTGAAAAACATAACGCCACTTTTTGCCGAAACGTCTTTCCCATCCTGTAGGAAAGTGTTGGTAAAAATTTTGGATTATATTGCAGAAAAATGTTCCAGTGAAAGTCTCAAAATAGCATCGCACCTTATTGGCGAGCTAAACGCCTTTGACGCCAAGTGGTTGGATCAGCCAGATTTTGAACGGAGGCATAACGCTTTTAGGGCTGTGCAAGATGCGATTAGTGAAGATAAAATTGAATTATCTTTGGGCGCGCTTTTAATCGATAACTTGTATTATCTATTGAAGAATGAAAAAGATCTTTCGTTAAAAGACAATTCTTCTCATACTTTAAAGACTTTGTGTCCGTATTTAGTTAAGAAATATCAGGGCAGCCAAAAAGAATTGGAATACCTTTTAAATACCTGTATATTTACAAAGATCAAGAATGGTATGAGAACGAACAACAATCCCGATTTTAGAAACGAATTTATATCGCTTCTTGGACATTTAGCTAGGGAATGTCCGGATAGCCACTTTACCTTGCGAGATTTAAACAAATACTCCAATAAAGCCGATCTTGAAGTGGACTTCTTTGAAAATTTGACGCATATGCAAATTCACAGGCATGCTAGAGCTATGACAAAGTTCTGCCAGATTATCAGGGAAGAAACTGTAGCCCCAAACCCGAAAACTATTACGCAGTTTTTACTTCCCATAGCGACATATTACTTGTGCACTGAGAAGTTTTCAGGGAAGAATAGCGTTATTGACGGTGCCATAGAAATGGTGGGAGTGATTTGCCGAATATTACCATGGCACCAGTATGAGGGTGTGTTAAAGTATAATCTAGCAAAGTTAAGGTCTAAAGCGGAGTTTCAAAAGCAGTTGGTTAGATCAACTGTCGTTATTTTGGATGCTTTCCATTTTGATTTAAGTAAGGGACACATTGAGCTATTGGATAGAACCACAAAAACTGAAGAAAAGAAGAAAGCTAAGTTGAAAAGTGTGGATGATGTGGTTACGGAAAGAAAAGAACCTAGTGAAGGTGTAGAGCTCGATGAAGAAGTTGTCGGAGAAGAGCAAGAAAGTAATGAAATCGACGTGGATAGGGTTTTGGAGGAAACATATGATATTAAATCTGAAGGAGAAGAGGAAGAAGAGGAAAGTACAGGAAAAGAACAAAAGATCGTTGACAAGATTACAATCTTGTGCAAGTCTACTGCTACAAGGGTTATAAAAACTATTCAGGTAAGTGTGTTTGTTAAATGTTTGACGTTTTGCATTTCATAATTAAAAAGCGCTTTTAACTGAACTGTTTTGAATAATTAAAAATATTATATACCATTTTTGCAATTTTCACTTTTATTTATTTGTACCATAAGCATTTTAGCGTATTTCGTCTCACGCTTGGACTCTTAATTTAAATTTTTAAATAATGTATTCTTGGCTTATATTACAAAGGTCTTGTAGGAAACGTTTAGTTTTTAAACTTTTCTTTCTAAAAGTCCTGTGTTATATAGAAATTAGGGTTTTGGACGCATATCGTTTTAGTTATTATTTATGATGCAATTTTATAGGAAACGAGTAAAATTAATAATATTTTTTAGTATATTTCTATTATACAGTTATACAGTGTGTCTAAAAAAGTATGCAACATATGTAAAAGTTTTTTATTACCGATTTCTCAGAAAATTTTATTCTAGATAAAAGTTGGTGCATGCCTTGAAACTATAAATGCATATTTTACATTTCACCTGCGGCTAATAGTAAGGGAGCAAATGCCATTTTTTCGAAATTGCATTAAGAGTAAAGTACCTTAGTTATTAGAAATACAGCAACATTTTATATGGAAATGTTATTGCAAATTGAAAACATAGCCCAAATATGAAATTTGAGTTACGTGTCTCAATTTTTTTTTATATTTTATATGCATTTTTTTAAAGTAGGTTTTTGGACTTTAGCGTACTGGGTGAAAATGACAAATAAATTAGTAGTTATTTCCAGTACTATGAATAGGGTTGAGTTTTATTATAATTTGGTTTCGAACAGAAGTTGGCTAAAATATGTTTAAGTAGGCGTGCAACACGCTTATATCTAAACCGACCCGGTTCATTAAAAAGTTTTTAAAAGTTTGCAACTACTTAATGCATTTTTATTATAAACCCACGTTTAAATTATTTGAAAAATATATAAAAATTGCGTAAACGAAAAATCGACCAGATGCGTACCGTTTTGGGAAAATTAAAGATTAGAAAAAAAATAAATAAAAATTGAGACACGTAACTCAAATTTCGTATTTGGGCTATGTTTTTAATTTGCAATAACATTTCCATATAAAATTTTGCTGTATTTCTAATAACTAAAGTACTTTACCCTTAATGCAATTTCGAAAAAATGGCATTTGCTCCCTTACTATTAGCCGCAGGTGAAATGTGAAATATGCATTTATAGTTTCAAGGCATGCACCAACTTTTATCAAGAA
Organism: Polydrusus cervinus; assembly: GCA_935413205.1. NCBI lineage: Eukaryota > Metazoa > Arthropoda > Insecta > Coleoptera > Curculionidae > Polydrusus > Polydrusus cervinus. The sequence goes on from OW284516.1 coordinate 20,157,150, forward strand.
TAAAATTTTCTGAGAAATCGGTAATAAAAAACTTTTACATATGTTGCATACTTTTTTGGACACACTGTATACTGGTCTGTTCCGTTTTCCCTTTTTTAGAGCTATTTTAAATCAACAAAAATATAACCCAATGCAATAAAATATTTTTACAACAAAAACAAAAAACAATTAAGTATTTATTTTTAAAGAGAAAAATGAAAGTAAAAATTTTAATTGAAACATTTTTTATGGAAAAAGTGTGACAATTTATAATAAAAAAAATAGTGCGGGAACGAGAATGCTTTATTATGAATATACAAAACGGCACCTAAGCATTTGCACCAAAAACTGCTCTTAGATCTACGCTCCTAAAATACATGATTTCTGAAAATATCAGCAATTTTTATGGGGTGAGCGATATTTACTTTAATTTTAATCATAAAAAACCGAGCCCGAAAAACGCTGGTTAGATTATACATACGTCTTATGTTAAAATTTTGGTTTGTTATCAATATTCATATTTTTCACAAATATAAAAAAAAGGTTTTTTTTTAATAAAGAAGGAGAGAGGTAGTAATTTAATTTTCGAAATTTGATAGTAGTTAGGTGAATTTTAAACGAACTTTGGGCGTGGCTCTAAAAATTTTTCGTCTGCGGCGCTTTTCCACCTTCAGTCGGTACAATATCATGAAATACATGTAGTCCGGACTGTCCCTTTCTCCAGAAAAAAATGTCCTACTTACGTCCACTGAGCCCCCCCGAGCACATTTTCTGGCTATATCACTGACCATAAGGGTTATTGGTTAATCCAATACACTTTTTTTTACTTTTAGCATGTTTTGCTACCTCAGTTACATAAGTCTTTAGCTGAATTAACTCACTATGACGCTTCTCACAAGGTCAATAGAAAAAGAACCGGTATTGAGAGGGAGGAAGAAGATTTAACCAAAGTGCCTATTTCTTTAGCTGTAGTTAAGCTGCTTCAAAGATTGCCAAAGGAAATTCTTGATTTTAACTTGCCAGGGTAAGAACAGTTGCCAAGAAAAACACTTATTTTTAAACATGTGTCTTTCAATATACAGAGTGATTCCTAAGTTGATACTTTTTTTAGCTGTGTATAGAAGGCATTAAAATAAATAACATTTCAAATACCTTTTTTCAAAAAACTCAAAAATATGGTACTTACATTTATGACACTATGGGCAAATATGGTCCTGCCCGTTGAATAACATTAAGAAAACTTTTGGTGTAGGATGAGGCCGCAAAGGAAAGCGTTCTGCGTATAATCTCGAAGAAGCAACTGCACTTTGACGACACTCACCGTAAATTAGCACCATATCTACCTTTTTTTTTTGAAATTATACCATTTTCACGTGTCACCAATCTAAAATTAACTTGCTTCAGAAAAACACACCACACCGGATTGCCAAATAACTGACCACCGACCCGTAAATTGTATAACTAATAAGACACACAACATGAAGTATAGCAGGCTACGTTTTGATGATCAGGTCTGCACTTAGATTTTTTACTTCTGTATCTCGCCTATTTTTAAGTTTTTTGAAAAAAGGTATTTTAAAATGTTTATTTTAATGCCTTTTATGCGCAGCTAAAAAAGAAGTATCAACTTAGGAACCACCCTGTATTTTAACTGATGAAAATTGTCCTAGTTACCAAGCATCCAGCAATTTAAAAGCTCTTGGTAATTCTTAAAGTGCTTGCAAGCTCATTTCCAAAGTGCTTGATGCTGGCAAGTTCTGGTTTAAACCTTGAAGCGCAGATGGGGTCGATATTATGACAAATTATAAATCTTTTGTGACCTTATTGGCTTTTTTAACATTTTTTTTAGTGTATTCATAAAACTCTGCACCTTTTTAAAATCACACTTGGAATCCGTAAGAAGGGTGGCTAGAGAGACTCTACAAAAAATCATGCTGACCTTAGGGCCCGCATATCTTAAAATGTTACTGGGAGAAATGGCGCCCCTTTTAAACAGAGGTTTCCAGGTTCACGTGCTCGTATTTACTGTGCATGGCGTGTTGAGCTGTTTGAAAGGGCTGTATAAACCGCAGGATATCGATGGCGTCTTATTGACCGTTTTAAATGTAAGTTTAACCTAGAATAGAATATAAAGGTATTTTTTGTTTGTATTCAAATGTAAAATTGATTTATAAAAATTACCTATTTGAATCAATTTTTTTAAAAATGTAGTTTTATTCTGGAATTTTAAATAGGTTATTAAATTTTTTACTCACTCTCATACATTTTCCGTATGATCTTTGGCGTAATATGAAACACATCTTATGTACAAATAACTGCCCTATAATCAAGTTTTGAAAATGTTGATAATAATAAGAGCACACCATGGAAAGCTATCCAGGGTGCTACAAATTCGTGTGCGTATCTCGAAAACGGTAAGAGATACGAAGATGGTTTAATTGAGTCAAAGTTTCGTATTTTGGGGCTTAATAATTTGGTGAAAAAATATTGTAAATATTCCGAATACTTTCGAAGAAAAACACTTTCTCATTCGCGTTATTAGTTCTTAAATTGGATGTTTCGTTCTTTAGATACCAACCTCAATTCATTTTTTTTTGATAGACTTGGAATTTTTAAAAGAGTTTTAAGGACTTCGAAGCTTTGGAAATTTAATACAATTTAAAGGTTTTTAAAATTTGAACGTTTTGTCATCAAATAACACATTACTTCTTCACTTACTTCAAATTATCCTTTCTCTATTATTCATCTGGAGAACGTCATCTTTGTGGAATGATCTTCCTGACGTCGTGTTTCCCAATGAATACAATCTTCAACGTTTCAAGACCAACGTTAATCGCTTTTTTCTCACTCGCACCGCTCGCAGAGCGCCTTAAAGGATTTTTCTATCATAAAAAAAAAAAATGGCCTTGCAGTTATTTTTTGCATTACTTAAATATTAAAATTACATTACAGGAAGTTATGGTGTTTAGGCCGTTTATTTTTTAAAAAAGATTTACCGTCACAATACTCAGGAATTAAGCAAGTTTTTAAGGCATGAGAAGTAATTTTATTTTTAATTAGTATTTTATTAATATAACGCATATCTTAAGTCCTATAGTTTTTGCCTTAGACCTAGACCGAAATACTGTAAAACAGAAAAAAATAATGCTCCCGAGTGAAGAAAGGGTAACTGGAGTGTTAGTCTAATTAGGTTACTGTGATGTGCTTACGTTTGTTTCAAAAACAATTTCAATTTTTTTTTACTGTTAGTATGTTCTGATGATGTTCAGGCGAAACATGAAACAAGAACAAAGAGACAGGAAAATATTTGAGGCCGAGACTTTGGGTCTCTTTTAACAAAATATCAAATATCAGGCCTCTTTGAGTAAAAATGGACCGATTTTTAAAATCAGAAATTTTTTGTTTTTTTAGTTTGACTCTAAATGTTCAGGACCGTAATGAAATGAAAAAGATAATTTGAAAAATGTGTTATTAGATGACTAAACGTTAAAATTTTAAATACTTGTACATTATATTAAATTTCTAAAGCTTAGATATTCCTAAAACTGTATTTAAAATTGCAGGTCCGTATTTAAAAAAAATTGACTTGAGGTTGGTAACTAAAGAACGAAACTTAGAATTTAAAAACTAACGACTCCATCTTGTAGAATATAAAAAACGGCTATGAAAAGTGTTTTTTATTTTTTTCCCAAGTCAAAAATGAAAGAGCAAAAAATTAAAAATCAAAAATGGAAATTTCGGGTGTTTTCGGATATCTCCGAAAGCATTCGGAATAATTAGAATTTTTTTTTACATAATTATTAAGCCCTAAAATACGCAACTTTGCCTCGATTTAACCTTCTTCGCATCTCTTACCGTTTTCGAGATCCCCTTGTACGCACACGAATTTGTAGCACCCTGTATAGTCATATCTTAAGTTGTTAAATTTTCTACACTTTTCATGATCGAAAATTTAAATTTTAGTTATGCACAGCCGATCTTTTTGGCATACTTTCGGAAGAAAAAGAAGTAGTTAAAATTACTGTTAAAGTATCTGAAGCAAAATCAACAAAGAGCTACGACACCCTCCAAATTCTGGCTCAACACATTACAGAAAATTGTTTCTTGGATATTATTCTCCCGATTTCCAAACTTCTCGAATCCAACCATTCATATAAAACGGTCCAAAAAGCTCAAGACGCTTTAAGGCATATTGCGTCGGGTTTAGTAGATAACACTTTTGTTTCGGTCGATTCCCTTCTGAAATTCGCCTACGGTACTTCTGCTGAACGAATACCAGTATTATTACCAGCTAAAAAGAAAAAAGTAAATAAAGATGAAAAGGAAAAATTACATAGACAAACTGAAGACTGTTTAATAATTCCAAAAATTCCTGGTAACCGAACTGCGTACAGGGAATTAAATGTTAAAACGGCGTTGGATACGAATGCTCATTTATTGGTGGAGTTTGGTTTGAGGTTATGTTTTGTCCTGCTTAAGAGGGAGAAGATTAGATCTGAAGAATATAGACCATTTATCGATCCGTTTGTTATTATTTTCAAGAATTGTTTAAAGTCGAAACATGTCAAGGTAGGCATTTTAGTTATATATTATTACGTTTTGTAATATTTATTATAAGTCATTAATTTTATCTCACTTAAGAAAATCTTTGTTTTTAAAAATCTTTCTGGATTTAACTTTTGTTCCACATGCATTCGCCTAAAGATTATTTTCTAAATGGTTGATGTTTGTAAATAAAAAAAAACATACTGGGTCGCCCAAAAGTCCCGCATAAAATTAATATCAATTAAAGGAAAAAGATCTAGAAAAAACGCTCGGACCCGTAATTTTTTTTTAATTGTGCATTTTTTGACTTAAAAAATATTATACAGGGTGTCTCATAGAACTGTCGTCACGTCTTTGACAATTTTTTTTAATGGAACACCCTATATATTATATTATTTTCTGATTCCCCACAAAATTCTACGCTTATGTTGTAAATGGCATATGTCTAAATTCAATTGTTTTTGAGATATTAACGTTTAAAATATGGCATTTTTTGACTTTGACAGGCTATAACATTGGAACGGTTCATCTTAGAGAAAAATGGTTTTCACCTCCCGATCTTAGTTTTTTATTCTCTATCCAAAGAAACCAATCTCCGATTTACCATATTAAATCGTTAAACCCGTTTTTTTTGGTTTAACATGGTAAATCGGAGGTTGGTTTCTTTGGACAGAGAATAAAAAACTAAGATAGGGAGGTGAAAACCATTTTCCTCTAAGATGAACCGTTCCAATGTTACAGCCTGTCAAAGTCAAAATATGTCATATTTTAAACGTCAATATCTCAAAAACTATTGAATTTAGACACATGACATTTACAACATAAGCGTAGAATTTTGTGTGGAATCAGAAAATAATACAATATATAGGGTGTTCCATTAAAAAAAATTGTCAAAGGCGTGACGACAGTTCTATGAGACACCCTGTATAATATTTTTTTGTCAAAAAATGCACAATTAAAAATAAAAATTTACGGGTTCGAGCGTTTCCCTAGATCTTTTTCATTTAATTGATATTAATTTTATGCGGGACTTTTGGGAGACCCAGTATATTTCAACGTGCGTATAAAATAAAAATTCATGTACTAAATTAACTACTCAACAAACCTGGTTCTATATTGTATTGTTCACACAACATTTATCAATATTATATCCATAACCTCAACATTCCTTCATGACTTATTTCCAAAAGTTGTGGTGTATTTTTAGTTGCCAACTTTAAAAGAGAGAATAAGGATTTGATCGAGGATGAGTCTAACCTAGCGTTGCCACGTTTTGTAGATTCTCAAGCGATCCTGAACCTTTTTATTAGATGATAGGAAAATCTTAAATTTAGATATATCTTGCCGGACTGTTGTGATAAAGCGGAAGATACGTCTATCTTGCCGTGTCCTCATTGGTCTAAACTTTGAATATCAACATATAAAGAACATCATATAAACAGTTCTACTCAATCTGCCAAGTTAAATTCATAGATGGCGCAAGGAGGCTTTTCAAAATAATTTATATTAATGCAGTTAGTACCGACGAGGCCTCCTACTCCGGCTTAATTAAAGCACTGTTGCCTAGTTTTGTTAGTCCAAATGATATTCACTCGCTGCACGATCCAGTCCCCATACATACATACCTTAAGTAAATCACGGTGGAAGATTACGACTTGGCCTGGACTAGATATATTTTCAATTTGTTTTATTATTTATTTTATTTCCAAGTATCGGTGTAAAACGCACGGCTTCAACAGTAACAGTTCAAGAAATACCGCATTTAAAACGAGCGGTACGGTGATATCCTAGTGATGTTGGTATGTAATTAAAATTTTAAATTATTAAACACAATATTTCTACTGGGCATTAAACACAAAAATAATAAATAAGAAGTTTCCAAGAAAGACAGAAACTGCATAAATTAATGAAATCCAAATTAATCAACAAAATGTTTCTAAAACTTTTCAAAAAACACTGTGGCTTAAAATTCATGATTTAGCGACCTCTGCCGTCCAAGCGCTAAATTAAATACTATAGATTTACAAACAACTCCACAATGGCGGCCAAACCAGCTCCAACGCAGGGTTGTCAAGTTTTTCCAAAGATCTGCAATTCTTTATATGTTGATATTCAAAGGTCTAAACCATTTTTCTTTAAAGTTTCATACTTACTCTGTACCTGTCAAAATCTAAAAAAAAAATTAACTAGGATTCATTTTGTTTTTTAGTTATGTACTTTGACGCTTCAATGTCTTCAGTGGGCTATGAAATATGAGTTGCCTTCGATGAAATTGCACATAAAATCAATAACCAAGGACATGTTTTCCATTTTACATAAATATGCCTCCGCGGGATTAAGTAAGGGAGATAACTTTGATTTGGTCGTGGCAGTGTTTAAGGTAATAAAAATAGCATTTTAGACCCTGTAGCTTGAAAGTGCTATTCTACAGGTCTACACCACCAAATAAAAGCTTAAAAGGTGATTTTAAGCAGGTCAAAGTCTCACTTTACTCCTTTGATACATGAATAACTTTTTCCTACTACCACTTATGAAAATGAGAATAAAAGCACGGTTACTTTGGCTAGAAAGCGCCGTATATCACAGGCGTGTTTAAATATCAAGGTACACGTACTATTTAACTTAAACATATGGTGCCAATTTGACACACAACCCCTATTTATTAAAAATAACAAATTTTAGAAAGCAGTAACTGTAAAGTGTTTAACTTATATATCATGTATTTGTCGAGCGATTTGAAATTATAGTGTGAAAATACGCAATCTGAAATTATAAAAAATGTTAATAATATACTGGAAAATCTGTTACCAGAAAAAACAAATCGCACTGAAGAGTTTCATGTCTTAATCATCTTTATCGGTAGCGATAGCGTAGAGAATAGAGCTCTAGCCTACAGTTCGCAAGGTCACAGGTTCAAATCATATCAGGAGTATTTCACTTTTTTTTATAAAAACATTAAATAATTTATAGAATTATTTTAAAGTGAAATTTTCCTTGTTGGGTAGATTTTTTATATTTATGTTTAATGCATCTTTTCTTGATTAAATTTAAAATTTTTCATTCGGAATAATCTAGAAGTCAATCCAGGATTAGTTCTTCCTGTGATATATAAAATATGAAAAAATGAAAAAGTTAAACTGAAAATAAAGGAAAAGCCTATTGACAAACTATGAAACCAGATATTAAGTGGAACATAATCCTAAGTATGCTAATTTCAACACTAGTGATGAAATATTTTTTTTTCACAAATCAAAAGCTTTTTTAATAATTCTTTGTGGTCGTAAGAAAAAAAGGGTACATTGCTTGTGTGAAAGTGATTATTCTAAAACTAGGAGAATTTCCGCATTCGGCTGACGCCCCGTGCTAAATATCTCCTCGTTTAAAAAGTATCACTTTCATCACTTGTTATGTAATATACTATTTTTAGGCTATGGCAGTTTTAGTAAGGGATGTTCATTATTACACAGTGGACACAAACCAACTTAAGGCTTTACTGCTTTATGCCGAGCAGGATATGCACGACCACGATCGTCAAGCCACTGCTTTTGGTTTACTAAAAGCGATAATATCACGGAAATTAATAGTTCCTGAGATACATGATGTAATGGCAAAAGTTGCGGAATTAAGTATTACTTCGGAATTAAATTATGTTAGATCGCAAGCAAGGTAAGAACAAGAGTTATTTATTTCATACTGTCCTTGATAGCGTGTGTAGTCCGGTAAATGATTTATTGAGTTACAAGCAGGGACGGCTCGTCAGATGAAGTAGGTGAAGTTAAAAAAAAACCAGGAGGAAGGTTTTTCGATAATATTAAATATTAATGTACCAATAGAGCTACCATTTTAGCCCTTAAAAAATAATTATGTTTAAATTAATAATATTAATTTAATCCGAATGTAGCTATGCATAATAGGGCCACGGTCAGAGCTGTCAAAGTTACTTCAGAAAAGTAACTAGTTACTTTTTTGATACTTTTGCACAAATGTATCTAGATACTTATAAGGAATAGTTACTTTTACCTAAAAGTAACTTAGTTCTTAGTTACTTAGTTAAAGTAACTAGTTATAGTAAATAAGATACTTTTACAGTAACTAGTTACATGGATTGTAACTACGATAATTTAAAAGTAACTAAGATACTTTTGAGTAACTAGTTATTTTAATTGTAACTACGAAACTCTAAAAGTTATTAAGATGCTTTTGAACTAGATACCATAAATTTACCAGGTAGTGATAACTCATTTTCCTGTACACACTATCACTATTACCATCAGAAAACTAAACTAAGAAGTGTTAATTCGAACAACGAACAAGTAGAATAAAATGCTTTTTAAGAAATTTCGCGTTCCAACCAGTTTGCTGTTTGACGCTCGCGACTCGCCGCTCGTCCCTTCGTGAAAATCTGATTAACGGCCGCCGATCGTCCCTTGGTCATCATCTGATGGACGGCACGTATGCATAATTGGTATCCTAGAGGAACTTTAAAAGTACCTAACTTAGTTACTTTAAAAGGAACTCAGTTACTTTAAAAGGAACTTAGTTACTTTAAAAGTATCTAGTTACTTTTTAAGTGTATAGTTACTCCTAAAAAGTAACTAGATACAAGTTACTTTTCAAAAGTAACGAAGTTACAGTTACTTTTGGCATGATTCAAAAAAGAACTAAGTTACTAAGTATCTAGGTACTTTAAGTAACTAGATACTAAAAAGTATCTAGTTACTTAAGTTACTCACAGCTCTGGCCACGGTTAACTCCGATGAACAATAATTATAAACACCTACCGTGTCCGCTAGCTCAAAGCAAGTGAAGACCCAACGCCCAACATGGCTTGGATATTCACCGTTGCTATGGTTACGTGACGTCAGTCACGCAAACAGCATGAAACAATTTGCATTATGATGAAGGACAATTTAAAAATAGATCAGTCGTATGCACCATTGTTTTAGCATTGGTTCGCCTAACCTTAAGGTATTTATTTTGTGTCTTCGCGAAACTTACGGTTATAGACAACGACCTGGTTCAATTATCGAAGGTTATAGATATCGTTTTTACGTCATTTACTGTGTGATTGTGAACCCAATTAATGACTTAGTTTATTGTAATTTGTTGGAAACTCCATTCAGTCGTTGGACAGATGAGGATAAGAGAAACGTTTTGTTACACGGGTTTTTAGTCAATGCTTGTTTAAGTACCCGCACTATATCTAGCTCTTCACCATTTTTTAACACCGCGAGCCGCCACTGGTTACAAGGCCGGAAAATGATACGTAGGAACACTTGCCAGATTGTTTGTTTAAAGATTTGAAAGAAATAGGAAAGTTATTATTTTTTACAGGTTGGTGTTCCATCAATTCATTATGGAGTATCCGTTGGGGAATTCTTTGGAGAAACATTTAGGCTTCTATATCTCCCAAATGAGTTTTGACATGCAATACGGCCGCGAATCTGCAATTGAAATGATACAGTTGCTGATCAATTCATTTCCCTTGGTAAGTGAAGCTTGCCTACAATATAATTAACTGCTCATCAAAAATATCGTAATACAGTATTCTTATGGTAATTTTTGCATTACTGTTTTATTAAGATTTAGTTGCCGGGATCTTTAAAATGTTATACAGGATTTAAAATTATGATGGTTTAATTGGTTATGTAGGAAACGGCTCGTATTGTAAGTGCTGGTGACTGAGATCCGTAAGAGATACAGCAGTTTTAAGACGACTAATAAGCCGTCGCAAAATTTGAAAAATCTCAAGTAGGTAAATTTCACATACGTTTTTAATGCTTTGACGTTTTTCTTGTCAAACGCGTTAGCAAACATATGTGATTTAAAAAAATTTTAATTCCGAAAACGGCTTCCTCACGAACAGTAGCTAGATTCATGAAAGATGAATAATTAACTTACTGTATACAGGGTGATTCCTAAGTTGATACTTCTTTTTTAGCTGTGTATAGAGAAGGCATTAAAATAAACAACATTTTTAAATACCTTTTTTCAAAAAACTAAAAAATAAGGTACTTACCTTCATTTATTACACTATGGATCAAATACGGTCCTGCCTAACTTAAACATAATCTCGAAGCAGCAGCCGCACTTTGACGATACTCACCGTAAATTAGCACCATATCTACAAGTTCATTATTCTCAAATTTTACCATTTTCACGTTTCACCTGTTTAAAATTAACTTGCTTCAGAAAAACACACCGCATTGCCAAATAACTGACCACCGACCCGTAAAATGCATGACTAATAAGACAAACAACATATAGCATGCTACGTTTTGATAACCAGGCCCGCACTTAGATTTTTGTATTTGAAAATGTTGTTTATGTTAATGCCTTCTATACTAAAAAAGAAGTATCAACTTAGGAATCACCCTGTATTTACATGTACCGGGTGGTCAACTAAGAATGACCGCCGGCCATATCTCAGACACTTGTAATCGTACAGCATCCGGGTAAATTTTTTTATGACAAAAGTGCCCAAGAGAAAATGCTGGAAATTATTTGAAAGTTCCGCATTTTGCTGCAAGAGGGCGTAATTGAAAAGTAAATTTTAAAATTTTACATATCCGAAAATTCCACATTAAGGTATATCTTTGATAACACCATTAAAAAGCTTGGACAATTATGCATTATTTTGGTCTTATGCTCATTGGCGTACCGACTTTAATAAGAGGGAGGGAAGCTGTTGAAAGTGTAATCCGTTAAATCGCTGTAACTTATAAACGACTTATCCGATTTTAGCAAACTAAAGACTGTTTGGAGGAGAAATGTATGCACTTTCATCAATCGTATTTAGTTGTCCATAATAGTTCTAAAAAAAAATGCTACTAATTTTACACCGTATCAAACAACTGATATTGCACAGTATTGCGCAATAACGCGCGTCCGATATCAGTTTGGTTCGCTCATTTCCACTGTGCAATAAGCAACGTCCGATACGAATATGCCCCCATGGAACTCATTATTTTGACGTCCCTGTGTACTGTAATGCAAAAGACAGATACACAACACCGTCGGCTAGCCGCTAATTGTCTTCTTCATTATTATTACTTACACTAAAATGTCTACTACTTTAAAATTAATAATAAGTATGAAATTCCCTTCTTTCAGGGTGTATTAAAAACTCATAGCGGTACTTTACTGATTACTCTAGGAGCAAGACTGGTTAATGATGAAGTTCCTGAATGCAGAAAAATGGTAGCGAACTGTATCTCATCCATGCTAAAAAAATTACCTAAGACTGATAGAGATCCCTTATTTGAAGTTTTAACTTTATGGTTAAAAGACAAAGAAGTAAGGAAAAAATATTTTAACAAAAAATGTTGGACATTGAGTTCCGTACTGATTTCAATTGTGTCTTTTTTTAGATCAGCCATAGACGTTTGGCAGCACAAGTTTGTGGTATATTCGTAATGGTAGAAGCTGAAGAATTTGAAACAAGACTCCCTATAATCGTCCCCTTAATTCTAAAGCAATTCGGCTTAACCGATAACACCCCAGGAAAGTTTGTTAAAATAAAAAAAGAAAAAAACACCCCCGAAGACCTCCAGAGGTTAAAAGACCATCACCATTACCAAGTATTACAGTTGATTTTAAAAATTTGCGCAAAGTGTCCAGCGTTTTTAAAGAAAAAGGATAGTGTGGAAAATTTGGCTTACCACGCTCAAACGTTATTGGCGTATCCTCATGATTGGGTACGTTTGGCGGCTGCGCAGTTTCTCGGCTTCGTCTTATCGGCAATGGACGTTGATCATTTAGCAGCGTTGCTGATAAACGAGGAATCAGAAGAGGGATATCTGTGCACAGATCCTGAAGTTTACGTTAAGGGGTTAACATTGGATTTATGTGACCAACTTCAACCTGGTGACATTAAAAACGATTTGGCGGAACAGGTTATTAAGAATCTAGTTTTTATTGCTAGGGTTTTACAGACAATCCCTAATGATACAAATAAGAAAATTAATTTGTTATGGTTAACGAAGAGGATGAGAAAGATAGTAAATTCGGAGGTCATCGATAATGCTGCAAACACCGTTCTTCGAACCGAAGTATTCAAATGGATAGCTGGAGTTAGTACAGCGCTTGAACTGGACAATATTAAACCCGTATTACATCATTTACTAGCACCTTTAGTGAGGGAAATGATTACTACAGATGAAAAAGATGCTCCGCTTAGACAATTAGCCAAAGAAGTAGCCAATCATTTAAAGAAATTAATAGGAATGGAAGAATACACGAAAATATTGCAGAGGCTCCAACAGAATTTAACGGTAAAAAGAGCGGAGAGAAAACGGTCTAGGACCCAATTGGCTGTTACTGATCCCGAAAGCTATGCTAAAAAGAAAATTAAAAGGCACGAAAAGAAAAAGGTAGCAAAAAAAAGAAAGTTGGACGAACTGAGAGGTAAAAAGGGTTTTAAGAGGCGGAAAACAGTTGAGTTGGAGGACAATTCCGAAGTGATGTAAAGATACTGTTTCAGTTGATTTATTGCTATTATAGGTAAGCAGAAAAGAAATGTCAGTTGTCAAAGGATAGTTCTAGCCGAACTAAAACCTGCACGGGTCGGTTAGCAACTTAATCAATAAAGGTTCGGGACTGCGGGGCTTTTCGGGGCCAGCCGGCCTATTTTTTCTTAGTCTTGGTTGGGCCGGGTCCAGTCGGAAAATTCGTTGTTCGCTATACAGGGTGATCCACAACGAATGTTCAACATAACTTTTGGGAAAACTACTGAAAATATTTTATTAAAATGTTGCGTGTTTATATTTTTTTAACCAACAAAAATATGGGGATTTTACTATCACTTCCATTTACACCGAAAGCAGCTGTCAACTTTGCTATTTTAAATTTATGATTGTTTTTACGGATTTTTCTCGAGATTCTCAACAGATCTTGTATAAAATGTCATACGTCTAAACTGAATACTCCTTAAGATATTGTCATTCTGAGTCTTTGATAAGCTATAGCATTTTAATGATGCATCTTAGAGAAAGACGGCTTGTACATTCATATATTAGTCTTTTATTTTCTACGGATTTAAAAAGTACCACTTTCGGTCTAACCGGAAGTAATAAAAAAAGCCAATATTTAAGTTAAACGGAACACATCGAAATATGACTGATTGAAAAGTTTTGGACTTGCATTGTCTTTATTTGTTTTATATCACAACGTTTGAACTGGTAAGTATCTCCAGTCGACTTCAGGTGAATACTAAATAAGTAAAGTAACTACAACTCTATTTATACTAGCTACTGGAGCATGACCGAGATGGGTGCAGTCATGCGTTTAATTCGTGTGCGGTATTTTAAGTTTACATCTACTTAACAAAGGTTTCCAGATATTTCTTATATCTAATGATGGTTTACTAAAACAATCTGGATTCTGGTATATAGTAGCAGCTTCCTTGAACTTCCTCCAATGTGGTTCTTTATGCAGAATTTGAGCTTCCTTCCACTTGATGTGATGACCGTGTGTCCAGGCATGGTCAGCTGCACCTGATTTTTCGGTTTCTCCTTTAAGTGTGTTGTTTCTATGTTCCTTAACCCTAGTTTTAAGTGGCCTTAGAGTGAACTATTTTGAAATAACAAACCTTCTCATCGTCACATTTTTCATTGCACAAAGTTCACTAGAACGGCACGCTCCAGCAATTTCCATTATTACAACCTTCATCATTAAATAAATATCATTGGGGGCGTCAAACAGGAATTAATTTACATCTTCCCTGTCAAATACATTAGATTTTTTGGGTTTATATCTGTCATTTTTTCTTTTTAAAAATGCTCGAAGATTAGGATACTTGGAAAAATCTATGTTTTCCTCTATGAAAAGGGTGGACTTCAGCATGGAATGTTCACACCATAAGCCTGATGGAAACTTTAATACGACCTATTTTTCGTGAAAGTACGTCAAAAGCACGATTTCTGAAACTGCAGTTAGTAGCAGTCTTTGTTTGACACCATTTCTTGAAGTATTGATACGTTGCTTCATACCTCTTCCTGGATTTTTCTGGCAGCAGCGACAGACGAGCGATATTTGCTGATTTTTCTATATCCATTTGGCTGTTATACAAATCAATTTCATTTCTCTCAATTTTTGATAATAAACTGCCAGCTTAACGTTGTTGATAAAATAACAATACTTATGATGCTATAGAAACCGGTCAAAGCTGCCCATAATTTCATGTGAAAAGTATCGAATTAAATTAATAACAATCGAAGAATAAATTCTGCGGGGAGGAGAAAACATGTTATATACTGCACGGGATGTATGTATATTTACTAGTCTCGAACTTTATTGCCAGCCCTCGCTGTCGCTCGGGCGCTAAGTCGTTCTCGACTAGTAAATGTTACTTACATCCCTTGTAGTATAAATAACTATTAGAAGTTTAACCAAAAGTTTTAACGAACGCTAGTCGTGAATCACTCTTTATACTATAGTTGACCAGCGGACCAATATGTTTTTGTTGCTAATATGTAGGTACAATTAAATTTTATTTTGGCAATTATTGCTATAATTATGTTCGGACTTACACTTGTACAAATCAGGCAAGGAATGCTCTGATTTAGTCGAAACTGGTATTTGACAATGACAATTGACATTACCGTGTTACGTATAATTAAATACGTTTTTATGATGACTTTATTATCTATGAGTAAGTTTGTAAGGGTAAGTAAGAGGTATGTTCAATCCGAACGTATCTTATGTCGTAGTAGGTTACTGTTTTACCTACGCCATCAACTGATATATAGAGTTCATTTTTATACATTGTGATACTTCTAATTATAAGTCAATAAAGCTATTTGTTTTAAAGAAACTTGTTTATTCTTGGAATAACAACAGGATATTTTTGAATTTAAAGAGAGTAGAACTTACCTACCAATTTAAAATCTCAAAAATAAATGTTTTTTCTATGTTCCTTTTATTTCTATGGTTCTCTATCTCACACTACAGGCCGTTATCAATACAAGATGTCTCTATAATCTAACTTTAAAAACTGTATAAGGTGTCGCTCACTGTTTCTACTGTTGTTTCAACAAATATAAAAAATATTTTTCCTGATGATGAACAGTTCTACATTCGAAACATGAATGTAAAGAACTTCCGAAATAACTTTTAATATATTAGTGAACTAAGACATAGAGTATGTCTATGTCTATTTAACAGGTTTTTAGTTTTAAAGTCAAAAACACAAAAACAACTACTCTTCTAGCAGTATGTCACTGAGTAGAAGATGTTTGCGTATCTGATTACAGCGACGGTTACTGTATGTCCCCGGATGAGAAGATGGGACGATAAAAATAATACGTCTCCGAAGAAAACGAAACGGTTCGAAAAATAGCCCTTTGAGACTGATTTTCAGTGAGTGTCCGGCGTGGTATACTGCCTGGGGAGTATTTGGTTTTCATGTGTCTTTACTGACAGAAAACCCAAGCTGTATTGTTTAAAGTATGCATTTTCAGTACATAAAAAAAAATAATTTGTTTTCAACGTTACCAAACATACAAAGGATGTTAGTGTTGGTTTAGTGGGTAGCGATCAAATGTATAAGTAAACCTTGAAAAATGACTATAACACTGATCGTTTTTCCTGATCCAATTCAAATTATCTATCAGTCTGACACGCCCGGTAATTTTTATTCATTTCAGTTAGGTTTATATAGATACTATACCACATGCTTAATATATATTATAATTTATATTTCCAATTCCTCTATTCCTAACTTGTTATATTAGCTATGACTTGACCTTAACATTAGGTGCCAAGCTGAGAAGTGCCTGTTTACTTTTCACAATTTAAATAAGAGTAGTGGAGTTAAAAGTACAATGCAGTTATTATGGGCGAGTTAAATTTATGACTTTGTTTATAGACTAACCGTTGTACCAAACATAAACACAATAATATAATTCCACAAACGATATCGCAAAACTCCTCAACCCAAACAGTATTGCACAAAGGCAAAAGAGAAAGCAATTATTCGCAGTTGCGCTACAAATCAGACCGAATAAACAAGTTTTTCCTCCTAATTTATTAAAAAACGAGTCTGTTTTGCACTAACGTGATAACGATGATATCACATAGTGTTTCGCCATGCCCAGTGATCCTCATGGTTCTTTATGTAAGCTGTTTCTTAGTGTATTGCTCTGGCTACGACCCTGCCGACCCTGAGATCAAAACCGTCATTCCTCCGAAGGGAGTTTTTGAAGCATTCTATCCACGCGGAGAAGACCTGGGTTCTTCAAGGGCCGCTCATTCCCATGGAAGCTTTTATAAGCACAGGAACCCTGCCTTGGTAGATGCGAAAAATGCGGCAGCGTATGGGTTTAGATTTGATGGTGGGAGAAGATTCAATTATGAATGAAATGTAATAATCTGAAACAGGCAAACAGTAAATAAAATTTGTTTTGAATAAGTAAAAATACGAGTTTTATTTGTCGGAAATTTTATTTGTTATGAAGGATGTTTTAAACGTGGTTAATTCTTAACGAATGGAACAGTTTATTATTTGGGTGTATAAACCATGGTCGGGTGCACAAAAGAAGGTAAAAAAGATACATTATTGATGTTTACTATTAAACGTTATAAAATCTGTATTTATATCCTTGCAACGCAACGTTCTTTCCAAATTCCATGTCTCTTAATTTTAATAATAATTTTTTTTTTAAATATATTTTTTAGTAATATAACCTTAATATAATCAAAGTACCTTTCAAAGACCATGTCAGGTGGTCATTTTCTTATACAGTGGGCAACATTACATGCCGTTCCTCTTGTGGTTTTATTAGGCAATCCAACGATGTGTCAAAAGGGCGGCTGGATGGCAAATACTGCTTTGTGATTGGTACACGTGGCCATAAAAATAATGTTGCTGGTGGCATTTAACTGGTGACTCAATGCTTTTTGCCATCCAACCGCCATATTGAATCACGTGGTTTGGATTCCCTAATTGTACAGTGACTAGCGGCTTTTTGAAGAGGTTATAAAATTCCAAAAGTATTTCTTGTCGCTGACACGAATCTATAGTCCTGTTTAAAAATGTCCCTGGACAAGGGCCTAAATATGAAAAACTATAGTCTATTTCAGAAAGGTGTAGAGTAATTAAAGCTCATTAGGTATGCAAAGTAGTGACCCAACTAATATTTAAGCCACTTTCATAATTTGACATTGATTTCATTGTAAAATTCTTTATTTTCATCAAGTGCAGGTAGTACCCCCGGGTTTGGGTCAATTTATGGGTTTTGCCTATTGTTATCCATTCATAAACACTAAAAATTGTGTGACAAAGGCGTGTATTATGTACATATAGTATTAGATGCACTTATTTTTGATTAAACATTTTTTAAAAAATACAAAAAAAACATTATACAGAAATTAAATTATAAAAAATCATAATATTCTTCGTCATCTGAGGAACTGTCATCTCCTCTTGACGTTAAAATTAACGGGTCGACGGTCCGATCGATCAGGTGGTCAAGATCCCAGATTTTCTCCTCTTCTTTAATGACATGATAGACTGCTTTTCGCCCGTTCTCTGGTGTCACTTCCTTAAAGGGTTGATCAGACAGGAGCTGAACGTCTTTCATTTTGAATGTCGTGTTGTGTCTTGCTACAAATCCTTTCACTTGCGCCCATATAAGTTATATAGGATTTAGTTCGCAACGATATGGCGGTGTGCGCAGCACAGTTACACTATGTTTTTGGGCCATATCTTCCACAACATATTTCATAAAACGACGTTTGTGTACATTTGCTATAGCTAATAGTTCCTTCTTTATCAATTTTTTTTTATTTGTTAGTTATCTTAAATAATTTACTGCAAAAAATGTACCTTCGCCTATGGCCGTCACCGAAATTGAGTCGAACTGGACGTAATTTCTCATTTTATTACTCTACACCTTTCTAAAATAGACTATAGGACTTTGATTGGAGCAGAAGTTTTTGGGACAAGGTTGTTACCCCTCCCCCCTCAAAAAAAATATCTAAGCTCGTGATCCATTTATTTCCTTCCCTAAATTTGATGAATTAAGTCGGCATAACTCTAAAATACAATGTCTTCAATTTATAAAATATTTTTTTTAATACGAAATACGTACCTGGTACCAGGTGGAGAAGCAAATTGTCACTTAAAATACTTAAGGCTCTACCACGCGCAAATTTAGAGGATGAAAAACACCGTTTCACTACTGCAGGATTCTGCAAAGGCTATTTGAAATATTTGTCAGGACAATTTAAAATTTAATAAAGGAATGTTTGTATTTCTAAGGTACAAAGCCCTTTTTTGAAAAAAATAAGAATATGTATAAGAAAATGCCCACTAAAGGTGCGTATTTTTAGGCACTTTTCCAAGGTTAATATCGTAGTTAAGAATTTTTTTTTCAAAAAAATAGCCATGTACCTTAGAACTTCCATGTCTTATCTTTAAGACTTCAAAAATTGAGACAAAACAATGTCGTAATAAGTCCGTTATCTTGCAGCGCGCAACTCATGTTTTAGGTAAATTTTGTTGTCATGTTATAGAAGTTGCCTATATACAGCTGAATTTATTCTCGGCTGACGTGAAACAATTTGCATCCAGAGAGAATAATGATACACTGAAAAAAATTATAGGTGGTCGAACAAAAAGTAATTTCAGGGGTAATTTTGGGCTAAATTTTATGTTTTCCTTTTTGGATTGTCTGTGCCAATAACAGAATATCTAAGCGTTAATATTAAAAAGACGTAACTAGTAGTTGTGCTTTTAACTCCGGGTTGCCATACATTTTTCGGCTTAGACCGGGATGGTTTATAATGCGCCGCAGGGCAAAATATTCAAGGCGCGTTCACCATTTTGTCAAAACTGGTGTTTGGGCTTTCAAAATTTCTTATTCATGTTAGGTAAGGATAAGAATTGAACGAAATCCAGTCGATTTGTTGCAATCAAAAATGGGCTATATTGAATTTTTTGTTTCGTTTTTTATCGAAATGGGTTATTCTCTTGATAGTGAACAAAATATACTAAGGTAAATAGCTTATCGGTATTAGAGGCCCAAACTGGGTCACCGGGAACTTACGACAAATCCCAGGATGTATGGTACCCTGGTATATTAACTCTTAGATCTAAAATTAAAGTTTAATTTGTCTTGGCAAAGGGTGATAGGTGCAATAAAATAAAGCCATTTATGAAGGTTCTTAGTGAGTAAAGAAACCAACTGTTGCAAAATGAATCTATTTCTATTCGATTGTTTTTATATTTAATGCTTATTATACAGGCTCTATATATTGTTTATATAGTGAGCTTCTGTCTAAACCTGTTAAAATATAAATTCATTTTAAGGGTGAAATGTGTTTATTATTTTATCCATGGTTTAACGATTTAAAAGTAGTTGTCAGGCACGAATTTGGCGTTGGTCACATGACATTTATCTGTTCATGTTATTGGCTCGCAGCTACAATTTGGTGCAGCGAGACTACTGTATAGTGACAATGCTTCTAAGAAGCTAGGTAGGTAATAAATAAAAATTGGACAGTATGCCACGCAGAGTAATAAAATACAATTTTTTGTTAGGCATGGGCGTCCATAAAGAGGGTAGTTGCCCCTGTCTCTTGACCAAGGGGGAGAGGGGGGAGGGGGGGGGGGTAAATATACTTTTTACTAACTTTTGTTAGAGGGAGTTTATGAAACGACTGCGACATTTTTTTTGTAGGAATCACTTTTGATAGAAGTTCTTGAAAACGCAAAGTTTTGTTTTTTTTGTAGCCACTTTTGAACGATGGAGAAAGTGTAGAAAAGGCTGCGAAGTATTTTATTTTATAGAATTAACTTTTGAGAACTTACACGTTTTTTTGGCTACCCCCCTATCACTTTATGTTTATAAGAAACATTAATACCGTGATTTTGTATCGGATTGGCGCGACGATACGGTACTACCTCCTGTTGTTTCTGTGTTACTAAAAAAAAATTTAGGTACTTACTTTTTTTTCTTTTGAAGGTGCAGCGCAACTAATCGTCAAAAACATACCACTTTGAAAAAAAAATAATTATAATGGCACGGAACGCGACGGACAAAATACTGCGCGAGTTAGTAACCACAGTCAACACATCCTGGAACCAGCGGGACTTATCTTCTGTTTTATAAATAAACATGGTGAAAAATTTGTAATATAAGAAAATTTTGATTGAAAAACTATTGACCTTAGGAAGTATTTGATAACCAATGCTGAAAACCTTTAGTTTCAGGGTAGGCCTGTGCCTCCCAATTTTGAAAATTTGACAGTATATGCTAGTGCTGATGGGGGCGATCGGGCTAAAATATATTTATAATGGTGGCACTTTCCGTTATACCGGAAGTAAGTGTCAACTTGCTTATTTTAAAAAGAATACTCTATATATTACTACATTTTTGCATTCTACGCAAGAATTTAGGCATATCTTGTATACCATGTCCTATACCTATGTCTAAGCGTTTTAGATATTTTTAATAGATTTTTTATAATATTTTGATAACTATTAATACAGGGTGTTTAAACAATACGATTAAAAATTAAATTAAAAAACTGCAAAAAGACTAGATTTTCAAATGGAAATACACAAATTTTATAATTATTTCTTATTTAGCATTAAAAATAAGGGTAAGTTTGTATATTCCAAAAAATTTTAGTTTTAGAAACATTGCCAACTTAATATTTTTATATGGCGATTTTGCTACAGATTTTAAGTTTAGCTACTTTTAGTTGGCTATAACGGCGTTGAAAAACAATCAAATGCGAGAAAAATTTATGAAGCTGTCACTTACCATTTAAACATCATTAATTATCATGCCTGTGCGCTTAAATTGTACATACAAACGAAGATTATTTAAATTTATTTATTATTTATGGAGAATGTGTTAAAGTTATATCAAGAACATGGGACCAGGACCGCGCCGTACATAAGGGCAAAGTCGTGTGGTGCACGTCGGCGCCGAGGCGCCGAAGGCGCCGAAAAGCCTTAAAACTCAAAAGTAAAAAAAAAGATAAAGCAACAAACAACATTGTCAAAACAAAATTTATAATGATAAAAAAAAACAGTAAGGAATTGCTAGCTATTACATTGTTTTTTATTTGTTTATTATTTTATTTTTTCTCTTTGAGACGAGGGAACCGAATTTCTCGAAAATAATATATTTTCCAAATGAGAGTACGCAATAATAGCATTTATTCGATCGAATACGTAGCATGATAACATGAATTGTGTAAACTCAAACAAATCTGATTTTATTCATGTTTGAGCTTGAAATTTGGCTTGCAACGAGCCAACGAGCGGACAAGCGTTTTTTTCTTGTCTGAGCTTGCAATGTACGAAACTTTATATATTAAGCACTGCATCGGTCGCGATTTCATTTGTTGCCAGATGCTCGATCGATAATTAACTTAGCGAAGTGAAAAGGTGCATGGGGTAAAAGATATATGTTTTTGAAACTTTAGTTTTTTGTAGTTTTACAGATTTGTGTTTTGTGTTGTGAATTAAGGTGAGTTTATCTAAAATTTATTTTTTATTTTAGATTTATTAAAATATTAAAAGCCAAAAACTTGCATCTCAAAAATCATTTTATATTTCATTATATAAACATCACTGTTAATTGAAGTAAATTTAAAAAGAATAATTGATAAGCACTAATATAACTATTTATAAAAATTTATAAATTTTGAAATAAGTAATGTTGAGAAAATATTTTCGAGTTTGAGTTTGAGACGTCGAAACATTTCCATTTTTCATGAATAATTTGTCAAGTTGTTTACTTACGTAGGTATTAATTTCTTTACAGTATACAGGATGTCAGAAAAAAAGAAGAAATTGTCTGGATACCAAAATTTGATGAATAAAAGAAAAAGAGAGGAAGAACTGGAAAAACATGTCAAAATTACGCATTTTTTTTCAAAACCCGAGTCTACTTTGACAAATATTAATAACAACAATAATACAGCTGAATCCCAATATACTGAACCTGTACTTGAAACAAGTATCAGCAGCAGACAAGAAACTGATCTAGAAAGCAAACCATCAACATCTTCAAGTTCCGCTGATAATGAGAAATCAACACCTTCAAAAATTACCAGAACGGAAAATATGAGTCAACTTTCGAAAGATGCAGCACTATGGCCAAAGAAATTACGTCCTAATAATATTCAAGAATTAGTAGAACGTGGCCCTGCTCATTATCAAAACAAAAAGGATATTTATCCGAGAGATAGTTCGGAGTCGGGGCGTAAGTTTTCCAATAGTTACTTCTTTAGAATTTTACCGAACAAAGAAAAAATTGAGCGTTTTTGGTTGTTGTATTCCGAAACAAAAAATTCACTTTACTGCTTCTGTTGTAAAATTTTTAATGACAGCGATTTGAAATCTGTTCGCCTTAGTGATGAATCTGGTTACAATGACTGGCAGCATTTAAGTGAACATTTAAACATTCATGAAAAGAGCAAGTTACATATCGAAAATGTTCTAAAATTGCTAGATCTTTCTAACCGTTTGAATAAAAATGAAATAATTGATTCTGAAATTCAAAATGTAATAAACAGAGAAACTAAATACTGGCAAGCTGTTATAGAAAGAATTTTCTACGTGATTCAGTTTTTAGGTGAGCAAAATTTAGCTTTTCGTGGAAGTAGTAATAAGTTGTTTGAGAAAAATAATGGTAACTTTTTAAAATGCATAGAAATTATTTCCAAATTCGACCCGATTATGTCAGAACATACAAAACGCTCTCAAATAAAAGATCACAAAAACTATCTCGGGGATAAAATACAAAATGAAGTAATCAACTTGATCGGTGAAAATATCAAATCCAAAATTTTAGAACTAACTAAAAAGGCAAAATATTATTCCATATTATTAGACTGCACTCCTGACTCTAGTCACCAAGAACAAATTTCAGTTTGTATAAGATTTGTTAATTTAAAGAACACGGGAAATAGTATAGAAGAACATTTTTTATTATTTTGTCCTATAGATGATGTGTCGGGTGAAGGCCTAACAAAGTCTCTTTTGTCGGCGTTAGAGAAAGAAGGTTTAAATATCAACGACATGCGGGGTCAGGGTTACGACAATGGGGCAAATATGCGTGGTAGGCATAATGGTTTACAAAAAAAAATTTTGGATTTGAATCCGCGAGCTTTCTTTGTTCCTTGTTGCAATCATAGCCTAAATTTAGTCGTCAATGATGCCGCAAAATCGAATACTTTGAGCATCAATTTTTTTTCTTTAGTTCAAGAACTGTTTGTATTTTTTTCAGCTTCTACTAAACGCTGGTCAATTCTGAAATCTAATTTATCTAATGTAACAAATTTGACTTTAAAACCTTTATCGGATACTCGATGGTCTAGTAGAATAGACGCAATAACTTCTTTAAGGTATCAACTTGGGGAGGTTTATGATGCTCTGTTTGAAATAAGCGAAGGAAACTTTGAAAATAACGTAAAAAATTTGGCTGCATCGTTGGCCAAAAAATTGCAAAATTTTGAGTTCATTTGCATTCTTATATTGTGGTATAATATTTTAAGTAAAGTTAACATTGTTAGTAAAATTATTCAAAAACCGAACTTTGATGTTGCTCAGTGTTATAATCATTTAAATAATTTGAATAATTTTTTGAAAGCTTACCGCTCTGATAAAGGTTTTAATGATCTTTTAATTGATGCTAAAGAAATAGCATCCAGCTTAGACATAGAACCTACATTCAAAAAACAAAGAGGTCTAAAACCGCGAAAAATAAAAAAAAACATTTTGATTATGAATGTGACGATGAACCGATCCAGGACGAAACTATAAAGTTCAAAGTTGATTGTTTTTTCAATGCTCTAGATGTAATCATAACATCAGTGGATGAGAGATTCAAATTACTTTCTTCTTACTCTAATAATTTCGCGTTTTTATGGAATATTGATAAATTTAAAAATTATTCTGAAAACGAACAATTAGAATTATGTCAAAAAGTAGAAAATTTATTAAATGACAAAACTCGCAATGAACGAGACATAACTGCCGTGGAACTTGTTAAAGAATTGCAATATTTACAAAATTTTGATGAAAAAGTTATTACGTCTCCAGAAGAAACTTTAAATTATATAACAATTAACAACTTAGCGGATTCTTTTCCTAATACGAGCATAATACTTCGTATTTTATTAACAATGCCGGTTTCGGTTGCTACCGCAGAACGATCTTTTTCAAAACTCAAAATAATAAAAAATTATTTAAGATCGACCATGGGGCAAAACCGACTAAGTAATCTTGCTATCATTTCAATAGAATCGGACCAGCTAAAAGAATTAGACACCGAAGATTTAATTAAACAATTTGCAAAAATTAAAGCACGAAAAGCTCAATTCACTTAGCTAAAATATTAATAACAATACCTAATACCTCGATATTAACCTTAAAAAGGTGACATGTTGCATTATTAAAATAATATATTGTTTTGTTTTTATTTGTCGATCAGTTTCGTCCTGTGATATATAAACGAGTATTTTTTATGTTTTAAATATTTTTTTTATTTCTTGTGCTTTTGTATCATATATTACATTTGAAACTAAAATACAAAAATTTTGAGTTGTAATACTGTTAGAATATATTTCTGTTTTCTATAAGTTTATAATTATGTTATGTATATCAATGAGAAAATACTTGTATGGCTTGTACTTGTAAAATATAAAAATAAATTTATGAATATACTTTTTAAAATTATTGTTCAATTCAATAGTGGATAATAATACCTAACTTAACCCGTATCTGTACTCACATATGAACGTTGAACGAATTTGGGGCGTTATTTTAAATTTGCACAAGGGCGCCAAAAGTGCTAGGCGCGGGCCTGCATGGGACACATTTGCCAATCGATATCCGCAAAACAGAAGCCATCACAATGTGCTTATTAATAATGTTCAACAGTTTTGGGATATACAAACTTACCCTTTTTTAATGCTAAACTAATAGTAATTATAAAATTTGGGTGTTTCCCTTTGAAAATTTAGACTTTTTGCAGTTTTTTCAATCTTATTGTTTAAACACCCTGAATTAATAGTTATCAAAATATTATAAAAAATCTAATAAAGCAGGTCCTTTATAACAAGGAATCCCGCTTAAATTAAATAAATATAAGGCTTCTTTATAGAAAAAATTGATAATTATTTTAAGGCTTGCAAACGTCATTCTTAACAGAAAAATTCAAATATGTCAAAAACGCTTAGATATTTATAGGTATAGGCATACGGGGTAGGGACTTTAACTGGAATAAATTCGATATTATTAAACCTGCTGAAGTTGCGCCTACAAAATTTGGTATGTGGGGGTTTTAGAGCATGCGGAATTGGATTATGATGTCGGCGCAGTTGCCAGATTTCTCAGCTTTGCGCTACACGTAGTAATTTTGTTATTTTAAATAGAATGCCCTATTTATTTTTATTGCAGTGAATTGGTAGTGTCAAATTTAGTAAGATCTCAAATTTACAAAATTCTATCTTCACTAGTTTCTGAGCTATGGCAACACTGAAGTTCCCTTAAAAAGTACCGGGACGCTTGTCTACCTCCATAGTTACTAAGTTATTGACAAGATTCAAGAAAAGTTCTTGTCTTTTCAAAATGGCCTATTTAACTTAGACTTTAAAAATAGAAATTCTCATGGTACTTTTTAATGGAATTACAGTATTGCCATAGCTCAGCAATTAGTGAAGATAGAATTTTTTTAATTTGGCATCTTATTAAATTGGACACGCCCAATGCACTGCAATAAAAATAAATAGGGCATTCCATTTAAAATACTTATTAAAATTACTACGTGTAGCGCAAAGCTGAGAAATCTGGCAACTGCGCCGACATTATAATTCAATTCCGCATGCTTCAATACCATACATACTAAATTTTGTACGCGTAACTTCAGCAGTTTTAATAATATCGAATTTATTCCAATTAAAGTCCCCACCCTGTACAAAATCTGCCTAGAATCTTACGTAGAATGCAAAAATGTAATAATATATAGGATGTTCTATTTAAAATAAGCACGCTAATACTAGGGTTGCTAACCCTCCCGAATTAGTCGGGAGGCTCCCGCTTTTTAACTTAACCTCCCGCCTCCCACGCACTTAAACAAAACTCCCGCTTTTCCAATAACACGACGGACGCCTAATAACTGTACAGCTGCCTTAGAGAGGGGCGACCTTTTTTTTTTAGAAAGCACGTTTGATTATAGGAGGAAGAAATATAAAAGGCACGCCACAGCAAGGTCAACGGGGTATCGACCTTTTTTTTTTAAATCATCAATATAATTATTTTAAGCACCTCAAAAAAAACTTGTCCTCCAGGCACTATCCACTTCCCGCTTTTCAATTTTTAAAATCTGGCTACCCTAGCTGACACTAACTTCCGGTGTAACCGGAAGTACCACCATTATGAATTTTTTTTAGTCCGGTCGTCCCCATCAGCATTACCACGATGGCAAATTTTGAAAATTTTTCTATGTATAGTTTTCCATATATAGTTCGAAGCGGTTCCCGGTGGAACACGAACACCCTGTTTGCAGGTGCTTTTATACCTATTATTAATTAACACTTCAAACTTTCTGCTCTACCTAATTTTATTTTTTGTAAATATTCTATAGCTTTAATAATAAAATAAGACAAAATTTAAAAGATATATCCGTATAACGATTAGGTACATTATTTTAACTAAGAATACAATAACAAGTACTTATTTTCCACAAAACAAATTTCTCGTCTCCGAAATAAAATCAACCAAAACTCATTAGCATAATAAAGAACCTACCGCCTTGCATCGTGCTTTCAGTGTGTGTCGATGTTTACGGAATATTTTTCACCACGTCATAAGCTCGCTAGTATGCCCACTTCGGGTGAAACTCTCTTGCAAATAAATTTCTTGCTGCACAAAGTTCCGCCTTAATAGGAAATTTCGTAATATACACAGACACGGTGGTAATTTATTCCCATCTAATTTATCACACTGTCTTAGTTGCTTCATTAAAAAACATATCAAATTTGATAGAATTATTGCAGTAAGTGGGCGTTTATATTTAAACGATTTATTTCAATGTATATTATATTCATTAACGGGTTTGGTTTGTGATAAAACCAAACTGTTTATGAAATCAAACTTTGCATTAATAATATGTGCCTTATTTGGTAAGAAAAAGATTTAAAAAAGTTATATTGATGATTTAAAATAGAATCAATGTTGTTGATATATTAATAATTTTTAAAGTTATAAACAAAAACAATATGAGTATGCTTAACTTTATTTGCAACGTCATGTATATTACGTGTTAATTTTAATTTTTGTTTTTTATTCTGAATGTTAGGTCTGATGATGCCCATAGTTTAGGGCGAAACATGTCACCCATTGATTAAATTTTAAGACATGATTGAGACTTTGACTTTGAGTTTCCCCATTTTAAAAAATTTATTAGGCTCGCCTGATAGATATTGTAAGTATCTTTTATGATTGTTAAGTCATACCCATACCTAAATTCACTAGTTTTGGCAATACTTCGATTTTTATTTAAATTTTGGTGAAAAAAACTATAGTTTTATTTTTCTAGTAAGCCATGACCAGCAAAGTCGAAACAAATGTAATTGAATATAATGTCATGTTTATAATTATTATATTTATATTTATAATGTTTGTGAACTTATTTTCAATATCAAGTTGCGTAATAAAAAAGAAGTTTTGTTTAATTTAATAAATACGTAACTAACTATAGTTATCAATTTATTATAATATGACATTATATTCAATTACATTTGTTTTTACTTTGCTGATCATGGCCTACTAGAAAAATAAAAACTATATTTTTTTTCACCAAAATTTAAATAAAAACAGAAATATTGCCAAAACTAGTAAATTTAGGTATAGGTATGACTTAACATTAATAAAAGATACTTACAATATCTATCAGACGAGCCTAATAAATATAGGGTGTCTCATTTGAAAAAACAGAGTTATTTTATTTTAAAATTTTGTATATTTGTATGTCAACAGAAAACACCCTGTACAAAATTTTGGGTACTTAAACATTTAAGACAGTTTTTCTATTTCTAAACTTAAGAGCTGACAAGAAATTTTCGATGTTCGATACTCTTATTGAGAAATACAGGTAATTTTTTACTATAATGATTTTTTCAAAATTTTAAGTATTTTATTTGGCAACGTTGCAAAAAATTAAAAAACTAAATATGGCGTCATATGGATAATTTTGTAAGGAAACTAAAAATGCTAAAATATATCGGGTGTTCCATTTAAAAAAATGTATCTTTTTATTGTCCTATTTTTCTGGACCATCCTGTATGTTTAAAAATAATTTTAGAACATATGTTTTTTTATACCTCACAGTTTTTATAGAAACTTTTTCTTGATATCTTTAATAGAGACGGTATATTACTTTGTCAGACAAATGGGCCACCCTGTATCTAATACAGCAGGAAAAGGTCGTCACTCTATAACTCCACCTTGTAGATCTAATCTTAAACGTTTTAACTGCGTCTCCAGGCGTATTAGGTACTACAAGTCATTGTAGCAACTGCATATAAATTCGACGCGTTGAGATCTTATTCAATTTTTGACGGGTTAGATAATTTTAATAGGTGAGTAGGTTAAAAATGCAAGGGTTATTCCGAGCCTATACGCAATTCAGACATTCGAAATACGTGGGTTTTAGTTTTGAGAAGAAGAAGAAAAAAATATTTTATTTTTGTAAAAAATTATTTATATGCAAAGGACCCCGCTTTCGGCTAATTTTTCAGAATTTTCAGTATTTCCTAGATCTTGACGTCCTGATTAAAAGTGTCCATGGCCGTAATCCAATCCTATGACTACTTTTTGAGTTATGGCCTTTTAAAGTTGGCAACTTCTTACTTTGAGATTTTATGCATTGTCTGGAGTTTTCACTTGTTTCTTAAAAACTATCAACTTTTTTATATTTTTTTATTGATGGGATAGGAGGCCTTTAGTTTTCTTTTACTTATATAGAAATAAAATATGTACAGAATGTTGAATAATTTATAAACGGAATAAATAACTACTAATATTAAAAAATTATGAAAATCCAATTTTTTTTTTAAATTTTGAAAACAAACGGCTAGATTTTATTCATATATTAATATCTTGTAGCACCAAGCTGTGGATGAAAAAAAATGGGTATATAGGTTGACGTAGAATATATTACCAGGTATTTTATTTTTCAAAACAAAATTGAAAATTCTCCTGAAAACGTAATAAACGTATTTTAGTTGATTCATTTAATTATTCTGCCAATCTGTAACAATTTTATTTTACAATAATTATTCTCTAACACATTCTTATCTTAGATATACAGGGTGAACCAGTTACACTGATTTACACAAAAGAAAACTTTTAAATATAGGAAAATTAAAAATAAAAAAAATTGGGTCACAATTCTACCATTGTAAAAATATAAATAATGAAAAAAAAATTTTGGTATGACTCTAAGATAATCTAAACGTATCATGTACAAGAGCCAAGGTATTTTATGAAAAAAATATTTTCTAATTTAACAATAATATTTAGTCATTTGCTAAAAAAAAACATTTTCCTATATTTAAAAGTTTTCACTTGTGTAAATCATTGTAATTGTTAGAGAATAATTATTGTAAAATAAAATTCAGTTAAATCAGTTCAAAGTCGTTTATTACGTTTTCAGGGGAATTTTCAATTTTTTTTTTTGAAAAATAAAATACCCGGTAATATATTCTACGTCAACCTATACCCATTTTTTTATCCATAGCTTGATACTACAAGCTATTAAAATATAAACAAAATCTAGCCGCTTGTTTTCAAAATTCAAAAAATGAGTAAAATTTTTTTTTTGGATTTTCATAATTTTTTAATATAGTATTTATTTAATCCGCTTATAAATTATTTAACATGTACATATTTTATTTCTATATAAGTGAAAGAAAACTTATGGCCTACTTTTCCACCAATAAAAAAAATAAAAAAGTTGATACTTTTTAAGAAACATGTGAAAACTCCAGACAATGCATACAATCTCAAAGTAAGAAGTTGCCAACTTTAAAAGGCCATAACTCAAAAACTAGTCATAGGATTGGATTACGGCCATGGACACGTTTAATCAGGACGTCCAGATCTAGAAAATACTAAAAATTCAGAAAAATTAGCTTAAAGCCATTTCCTATAAGCTTTGTGCAGGGTCCTTTAAAAAAAAGATATTTAGCAGTTTTTAAAATATTTGCAATATTCCATTCTTTTTGAAACCCTATTATTTTATGCTATTAATTAGAAGGGAATTCATACTTTTAAAAATATGTATAAATTTGGACGAATTTAGAGGAGAATCGGGTTATCCGGTCAGTCTCACTACGCTATCTATGCTCAGCCAAATAATGCAATTCAAAATTAAAAACGACTAGAAAAAAGTGCCCAAAAGGTATTTTACGGTCTTTCACCATGTGATGTACACATACGAAGGTTACTAAAAAATGAGAAAATAATGCCTGCCAATGTCATTAATGCCACAATCAAAGTTGCTGGTTAGTTAATTATTCTTAAAAATCTTTATAATATCTACTTATTTATCCTCCTAGTTGACCGAATTTTATAGCAACAAAAGATACGTAACCAGTAAAAACTACTAACAAACGGAGTAGCTCACTGTAACATTTTAAGTGACCGGAATTCTACCCACCTGACTGGGATTCCCCCACCTCACCTATACTATTAGGTATCAAAAACTTGACTATTACCGATTACAACCGCAACAAAGGGGTCCTATAATATTTATTGGTGATTGTGGAGTAAAATCATTTTTTTTTAAATAAACTGCTGGCCAATTGCTTTCGAGCAAGAAAAATTTCTCCTAAATTTAATAGTAATTATTTTATATACAGGGTGTTAAAGAAGACGATGATTTTTGCTCCAATTTTAATGACGTGTAACTTTCACAATAAAATTTTTAAATTTTATCACTCTACGTCAATTGAATCACTGGTTCATAACAAAGAAAGCCATTTGTAAAATTTTTGATATCTGCTATATTTTAAGAAATACCGATTTTTTTGGAAAACGTTGCTTTATTTCAACTTATTGGTAGCTAGATCTCACTGTACGTTGTATCGTGCAAACTTTGCGGATGATTCTTATATTTTATGAAAAGCTTGATTATGTTTAGTTACAATAGTTGTATATAAATATTATGATGTACAGTGGCGTACTTATAAACACCTATATGTCTATGGTTTATGAGTATCTCACAATTCTTCACGATTGTTTTATCAATTGGAAAGTACTATAAAAAATATATTTTTTTTTGTGATAATCTTGACTCAAATTAATACACTTGGATGAACGGGGTTTCGTTTGACGGCAGCTAGTTATATTTAATATGAAAGTCTCTTTCAATGTAAGTTTAGTTTTGGGAATAGTGTTCAGGTATCTAATATATTTTTTATAGTACTTTCCAATATAAAACAATCGTGAGAAATTGTGAGATACCCATAAACCATAGACATATAGGTGTTTATAAGTACGTCACTGTACATCATAACATTTAGGTACAACTATTGTTACTGAACATAATCAAGCTTTTCATAAGGTATAAGAATTACTCGCAAAGTTTGCACGATACAACGCATAATGAGATCTAGCTACTAATAAGTTTAAATAAGCAAGGTTTTACAAAAAAAATCGGTATTTCTTAAAATATAGCAGATATCAAAAATTTGACAAATTACTTTCTTTGCTATGAACCAGTGATTCAATTGACGTAGAGTGATAGAATTTAAAAATATTATTGTGAAAGTTACACGCCATTAAAATTGGAACAAAACCATCGTCTTCTTTAACACCCTGTATATACAAATTTTTTGACAGTTAAAGAAAATCCAACATTGACCATTGTTTCCCAAGGGATAAATCTATCAACCATTTACAACCGTAGGTCGATATCATATCTGGTTCAGAAAATATTAACTGTTAAATTAAGGCGAAAGCAATTGTCCAGCAGTTTAATTTTTATAAGTTTCTCTGTAGCCAAAAATATTTTATTAAATTGGAATTACCCACAAGTAGAAAATATTTTCATGAACTTAATTTACAGAAAAGATTAATGGAGTTTTAAAATCCAAAGTTAATATGGCCGTCTTGTATATTATTGTTCATGTAAAAGGTTTTTGTAACGTCTTCGTCTTACGATTTTAATGACTTTTTTATGCTAATTTGTTAATGAATGAACAATAATGCATTATTGAACTGTGCGCTTGTCTCAATTAAATTGAAGTCAGCGTGTATTAAGGGGGCCGAATATACTCTAAAATCTATGGCCAGTTTATCATATACGTCGACTCATTATTCTATTTTTCAAGTAGAATCTTGGAACAGTAATTATAAAACTAATTATTTTTATTTTAATGTAAAAATGTGGTTTAAAGTCAGAAAGAATAATCTTTTTCGACAAAGTTTTTCGAAAGTTCAACTTACAATAGCACATTATATACAGGGTGGCTTTTTAATATTAATATTATTAGAAAAAAAATGGTTTTCACCTCCCAATCTTAATTTTAATTTAAAATAAGAATTTATCTAAAAGTTAAAATTTGCGATTTAACATGTTAAAACAAAAAAAACGGTTTTAAGATTTAACAAGTTAAACCGGAAGTTGTAACTAAATAAAATAAGATAAGGAGGTAAAAGTGATTTTTCTGTCAAAGTCTGAAAAGGCCATATTTTTTGTATTTATGTTTGTTACAGTGGTAGATTTGTGACCCAATTTGGTATTCAATGGAGGGAGTTTGTTGGGAGGGGTCAAATAAAACAGGGCAACCAATTGGTTTCAATGCCGACGTTTATAGCGTCATCCTCAGGGAACTACAATGGATGTAAATTATTAGTATTTTAGATTACATAAAAAAAATGGACAATAGAAGTACAAATGTTAAACATTAGTTACTTTAGTTAAATATTCACAAACAAACAGAAAAATAAATAAAATATGGAAAATTTCTATATTATATAGGTAGAAACTATACACTAGTAGGTGTATATTATTATAATTATGTGTATGTGGTTACTATTATTCTCAAGAAAATATGTATATAAACGTGTAGACACAAAATTAAACGTTTTACGAGAGTAAAAGTTACAGGACATTCAATTAGGTAACAATCATACAATAAGTACTAGTTCAACTTAAATAAGTATTAAAAAAATTTTTTTTTCTTACTTTTCTAACTTTTTTCTCCTTTTCGTGGAGTACTAGTCTTCAGAAAAATAAACAATGTAAAAAAACTAACAAATCAATGATAGACTCACCGAAAAAGACAGGCTTCCCTGGTCAATATTTTTAATTTAAAAGATGCTTATCTATATTTTCCTAAATATAATATTGACCAGGGAAGCCTGTCTTTTTCGGTGAGTATCATTGATTTGTTAGTTCTTTTACATTGTTTATTTTTCTGAAGACTAGTACTTCACGAAAAGGAGAAAAAAGTTTGAAAAGTAATAAGAAAATTTTTATTTTTTTAAAATATTTATTTAAGTTGAACTATTACTTATTGTATGATTGATACCTAATTGAATGTCCTGTAACTTTTACTCTCGTAAAACGTTTAATTTTGTGTCTACACGTTTATATACATATTTTCTTGAGAATCATAGTAACCACATACACATAATTATAATAATATACACCTACTAGTGTATAGTTTCTACCTATACAGGGTGATTCTCGTTGAGTGGCCTATTAGAAGATCTCGGAAACGAGTAACCCTATCTTTCTAAAAATTTGACAGCAGGCATAATTGGTTTTGGGCTTTTAAAACCTTATATTTTGACGTTTTTGTTACTTCCGGTTATACCGGAAGTTAATGCCAACTTTGCTATTTCAAATGAAATACCCTGTATATTTTAGAATTTTTGATTACCTTCTTAAAATCTAAATAACTTTTGTTAATAATAATCTATTCCTATCTCTAACCGTTTTTGAGATATGAATTATAAAAGGATTTTTTTGTGTAAAAACGCTCCGAGAAAAAAGTTTAGTAACTCTGAAACTAATAAAGGTAAACATTTAAAATTTTCGAAGCTTTGAAGTAATACATAGATCTTTAGTTTAAATTACTTAGGTTTCACGTGTTTTATACAGGAAGTTCTTAAAATTGTGCCAATGTTTCCATTTAAATAAATGTGCATAAATCAATTTTTGCAAATGGAACACCCTATTTTTTAGCTTACTAACGTGTAGAGAATTAAATTTCCTATCTAAATGCCTAATATGTTACAATCCACATTTTTAGTGGTTTTGGAATTATGAGCAATTTAAATAAAAAATCTTAAAATTTCTGTTTGTGTTAATGCGACATTATTTTTGACTGGGACTTTCTTTTGGCTTTGAATGAAAACGAACATAGGCAGTTAATAACAAATGGTAATAAAGCTCAAAGTCAAACGAAAATCCCAGTCGAAGCCTTCTTTTCAAAAATAATGTCGCATTAACACAAAAAGAAATTTTAAGATTTTTTATTTAAATTGCTCATAATTCCAAAACGACTAAGTTGTGGATTGTAACATATTAGGCATTTAGATAGGAAATTTAATTCTCTACACGTTATTAAGCTAAAAAATAGGGTGTTCCATTTGCAAAAATTGACTTATGCACATTTATTTAAATGGAAACATTGGTATAATTTTAAGAACTCCCTGTGTGAAAAACGTGAAACCTAAGTAATTTAAACTAAAGATCTATGTATTACTTAAAAGCTTAGAAAATTTTAAATGTTTACCTTTATTAGTTTCAGAGTAACTAAACTTTCTTCTCGGAGCGTTTTTATACAAAAATATCCTTTTATAATTCATATCCCAAAAACGGTTAGAGATAGGAATAGATTATTATTAACAAAAGTTATTTAGATTTTAATAATATTAAATCAAAACTGTTAAAATATCCAGGGTGTTCCATTTGAAATAGCAAAGTTGGCACTAACTTCCGGTATAACCGGAAGTAATAAAAACGTCAAAATATAATGTTTTACAAGCTCAAAACCAATTATGCCTGCTATCAAATTTTTAGAAAGATAGGGTTACTCGTTTCCGAGATCTTCTAATAGGCCACTCAACGTGAATCACCCTGTATATATAGAAATTTTCCATATTTTATTTATTTTTCTGTTTGTTTGTGAATATTTAACTAAAGTAACTAATGTTTAATATTTGTACTTCTATTGTCCATTTTTTTTTATTTAATCAAAAATACTAATAATTTACATCCATTGTAGTGCCCTGAGGATGACGCTATAAACGTCGAAACGTCGGCATTGAAACCAATTGGTTTCCCTGTTTTATTTGACCCCTCCCAACAAACTCCCTCCATTAATATTTGTTATTTGTTTGTTCTGGATTACTGATGGCCACTTGTCCTTTCGAACATTCAGCCAGATTGCACTTGGACCTACATCTTAACCACGATCCTCAGTCATGCGACACCGCCCAAGGGCTATCAACCCTCTGTTTCTTGCCATTGCATGACCTACTGATTGGGAGTGTGTACATTCTTCCGCACCCCACGAGATATCCGGTCTCATCCGGCCTGGTTACCGGCGTGAATGGTGTGGGTTGGGAGATTTTACACTCCTTTCTGCATTCTTTAACCTGCTAAATTTCGGACATACTTTTTTTATTGTCCGTATGCCCACTCCGAGGATCGAACTCACCTCTGAGCCACTGCCGTGTTTTTTTTATATCAATATCTCAAAAACAATTGAGTTTAGACATATGATATTTTATACAAAAAAAACGTAGAATTTTGTGGAGAATTAGAAAATAATATAATATGTAGGGTGTTCAATTAAAAAAAAGTATGTTTGATATGCCCTGACTATTTGGGATACTCTGAATAATTTAAAATAATTTTAGATTATAGAACTAATGCATCTATAATACTATTTTTGAAAAATATTAAAAAGTTAAGTATAGTTTAGATGCTATGAAATCCTGCGTTGGGATTTGGACATCACCCTTTAATTTTTACTAATTATTTGAATTTATTCAAGGTAATATTTATATGCCATGTAGTATTGTATTATAAACATAACATTTACCATCATAAAAATTGACACAAGGTAATTTATTACAAATAGTAAAGGACCAAGAACTGAACCTTGGGGTACTCCACAATCAATTTTATTATTTTTTTATATCATGCGATTTAACAATACTACGGGCGACCTTTCAGACAAATATAACTCTACAGTCACAAAATCCAAGTTTCTTCAACAATTTTTTGTGATAAACACAATTGAAATCTTTCGAAATATCAAAAAATATTAGTGCTGTAATTATACAAAACTGTCAAGTGTCCATGTTTGGAGCATAGTAACCCACAGTTTTATGATATCAAAATTTTGAATTTATGGCTATTGTCACGCCCAGATTTAGGGTGCGACGCGGGCGTAAAGTTAACTACGGGACCTTAGCGACTATCAGAAAAACAAAGGGATTTCGAAAACAAATTTATTAAAATGTTCAAATAATATTTACCAGAAGGGTTTACAAAGAAAATCAAAAATAATAAATAACTTTTATTTAAACCTTTAACAATGGTTTTAAGATAAAATTGTAAGTACTTACATTATAATATTCGGCTTATCGCTAGGGTCTTGATAATTTGGGCACCAACAAGTTGTTTCACCATTTTTTAACGTGGATGCATCACGAACTCCGATATTTTTTCTACCAATAATGTGCCGTTCTGTCAAGTCAGCAATTTTTCCCACTTTAGGGAAACTACGAACTTAGGTCGTATACCTCATTTCTGCTGACTCGATGACTCGACAATAATTGATAGATCGGGATGCGCGTATAACATTTCATTATTACAACTTTATTAGGTTTGTTTAATAAACTTGAGACAGGTTTCATGTTGCGAGGAATGACCTGTGTTTAACGCGAACAATTTATAAAAATGGAAAATATAGATTTATGAAATGTTACTGTTCGCCTTCGTGACGTATTATAAATCAAAATTAAAAAAAAATGTTGACGCCCAAATATGCATTTTCACTTTTTACCAAAAAATATAAATATGTTGGTACGCCCACCTTAAGCCAATCTTACAGTCATGCATAGGAAATGTGAAGTAAATGAAATTGAAATCTAATTTGGTTCTAACAAGGCTACAAAGTCATTAGGGAAAAGAAGTGTAAGTTTATACCAACCAGCGTATATGGTTCACACGTTTTTCAGATTAAAGATAATTTAAAAAATGCTTAAACAACGTTTAGTATTTTACAAAAGTTAAATTTTGAGTTTTACCTGGCAAGCTTTTGGGGGCAGAGGGGGATAAATATCTGCTTTTAATAGGATAGCGTCTCTTTAAGTTTACAACTGGCGTATAATAACACCCCCCCCGTACACGTACAAGTACAAACCTACTTTTAGTCCTTATAAAGTTAGTATTTTTCTTATTGACTGTAAAATTGAAGAATCGGTTTCGTCCGTGTGCGAAATTTAAAAAAATTATATCTATTTTACACAATTTTGGCTATTTTATAACAAATATTACAATAAAAACACATACGTATAGTCTATTTCAGAAAGTTGTAGAGTAATAAAAGCTCATTAGGTATGCAAAGGGACTACAGAGTGACTCAACGAATATTTAAGCCACTTTCATAATTTGGCATTGATTTCATTGCAGTTTTTTTTCCTTTCATCAAGTGTAGGTAGTATCACCCGGGTTTGGGTCAATTTATGGGTTTTGCCTATTGTTATTCATTTACAAACACTGAAAATAGTATGACAAAGGCGTGCATTATGTACATAGTATTAGGTAAACTTATTTTTTATTAAAGAGTATAAAAAATACATTTTACAGATATAAAATTATAAAAAATCATAATATTCTTTGTAATCTTAGGAACTGTTATCTCCTCTTGACGTTATAATTAACGAGTCGACGGTCCGATTGATCAGGTGGTCAAGTTCCCACATTTTCTCCTCTTCTTTATTAACATGATGGACTGTTTTTTGCCAGTTCCCTTGTGTCACTTCCTTAATGGATTGATCCAACAGTAACTTAATGTCTTTTATTTTGAATGTCGTGTTGTGTCTTTGCCCCATGTAATAAGTTCTATAGCAGGGGTTTCCAAACTTATTTTGTCTACTGCCCACTTTGAGAATAAATTATTTTTTAGCGCCCCCATTTTTTCACATACTTAATAACCACTATAACAGGGGTTCCCAAAATTATTTTGTCTATTGCCCACTTTGAGAATAAATTATTTTTTAGCGCCCCCATTTTTTTCTCGGTCTCTTACCGCCCCCCTTTAGGCCTGTAGGGCCCACAAGGGGGCGTTATCGCCCACTTTGGGAATGAAGCAAGGGCTGTTCTATAGGATTAAACAGTATAGCTTAACGTCTTTCATTTTGAATGTAGTTAAATCATTTCACTTGCACCCATATAAGTAAGTTCTATAGGATTTAGCTCGCAATGATATGATGGTGTGCGCAGCACAGTTACACTATGCTATTCCGCTATATCTTCCACGTCATCTTTCATAAAACGATGTTTGTGTAAATTTGCTATATCTAATAGTTCCTTCTTTATAAAATTATCTTCTTTTTTTTCTTTGGTTAGTTATCATAAATAATTTAATGCACAAAATTGACCTGCGCCCATGGCCGACACTGAAATTGAGCCGAACTGGACGGAATTTCTCATTTTATTACTCTACACCTTTCTGAAATAGACTATACCTATTTAATATATCCAAGTAAAATTCAGAATAATCGTCGTGACTTTACGGAGTTCTGTTCAATCCGGACCTGGCCTAACTTCATGGGATCCCTTTTTGTAATAGTATTAGACGTTATTTATTTCGATGTTCTTTATTTTTTTTAATTAGGTACACCAGAAGTTACAGAACATATTTCTAATTAAATGTTCGTTGGTTAGGCCGCAGCATTATCTGCTGTAAATAAACGCCTTAGCAGTAATCCTTGTTAGCCACTAAATATTTTTTCAAGTTCTAATATGTACCATTCAAATAAATTTACATATTTGTAAGATTTTCATTGTTAAGATTAAATAAATTTCGTTGCTTACAAAGTTTAAATGGTGTTGTGTCAAGTTTTTTAGAAAATATTGTCGCGTTAGCTGTGTTAGCTGGCTTTTAAACAACCAAGCATGCCGTAAGATAGTTAGATCAAGATATATATCTTTTACATTTTTAATACTATTTTAATATTTTATGTGGTTTTTGAGTAGGGCGGTGTCCAAGTGTTTTTTCTATCTAATGATTAAAGTTAATTGGGGATTTGTATTTTACATATGGCACTTTTAATTGCTATTTACCGCTATATAGGTATTAAAATGAACAAATTTCCTGTGACACCTTATCTAACTAACATTAAGATCCTACGAGATATGATATTTATATTATATTTTGGTTTTAATGATTTTCCTTCTAATTAATATTATTAATGGTGTAGTTCTGGAACTCGAAGAGTTTGAATGTTATATGCTGTTGGAATGAATGTAAACGTGACAAATGTCAGCTAGTACTTATAGGTACATTATTTTTTTCTACTCCCATCTATAGTATAGTTCAGAAAGGTGTAGAGTAATAAAAGCATGTTAGGTATGCAAAGGAACTACAGAGTGACCCAACGAATATTTAAGCCACTTTCATAATTTGGCATTGATTTCATTGCAAAATTCTTTATTTTCAGCAAGTGCAGGTAGTACCACCCGGGTTTGGGTCAATTCATGGGTTTTGCCTATTGTTATCCATTCACAAACACTGAAAATGGTGTGACAAAGGCGTGCATTATGTACAAAGTATTAGGTACACCTATTTTTTTATTAAACAAATAAAATACAAAATATAATATACAAAAAATACATTATACATAAATTATATTATAAAAAATCATATTATTCTTCGTCATCTGAGGAACTGTCATGTCCTCTTGATGTTATAATTAACGGGTCGACGGTTCGATCGATCAGTTGGTCAAGATCCCATATTTTCTCCTCTTGTTTAATGAGATGATGGACCGCTTTTCGCCAGTTCTCTGGTGTCACTTCCATAATGGCTTGATAAAACAGCTTAACGTCTTTCATTTTGAATGTCGTGTTGTGTCTTGCTACAAATCCTTTCACTTGCGCCCATATAGGTTCTATAGGATTTAGTTCGTAATGATATTGCGGTGTGCGCAGCACAGTTACACTATGTTGTTCAGTTATATCTTCCACGGCATATTTCATAAAACGATGTTTGTGTAAATTTGCTATAGCTAATAGTTCCTTCTTTATTAAATTGTCTGCAAATTCAATACTTTTGGTGGTTAACCAAAAAGTCGATAATTTCTTGTTTTCTTTAAGATAAAGTTGGAATTTTCTCTGTGCGTCGTGAATGATAGCTTGCGTTATCCATAACTACTACTGAATCAGCTGGAAGATATTTTATCATTTCACCAAAATAGTCCTTAAAAACATTCGAATTCATGTCCTCGTGGTAATCTTCCAAATTAAATTACGCATGCGTGAGTAGTGAAGTTGAACTAGATGGAAACCTCATATTGGTAGTTAGTAGTCTAGTTCAACTTCATAATTAGAACTACCACTTAATATTTAATACATTTCATTAACATTTATTTTCCTCACACTTCTTTTCCATAGTTTCTGAAATGACCAGCTCACAATTCTCTTTTCTTAAACGTTTCCATTAATTTTAATTTCATATTGTCACGATAGGGAACCATAAGATCATAACATTTCATTAATCAATATTTTCCATTTTAATATTTTAATTATTATTCGCGGCAAACACAGGTCATTCCTCGTGCAACATGAAACCGGCGTCAAGATTATTAAACAATTCTAATAAAGTTGCAATTATGAAATGTTATACGGGCTTCCCGATCTATCAATTATTGTCGACTCATCAAGTCAGCAGAAATAAGGTTCACGACCTAAGTTCATTATTTCCCTAAAGTGGAAAAAACTGCTGACTTGACGAAACATCACATTATTGATAGAAAAAATATCGGATACCACTAGTGCTCCGGTCCGTGATGCATCCACGTTAAATTTGTGAAACTTGTTGGTCCCCAAATCCAAGACGCCAGCGATGGGCCCCAAAATTATGTAAGTACAATTTCATTTTCAATATTTTGTTAAAGGTGTAAATCCGAGTTGTTTATTAATTTTGATTCTCTTTGTAAACCCTTCAGGTTATTATTATTTTGATCTTTTAAATAGATTTGTTTTTAAAATCACTTTGTTTTTCTAATAGTCGCCAAGGTCCCGTGCTACCTTTACGTCCCTCGTCACACCCTAAAATTTGGGCGTGACAATATCTATCAACAGTTCATTTCACACAGCGTTGTTAAATCGTTTATTCTACATTTTAACTCTAATAGTGCCCTAAGCCTCAAAACCCCATCTATTTTTCTTTTTCACAATGTAACGTTTTGATTTCCTCACCGTTCACCGTTCTACTCATTGAACCGTTTTTCATCTAACCGATTCTAACCTACAATTTTAATAAAGAAGAAGATTTTCCTTTTCATTTCGCCAGATCTATCTCTAGACGCGTTTCGTCATATCATGACTCATCAGTAGAGCTAGGATCCGACGAAAAGAAAAGGGATCTCGAAGCTACTTAATTCAGCATACCAGCACTTCTAACAAACTTATAGAAATGAGTAAATGTTAAGAGGAAATTGCCTGTAAAGACATTCGTCACAATTACAGGAGTCCCGCTAGGCAGCGCTAACTCACATCGGTTTATTAACCGAAAACAATGAGTAAAGAAGAAGAAGATTTTCCTTTTCATTTCGCCAGATCCATCTCTAGACGCGTTTCGTCATATCATGACTCATCAGTAGAGCTAGGATCCGACGAAAAGAAAAGGGATCTCGAAGCTACTTAAGGCAGCACTTGGTGGGACACACCCGTAAGATGTGGCACGGAGCGCCATCTGTGTAGTTGTTAGACACTCTTCAGCATACCAGCACTTCTAACAAACTTATAGAAATAAGTAAATGTTAAGAGGAAATTGCCTGTAAAGACATTCGTCACAATTACAGGAGTCCCGCTAGGCAGCGCTAACTCACATCGGTTTATTAACCGAAAACAATGAGTAAAGAAGAAGATTTTCCTTTTCATTTCGCCAGATTCATCTCTAGACGCGTTTCGTCATATCATGACTCATCAGTAGAGCTAGGATCCGACGAAAAGAAAAGGGATCTCGAAGCTACTTAAAGCAGCACTTGGTGGGACACACCCGTAAGATGTGGCACGGAGCGCCATCTGTGTAGTTGTTAGACACTCTTCAGCATACCAGCACTTCTAACAAACTTATAGAAATAAGTAAATGTTAAGAGGAAATTGCCTGTAAAGACATTCGTCACAATTACAGGAGTCCCGCTAGGCAGCGCTAACTCACATCGGTTTATTAACCGAAAACAATGAGTAAAGAAGAAGATTTTCCTTTTCATTTCGCCAGATCTATCTCTAGACGCGTTTCGTCATATCATGACTCATCAGTAGAGCTAGGATCCGACGAAAAGAAAAGGGATCTCGAAGCTACTTAAAGCAGCACTTGGTGGGACACACCCGTAAGATGTGGCACGGAGCGCCATCTGTGTAGTTGTTAGACACTCTTCAGCATACCAGCACTTCTAACAAACTTATAGAAATAAGTAAATGTTAAGAGGAAATTGCCTGTAAAGACATTCGTCACAATTACAGGAGTCCCGCTAGGCAGCGCTAACTCACATCGGTTTATTAACCGAAAACAATGAGTAAAGAAGAAGATTTTCCTTTTCATTTCGCCAGATTCATCTCTAGACGCGTTTCGTCATATCATGACTCATCAGTAGAGCTAGGATCCGACGAAAAGAAAAGGGATCTTTTAATTTTTTAATGCTCAGTTAAGGTGATATCTACTTATCTACTAGTTTCTTCTTTTTTCATTTATTCTCCTGAAGATGAATGCTTCTGCATTCGAAACATGTAGAGAATTATTTAAATCATAAATATTTCTTTAATATAACAGTGGATAAAGACTTTGTGTTCTTATTTCTTTCCTTCTGAATTTTCACTCCACTTTAAGTATAGACTATTTCTTCAAATTTTCTTAATATTTTAATTCTTATATTTTTACGAACTTTCTGATAAAATGAACCAAGTTTTAATTCCATATTTTTCTTTAATAGTAATTTAACCAACAAGTACATTAATATTGGCGATTAATGATCGAAATATTTTAACGCGTGAGCGTAGCGAACGCGTTAATGTTCGAGATCATTAATCGCATTTTAATGTAAGAGTTGGTTACAATGTTTTTTCGTCGAACGTATTTTTTACTAAAGTGAAGAAAAACAGTTAACAACTTTTATTTTACAATCCAGATTTCACAATTCTACAAATACTAATGACAGCGGACGACGTTTTGGATTGACGTTTTATTATTTTGTTGATTTGTTTGCATGGCTGCCTTTAATTTTAATTACCAAAAGTGTGCATTTACAGAAAATCATGCATTAATAGGGGTCATTAATGAATGATTTTGGGAAATCGTGCATTTACAAAAATCATGCATTAATAGGGGTCATTAATGAATGATTTTGGGAACGTTAATATCGGATGTAAATACACGGTCGACGGAAAAATAATTTATTCC
This sequence comes from Polydrusus cervinus, assembly GCA_935413205.1. Lineage (NCBI taxonomy): Eukaryota > Metazoa > Arthropoda > Insecta > Coleoptera > Curculionidae > Polydrusus > Polydrusus cervinus. Next base: position 20,201,355 of record OW284516.1, read on the forward strand.
ATATTTGTTATAACCTTAAGGTTCGGTGGTTCGGTGCTATTAAAATATTTGGTCGATAAATTATTACCTTCAAGTACCGAAACATCGGCCCAGCACGGGGTCCCAATATTGATGTCGGTAAGTGGCCCATTGTATGGACTCTACAGGGTCGTAGTCATTCTAAGGTCTTATGTATGCCCGAAGATTTTAATCTCGATCATAAATAAACTGTATCTAAACACGTGGTAATTAGTTTGTTTTATGTGGATTATTTCGTTATTAAAATACAATCGATTCTTCACTGTTTTTTAAAGCACTCGTCAACGATGACATTTGAAATTGGTATTTCCAAATTTTTATTAGGATGTCATTTACGTCGTAGCTATAGCGATATGAATATAGTATTTTTCTACGACCGTGCGTTTTAACCCATTTTCCCGCACGCGTTTTAGTTTTGAAAGTGTCACTTTTCCGCACTAGTGCGGGAAAGTGAAATAACGCAAATTTTGACCTTATTAGATAGTTTTTTACTTCGGAAGTTATAACCATTGTGTTTTTAATATTAATATTTATAATAAAGTAGTAGAGTTTAGTGTCCGTATAATTAAATAGAAAAGAAGGTTTTTTTAGCGGCAGGCGGAGAAAGTAGTGCATCTATCTTTTGCATTGAGTACACAGGGACGCCAAAGGTAATGGGTTCCCTGGGGCACAGGTAGACAATGACAGGCTGTTTCGTCTTTATTAGAACTCATCAGAAAGCCATAACCTGCAAGCGACCCCCAGTAAAGCGAGACTATGCTTTCAAGGCATTTTTAAGAAATAAAAACTCGATGAAAACCCAGTAACGCCATCTATAGGAATCAACTCAATCCAAAAGATAGTCGTAACGAAGCAACAATAAACCAAATACGTTAGGCCAACACACCAGTATAGGCAACATTTATCGCATCCCCCAATTTTTCTACGGATTTGTAGATTCAAATAAACTCGTATTACGGGTTGGCAGCGCACAGTGGGTATACTGCAGCGCGAACTTATTTGAATCTACCAATCCGTAGAAAAATTGGGGGATGCGATAAATGTTGCCTATACTGGTGTGTTGGCCTAACGTATTTGGTTTATTGTTGCTTCGTCACGACTATCTTTTGGATTGAGTTGATTCCTATGGATGGCGTTACTGGGTTTTCATCGCGTTTTTATTTCTTAAAAATGCCTTGAAAGCATAGTCTCGCTGTACTGGGGGTCGCTTACAGGTTATGGCTTTCTGATGAGTTCTAATAAGAACGAAACAGCCTGTCATTGTCTACCTGTGCCCCAGGGAACCCATTACCTTTGGCGTCCCTGTGTACTCAATTCAAAAGATAGATGCACTACTTTGTCCGCCTGCCGCTGAAAAACCTTCTTTTCTATTAATATTTATAATAATTAGTAGTTTTTAGTGAAAGTTTTGTATATGTATGTTGAAATAAAATAATTTTTGAAAAATGGGTTGGTATACTTTTTTGTAAATACGGTCGTAGAAAAAATAATGTTCCTAACTCATGCGTAAAGTGTCTTTCCCGTCCTTGACCGCTTGCCCCAACTCCGCTCCGCGTCGTTCGGGTCAACTGCAATCGCGTGCGGGAAAGTATCACTTTCCGCACTTGTTAGGAAAATAACTATTTCCTACGACCACCCATGAAAATGAGAAAAACAGCACGGTTAATTTGGCTAGAAAGCGTCGTATACCACACGCGTGTTGAAATTTTTTTTTAACACCAGTGTTGACATATTAAGGCACACTATTTAATTTAAACATATGGTGCCAATTTGACAGACAACCCCTATTTATTGAAAAGAACTAATTTTAGAAAGCAGTAATTGTAAAGTGTTTAACTTATTTATCATGTATTTGTCGAGTGATTCAGAATTAGAGGGTGAAAATACGCCATCTGAAATTATAAAAAATGTTAATAATATACTGGAAAATCTATTACCTACCAGAAAAAACAAATAGCGCTGAAGAGAGTGTCATGTATTAAACAACAAATCTTTATCGGTAGCGATAGCGTAGATAATTGAGCTTTAGCATACAGATCGCAAGGTCACAGGTTCAAATCCCATCAGGAGTATTTGACTTTTTTTATAAAAACATTAAATAATTTATAGAATTATTTTTAATTGAAATCTTCCTTGTTGGGTGGATTTTTGAAATTTATGTTTAATGCATCTTTCCTTGAATAAATTTAAAATTTTTCATTCTGGATAATCTAGAAGTCAATCTAGGATTAGTTCTTTCTATGATATATAAAATATTAAAAAAAGAAAAAGTTAAACTACAAATAAAGGAAAAGCGTATTGCCAAACTATGAAACCAGATATTAAGTGGAACATAATCCTAAGTATGCTAATTTCAACACTAGTGTTGATATTTTTTTTAACACTAGTATAGAAATATTTTTTTCACAAATCAAAGGTTTTTTTAATAATTCTTTGTGGTTGTAGGAAAAATAGTGTACATTACTCGTGTAAAAGTGATTATTCTAAAACTCGGAGAATTTCCGCACTCGGCTGACCCTCGTGCTAAATATATATTATACTATTATATTCTTTCCCATCAGTCTTTTGATTCACTGACATATAGACATACAAATAAGGAGTATTTTAACTCGAAATTTGTTGTCAACCCCACATTATAAAATTACCATTTTTAACATTTATTTTATTTAAACTGGATCTTGATTTAATTCGACTTTATAAAATTGGAAAAAATACCGAGTTCCAGTTTAAATCGAAGAAATGTCAAAAATGGGTATTTTATAATGTGGAATTGACAGCAAAGCTTGAGTTCAAAGTGATTTACCTGGTCATAACTTAATAAATTGTAACATAACAGAACAAGTTATAACTATAATTACTCCTAAATCGAACTTTGCTGTCAATCTCATTATGAAATAACAATTTTTTACATTTCCTCGATTTAAACTGGACCTCGGTTTAAATTATAGATAGTCTTTTGCCCCATTTTAAAGTCGATTTAAATCGAGGTCTAGTTTAAATCGAAGATATGTCAAAAATGGTCATTTTATAATGTGGAATTGACAGCAAATTTCGAGTTAAAAGTGACTTACCTGGTTATAACTTAACATATTGTAACATAACAGTTATGTTCAGGTTGATTACTCTTCAATTGAACATTGCTGTCAATCCCACATTATATATTGACCATTCCAACGATTTCAGTATTATTCATTGGTTTAAATGTACCACCAACTGTTTCAAAATACTTCCTGGAATGACCTCGAATCCTTTGATGATGTCGATATGTGTGTTAAACATTTCTATGATAAGATTTATGATATCTTTGAGGTCTGTGTACCAAAAAAGAGAGCACAATCAATTCATACAATTAAGGGCCAAGATAAAAAGGGATATAAAAAAACATATGAAGATTATTTACATAAAATTCAGCAAGACATTGGACGGGATTCGGGGTCATTTTGGCGATATATAAAAAGCAAAAGAAGTGTAACTGGTGTCCCGAACACATTGCATCGAAATAATGTCCAAATTAGTGATGGTAAGTCAATATCAAATGAGTTTGCTGAATATTTTGGTTCGGTTTATGTCAATGATGATCCAGATCACTCCGATATTCATAAACAATATCAAAACTTTGATGCATTATGTTTGGACCAAATCAAGTATGAGGATGTGTGTGATGCTGTCAAGTGCCTTAAGGTTAACAGAGCTGTTGGACCGGACAATATACCATCTTTTGTTTTTAAGGGGATGATCGGGTTTTTGGCTGAACCACTCAGAATTATGTTTAATCTTTCTTTAAGAACAAACACCTTTCCTCAAGCGTGGAAAGAAGCAAAAATTTTTCCGGTTTTCAAAAAAGGCGATTGCACCAACATAGAGAATTATAGACTTATATCACTATTGTCCTGTCCAGCCAAGATATTTGAGACGGTCTTATATAAGTTTATATATAATTTTGTTAGAAATAAGATATCAACTAGACAACACGGTTTTCAAAATAAAAAGTCTACGGCTACTAATTTATGTGAGATAACTCAATATATTGCTGAAGGCCTTGATGGAGAGAGTCAGGTTGATGTAATATACACAGATTTTGCTAAGGCTTTTGACAGAGTGTCGCATAACATCCTTATACAAAAGTTGCAAAAGTTAAGTTTTCATGATAATCTAGTACAATTCTTAAAGTCATATTTGTATAACAGATCGCAAAGGGTTAATGTTAGGGGTTTCTATTCTGATTATTTTTATGCAACTTCAGGTATTCCGCAGGGCTCTAATCTTGGACCACTACTCTTTCTATTATTTATCAACGACTTGGTTGATGAAGTAAATGGTGCGGAAGTATTGCTATTTGTTGATGACCTAAAACTATAGCCAAAATTAACAATTACAACGACTGCCAGCACAGTCAACAAAATTTAGATAAAATTTATCGATGGTCAATAAAGAACAAATTAGCATTTAATATTGATAAATGTTTTGTACTTAGTTTTAATAGGAAGAAAACACAAGTTAATTTTGCGTACAAAATTAGTGATAGGGCACTGGCTAGGGTTGTGGAAATGCGAGATCTTGGGGTAACCTTTGATACTCAACTAACATTCAGAAGTCACATTTATGATATAACTAGCAGATCATCCAGAATGTATGGATTTATTGTCAGAAATAGTAAAGAGCTTAATGTAGTATGTGTCAAGACTTTGTATGTTTCATATGTGAGGAGTATATTGGAGTATTGTTCTATAATATGGAGTCCGTGTTATGAGAATCATAAATATAATATAGAAAAAATTCAAAATAAATTTATGAGATATATACATTATAAGGAAACAGGGGAATACCAAATGCATATACCAAAAATAGATATAATGAAAGCCTATAACATTCAAACACTTGAAAGTAGGAGAAATGTTTCCGCCATCGCTTTTTTATTCAAAGTACTAAACAACATGATAAATGCTCCTAACTTATTAGCTCGGCTTAACCTTTATGCTCCAGCATATAGAACAAGAAATCCCTTAAATTTTTATATTGATAATACGCGTACTAACTATTATAGAAACTCACCTATAATTGTAATGTGCAAATTATATAATCAAAAACGATAACAGTTCGATATATGGAATATAGGCTCAGTAAGTAGGCTTAAATCAATACTGTATAAAATGTTATAGCAGGATATATGGAATTTATTGTTAAGTACCATTTGTTTAGTTATGACTTGTTACACGGGTCAATTTCTACCCTACACTTTAATTGGATGTAAATCTGTTGTGTTTGTAAATAAATAAATAAATAAATTATATATTGACCATTTCTACGATTTCAGTATTATTCATTGGTTTAAACCTAGGTTTAAACTTAGGTTTAATATGATTTTTTAAACTTAGGCCTTAGTGCCCATTTAGTCGTAAATATTGCAGTGTTTCAAAATTCTATAAATATATCATCTACGAGCTATCAGACGTGTGTGACCAAGGGCCAGCAGCCTCGTCTATGCATGGAAGGGTTTCGGTTATGTAAGCTTATATAATCTTCTTCGGCGCCATCCGGCCACATTCTTCTAGTTATCTCCGATAGTGCTGCAGGTGTTTAAGTTTTACCACGGGGCATTGATTGAGGGTCCAGTTTTTATAACAGTTTACGTGTTTGTCTTCTGTTCTTGTTCATTATGGTGTCACTAAATCAGATATTGGTGAGATTTTTCAGAAGTTTTTTTTTTGAATATTCATTACGATTTTCTCTTGTCACTGCTATAATTTTTGGGTTTCTATGCATTTTTTTTACAAAAATAGTTGCAGTTATTATTAAAGATAAAATACAGACACTTACTTCAAAATTACTGTTTTAATTATTTGAAAAGTTTGTCGGTCCTATTTTTTTTGGTTTATGTTTCGCTATTGACACTTTCAGATAAAAACAGTAGTTTTCTGATATTTTATAGATTTTAAATGTTAGTAGAGGCCTAATTCTCGAAATCGAGGAACATCCTTCTTATGAGATAAATGGGCGGAATTAGTTTGAAACCTTCAAAATCGTATGTGATGGAGGGGGCTGTTCCTCGATATCGACAATCAGATATAAATAAACAATATGATCATAGATACCCCCTTTTTAGTATATATTTTATTATTTTTACTTTGGAAAAACTTATTCCAATTATCACTATAAAATTTATTAGAGAACTAGGAAAATAATACAAAAGTTTAAAAAAATAATTTACAGAATAAATTATGACCTTTAAAAAAAATGTTTTTATAAATCAATTTTACATTGATTTCTACAAGGTTCAATTTTTGGAAGAAACCTTATGGTGAAAAATATTGCAAAAATAAAGACAACACACATTATTACAAAAGCAACATTTAAAAAAAATCGCTTTAAGCTATGATGTAAAATTAAATTGAAAAAACTATTATATTAATAGATCCTTTTTGGAAATGCATAATTTATCTGAAAATGAAATTAACCTGTATCATTGTAATTTTTCGACTATCTATAAGGTTTTTTAGAGATAATTAAAAAAAAAATAAAGATTTAGTTACTTAATATTAAAGAGTGACGTGACTTTTTCTTTTAATAACACTAAAACCAAAATATTAACTTTGAATGTTCATATAACTTTTGGCAATCAATAAATTATTAGACCCCAAATTTATAAAATTTTTAGAAATCTACATTACATACTCAAATCTTTTTTTTAACGATAGAAAAATTTGCTTTAGGTAGTTATTTCCTGAACAGGGACGGTTCTAGACTCAAAAATTGGGGGGGGGGGGGCACTAGAATTCCGAAAGTAGGTTTTTAAAAGGATCCGCAGGCAACATTTTTTAAAATTTTAAGTTCATTGGCATGAAATAATAATAGTTATTTTTGTATCTAGTGCGCGAAATGCTGCTTTGGTGATAGAGAACTAATTTTTTTTAACGAGGCGCAGCCAAGTTGAAAATATAGTCAAGATCACCAAATTATTTCGCGCACGAGTTGCAAACAACATTTTTTCTACAAACATCAAATAATGTATATTTGTTAAACTTGTTCTAAAATAAGTAATATAAAAAATGGTGTGAAACTGGCTTAAAATATTTTTCCAAATCAAGTAACGACTGTAACTACGGAAATAAAATGGCAGTTGTTGACACAATTGAACAATAATTATATTAAAGTGACTTTTTGCTCGAGTCAGTTTTCCAGTGTCTGATATTTTTAACTGTAAAATAATGGAAATTTTGAGCCTACACTGGTCATTGTTTTCGAAAAACTTCAGCTACACTTCTTGATAATGCAGGGGGCGATATAGGTATGTAGTTTGAAGCGACACGGATGGAAATCTTCGACCATGCCGAAGGATACCTGGACGATTCTATAAATAATAAAACTCAAATATTAAAGGAAATTTTAAACTGTGAAATTTCAGGATCAAGTGCTATCGGCAATTGCCCCTACGTCAAAAATGGATAGTCTTTTAACCCCCAAAACTTCAATATCACGAGCTGAATCTGAATTATCTGCTTTAGGAATTAATGTTGGTTCGTGTACTGGCTGTACTATTAATGTTAACATTTTAAAAAACCGACAAAATTAGGTAGTGTAAAATTGTGTCATACTTAGAAAAGTGGTAGTTATTGTCAAACATTTAGAAATAAACTATAAAGTTTAAAATACAAAAATCTCATATAGTTTACTTGTAGTGCGCGAAATATGTATTTCGCACACAGTGTCATGGTAACTTAGGAAAATGAAAAAAAGGGTCACTTCATATATTGATATCAATGTTCGAACCTTGTCATTTTTAAATGTTTTGTGGAAAAATTCAATTTTTAATTCTTCTGCAGTCTGCATTTTTAAATAATTGGAATAAAATGTACTGATTTGTATTACTTGAAATATTTAAAAAAAGGTTGTCCCCCCCCCCCCCCCCCCCCCCGACGTAGAACCGTCCTAAAATCACTTTTTCATATATTTGTAAAGCACAAAGACACATACAGGGTGGCCCATTTGTCTGACAAAGTAATATACCATCTCTACTATTAAAGATATCAAAAAAAAGTTTATATAAAAGTTGTGAGGTATAAAAAAATATATGTTCTAAAATTATTTTTAAGTATACAGGATGATCCAAATAAGTAGGACAATAAAAATATACATTTTTTTAAATGGAACACCCTATTTATTTTAGCATTTTTTGTTTTCTTACAAAATTATCCATATGACGCCATATTTAGTTTTTTAATTTTTTGTAACGTTGCCAAACAAAATGCAAAAGTCTTAAAATTTTGAAAAAAACACGATTGTAAAAAATTACCTGTATTTCTCAATAAGAGTATCGAAAATCGAAAATTTCTTGTAAGCTTTTAAGTATAGGGATAGAAAAACTGTCTTAAATCTTTAAGTACAGAAAATTTTGTACAGGGTGTTTTCTGGTGACCTCCAAATATACAAAATTTTAAAATACAATAACTCTGTTTTTTCAAATCAAACACCCTATATTTATTAGGCTCGTCTGATAGATATTGTAAGCGTCCTTTATTATTGTTAAGTCATACCTATACCTAAAATTACTAGTTTTGGCAATATTTCGATTTTTATTTAAATTTTGGTTAAAAAAACTATAGTTTTTATTCCAACAAAGTCAAAACAAATGTAATTGAATATAATGTCATATTTATAATTATTATTATATTTATATTTATAATGTTTGTGAACTTATTTTTCATATCAAGTTGCGTAATAAAAAATGGCTTACTAGAAAAATAAAAACAATAGTTTTTTTTACGAAAATTTAAATAAAAATCGAAATATTGCCAATACTAATAATTTTAGATATAGGTATAACTTAACAATAATAAAAGGTACTTACAATATCTATCAGACGAGCCTAATAAATATAGGTTGTTTCATTTGAAAAAACAAAGTTATTGTATTTTAAAATTTTGTATATTTGGATATCAATAGAAAACACCCTGTACAAAATTTTCGGTATGTAAAGCTTTAAGACAGTTTTTCTATCCCTAAACTTAAGAGCTTATAAGAAAATTTCTATATTCGATACTCTTATTAAGAAATACAGGTAATTTTTTACTATTATGTTTTTTCCAAAATTTTAAGAATTTTGCCTTTTGTTTGGCAACGTTGCAAAAAATTAAAAAACTAAATATGGCGTCATATGGATAATTTTGTAAGGAAACAGAAAATGCTAAAATATATAGGGTGTTCTATTTAAAAAAATGTATCTTTTTATTGTCCTACTTTTCTGGACCATCCTGTATATTTAAAAATAATTTTCGAACATATATTTTTTTATACCTCACATTTTTTATAGAAACTTTTTTTTGATATCTTTAATAGTAGAGACGGTATATTACTTTGTCAGACAAATGGGCCACCCTGTAGGTCTAATATTAATTATGGTTTTCTATTCCCTCTTTTTGTCTTGTAAAAAAAAAAGTAGACGATTCTAAAATTTTTAAAATTATCTTTCAGTTCACATTAAAAAATATGAAATTATAAAAATAAAAGGGGAAAAACGTATTTTTGAAAAATTATTTTACAGTTAATAAATGTTTCGATAATACTTTGTTATAATTATTTGCATTTTTTTGGCAAATATTTTAATTAAAAATAATTTATTGTAAGTTAAAATTTAAAAAGCTTTGTCAATTAAGATGTGTTTTTTTCTAACAACAAACATATTCTGACTATGAGTTATTAAAGTGGTTCAAATATTTTTTGTAAAAATAATTACCCTATAGCCAGTTTTCTAATATTCATAGTAAAATAAAAACAGCCATAACTATAATACATTGTTGGGTTGCCTAAATATTCTTAATAATAATAAACTAACAAGCAACTTTGACGGTGACATACATGACTTTAACAGCACATGATAAGTGGCCCGGTTGCCCTAATTTTTAATTTACTAATCAGACAACTTCGATTGTAAGTAAATAGTTCCTGCCAATGTCATTTATGTTAAAGCCAAAGTTGCTGATTAGTTAATTACTGTTAAAAATCTTTATGCAACCCAAATTTTCTTAGCATTTAAAGTTTCTTATCATTCTAATCTAGGAATTCTTGAAATCTTAAAAAAAAAGAATTATCTATGTAAGTACTATAGACATCTTGAGGAAAAAATACGCCCAAATGAATCTCTTCTTATTAAGATGTAATTCAATAAAAAACATAACATCATTCTGTACAGCAAGTGTAGAAGGCTTTTTTCTTTTTATAGCTTGCTTTAACAAAGATATTTTCGTTTTATAGGGTAAAACATAAATAAAATTTTTAAGTACGACTTAAGCCTTCATTTATTATACGCTTAACCAGCCATTAAAGCTAAAAAATAAATAATTTACTCTAATGGTAACATAGTAAACTGTTATCTAGAATCTGAGGCATAAAATAAACCTCTTGAATAAAGTGGGACTAGCTCACTAGCGCACCGCTGTTCCTGCTTTCAGAAAGCAACCCATAATTATAATTTTTTTGTGTGTGTAATCTAATAAAATCGTGAATTATATTTAGGAGTTACATCGCACAGTAATGGGGAATCGGGACAAAAATCAGAACTTCGGAACAACTTATTATATAAATATAATTAATATACATAATACATGTTGTATACTATTAGAACACTTTCACTTTGGGCCAAAAAGATTTACAATAAAATATATATTTTAATAAAAAAATGTATACCCAAGTGGAGAATCTATACACATCTCTTTACATATTCAGAGAACTATAGTCTATTTCAGAAAGGTGTAAAGTAATAATAGCTCAGTAGGTATGCAAAGGGACTACATAGTGACCCAACGAATATTTAAGCCACTTTTATAATTTGGCATTGATTACATTGCAATATTCTTTATTTTCACAAAATGCAGGTAGTACCACCCAGGTTTGGGTCAATTTATGGGTTTTGCCTATTGTTATCCATTCACAAACACTAAAAATGCATTATGTACATGGTATTAAGTACACTTATTTTTTATTAAACATAAGAAAAGTACAAAAAATACATTATACAGAAATTAAATTATAAAAAATCGTAATATTCTTCGTCATCTGAGGAACTGTCATCTCCTCTTGACGTTATAATTAACGGGTCGACGGTCCAATCGATCAGGTGGTCAAGATCCCATATTTTCTTTACTGATATCATGGACTGCTTTTCGCCAGTTCTCTGGTATCACTTCCTTAATGGCTTGATCAAACAGTAGCTTAACGTTTTTCATTTTGAATGCCCTGTTGTGTCTTGCTACAAATTCTTTCACGTGCGCCCATATAAGTTCCATAGGATATAGTTCGTTATGACGTGGCGGTATGCGCAGCACAGTGACACTATGTTTTCAGCTATATCTTCTACGCCATATTTCATAAAACGATGTTTGTGTAAATTTGCTATAGCTAATAGTCCCTTCTTAATTAAATTATCTTCTTTTTTTCCTTGGGTTAGTTCTCATTAATAATTTAATGCATAAACCTTACCTATGCCTATGGCCGACACCGAAATTAAGCCTAACTGGACGGAATTTTCTATATTATTACTCTGCATCTTTCTGAAATAGACTATAGTTCCGACCACGGTCTGATAGCTCAGTGGTAGAGTTATCGCATTCGGTCGCAGGAGACTCGGCTTTGATGAATGTATTTGAAATGAACCTGGTACATAAATAAGTTTATTGTTTATCAAATTACTTTTCTGTAACGTGTTTAATTTATTTTAACATACAATCTAAACCATCTTCTTCTCTACCGAAGTTAATAGTCTTTTGACCAGAATAGATTCTGTTAAATTTAGCGGAATTTATGACTGAGCGCAATAAACCAACACCCCTTTTAAAACTCTTAATTCCTGACTTCTGATTACTAATTACCTGACAGTTTCTATTGTTTATCTCTTTCTAACCTTTTAAAATGCCCAAGAGGGGGTTGAACCCGTCCCGTAAAAGGAATCTCGCTGGTCATCTATTGTTCTCACGTAGTTTAAAATGTTCAGATTGACCTTATTATGTTGTCGCTCTACCCTTTTATTTGTTGACGTAGCAATGTAAATATGTGTTATTTGTTTGATATAGTCATAAATCATTTAAGAGATAGTGATAATGATAATGATGCATTCGCCATTTAGTTTTTTGATTTATGTTAGTATGTTATATACTTAGTTAATATAGGCGATAACTTCACGTTCCACTAAAATTGTTTAAAAATCTCCAATTGAAATCACTGCCGAAGTGGATCCAAGCGCTAAAACTTCTCATAATAAATGCGGTTCTCTTAACCGAATTATAAAAAAAACTATAGTCTATTTCAGAAAGGTGTAGAGTAATAAAAGCTCATTAGGTATGCAAAGGGACTACAGAGCGACTCGACGAATATTTAAGCCACTTTCATAATTTGGCATTGATTTCATTGCAAAATTCTTTATGCTCATCAAGTGCAGGTAGTACCACCCGGGTTTGGGTCAATTTATGAGTTTTGCTTAATGTTATCCATTCACAAATACTGAAAATGGTGTAACAAAGGCGTGCATTATGTACATAGTATTACGTATACTTATTTTTTATTAAACATTATAAAAAAATACATTACACAGAAATTAAATTATAAAAAACCATAATATTCTTCATCATCTGTCATCTCCTCTTGACGTTATAATTAACGGGTCGACGGTCCGATCGATCAGGTAATCAAGATCCCATATTTCCTCCTCTTCTTTAATAATATGATTGACTGCTTTTCGCCAGTTCTCTGGTTTCACTTTCTTAATGGCTTGATCAAACAGTAGCTTAACGTCTTTCATTTTGAATGTCGTGTTGTGTCTTGCTACAAATGCTTTCACTTGCGCCCATATAATTTCTATAGGATTTAGTTCGCAATGATATGGTGGTGTGCGCAGCACGGTTACACTATGTTTTTTAGCTATATCTTATCTATAAAACGATATTAGGTAAGAGTGGCAGACCCTTGGTTCTGACCAAACGGTCTCACGTAGTCCTGATTAGGTCCGTTGTGATACCACACGTGTTCCGTAGAACCCACCTTCATCAGATCACTGATGGTTTATGCGACGTAACCGCGGAAGGATTTTAACAACTCATTCAAACCAGCCACTACTGTTCAGAAATCTGCTCAGCCGTCCAAGTTGTAAGTTGTTTAGTTCCTCCAGGCTATCGAAAGATGATTCACCCAGAGTAGTGAACCTCCTTCTTGCGAGGCCAGGGCATTCACACAGAAAATGTTGAATACTTTCTTCCTCTTCCTCATCTCTGCAGCTTCTGCAGAAGTCGTTAGTGGGTATTTGCATACGTTCGGCATGTCTACCGAAGAGGCAATGTCCGGTAACAACCTCAGTAATATTTCTCACGTCTTTTCGACTGTGTCTCAATAGCTCTGCGGTTCTCTTTTTATCGAATGTGGGCCACAGTTGCCTGGATGTACTACAGGTTGTCAACCCTGTCCATCTGTTCTGTGCAAGCTGCTTGGCCGTGTAGTCAATCTCCTCTTTGACCAATCCCAGTGGTTTGTTCACTGTATTGTCTGCTAGATCAGCTGGCATGCCTGCGCCCTCTCTTGCGAGCGCATCGGCAGCCTCGTTGCCATCTATTTTGGAGTGTCCAGGAACCCAGCACAGAATAACCCGATGTTGGTTGCCAAGTGTGCATAGATTGTTGCGGCATCGCTTTACGAGCTTTGATTTGACGCTGCTGGAACAGATTGCCTTAATCGCCGCCTGACTATCACTGAAGATGGTGATTGACGAGGCTACTCCCAAGCCAAGGTGTTCTTGCAGGATATTGACCGCCTTCTCTACTGCCAGTACTTCCGCTTGAAAAATACTACAATAGTTGGGGAGTCTATACGATTTCTCTATTTGTAAACTTTCGGAAAAGACCCCGGCTCCCACACCAACGTCCATCTTTGAACCGTCTGTGAAGATTGCGTGATCTGTTTTCGTTATATTCTGATTGCCTTCCCACTCTTCCCTTGAGTAGGTTATAAGTAAGATTTTAAATTTCTGTTTTCTTCAATGAAAACGTGGTATCTGTGGGTGTGAGAAAGTTATTTTCATGCAAAAAAAAAAATCAAGGAAAAAGATATAAGTCAATGATTATTATATACAGGGTGTTCATTTGAAAACTTCCCATCACGGATTTATCGAAAACCACTGATTAAAAGAAAAAACGCCGAGACACGTCAAAAGATGTGCGAAAGGGGACAACTTTTTAACCAAAAACTACTTCACCCCCTTTTACCCTCTACCCCCCGGGGTCATCCCCTTAAAAATTTTAAATGACAAGGGGTATCAAGTAATAGCTTGTTTGAAAGGTCTTTCAAAGTGCTTTATTTTGACGTTTGATATTTTAAAATGGGTCGATTCGTTTTCGAGAAAATTAGAAAAATCTTTATTTGATCAGAGAAAAAAAAACAAGAAAATATCACCTTTTATTTCAATAAGATTTCAAAAACCAACATAAACAGCAAATCGGAAGATTATACGTGGCAGCAACCAAATAACAACCAGAATTTTGTCCGCCTTCTTTTTATCAACACAGATACCTTGTTACTAAATTTACTCAAACTGGATCTACATATAATATAAATAAAAAACGTAATCATAGTTTTGGATGAAGCCGCGCAAGTTGAAGTTTTGGGTCATTTTGGCGTAAATCCTAATACTTCATTACGCAAAATTGTTGATGCCACAGGTATTTCAATAGGCTCTGTACACACAGTTACTAAATTACATAAATTTCATCCATTCAAAATGAAAATTTTGCAAGAGTTAACCAAAGATGATTTCGAGTTTTGTGAACAAATGACTGCAGCGATTAATGATAATACCATTCATGTAAAGAATATCTACTCCATTGATGAATGCATATTTTATCTAAATGGATTTGTAAATAAGCATAACTGCAGGTATTGGAGCAATGAAAATACTCATGCTTTTGTAGAAGGGCATACTCAGTATCCCCAAAAACTTAATGTATGGGCAGGCATTTGAGGAAACAAAGTGATTGGGCCATTGTTTATTAATGGAAATTTAAATGGAGGCATTTATTTAGATATGTTGGAAAATACCATCAATCCGCTTATCACTGAAACCATTGAAAACCAAATCGAAGACGATGGAAATCCTATACTTGATGAGGCTGAAATATATTTCCAGCAAGACGGCGCTCCTCCTCACTATGTTCTTCCGGTTCGGCAATGCCTAGACGACAAGTTTCCAGATAAATGGATAGGGCGAAGAGGGCCTATAGAATGGCCTGCTAGATCTTCTGACTTGACGCTATTAAACTTTTTTTTGAAATCTATTGTGTTCACTCCCTAACCTGAAACTTTGGATGAACTTCGTCAACGCATCATCGAAAGCTGCTATGATCTCCCACAACATGTTTTTGAAAATGTCCGTCAGGAATTTGAACATCGCCTATATCATTGTTTGGCCAATAACGGGCAACATTTTATTGAAATAAAAAGTGATATTTTTGTGTGTTTTTTTTCTATCTGAAGAAATTAAGATATTTCTAAGTTTCTCGAAAACGAATCGACCGATTTTAAAAAATCAAACGTCAAAATAAAGCACTTTGAAAGACCTTTCAAACAAGCTATTACTTGATACCCCTTGTCATTTAAAATTTTAAGGGGATGACCCCGGGGGGCAGAGGGTAAAAGGGGGTGAAGTAGTTTTTATTTAAAAAGTTGTCCCCTTTGTCACATCTTTTGACGTGTCTCGGCGTTTTTCCTTTTAATCAGTGGTTTTCGATAAATCCGTGGTGGGAAGTTATATATATATATATATATATATATTATAAAAAATATTACTTAAGTTAATTGTATTGTAAAAATTATTGGAAATATTTTTTTTAATAAAAATAATTTTCTCACATTCTCCAATATCTGTAGAGTCCAAATTTAGAAAGTTTTTAAAAATTTGTCAATAAACATGGACAGGATTCGGATCAAGAAAAAGCCAATTTTTTACCATGAAGGGATACTTTTGCATGGAGCTGATAACTTTGAAGCAGAATTCAGAAATATTGTTCGGATCCACTTAAGTAGAAGTTAAACAGCTTAAACTTTCAAACTCTATCTTCTTTGATAAAATCTGATTCTATCGGCCTGATTAACATGTTAAAGGATGCGTGAGTATAAGAAATTAAATATCAAACTAACACCTGAATCACAATTTTAGATAAGTTAAAGAATGTGACCGGTTAACGCTTGAGAAGGCTTTTGAAATAAACCGGGAAATATATATAACATGCATGGGAAAATAAAAATTACTGTATGGACATTTATAAAACGACACTAAAGTTATAATGTTAAAAAAATATTTTTTTTTTGCTAAAATAATTCCATAACTAACCGCATTTACAGTTTTCATAATGTTTGGTCCATGAAAGCCAGCGGTCAGCCGACGCGCTTCGCGTCTACGAGAGTAGAGTTCACATCATATTAGAAAGAGAGTGTTATCAGTAGGCGACTGAGATGGATTATAATTAAACTTAGGAAAATACTTGAATTGAAACTTTCGACTTAAAAAAACTTAACAGGCGTATTCACTAAAGGGTTCTAACTTTAAAACTGTCCTAAAGTGACAGTTTTGGGTTTAAAATAACAAGTGTCAGAATAATGTTTGTTGCACATAGATTTTTAACCAGAATTAACTAACCAGTAAGTTTGACTTGTATATATATAATAAGTACAAGGGGTAAAGTATATTTTCATAATTTTCAAAATGTGACGCAACAGAATTAGATAATATGTTAAATTTAGACTTTTATTTTTATTTCATTAAAAAGTAAAAATTCACTTCTAAAATCAACACTATTTTATTTCAGATAACTTTGACTACATTTTTCGCTATGTCATCGTACGCATCAGCATTTTGGTTTAGTTCGGAGGAGCCTAAAGCCTCGTAAGTTTTTTCGTAATTTAGTATTATTGTTTAAGGAAGATTATTATTTATTTTATAAAAATATATTATATAGTTACTAGGATTAGTTTTAAGATAAGATTAATTCTATTTTGAACTTTATTTTAAGTTAGGCGTAGATCCGCCATCTTGTCAGTGGCGGCTCGTCAGGTGAAGTAGGTGAAGGGGCTCTTCACCAAAAAAAAAAATAAAACGAGGAGGAAAGTTTTTCGACCATATTAAATATTAGCGTACCAATACAGCTACCATTTTAGCCTTTAAAAAATAATTATGTTCGAATTAATAATACTAATTTAATCCGAATGCGCTATGCATAATACGGCTACGGTTAACTCCGATGGACAATAATTATAAACACTCGAGCACTTTGGAGCGCCCCAGTCGACCGTGTCCGTTAGCTCAAAGCAAGTGAAGACACAACGCCTAACATGGCTTTGATATTCACCGTTGCTATGGTTACGTGACGTCAGTCACGCAAACAGCATGAAACAATTTACATTATGATGAAGGGCAATATAAAAATAGATCATTCGTATGCACCATTGTTTTAGCATTGGTTCGCCTAACCTTAAGGTATTTATTTTGAGCCTTCGCGAAACTTACGGTTATAGATATTGTTTTTACGTGATTTACTGTGTAATTAAAAAGTTTTGTTTTTATTTTTCAGTTAATTCAGTAGTGTGTACGTACCTAGTTAGTTGTGTGTTTTAAAAATGAACCCAATTAATGACATAGTTTGTAATTTGTTGGAAACTCCATTCAGTCGTTGGACAGATAAGGATAAGAGAGACGTGTTTTCTTACACGGGTTTTTAGTCAATGTTTGTTTAAGTACCCGCACTATACCTAGCTCCTCACCATTTTTTAAAACAGCGAGCCGCCACTGCATCTTGTAAAGCATTTTTGACTATAAAGGGGGAAGGGGTCGTATAATACCTCATTTTAAATAACTTTTTGCTCTGAATTTAATCCTGCAACCTGGCGAATTAGAGAAATGTTTAAAAAAAACTTGCTTGTCGGATTTCCGCCATCTTGAATGATGTGTGTATATACAGGGTGATTCAAGTTGAGTGGCCTATTAGAAAATATCGGAAACGAGTAATCTTATCTTTCTAAAAATTTGATAGCAGGTATAATTGGCTTTGAACTCTTAAAACATTTTCTTTTGAGGTTTTTGTTACTTCCGGTTATACCGGAAGGAAATGCCAACTTTGCTATTTCAAATGGAACACCCTATATATTAGAGCATTTTTGATTACGTTATTAAAATCTAAATTACTTTTGTTATTGTTAATTTATTCCTATCTCTAACCGTTTTTGAGATGTGAAATATAAATAATAAAAGGATTTTTTTGTGTAAAAACGCCCCGAGAAGAAAGTTTAGTAACTCTGAAACTAATAAAAGTAAACATTTAAAATTTTGTAAGCTTTCAAGTAATACATAGATCTTTAGTTTAAATTACTTAGGTTTCACGTTTTTTATACAGGGAGTTCTTAAAATTGTGCCAATATTTCCATTTAGATAAATGTGCATAAGTCAATTTTTGCAAATGGAACACCCTATTTTTTAGCTTACTAACGCGTAGAGAATTAAATTTCCTATCTGAATGCCTAATATGTTACAATCCACATTTTTAGTCGTTTTGGAATTATAAACAATTTAAATAAATAATCTTAAAATTTCTGTTTGTGTTAATGCGACATTATTTTTGAAGATAAGGCTTCGACTGGGATTTTCGTTTGACTTTGAGCTTTGTTGCCAATATGTAAAGTAGGCTTTGACCAAAATGATTTTAAAGTTGACACTTATCTTAGCCCTGTTGTCATATTCTTGTTAACTTATTTAAAATTACGTTCATTCTTGGTAATCTGAGAATGGGGAATAATAATTATTAAAATAATATAATAAGCAATGAACATAGGCACTTAATAACAAATGGTAACAAAGCTCAAAGTCAAACGAAAATCGCAGTCGAAGCATTGTTTTCAAAAATATTTTTATTTAAATTGCTCATAATTTCAAAACGACTAAAAATGTGGATTGTAATATGTTAGGCATTTAGATAGGAAATTTAATTCTCTACACGTTAGTAAGCTACAAAATAGGGTGTTCCATTTGCAAAAATTGACTTGTGCACATTTATTTAAATTGAAACATTGGCACAATTTTAAGAACGCCCTGTATAAAAAACGTGAAACCTAAGTAATTTAAACTAAAGATCTATGTATTACTTAAAATCTTACAAATTTTAAAATGTTTACCTTTATTAGTTTCAGAGTTACTAAACTTTCTTTTCGGAGCGTTTTTACACAAAAAAATCCTTTTATAATTCATATCTCAAAAACGGTTAGAGATAGGAATAGATTATTATTAACAAAAGTTATTTAGAATTTAATAAGGCAATCAAAAATGCTATAATATATAGGGTATTCTATTTGAAATAGCAAAGTTGGCATTAACTTCCGGTATAAACGGAAGTAATAAAAACGTCAAAATGTAATGTTTTAAAAGCTCAAAGCCAATTATGCCTTTTATCAAATTTTTAGAAAGATAAGTTTACTCGTTTCCGAGATCTTCTAATAGGCCACTCAACGTGAATCACCCTGTATAGGGTTGTTTTGGCATTGGTTGCAACCAAATGGCCAGCTACGTATTTAGAGAAATCTTGAAAAATAAAACGAAATTTTTTTTCAAAAAAAAGTATTTTCCTTATTATTTACCCATTAAAAAATATTATTGTTTTACGTGTTCGAATTGACAGTTATACAATTAATATATCATAGCGGGATGTTATTGATTGGCAAAAACCGACTTATGATGTACCATGTTGTTCTCTTAAAACGCCTTGGAGATACATTAAAAAATCTAAAAAAATTACTTTACTTTATAACAAACATCAGGGAACTATCATGTGGGGCCGTTTCTACTTACAATATTTTATTATCGATGCATGTGGTCAATTATTTTTTAAATTAATTACATGGACGCTGAAAAATGCAGAATCACGCCGCAACTTCTGAAGTAGGTAAAAGTTTATTTAAGCTCTGGCAGCTCGGATCTCAACAGTCATTGTGTCTTTTTAATAGGTAAACAAAAACTACAGCTTGATTTTCTTTAGTAATTAATTAGGTGAAGTAAAAACTAGCAATAGTAAATAAAAGTTTAATCAAGCAATGTACAAAATCTATTATTGGACATTTTATTTTTTAGAGTTTTTTGTTATAAGTGTACTGAGTTTCAACCTATTTTTCTTCTCCGTTTTGACCTATTCTTTTATCATTCTTCAGGATTTGATAGATATTTGAAAGAATCATTTATTGTAACACTTTCCGAGCTAGGGGGTGTGGTGGCGGGGAAGGTCAGTTTTTTTAACTAGAAGTCTCTTAAAAGCCTTATTTAAAGACTAAAAATGTTACAGTTAAAAAAAAGTTATAAACAACAGGCACTTGATTAAAAATTTCATTGTGAAATTCCTGTTAGTAAATCTGTCTACTCTAGGATGTAACAGTTGCAAATTTAGGGGAAGGTTACTCCCCTTCCTAGGGACTACTTTTTTAAACACTTTTAACACTATTTAATTATTTATAAAAAACTTATGTGCTCTTTCTTAGAGTACTTTGGTTAAGAAACACAAAAAGCACAGTTTTTTACCGAGCAGCCAAAACACATATCAAATTGTCACTTGTCAACAATGACATTTGAAAGTGGTATTTCAGAATAATTATTATGGCTTTATATCCGTCGTAGCAGTAGCAATAAGGAAATAGTATTTAAAACTTTTGGACCATTTATTTAATACTAACTACTATAATATGAACAGGCGGATAAGAGAGTAACCCTAATATCTACAGGGTCCTGCACCTCACTTCCCTTCTTCTATAGCTCACTTAATAATTAAGTTAGGATTTTGATATTTTGCAAACTTTACCTGTGTCCTGGAGCGCATTTCACGAATATATTTTTGTTTATACAGGGTGTTCCAAAAAAGTGTGTCGTCATAAGGATCTATTTTTTTAGATTACATGCTTTAGATATTCTTACTCATTTGGATGCATCTTATTGTTGCCTACATACCCCTAAAATTTTAATGAAATCGCTTCAGTTTTATAGGCGAAAAAAAATAAAAACTAAGAAAAATCAGTGTCTGTTTGAAGGTTGGAGACAATGATGTTTCTTGAATGATAGAAGAATTTTGGACTTGCATTGTCTTTATTTGTTTTACATCACAACGTTTCAACTGGTAAGTATCTCCAGTCGTCTATCATCATCTTCTATCATTTAAGAAAGATCAGTTTTGCACCACTGGTTTTAAAAATTAATAAAAAATAAAAATAATGCCTCGTTAATAAAATTATACAAAGGTACTTTATAAATAAGGTTGAACAGCCTAGTTAACCAAGTTAGATTAATATAAATTGTACAGGGTGCCAGAGTTTAGTGTCAAACTTTGCAAACTTTAAATCTATTTATTTTTCTTGTTTCAAATTGGAACCATCAAACATTTGCTCTAATTACAACTCTATCGCAATTTCTAATGCATCAAGACTTATTTGCAGAAAACTCATTTTAAATAATTATTCCACCAGTTATTATTATAAATAAATATCGAAGGTGGCTTTGCAAAACAATTTATTGGTAGTAAAGTTAATTAAAGTGACAAAAGCCCATTTTGACCTAAGTTATTATATAAATTCAAATATTGTTAGAATATTATTAATTATCTAAGCTATATTATTTTTTGTGATGGAATACAACCAAGAAGAGCCCGTAGATATGATGTTCATATTAGGAGCATGCGAAAAACGTTAATACCAATAAATTTGTTTTTTAAAGCCACCTTTAATATTTATTCATAAAATGACTGGTGGAATAGTTGATAAAATAAGTTTTTTGCAAATAAGTTTTGATGCGTTAGAAATTTCGATATAGATATACAGGTGTTCCAATTTGAAATAAGAAAAATAAATAGATTTAAAATTTGCAAAGTTTGACACTAAAGTTTGGACACTCTGTACAATTCGTATTAATTAAACTTGGTTAACGAGACTATTGAACTTTATTTTTTAAGTGCCCTTGTATAATTTTACTAACGAGGGATTATTTTTATTTTTTATTAATATTTAAACCCAGTGGTGAAAAACTGATTTTTCTTAGTTCTTATTTTTTTTTTTTCGCCTATAAAACTGAACCGATTTCATTAAAATTTTAGGGGTATGAAGGCAACTATAAGAAGCATACAAATAAGTAAGAATATAGGTATATAGCATGTATTCTTAAAAAATAGATCCTTATGTTGTCACATTTCTTTGGAACACACTGTATAAACAAAAATATTTTCCTGAAATGCGTCCTACGATACAGGTAAAGTTTGCAAAATATCAAAATCCTAATTTAATTAATAAGTGAGCTATAGAAGACGGGAGGTGAGGTGCAGGATCCTGTATACTAATAACTACTATAAAGATATGAACAGGCGGGTAAGATAGTAACCCTAATATCTATATCCTCAGTTTATCGATTTTATCACTGATTTTTCACAATCTTTCAGTTGTTTCAGACTGCATAAATCAGTGGCGGCTCGTCAGGTGAAGGGGCTCTTCACAAAAAAAAAATTAAAATAAAACTAGGAGGAAAGTTTTTTGACAATATTAAATATTAATGGTATTGCGCACATTAATATTTAATATTGTGCAACCATTTTAGCCCTTAAAAAATAATTATTAATAATAATTTAATCCGAATATATAATAGGGCCACGGAAAACTCAATAATTATGGCGCGCCCCAACCAACCGTGTCCGTTAGCTCAAAGCAAGTGAAGAGCAACGACCAACATGGCGTTGATATTCACCATTGCTATGGTTACGTGACGGCAGTCACGCAAACAGCATGTAACAATTTCCATTAAGATTAAGGGCAATTTAAAAATAGATCAGTCGTATGCAACATTGTTTTAGCATTAGTTCGCCTAACCTTAAGGTGTTTATTTTGAGGCTTCGCGAAACTTACGGTTATAGATATCGTTTTTACGTGATTCACTGTGTGATTAAAAAGTTTTGTTTTTATTTTTCAGTTAATTCAGTAGTGTACGTACCTACTTAGTTGTGTTTTAAAAATAAACCCAATTTATGTCATGTTTGTAATTTGTTGAAAACTTCATTCAGTCGTTGGACAGATAATGATAAGAGAGACGTTTTGTTACACGGGTTTTTAGTTAATGTTTGTTTAAGTACCCGCACTATACCTAGCCCTTCACCATTTCTTAAGACCGCGAGCCGCCACTGGCATTAATCTTACTTTATTTATTTATGTTACTTGAATTATGGATAATAGTGTAAATTATAATTTAGCATAATATAACATTAAAACATTCTCTAGGAGTCCCAGGTTTTTATACCAACAACCAGACTACTACAGACAATACGCACCACCACCATTGCCATATGTACCAGTGCCAATGCAAGTGCCCCTTCCTGCCCAGTTGGCACCGGCAACAGTACAAAATGTCCAGTTGGTACCGTGTTTGTGTCCAGTGGGTCAAGACTATTCTTATGAAAATGAGTACGTCAGCAGCAGAAAAGCAGCGTATGGACAGCAGCAAGTGGTGAATCAGCAACAACGTCGACGGTAAACTATTTAACACAAACGTTTAAAGAATTGTGAATAAAATTCAGATTAAAGTTTAAAGAAAGTTAAAATCCAGATTGTGTTTTGTGTCTGTCACAAAGTGATCTATTAATGCAAACTTTATTGTTGTAGTGATTATTTTTTAAGGAAAGATGTATTTTTAGTTCGGGAAGTTTCTTAAATGTAAGGATTATTTTGAGACAAGAAAACAAAAAAAAAAGATTTAATGGCTCGGTTAGACCATTATAGATCTTAAGTGTATTTGTCTGGTTCAGCATAGTCCTTATATGTTGAGGAACATACAAAACTCAATCTTATTCAGAATATCGCTTTAAAAATGAACCAACCAAAGTTTGGAAAATATAGTGGTCAAAATATAACTTACTTAGAACTAAAACTGCTACCTGAGGCAGCATATGTAGCTATACAATTTACAAGTTCAACTTTGTGTTACTGTATTCCATAATGTTTTAGTTATGGATTCCCACCTAGTATCGGTTGAATCAATTAATATTTTGGTTGCTTAATTATTAAAGTAATAAATATTGCTTTCTTTAAAAAAAAAACGATGTGGTACAACGAATGCATAATTATATGAAGTCGTAAGTCGCATATAATCATAAAAATGCAAATAGTTGCATCATTTATAAAAAATTAAGTCAATGGGTATTTAAATTGTTATGTATTACGTGCTTTAGGTTTGCACTGATTATTTTAAAACTTATTAATTTATTTATTATAAATGTATTATATAATAATTATTAGTACAACTTAATATACGGGTAAGATTAATTTATTCATAAATTAAGCCTTATAAAATTGGAATATTAGTTTGTTCTCTCCAAGAGAAAAATTAAACTTTGCGACATACTTTAATTAGTTCTTTTTCTGTGCCGTAACGATTTTGCCGACCTTTGATAACTGACACTTTTACTACATATTAGCAGTGGCGGCGTCAGGATTTTTGGGATGGGTGGGAGAAATGACTCAAAAAACAAAAAGGTCGTCGCCTCCTCCCGCGCTCTATAACGCCACAGGCGGGGGCGGGGTGAACAAAACTTCCCCCTCTTGTCCAAAGTGACGTCTAAAAAAAGGCCTTCATCATTCTCTTTCAAATAATATACAGTACCGCTCCATTCCCATTAAAACTTTCCTAGCCAAATCCCCCTTCTCCCCGGAAATTTCATTGCAAAGCCGAATTCATCAATTTTGGGCGGGCACCAGGGTGGCCACTCATGTTTTCTCCTGGAGCCGCCGCTGCATATTATGTATTTATGACTAGTTAAATAATAATGAGTACTATGTATTCAATTTTTAATTTATTCAGACATCAAACTTTAGATTTTAGTTAAAATTTTGTATTTAAAATAAAAATTGTTAATTGTATTGTGCTTTATTTTAATCCTTGGTCAGCTAAATTGCTGGACAATTGTTTTCGAGCAAGAAAAAATTCGCTTAAATTTAACAGTTAATATTTTCTGAACCAGATATGATATCGACCTACGGTTTTGAATGGTTAATAGATTTATCCCTTGGGAAACAATTATCAATATTGGATTTTCTTTAACTATCAGAAAATTTTATATACAGGGTGTTAAAGAAGACGAAGATTTTTGCTTCAATTTTAATGGCGTATAACTTTCACAATAATATTTTTAAATTTTATTGCTCTACGTCAACTGAATCACTGGTTCATAGCAAAGAAAGTTATTTGTCAAATTTTTGATATCTGCTATATTTTAAGAAATACCGATTTTTTTGGAAAACCTTGCTTTATTTTAACTTATTGGTAGCTAGATCTCAATGTGCGTTGTATCGTTCAAACTTTGCGAGTGATTATTATACCCTATGAAAAGCTTGATTATGTTCAGTAATAATAGTTGTACCTAAATGTTATTATGTACACTTACAGTGGCGTAGTTATAAACACATATATCTATGGTTTACGAGTATCTCACAATTTTTCACGTTTGTTTTATATTGGAAAGTACTCGCCCCTAGATTAGGTAAAAAAATAAAAAAAGGTCTTATTTTTTAGTTTTTCATATCGCACTATATTATACAGTGTGTTTACAAAAATGGCACAAAGATAATTTTTTTAAATTTGGAAAAAAAATTATTTATTAATCTCTAAGTTTCTAACACTATTCCTAAAATTAAACTTTCATTGAAAGGGATCCTTAAAATTATTAATACCTTGTAAGCCTTCCTTGGATGGACGGGGTTTGATTTGACGGCAGCTAGTGATATTTAATATCAAAGTCTCTTTCAATGTAAGTTTAACTTTTAAGAATAGTGTTAGAAAGTTAGAAATTAATAAATAAATTTTTTCCAAAAATATTAAATTAAAAAAATTATCTTTGTTAAAATTTTATGAACACACTGTATAATATACCTGTAGTGCAGAAGAAAAAACTAAAAAATAAGAAAAAATTTACCTAATCTAGGGGCGAGTATTTTCCAATATAAAACAATCGTGAAAAATTGTGAGATACTCGTAAACCATAGACATATATTTTTTTATAAATACGCCACTGTACATAATAACATTTAGGCACAACTATTGTTACTGAACATAATCAAGCTTTTCATAAGGTATAAGAATCACTCGCAAAGCTTGCTTGATACAATGCACAGTGAGATCTAGCTACCAATAAGTTGAAATAAAGCAAGGTTTTCCAAAAAAATCGGTATTTCTTAAAATATAGCAAATATCAAAAATTTGACAAACTACTTTTTTTGTTATGAACTAGTGATTCAATTGACGTAGAGTGATAAAATTTTAAAATAATATCGTGAAAGTTACACGCCATTAAAATTGGAGCAAAAACCATCGTCTTCTTTAACAACCTGTATATAAAATTTTCTGACAGTTAAAGAAAATCCAACATTGACAATTGTTTTCCAAGAAATAAGTCTATCAACCATTCAAAACCGTAGGTCGATATCATCTGGTTCAGAAAATATTAACTGTTAAATTTAGGCGAAAATATTCTTGCTCGAAAGCAATGGTCGAGCAGTTTATTAACAAAACATTTTATATTTAAAAAAGTTATGGAATTTATAATAAGATATATTTGTCTATTGCCTAAAGGATCCCCCCAGACCTACGTGGTGTGGCGGTAGTGATGACCGCAGGTGGACACCGAGCGGTACACCGCGTTCCTTTTTTTTTGACTAATCACACCAGCGCTGTGCAATTTCTATTGTTCTGTAAATATTTGCAAAAATATATCAAAACAACAGTTATAATCGGCACAACATTCGAACAGGTAACACAAAACACATTGCTGATGTGCCGGTTAGAGACGAAAACAGAGCTGGCTGACACGTTGACAAAATAAAACGCTGTTACAGCGGGAAGCGCGAGTTCAACCACCGCAGCGTTATGGATCGCTCCATTTACCGCTGTGTTCTATCGCGGTGAAACCGCCACCGCATTGCTCTGAAGGATCTTTTATACTGACGGTATTTTTGTGCTAAGCACCAGTATTAATAATTCTTCGCTGTCAGAAAATAATACAAAAAATACACGCTTCATAATGGAATGGGTAAAAAATTCTCGAATTTCAAACCCCCATATTTTCATCAAAATTCGATTCATCCATTTAATTTTCAGTTTATTTGGCAGATTGCCTCTTGAATTACTTATTTCAGTGTATTGTACCTTAGTTTATGTATTTTTATACAGGGTAATGTCTAAAATATCAAACCGTGTAATATATGACGATTTTAAAATTGATATTACTAGAATTTTATTAGTGTGTTTGTTACATCTTAATGTTAGGTACTTATTGTATATACACCTTATAGCGCAGTGCCGTTCGGGTCTGTTTAATTGCTATTTAACCAATTGCGCTTCTCAATTTGTCAAAATTATAAATTTATGGTTATTTTATTAAGTTCTTGAGACAAAGGCACAAGATTAAGTATTGTTAGTTTTGCTTATAGCCAAAGGACCTTTTGCCGATGTTTAAAAAAATTATTTGCAATAACTGATTCATATGTTCTGAGGAGGTTTGTTTAGGCAGGTCTCACTCTGATTATTCAGATTATTCTCGAGTTACGAATAAAATAGAGGTTGCTGTCTAGTGTCTACTGCTTGTAAACAAAACAACAGGTAATTGAATAAGCAGCCCTCAAATTAGTTATTTAACAATTTATTCAAGAAATTTATTTGTAACACCAAATTCATAACTGTATCGCCCTAAGGATGGCCTCCTAGAGATCGAAACGTAGGCGTAATCGATTTTGAACGAGTACACAGCTACAAGCGTGGTTGTTAAACGTTCACAATGCTCGGCTGTATAAGCCAACAAAACTAAATCCTTTGCGTTTATTCACAATTCTGGCAATATCTGTAAATATTTTTTCTACTCCCACATGGAAATTTGCTGTTTTCTTTACACTTAAGTGGCGGGTAAAGTAGGCTATTCCAGTTAACTGTGAGGCAAAATTTCATATCCATCCTAGTTAGGTTATGAAACTGACCAATCAGAGTAGTCAATTACAGAGAAGCCAAATTTACATGTCGTAAATTCGTTTTCTGACAGTTGAGAGAAGTTAGGTTAACAATATGCTTCAAAAATATGCAAATCTGTCAGATTAAATTTGTTCTTTTTTTTTATTTATCCCAGAGTCTATGTATGCACAATATTTTCCTAGAGAGTACACGAAATGGTGCAAAAATTGAAGGTACTATAATAACAAAATTAATACCAAAATATATTTCTACCAAATTATTGTTATTTTCTGACCGAACTAAAGATTTGCACACAGACCCAGTTTCTTATTTCAAAAATGTCTTTATTTCCACTCATTTCTAGACAATTACTACAAGCTTTGCATAAAATGTACTATATACCTACCAAATGAACGTTTTCTTACTAACCTTGGTTATTTTTTTCCATATAAATAATATATATTATTATAAATATTTGTTCACGGGGATATTTTCCGATATATTTTGAACAAGGATCCAACCCCAATTGATCTTAAAACTTTTATTATACGCAACAAACATAGAAAATTAACTGGTAATTCTTCCTTAAATGGTGGAACATAAAGATAACCCGATAAAACAGACGAAATTTAATATTTCTAGAAAAAAATCCATAAAATTTTTAGGGTCATGTTAGTTCTACTTACAGTATTGCCACCTCTTTCCACGTTAACAGTGTTGCTAGTTTGTAAATTGGCGATTATTTTTAAAAATTTGACCATAGCGAACGTTAAAAATTCATATTAATGCACAAAATCCATTTTTAACTGTTTAAAACGAATTCTACAGCTATTTTGTTGTACTTTCGGGGTTATAATTCTTACAAAAGCAGAAATAAACCCGACAAACCTATTTTTCTTCTGTGCATTTCAGCAAAACCATTATTAATCATAATACCTGGTTGAGAAAATAAATTGCTCGTTTTTATTAATACATATATCGCTTTTTGTCTGTTATTCTGCAAAAAGTTGAATGTGAGAAAGATAGTTATATTCAAAAGTGAGTTTGTATAAACATAAAAACTTACCCAAATCGATAAATATGTTACAGTATAATTTGATCCAGGGGTTTGCCATCAAAAGGAATTTTTGTTCAATTGTTTATTATTACCGTTCTCACAAGTTCATGGCCAACTTAAATGACAAGTTATGATGGCTAATTTACTTAATTTTTCAAAATTCTTAGTATGAAGTTTGGAAGTTGAGTCGTAGAAAAAATATACTGTACAACTTGAGTGGATTGTCCATATTGCCCTCAGAAGTTTGAGCACTCCGCCTACGGCGTTGTGCTCAATTTACTTCCTCGTGCGATATGGACATCATATCCACTCTTGTTGTACAAACTTCTATTAACGAAAATTTTTCTGTTGCTATTTTCATTAAAAATAAAAAAACAAAAATTGGAAAAATGTATACGTTTAAGTAAGTGGGACAGTTCCTTTCTAAGTGAAGATTGTTGATTGGACAATCTCCAACCAAAATATTCTATTCTTTAAAAAAATAAATAGAAAATACTAGCCAATTGATTTAAACGTTTCTTCATGGTTATTAGTTTGCTTTAAATTTTTAAAGCCATAACGAGATACAAATGCTCTAATCATATTTTTTTATGAGGCGTTGATATATTGCTGTTCTCTGGTAGTGCTTCACACGTCATTTTTCTATCCTCATTAGGCTTTTTGAAGTATGAGGTTTATGAGTTTTTAATTAAGTGGCCTTCTATATTAATAGTTATTTAAGTCTGGCTGGTAAACCCCGCTATTTATCTTCTTATATTTTTTGGTGGTAGATACACTCATCAGCAAAAAAAAACCGGACAAGGAAAATTATTACCAACTTTGATATTAATTAACTTTTCTGATTTTAAAATAACTTTAATGAAATTTTCAAAAGATGGTAGCTGCATGTATTAATTATTACCCGCTTTTCGCTTTAAGAAAAATGTTGACTTGTGTGATATTATACCGAGGGCAACAAATGATACTTTTTTTGCCTTACGTTCTTAACACCCTGTGGAAATAGTAGGCAGTGCGATGATATTGCAGTGCATTTCATATGGAAGTCGCATATTTTCTTATCATTATGTTTTTTGATTCGTCCCAATAACTGTTCTTTTTAAAAAGATATATTTTTTTTTAAAAATCATTTTTTCCAGGAAAAAAAAGTATCATTTGTTGCCCTCGGTATAATATCATACATTTTTCTTAAATCGAAAAGCAGGTAATAATCTTAATACATGCGGCTACCATCTTTCGAAAATTTCATTAAAGATATTTTAAAATCAGAAAAGTTAATTTATATCAAAGTTGGTAATAATTTTCCTTGTCCGGTTTTTTTTTGCTGATGAGTGTATGTTGCCTTGGAATAGCAATATTTTTTTGGATGTTTTATTACGTTATTTGATATTTAACTCCTTCAAAATAAATGGCAGAATTCTTTTTCGATAGCAGTGGCGGCTCGTCACGTGAAGTAGGTGAAGGGGCTTTTCACCAAAAAAAAATAAATAAAACCAGTAGGGAAGTTTTTCGACAATATTAAATATTAATGTACCAATACAGCTACCATTTTAGTCCTTAAAAAAAATTATGTTCGAATTAATAATATTAATTTAATCCGAATATAGCTTTGCATAATAGGGCCACGGTTAACTCCGATGGACAA
The DNA here is from genome assembly GCA_935413205.1 of Polydrusus cervinus. Classification (NCBI taxonomy): domain Eukaryota; kingdom Metazoa; phylum Arthropoda; class Insecta; order Coleoptera; family Curculionidae; genus Polydrusus; species Polydrusus cervinus. The sequence goes on from OW284516.1 coordinate 20,232,090, forward strand.
CAATTATAAACACTCGTGCATTTCGGCGCACCCCAGCCCACCGTGTCCGTTAGCTCAAAGCAAGTGAAGACCCAATGCTCAACATGGCTTTGATTGACAAATAACACAAAGACCAGATGATCTCTCCACTATAGATGGTATATGAGGGCCGCCTAACTCAGGAACCACAGTGATCATGTGATCGCGGATTAGTTGCTGGATCCTATCCTTGTTACCAAATCTTTTACGTATTTAATCCTTTACATTTACAAGTTATTTTCTAAGACATGGGAGAAATTTGCGCCTAGCATCAAGGTATGACTTGTTCCAAACGAAATACTCCATAAAATAAAGGAATTTATAAAAGGACTAAAAATAACCATCAAAGTCAAAGTCAAAAATCCTTTATTGTTTAAAGAATAATAACATTCTTGTTAATGCATCTGTTTGTCACTCTTCGCGTAGTGTATTCCTTGACCATTTTGTCCGCGGTATCAACGGCGCCTTTAGTTATATTGTAGTGAAGAACTATTTCAGGTTTATATGAGTTGGCCTCATCACTAACTTCGTCTAAAGCATGTTCAGTCGATAATATTTGTACGCCCACAAGTTTTACTGACTGGGGTATTTTTGTACCCCAGATACTATAAACCTTGGACAAAATATTAGTATTGTTTAAAAACTAATTTTATTGCGAAAACTAAGTTAGAAATATAGTCTAATTAGCATTTCTAAAAGGATTTTCACGCATCATTAACGAAAATGAAATTATCTTGATTTTTTATGAAAAAAAATCAAGTTGGGGTACAAAATTACCCCAGTTAGTCCAGGAAGGTTAAAAAAATACTTTTTTCTACAAGCGGGCGGGATTTACCGTTTTCCCGCACTCGTTTTGGTTCTGAAAGACCCATTTTCCCGCACGGCGTACCGAAAAAATATTTGATCTGTAATTTTCTAATAAAATATGAATTTTTGGACTCATTTTTAGTAAAAGTAAATGAGGTGAATTACAGAAACACTAATTTTTGCCGTTTATTATAAAAAATTTTTAAAATGCTGATTTAAAACGGTTTATTCACGACACACACATAAAATTTAACTGTCAAAGTGACACCTTACAACAGTTCACCGGAGCGTGGCTTTGATTTTTGATTTTGTTCAGATTCTGATACAAATGTCTTCCATAGAAAATTTCTCGGACGATGAGCTTCCAGAAGATATTTTAGAAGCTGCAAGTGTCGCAAATTTGGATTTTCTACCAAAAAAAGTTATTAGTCAGGTATGAAAAATTATACATTTGGTAGTTGGTGTGAAGCGAAAAAAATAAAAGCACCAAGAAAAGAAGTACTTTTGGCATATTTCTTGGCAATGTCTAAACTTTGGAAGCCAAATACCTTATGGTCCCGATATTCCATGTTAAAAAGTGTACTTAAGGTTAAGAAAGATTTAGATATCAGTAAATACTATAAAGTTACTGCCTTTATCAAGAGACAAAATGTAGGTTTTCGAGCAAAAAAATCGAAAGTTTTTACACAAGAAGAGATTGCGAAATTTATGAAAGAAGCACCTGATGAAATTTACATTTTAATCAAAGTGGTAACCATTTTTGGACTGGCTGGTGCCTGCTGCCGTGAGGAGCTAACTAAACTTACCATTGACGACATAGACGACAAAGAAGACGTTATAATTGTCACAATAAAGGACTCCAAACACCATTCTGCTATATCCTTTGTACTAACTAAAGAAGTCAATAATGAAAGTTTTCTAAATCTATACAGAAAATATGCAAGCTTACGTCCACAGCAAACTCCACACCGCCGATTCTTTTTGAACTACTAACATGAAAAATGCAGTACCCAATGTGTTGGAATTAATACCATAGGAAAAATGCCCTCCAACATTGCAGCTTATATAGGACTTAAAAATCCAGAATTATACACAGGCCACAGTTTTAGACGTTCCTCAGCCACTCTGCTGGCGAATTCTGGCGAAGAAATAAAAACATTAAACGTTTAGGAGGATGGAAATCCACGTCTGTTGCCGAAGGCTACCTAGAGGAATCCATCACACACAAAAAAGACATGTCTAACAAAATTCTTAATCTTAATATTCCATCAAATTTGAGCTGTAGTTTAGAAGCGTCCACGTCTTCAAAAACTCCACAGTTTCCCAGCAGCACAAGCAACAGCTTACCTTACCAGCTTAACGGCAGTCGCGTGCGGGAAGTGGCTCTTTCCGCACTTGTTAGGATAATAACTATTTCCTTGCGGAAAACTTATTAAAAGGAAAAATACATTAAATAAGATGTAATAAGGGGCTTGCAATTTGATATACCTTGCAGATATAAAAAATAATTGGGCGTCTGTATAATTAAAATCAATTAATTAATTACTTCAATACATCTACATAATCTTATATGCTCCCAAACAGATCGCCTCAAGAAAAGTGAGCTGTATTTTATTTCACCTACTGACTCACTTAAAGCGGTTTCCTGTATTTATCTTTTCATTCAAGCCTTAGTGCGTTACTAAATTAAGTTTTACGTAACACAATAGCAACAAAGTATTCTGAAATACCATTAATATAACATCGTTGGGTCCACATCTGTACGTTATATAATAATTCATCGTGCAATTCAGGTTATTTTGATACGGTTTTGATTGGGTGTGTAATTTATATGTCAAATAGGGGAGATTGATTTGGAGTAGAACACTTTTATGATTTAATTCAAATACGACATCGTTATTAATAAATACAATTTTTGTTGTAGGATAGGATTATTTTGATTGAATGGAATCTTATACCATACAGAAAATAAAATAACTTAAAACTATAAAATAAGATTAACGATATTTTTTATAAATCTTACCCATTTTGTTGTCTGTAGTGCCAAACATTATTAAAAAATTATAGAAGACCTTGCAATATCTTTATTTATTTTAAATCAAAACGTTTCAACTGGTAAGTATCTCCAGTCGTCTTCAGGTGAATACTAAATAAAATAAAAAATCTTTTTATTTTTATCAGAGGGAAATACTAGATATTATATAAAAAATTCTATAAAATAATAAATTTATCGAATTCCAAATTTAATTTTGTTTAACCTAAACTTCAAGTATCGTAATTAATACTCATCATTAGAAAGCTAAACTATCTAAACCAATAAAATCTAATCCTCAAGGAAATAATTCTAGTTCAAAAAAAAATTTTAAAGTTAGATTTTATATAAACTATGACTTAACTATAATAATCAATAAAGTATGTATTTAATTTAATCGGAAAGTTAATTCACGTGTCTATAGATAATAGATTTACTGGCCTTTTAGGATTTAAATAAAACGAAAAAAAAATTGAAGTGGAAGAAATTATTTAGAAATTTAAGATAAAATATTTTTGAAAAATTTTAAAACACGTCGATTGAGATTTTGTATGGGGTATTTTTTTGGCGTACAAGAACTCGAAAAAAAAATTACAACATCTTCTTGCTTTTTAGTATATCGTAAAGTATTAAAATTGACTCCAACAGCGATGAACGATATCAGTCTGGAAAACATTATCACTTTATTAACAAAATATGTTCACGTTTTTGAAGTATCGATTTGATTATTTAATATGTGGATTGGCATTGTGGTGGCCAGTTTAATATGCTATTTACTGTTTATGAAGATGGGATGGATTGCTTTTATTGGAATTTTGTTCTTGCTTACTATGATTCCACTTCAAGGTATGACTCTATTTTTTAAAGTGAAATCTGAATATCCCACGGTTTTTAAGTTTAATTTATTTCTCTGCATTATTGTAGAAAAGATGGGTTATGTTTCATCCCCTTAAGAGGGTTGAAAAAACAAATTTTCGTTATGAGAATGAAGCTCAAAAATTTTTTTTGGGTGCCAAAATGTAGCTTATACAAATTCTCCATCTACTTGTTTTTCCATTTTTCAAAATCATTTTTTTGTAAATTTCTAGCGAATTTGTTCCAGTTAAAGTCCCCATTTTTCTTCATTATATATATACCATCCCATATTTTACATAAAGGCACAACTTTCACAACTATCTGAATCTAAACTAAAACGGTTAATAAATAGATACGTCACCAATAGATTTGACGATTGCTACAACAAAAAAAGCTAGATTTTTTAATGACGTTTTTAATTTTAATCAATTATAGGGCGTAACTTGAGATAGTGTCTCAGTGGCAGATCCAGGATCTTGCTAAAAGGGGGGTGGGCGACTAAAGAGAAAAAATACGTGATTTCTAAAAACAATTAAAAAAAAGTTCCTTGGTGTTCCAAGAACTTTTCTTCTCTTAAAAAAAGTGACCAAAGAAACGTTCCTCGGTTTCTAAAACATGTTCGTACCTCAGACGAGGGCTAGAAAACAACAAAGGGGGGAGATATGCCCTTCACCTCTCAATTTTTAATAAAACATTAACTTTTCGAGCAACATTCCTCCCCCTCCATTGAATCCGTCCTTGTCTAGAGGGTCAATCCAGATATCGATTCTTTGAAATAAATATTGTAAATTTCTTTAAGTCATAACTAAAAAGCTAGTTTGGCATCGCAACGGAAGCTGTGTTTAAGTCAGTAATTAGGTCACTTATAGTTTTTAGATGAAAATAACAAAAGTTTAACATTTGATTCTTAACTTGATGATCATATTTATCAGAATATTTATTCTCTTTAACTGTTTTTTAAACTAACAAGAATCCTTTGTCCTCCAGTGCACAAAACATATTTTTATTTTTCTTCCCATTGAATCGTTTTTCGTAACTATTTAACCAGTTGTCCTACCGTAGCCTTACTTCCACTACAAGACAGGAGACCATTATTTTCTTTTTTATTGAAAGAAGATTTCGAGTTAAATAATTGCATGATTTTAGTATCATAATATTACGTTAATACTTACAATCTAATTTGTAATACTTAATTGCGATACTGGCTGTATAGAGTCTACCATCTCTATTAATACATTTTCCACTGATTATTTATAATGTGTAAGTAGTAGTAAAGTAATTATACTGTTTAATCAAAACGTATTAGAGCTTACAACTCTCTTTCTCTCTCTCTCTCTCCATGTGTATTACTGGATATGTGAAAACATTTTAAAATTGGACTCTACAGATATGCGAAAATGTATTGTATTTAAAAAAACAATTTTCAATATTTTTACAATACAGGGTGTTACAAATTCGATATACCAGCATTGGAATCTCGGAAACCATAAGAGAAACTGTTAAAATGGGGCAAAGTTGTGCAATTCGGTGCTGATTATAATGCCGCTTTAAAAGTTTTCAAATTCCGAATACTTCCGATTTAATTCGAAAAAAACCCGAAATTTTGCAAAATCGTTTTTATTTTTTCCTGAGCTCATTTGACTAGCTATTTAAAAATAAATGACACTTTGTCATTGCCACTTTTTCTTCTCTACAAAATAACGTTACTAAACTAAAAATCCACCGTTTCGTCTCTGAGCGGCCATCACCTACTTTACTTTTTTAAATACGGACCTGGATTTTTTTAAACCGATTTTTAAACGCTCCTACCCTAAAAATGTAATGGCGATATTAGGCCTACTTTCTTATAATGATGAATTGTCCTTGCTTATTTTATTAAATTTATATTTTTTACAATTCTTGTCAGTCCGGTCCTGGCAACGAATTACAATAATAATTAAAAACTTTATTTTATTTAAAACATTCATACATAAGTAATATAATTTATTTTGTAAGATTTTTTCAATAATTATAAATCCTAATTTTCTAAATGTTCAAAGAGATTGCCGTTTTGCTCAATACAAAGATCGATTTTTCTTCCAATTTTGGCGACAGCCTTTCAACCGATCTTCTCCTTATCCTACCACATGCAACATGTATGTAAATATACCTAACATAAACTTTAGACAAACTTTTTCATTAAAATTATTTGTAAAGGTTTTAAATAAAATAAAGTTTTTAATTAATACTGTAATTTGTTGCCAGGACTGGACTGACAAGAAGTGTAAAAAATATGAATTTAAAAAAATAAGGACAATTCATCATTATGAGAAAGTAATATCGCCATTACATTTTGAGGGTAGGAGGGTTTAAAAATCGGTTAAAAAAAATCCAGGTCCGTATCTAAAAAAGTAAAGTTGGTGATGGCCACTCAGAGACGAAGCGGTGGATCTTTAGTTTAGTAACGTCATTTTGTAGAGGAGAAAAAGTGGCAATGACAAAGTGTCATTTATTTTTAAATAGCTAGTCAAATGAGCTCAGGAAAAAATAAAAACGATTTTGCAAAATTTCGGGTTTTTTTCGAATTAAATCGGAAGTATTCGGAATTTGAAAACTTTCAAAGCGGCATTATAATCAGCACCGAATTGCACAACTTTGCCCCCATTTAACTGTTGATAGACATATAGGTGTTTATAAGTACGCCACTTTAGGTACAACTATTGTTACTGAACATAATCAAGCTTTTCATAGGGTATAATAATCACTCGCAAAGTTTGAACGATACAACGCACATTGAGATCTAGCTACAAATAAGTTAAAATAAAGCAAGGTTTTCCAAAAAAATCGGTATTTCTTAAAATATAGCAGATATCAAAAATTTGACAAATTACTTTCTTTGCTATGAACCAATGATTCAATTGACGTAGAGTGATAAAATTTAAAAATAATATTGTGAAAGTTACACGTCATAAAAATTGGAGCAAAAATCATCGTCTTCTTTAACACCCTGTATATACAATTTTCTGATAACTAAAGAAAATCCAACATTGACAATTGTTTCTCAAGGGATGAATCTATTAACCATTCAAAACCATAGGTCGATATCATATCTGGTTGAGAATATATTAACTATTAAATTTAGGCGAAATTTTTCTTGCTCGAAAGCAATTGTCCAGCAGTTTATTTGTTTTCTACTTCCATATGGATATTTGCTGTTTCCTTTACACTGTTACCAGAAAAGAAGTCTATTCGAGTTAATTGTACGGCAAAATTTCATATTCATTACTCTCAGTGCTGCACAGTGTTGCAATCTTTAAAAATAAAATTTCCAATTTTTAAAGAAAAATTCCACGAATGCACATAATACTGAAAAAGTATTTTGTAGTAGATCACTAATACAAGTGATATTAAAGAATATCATATGAATATAACACCGTGCGTAAAAATTCCCCTATTCTCTTTGGAGGCCACACCGACCTATCATTCCTCTGTGCTTTGGATCTTTATTTTTCACGAATTCGGAAATTTCCCATTAGTTTGTTATAAAAATATACAAAACATACATACATACATATACAAAAACATATTGTTATAAAAATTAGATTCCTCTGTGACGTCCTTATTAAGTACTCACCAGTCACACTTAATTTTATTTACTGTGGCTATCCCTTCTTTTTCAAGACACTAAATTATATAATTTATATGTATATGGTACAATATGTTATTAATTTGTTCAATATAACAAAATATATACGCATCCATATAGTTTTATTAATAAATCGATCTGCTGACTGTGCATAGAAAATTAATTTTATGTAGCATTATTATTGAGTTGGTTTTACCATAATTTCTAACATGATCATAAGGCCAAAACGGCATAATGGCGAACTTTGGATCCAATGGTCGTGAGTTCAAGCCGGCAGCCTGCAAACTTTTTAAAACATTTAAAAAAAAAGGTTAGTAAGTTTGGCCGTAGAACAAATATACTGTTTAACTCAAGTGGATTGTCCACATCGCACTCGAAAGATTTAGCACTCCACCTACGGCGTGCTCAATTTACTTCCTCATTAGATATCATATCCAATCTTGTTGTACAAACTATTATTCATGTATTTTTTTATACAAAAACAAATGACAAAGAATTTACAAATGTTTATTAAAGAAAATTAAAAATTTTAAATATTTAGTTAAAGCATCTGAAATAATACTCTGGACCTATTTGTCTGTGCCAAGGGAAATAAAATATAACTCATTCTGCTGGTAGCTACTTCGATAAGGATATTATATTGTTATTGTAATTAAATTACATTGCATGTTACGTTTTTCGGAATTTACGGTAAACAGTAAAACTTTTCTATAAACTCTTCCTGAAATATTAACTTAATTACAACCATGATACCAACTAATTAACACGACACTAATTAGAAAGAGATGTGTTCCGTGTAAAAAGAGAGCAGACGTATTGCAAGTACAACTAAATGCATTTGAAAAACGAAAGTGATTTATCAATTTGAGTAATAAATATTTTGTATCTCTCTCTGGTTTAAATTAACATGATATCGTCCTCTTTCACTTAAGTATTAAGGGGGGCAAGTTTTGAAATGTTCCGAATTGACCGTGTGAATATTCGTGTTTGATTTAAGTTGGTAATACCACCCTCCACCAGAGTCACGCAATAAAAGTATATTTTCTGTGATATAAAAGTCGGTTATATATTTTAGTTAAAAACATAAATTAACTGATTTGCAAAGCAAACTAATCCGGTGGTTGTCGAAATTAATTATATAAAATGAACTTCTTGTCCTGGGTAAGAAGAAATATTTTTTTTTATTTCCCAAGAGGTTTTCGTTCTAAAAATATCATTGTAAAAGTCAGTGATTTTTAAAAATTTTGTTTGCCCCACTGGTGTTTTTTTTACTCATTCACAGTTGTAAAAGTGATATAATGTATTTTTAAAGTTTGTTGTTCATTATAATCAACATTATTGTGTTTTTCAGTTGTTTTTCTCGGCGGTGTCGCTGTTTTCCTTAGCTTTTGTAAAAGCTGGTGGTGGTGGTGGGTAAGTACATATGTAGTTAGACTCTTCAGAATTTTCATATATCACGCAAGCAAGTGCAGAGGATAGAGAGTAAATATTTTTCTTATTTGTACACAATAGGGAAAGATATTCACTTCCTGTTTAACTGGAGGTACTGCAAATATTGACATTCAACACATAAATTTTTTCAATAATTTTAATTTTTCAATCTAATTTTCAATCCTACTTTCCTAAATATTTTATATTTACTTTTTTGTATGTCTAACCTTATTAGTTTTTAAGATATAAGCAATTAAAAGTTTAGTTACATTATCCAACACAGCAACAATTAATATTAATTTATTCATAGTTTTATCTAAGTTAGCTGTGAATCCCTGACGTTATCGCCATATTATTTTTATTCATAGCTACCTTAGATGAAACTATGAATAAATTAACATCAATCAGCCTGTTGGATAATGTAAAAACTTTTATGTACTTTAGGGATTTAAAGTACCCTTTAAATAACTATTTTCAGGAAAAAAAGTGGTACTTTAAATCCCTAGGGATTTAAAATGTACTTTAAATCTCTAGGGATTTCAAGTAAATTTCTTTGCAATAAAAGCTAAATTTCGAAATTTATTTTCAATAATTTTATTAGAAAATATAACATGACATGGATGCAACAAAAGTGTAACGTGTTTAGAACAATATTAAACTATAAAAAATAACTTAATTTCTATTAACATTAACAGTTATGTTTACCCCACTGCAATTAGCCAAGTGAAAAAAAGGTAAATTATTATTATTGCAGCTGTTATTTTTATTAATTAAAGTGTTTTTGAAAATTGTAGCCGTTGTCGTCGTCGGTGGCACCGACGATGTCGTTGGTGTTTCATTTTGTACAATAGGAATCGAAATATCTGAAGACGTTTCGGTGGAAGTACCAGTAAAAAGTTCATCTGCCATACTTTTTTTCTGGTATAAGGAATTTTCTACATATCCCTCAGCGACGGTGCTACTCTTCCAGCCGCCATGTCTTTTAAGCTGATTTTGCATCTGGAAGCTTTAAATATTCGGCAAACTTGGTTGGCAGTTGTCCAATCGTATTCTTGCCCATTGGCTGAGACATGCATTTTCCATTTCTGTACCCAACGAAAAATCTTTTATGGTCATGTATTGATGGAGCTCTTAAGGCAATATACTTCTTCACCAATCGTACTACATCTGTGGAGTTTTCCTTTGACCGTTTTATAACAAAAGATCGGTCTTTTTCTGTCTTGATATCTCGTAAATTGTACAAAAAGAACGTTTCATAGTCTAGGACATCGGTTTTATTAAGCTGGCAGAGCTCTTTGCCTCGACAGGCTCCTGACACGCCCATGACTAGAACTACCTGGAACAAAATATAAATAAAATAAATAGGTACCTACTTTATTTTTCAAAAAGCGTCTAAATAGCATAGATATAGGTATAGACTGGGGCAAAATATCGGTTGAAAAAAAATGTGTTCTTACCTTTTCCCCAAAAATTCATGGTCGGGTGCTTTTTCCAGGAACTCTTTAATGTTGTCAACATCGAGTGTCTTCGACTTTTTTGGTTTGTAGCCCTCATTTTGTCGTTTCAAAAAAGCGATTAGTTTGCAGAATTTGCTAATGTCGACGTCCATGTCTGTTGCAATTGTTGCTTTTATCATCGAATATACACTCCACAGTGACGATGCTTTAAGCTTTTTTGACTTTTCTAAGAAATATGCTAATAGTACCTTTTCTTCTGTAAATTCTTCTACGTTCCGTTCTTTGCACCATTTGATAAACTCAGATAACTGTTTTTTATATTGTTCTCCAGATTTTCTTGGCAATAATTGGCCTACAGCCTCTTGAGCTGCCTTTTCGATTTGTTCCATCGCGATAAACGTCTTTCAGTAGATGTAGCGTGTTTGACTAATATTTATCGAGTGACTTTTGTTTTACTTAGTTACTTGTCATAACTTGTCATTTGGTCGTTGATATGGTAACATCAGCCGCTTCGATGATTTTTTAGAAATAGAGTACTATTGTGCCGATAAAAAACTGGGACAAGAGATTTACAAAAACAATGTAAGAAATACATATCCCCTAGACTATAAAAGGTGTCTAGAGCTAAAAAGGAAAAACATTCAAAATTTAAAAAGTAACCTAGGTTACATAATGGAATGTTTTGTATTTTTCGATACGGGGTGGTTAAATTTGAGAGACATCATATAATATGGATAAAGTAAATTTATTAGATATTTTTAAAGTCAAATATTTTATAAATTATTATATTTACCATTACCACAAAATAATAAATAAAGCTAATACAGGTAATAAAATACATTTAATAAAAAGAAAAAAATTGCGAACACAAAGTTTGTCAAAACAACACAAAATTAATATTTGGTCATAGAACCATTTCTGTTTATTACTTTTTGGAGCCTTTGTGGCATACTTAAAACTAAGTTTCTACATAATTCGACAGTTATTTCATCCCAAGCTTGATTTATCCTATGACGTAATTCATCCCTGTTTCTAGGTTGAAAATCATGTTTATACATAGATTTGACCATGGCACCCCAAATGTTTTCTATCGGGTTCAAATCGGGACTCTTCGAAGCCCAGGGAAGAACTGCTATGTTATTTTCTTGGAGAAAATTTTGTACAATGCGCGCTGTGTGTATTGGAGCATTATCATGCTGAAATGTGTAATTTTGACCGTATACAGCGTTTACCGATGGTATCATCACTTCGTTTAGTATATTAACGTATACTGCTGCAGTTAGTCTTCCTTCGACGATTTGGCAAAGTCCTGGTCCTCTAGCGCTAATCCAGCCCCAAACATTTATGGAGAAACGCCCACTTTGGTTGGTTTTGTGGGTGTATCTCTCATCATACCGCATGCGGGAAGGCCTATACACCCGAATTCTCCCATTATTGCATGACTGAAAAGTTTTCTCGTCAGAAAATATAACTGTTTCCCATAAATTTATTTGATTAATATATTCATGTGCAAATTCTAACCTGCCCTGTTTATTTATTTCCGTTAAAAAATTTTTATTGGCAGCACAACGGCTTCGTATATCGGAATTTCGAACCCTGTCTCTAGCGGTATTTGCAGAACCTGGAAAATTCGTCTCTTCTTTTGCCTTGATTGCAGTTTCGAAGGGATGATCCCTTAGATAATTAACCAGTCTTCTATCATGATCATCAGTAGAAATTTTAGGGGGACCAGAACCTGCATTCCTAATAATAGTCCCATGTCTTGCTATTTTTTGTTTTGCCAATAGCACGGTATTCTTGCTTACTCCCAGTTCATCTGCAATATCCCTAATAGCAACACTATCTCGCAACCGACTATAAATAATTGCCTTTTGCTGGGGGGTTAATTGTGGCATATTTACAAATAATATATGATTGTATGTTTGACGAGTCAATCATAAAGTGACAATCTTTATTGACATGCAAATTTTCATGACATTTTACTGGTACCAGGCTTGATGTAAAATTATTCTTAATAGTCTAGGAGAAAATAGAAAAATTTCCTGTCCCAGTTTTTTATCGGCGCGATGGTACCTACCGTTTAGTGGCATTTAATTTTTTTTTTAACGTTTTACCTATCCTAAAGTACATAAAATGGTATGTACACCTCAGGACTAAAGTGTTTTTAAATCCCTTGACAAATTATAGCCCTCCCGTTGGTCGAGCTATAAACTTTTTGTCTCGGGATTTAAAATACCACTTTAGTCCCTAGGTGTATAATGTACTATTAATTGCTTTTATCGTAAAAACTATAAGTTTATATTTTCGATCGAATTTGGTGGTAACTATTAATTTATTTTTTATTTTTAGACACGACGAACATGAACATGTTAAAATTATAGTTCCTTCATACCACCACACGCATCACCATCATGAAACCGTGTACAAAACAGTTCACCATGGAGGCGGTGGTGGTGGGGGACATAGCCATGGAGGAAAACCTTTTAGTTTTGGTGGCCATGGGGGCTGGTAGTTTGTTGTTATAGATTTAAGGATTGAAGGAGTCCAATTTTTAGTACGTAATTAGATTTTCTGAAAATAATCTATTGTTAACTGTAGTGTGTTGTTTGCAGAAGCTGACTAAATAAGAATTTACTTTACTTACCAGTGAAAAAGAAAATCTTTAGATTTTTTTCACAGTCTTTAGATTTTTTTGGGGTATAATTTTTTAAAATAGGATTTTACAGGTCCAAGATATAATATCATTATAGAAAAATTTTGTAAAAGTTAGCATCAGATTTATACACCCTAAGTTTCATTCAAGTAACATTCTCATAAAGTACCTAGATAACACAGTTTTTCAAAACGTTTATTTTGCTCTGATATTTCTCTCAATGTTTTCTTTTTTCTATATTTATTTTACTAAATTTTTACTCGGTTACTCTAGTAAACCGTTGTTTAGCTAATAAAAACGTTTAACACTATTTCTAATTTTTATATTAGAAGCAGTGTCAGTTTGATACATAAAAACATAGAGATAATATCAAGTTATAGAAGGGATCATCGAAAATTTACTTATAAAGGTGGCCGACATCAAAAAGCTTATCCGACATCTACCTGGCTCGACAAGTTAAAAAAGGGTTATTCTACACGAAATTCAGTTTTACTGATCGAAAAGCCAGAAAAAACGTTCGAATGTTTTTTTTTAGCGCTCGTGTACAAATTTCTCTATTCAGAGAATCATAATACTAAATATATGGGTGATTCTCTGGATAGAGACATTCTCATGCCAGTTCCGAAATAATACGTTTTAACGTTTTTTCTGGCTTTTTAATCAGTAAAACCGAATTTCGTGTAAAATAACCCATTTTTCTTTCTTGATGTCGACAACAGAGAAAAATTGTTTTCACCTCCCTTATTAATTTTTTTATTTTCTGTTCATAGAGACCAACTTATGGTTTAAAATGTTAAAAAATGCCATATTTTAAACATCAATATCTCAGAACCAATTAGATTTTTACATACAACATTTTATACAAAATAAGCTTAGAATTTTTTGGAGAATTACAAAACAATATAATAGATAGGGGGCACCATTAAAAAAATTATGTTTGATGTGCCCTGACTATTTGGGAAACCCCTTTTAAATAATTTTGGATTGTAAAACGGATTTCACATTATAACTCTATTTTTGAAAAATATTAAAAAGTAAATTAGTTTAGATGCTATGAAATTCTGCATTGAGAGTTTCTTCTTCTATGATTCTATGAAATTTTAAAATATTTTATAAAACTGTCAAAAGATTATATGGAAAAAAGTAAATGAACATTTTGTCGATAATCTGTCTCTTTTAAAATTTTTACTATATTATATTTTACTGTAATTTAAAATTCCTACAAGCGTTGTTTCTTTCCCAGATTAAAGCTATTTTGGCTTTAATTGTTCTCTATAAACACCATAAATATGGCATATTAGGTTATTTTTATTTAAAAATTACAATAAAAAAGAATTGCATTTGGAGAAACTGTTAAGTATTTTGTAAGATATTAAGTTAAATATTTTTAACATTTATTGTTCACTATATTGTTACCCGAACTGTACCTACTCTTTTGTGATACTCATTGTTAATTTTTTTAATAGTATTACATTAATATTGCTTTTTGCAATAAAATATCTTAAAGATCTGAATAGCCTTTTATTTACTATTATGTTAATGAGGAATTGACTACACCAATACCTAAAACAATAATCCTAATACTAAACACCTTATCTTGGGCAAATAGTTTCTTAAAAAAAACACCACAAACTTGATATTTTTTAAAATAAAACTAACAATCCAAGAGATATAAAATGTATTTATAAAATATTTAAATATAAAAGTAATGAACAAATTTGTTTTTCAGTGTAGCGTTAATATCCATTCTATATTTGCTCATAAAATATGTATGGAAAACATTCAGTCTTCTATGTAAAATAATGTGTTATTTACAGGGCAAGTAGTTGTATATTTAAGTTTTTCCACTACTAACTTAAAAATTACTCATTATTGACCGATTATTAACTTTAGAAATCGTTTTTCTTTACCCCTTGCCAGAAGCCTCTATTATTTACCGTCGTTATTGACAACGGTCAATAATAGAGGCGTCTGGCAAAAACAATATAAAACAGGCAACTTGACCTATTTTTATTTTAAAAATATATGAAAACGTCATGTTTAGACAACCAGATATTCCAGCTTTCCTTGTTTGGCACCAGTCCTTAAATACTGAGTAGATTTTTAAATACAAAACCTTAGATTTTTGGGGTAGCAACTCATCATTAGTTTATTGTGCTTCCACCCTCATTTCTGGAGGAGTGCACGTATTAGTAATAGTTTCTTCGCTCATTTTATCAAAATACTGACAACTAAGAATGCCATCTAACAAGATAAAAAAATGGTGCAAATTTCAAAGCAAGGGTAACTTGACTGAAAAACAGAAGCAACCCTAAGACGGTATGTTAACTTTAATTATTAATTTAATGATGTAAATGTGTTAGTAGTAGAAAAAATAATATATTTACCACGGTTTAGACAACTATTATTGCCCTCACGTCTTAAATCCCTCGTCGCTGCGCTCTTCGGAAGATACCTAAATTTTATAAAATATAGAAATATTTGTATTTTAGAGTTTTTTTCGCATTGCTATAATGTTATGGTGACCTTAGCATAAATTAGTGTAAATTTCGTTACTAAATCGATCCATTAGACTCATGTAAATACAGATCATGTTTTATAAAAAAATAGGTATGCAATTAAAAATAAAAAGTAAATGGTAATAATTCTAAACACTCTTTCTCTCACTTCACATCTTCTTTATATCCTCATTTTTAAGAGAGATGCCGATGTCTCTTGTTTATAGAACTTTGAATTAACTTCTATGTATTCAATACACATCTATAAAAAAATTATTGCAGTCGGTAGAATAAAAGTTGCATACAAGACTTAGCCATTATATTTTATTTTGAAAAAATTGTCTCAGAGGTTCAACCCTATAAATATTATTGTTAGGAGCTTTATTCGTTTGAATCCGATCATTGGATTCGGAGTAGTCCTCTGCTTCCTCTCCATCATCTTCACTGTCATCTTCTTCATCATCACTATATTCTTCTTCACTTTCACCATTTCCTGATGCTGTCGGCGCATAACTTGTTTCGTGCACATTTATGTTCGCCAAAGGCGCTTGAAATATTTTCCCATATCGCGTGCGGGTTAGATCACTGGGATCAGTTTGATGAATTTTATAATTTCCCGAAATAAAGTGTTTTCCGACAGGATCGCTTGCGTCTGAGTTTTTTGCTTCAGTGATATGAAAACTTTCACTTCTTAATGATTTGTGTGAATTATAATACCCATCGTCATCAGCATTTTCTGGATATGGACCGGAATTGATATCATTAAAAGTCGGAACTACCCCATAGCTATCTACTTCCAAAGGCGGCGAAGGTTTAAATTCATTATTTCCATAATTTTGAATTTTTGCTTGCTTACTCCAATCATCGTGGCCATAATTATGACCATGATGATGTCCGTGATGATGTCCATGATGTCCTCCTTTATGCTTATGATGATGATCATGCTTGTGCTTATGGCCATGTCCATGTTTATGATGATGTCCATGTTTATGATGATGACCGTGTTTGTGCTTGTGGCCATGTTTGTGACCGTGCTTGTGCCCATGGCCGTGTTTGTGATGGTGCTTGTGGATGACTATCTTTTTCTCGGGCTTCTTAATGATTGTGTGGGTGTGTTTGTGATTGTGAACTGGAACGGGAACGATAATTTTGACGTGGACACTGAAAATAATAAAAATGTTTTGGTAGTAAACTGTAGTTTTAATTTGTTTTTATTGTTTTATGCGGTCTCTTTACTGGAAAACAAGGTTTAAGGTATTTTTTTGACGCATTCAATGTTGTTAGTTTAATGTCGAGTTATATAAAGATTTTTAACCAACAAGTTTGACTATGCTAGTGGCGGCTCGCGGTCTTTAAAAATGGTGAAGAGCTAGGTATAGTGCGGGTACTTAAACAAACATTGACTCATTTTACACTACTGAATTAACTGAAAAATAAAAACAAAAGTTTTATACCTTCATCTTAATGCAAATTGTTACATGCTGTCGCGTGACTGACGTCACGTAACCATAGCAACGGTGAAACTCAAAGCTACTTGACTGTATTTTGGGCGTTGGGTCTTCACTTGTTGCTTTGAGCTCATGGACACGGTCGACTGGGACGCAAAATGCACGAGTGTTTATAATTATTGTTCATCGGAGTTAAAAGTGGCCTTATTATGCATAGCTGCATTCGTATTAAATTAATATTATTAATTTGAACATAATTATTTTTTAAGGGCTAAAATGGTAGCTGTATTTTGGTACATCAATATTTAATATTGTCGAAAAAATTTCCTTCTGGCTTTATTTTTTTTTGGTACCCTCATCACCTAACGAGCCGCCACTAGGCTATGCCGACGTACATGACATTGACAGAAATAATTTTCTCACAATCTTACTGGCCCGGTTACAATAATTTTTAAATTACTAATCAGACACTTTGATTGTGATTAAATAATGCCTGTTAAAGTCATTTATGTCACAGTCACAAACTTGATGGTTAGTAAATTGTGGTGAAAAATCTTAATGCAACCTATCATTAATATAGCAAAAGTTCTATAAAGTTATTAATCGAAATTTATGTAATGAACTTTTTTTTAGCTACCGAACATTTTACTTTTCAAAAATAATAACAGACAATTGACACTTACTGTTTGCCTTCATGCCCTCCAGACTGTGTAACTCTAATTGTGTATCCAATAAAAATAAGACAGAAAATATCTAATTTCATATTTTCTTTAATATGTTTTTTAAAATTAAACAAAAACCAAACAAATCACCAACAAATCACCACTGAAAAATAGGGACATATTTTAAGAGTAATATAGCCATGAAACGGAACTTTATGAAGTAAATCAAATTCACTTAAAGATATTATTTTATATCGTAGAAAATTAGTCCCCATTTGACAATACTTGCGGCTTTTGGTTTCGATTTTTCACCTTATCAAGGAACTAATTTAATCAAAATGTTTAAAAATACATTTATTCGCTTCGTTTACTTAACTGCGTTAACAGAATTAACGCATTGTTATGCGGTTGAATTCGGAAGTATTTTCCCATGGTTATTGCAATTTATTTAATATTTATATGACAATAACCAGTGAATCAATAAATTGGTTATTATGAAACAATCAAATTTAGACATTCCTCTGTAGAAATAAAACTTTTCTAAATATTTCTTCCGGTTAAATTTTATCAAGAACCATTAACATGTCGTCTTTATAAAACATTCATAGTAGAGCTTTTGAGTATATTGCTGCGGACATTATGTTGCTTTTTTGAGTTATTATGTGACCTTATTGTTAACAAATATCCCGAATTTTCCGATACAAGAAGAATATTAAGGTTAGTGACCCTTTTCTTGTGCAATATACTTTTGTCTAATGTGAGTACCACTTTGCTTCGTTAGGATAGATTTTTTTTAAATGGTTGTAGGAGGTAAACTACCCTTAAAGTAAAAATGTTTTCTTTTTGTGCGATGTGCGGTCAGATGGAACAGCTCGATGTACCTCTTGTAGATCTGGATGTAATTGATTTTATTTTTAACTGTTTATTTTTCACATTTCAAACGTAAAGTATATTGTCGTTATAATGTTAATATACAGGGTGTCCCGAAATTAGGTGACAATATTTTAAGGGGATAAAGTACATCCAAAAATAGGACTAAAATCCTCTATTAATATACCTTCAAAAACGCTTCGTTATGGGGCTAGAGCCCCACGAATGGAAGCTATGATAAGCGGTTTTTTCACAATATTTCAGAAACTGATTGAAGTATCAAAACAAAATTTGATACATGTTTTACCCATGACAAGACGCAATAAAAAAAAATAAAAAATAAAAAAAAAATAGTAATATTTACTTTAGGCTCCAATCCGTGCGACACCACTGGAAAAATATTTTAATCTTACATCCTTTAATAAATATGCCTTGTCGCTAGTAGAACTTCTAATAAATTTCATGTTTTAATATCAAATGTTTGCTGAGATATGCAAAAAACACCTTAGATTTTTCAACGGCTTGTAAAAAACCGAAAATTTTTAAATCGATTTTACTGAAAAATGGTAAATCCTACCAAAATGAAGCAAGAGTATCTTTTTTTGATAGAAGACTTTAGTGCTTTTAAAAATTGCACCTGGCGTTAAAAAATCCTACAAATAAAAAAGTTAGGGCAATATTCTCCTCACTACCTACCCAGTGGGACGCCACTGGAAGAAATACACCTAAGCTAAACAAACCGTTTATTGCGTCTTGTCATGGGTAAAACATGTATCAAATTTTGTTTTGATACTTCAATCAGTTTCTGAAATATTGTGAAAAAACCGCTTATCATAGCTTCCATTCGGGGGGCTCTAGCCCCATAACGAAGCGTTTTTGAAGGTATATTAATAGAGGATTTTAGTCCTATTTTTGGATGTACTTTATCCCCTTAAAATATTGTCACCTAATTTCGGGACACCCTGTATATATAATCTAAGCTTTGTAATTTGTGTAGATCAGAATAACATTTTCTAATTCTTGACAATTCGGTGAACATTATTATAAAAACTATTTATTTGTTGAATGTTTACAAATATTACGCATTTATCTACGGAATACCGTTGTTCCCTCTGTAATATGAAGAACTAAATTATTAGGTAAGGATTTGAACAAAGAGTAGGTAAACCCAAAACCCTAAATTCAGAAAACCTCTGGGTAAAAACAGTGACAGGAATGACGTCATAGCCGCCATTTTGAAATATTACCTTTGAATATCATTGTTGTTGATGTTAATCAAGGTCTCTAAATTTAGGAAGGTTGCCTGGTAACTCTGAGAGGGGAGAGACGCGAGAGGAGCGCGCTACGTCACATGATTGCCCGAGAATCAGATGGTAATGGCGGCTCTTATCTGATCGATTGGCGTCGTTTTTAATTGCTTTGTTTTCGTTGTCTATATTTAACTAAATCCAACAATTAAATTAGAATATTTTGTGAATTAAATCAGTGAATAATCCATAAAGGTAAATATGTGTTTAAAATTATTGAAATAAAATAGCTAGGTATATTGTATAAAGGTGACAACATGAAATCAATGGATAACCTTAACTTAATATTTTTTAGATGCCTAGAGGGATTGTTTGTAGTGTGCCAATTTGCAAAAATAATTCCAAGAAAGCATTGGAAAGTGGAGAGAAACTTTCCTTTTTTTTCTTTTCCAAAAGATCCCAAGATCCAGAAAGAATGGGTAAGGAAATGTTATCGTAAAGATGTTTGGAATATTGCAAATAAGAGAATTTGCAGTAAACATTTTAAGCCCGAGGATTTTGAAGATGAGTTGCAGGCTAGAATAATGAATACTCAACGGAACCGTCTAAAAAAATCTGGTACAGAGTTTTAGTTGATTGTTTTTGTTTGATAGTACTTATACTTTATCCATAGGGTACAACAGGTACCTAGTGTGTAGTGTTTAGGGTGTACTTAAGTGAGGCCTAATACTAATAGGATAACTGCATACATAATAAATTTATATTTTTAGCTGTTCCGTCATTATACCTGCTGGTAGGGAAAGAAAAACCTGAGAGTGAAAAGGTCGAAGAGAATGATTCGTAAAGGAGATAAAGTTATTGTAAAAAGTCTAATTTCGATGAACAAAAAAAGCCATAGAGGACTTACTAAGAGAAATGAAGAAAGTCAGGGACGAAAACAACAGTCTGAAATCAAAAGTTAAAGCTCTGGAGGAAAAACTAAATGTAAGGGAGCAAAAGAAAACAATCTCCTGGTTGTCGGTATACCAAAGCAAAATAAGGATGCAGAACAGATAGGGGACATGTATATAGTTCTAATGTTACATATTTTTGTAAGTGGGATGGATATAACCTATGTTTTTTGTAAATAATTTTAAGTATAAACTTTTGAATTATATTTAGTTTTAGTTTGTAGAGACAATTATTATACAGCCCACCCCAGAAAAAGATACCATATAGTAAAATTTAATAATTTTTACTGCATTTTTTTACACTATATGATTAGGAATTATTATCTGTCACTATATACAGGGTAATTTTTAAGTTAATACTTTTTTTTAGCTGTGTATAGAAGGCATTAAAATAAACAACATTTTCAAAATAAGGTAGTGTCAGTGTTAGCTGCTCAACCAACGACTTTTAAATAATCTCCATAATTGTTCGGCTTAGAAATTTTCCTAAAAGATAGAATTTATGTATGTAGTCTTCGTATTTTATTAGATAATTAATCAATATGTGGTCCCCATTTAAGATGTTTATCCAATACAATCCCAAAACATTTTATATACGGAACCAACTAGTTTATCCCAAAAGTTGTTCGGGTCTGGTCAGGTTTGTTAGAATACGAACAAACCCGAACAGGCCTAGGCAAATCTAGTTTATCCTGAAATCGGGTTAGGCCAAACTAGTTTATCCTGAAATCGGGTTTGGTCGGTAACATACACATTAGAAAATTATCTACTTAAATATAGACTGAAACAAATTACTTATCAGATGTGACTGATTATTTTTAATTTAGGCTTTATTAAATTAAATAACGCCACTGCAATAAAAAACCAAAAGAGTGTGACTGTGAGTTTTATTTACCCTATAAGAAAAAGTAAATTGTGATTTGCAGGAAAAAAATACGTCCAATTTAAGGAATTATAATATATAATTTAAAAAATTAATTTTCCTATCCATTTTAAAATCAATCAAATAAATTAAATTTAAAAACAAATATCCTAAAATTGCAATACTTTCAATTCCTACTGTATAAAGGAACCTACATTTCAATTTATTAATCACAATCACTTTTTATAAGTCTAATAATTAAACACGCGATCTGATTTCAATGCTTTGTTAATACGGTTAATTTAAATTGGGCAATCTTGTGACGTATTCCTGCGCTGTTCTCTGGTTGGTCGAAAGTTACCATGCAACCTTCCTAAATTTATAGACCTTGGATGTTAATCTAATAAAATGTCATGGACGTCCGAAGGGCACTTACCCTCATCCCCTGCCTGAACAACAAAATAGCATCTCCATTTCAATTGATTTTATTAAATTGTGTCACAAACTTTTTGCCTTCGGCACAATTTTTTATACAAACACAAGTAAATGTTTTGAAAATGTAATTTTTATTACAAAGTAAAACGTTAAAATGTAAACTCCACGGCAGTGACTCAGAGGTGAGTTACTGGCATTCGACCATGGCGATCCGGATTCGATTCCCGGAATGGGTACAATAAAAAAAGTATGTCCGAAATTTAGTACGTTTAAGAATGCAGGAAAGAGTGTAAAGGGTATCATTCCTCAACCCACTCCATTCACGCCGGTACCAGGCCGGATGAGATCGGATATCTCGTGGGGTGCGGAAGAAGTTACACACTCCTCAATCGGTAGATCATGCAATGGCGTAAGAAACATAGGGTTTGCCCTTATGTGGAAGTGTTGCACGACTGAGGATCATGGTTCGGAACCCACGTTAAGCTGTAGGTCCCCTTGGAAATGGCACTGGCAGCGAACGAAGTGGTATAAAGCCTAATCCGAAAGAATGACAAGAAATAACAAAACTCATTTTAAAAAAATATATGTTATTTTTATATATTAAAAATATAACAAACCTATAACAATAAAATCATGGCAGGTACAGTGCCGACTAGCTAACAATATACAACTACATTATACTATTTAAATCAGGTAGATACAAATTAAATCGTAGATATATGACCTCCAAAAGTGTCCCTCAAATTTTCGCTCGATTCTTTCGTAGACAATATTCCTGGTAACTGCCAACAGAGTCTTCAGTACATTTATAATCTTCTCATTGCTGTAAAATGATTACCCTAATGACTAAGGATGATATACGAAGATCTGACTAAGGCCTTTGACAGGATTATTTAATTTCGTATTGATCTGAAATAAAAAATGTAATTGAATGTTAGAAATATAATTTTCCGAAAATCGATCGGAAATATTGACATCATTGATAATATTTTTAAAAGAAAAAGTCAATATTTCCTTGCACTTAGTCTTTGCTAGGCAAAGAAAAATATTTGTTAGGAAATATCCATTTTTGTACTGTAAGGAAATATTATTTCTGTACAGCTACTTGTAAACTAAAATGCGTAAGTTTAACAATCCAATATATCTTATTTCCATAGTTACAACACAAATATTTTATGGCATCCTTTATTTGTGACAAAATTAATAATGTTTATTTAAAAATTTTAACAAGTTGAACAATGTCCTTTTAGTAATTTTCGATTTTCGGAAAAATAGTGCGTATACCTCGTAGAAAAACCCACATTCCCGGACTCCGTATTGTCAGTCTCGGCTTACGCCTCGACATAAATCTTTACGGTCATCCGGGAATGTTAAGCTTTTCCTACTAGGTCTACAATGTACTATTATTAAGTTTTACAATGATTTAGATATTAACAAAAATACTAAAAATAAATTAATGACAAGCTACAGTTTTTTTCGATCAATAACCAGTGAAACGTGGACCAGGGGCGGATCTGGGGGGGGGGGGCAGTTTCGTCACCCCCCGAGGGTCTTACAAAATGGCTGTTTTTACTTTGAGCCTTGAAAATTGTAGAGCGTGCGAAGGGTTAAAATTTTCTGTAAAAGTCACTTTTGAGAGTAGGAAGATTTTTAGAGCCGGGATACGCTCTTTTTTTTTTAGCAGTTATTTTATTGATATTATCCGGGGTGAGGGTTTTTATCTTTAGGGATCCCCCAGACCAACGCGGGGGGCAGTTCGACAATTACCGGCACCGTTACCGCCACACCAGATGGATCCTTTATAGAAAAAAAAAGCACCCTTCTAAAGTTAAAAAATGGAGACATGCAACGGTTGATATATGTTTTAATTTTTTTTTACCAGGACTGCATGTAGTATATTGAGTAATAAGAGTAATAATATAATACTTACGCCAATAGGAAAGTTGTTCTAGCTGTTTCCATTCTGCGGTCATGGCTGGCATTTGGCATACAAATTTAGGAATTATTTTTACCGAAAGTTTATATACCATTATAAAAAGTATTACTTGGAAACAGATAAAGATTAATAGCATTTTAAAACAGTATGATAAAAGAAGCATTAAAAAGGAATAAAGCCAAAAAGAAATAAAGGTTAAATAAACATAATAAAGCAAATAAATAAAGATAGATGCTGAAAAAGTGTGTAGTGTTTTAATATAAAACAAGTAAGAAATTAAATTATTAGCAGTTAAGGCAGTATTTAAATTTGGGTTAATACATAAATTTTTAATTGAAATTTCAGAGCAATGGTGTTGATTCCTGCTCAATTTGATTGCTTTGGCCCTTGCTAGTGATGAAAAACACCCGACCGGGTAAGAAATTAAAAATGCTGCTTTATTAGCTTTAATTCTTCAACGTAATGTTATATGACCAAAATCCGATTTTAAAGAAAGAAGGTAACAAATTAACTAATTGTATAAAACAATGAAATTTTGAAGAAATCAGCACGTGCTCATAAACTCTTGTTAGTTGTAAATAGTGACAATGAAATGTTCGTGAAAGTAAAATTAAAAGTGTTAGTAAGTTAGACAACTGTTAAAAATTACATTGCCCTTCGAAGATAGGTCGGGAGTGTCCACTGGATTTTTGGATATTATATATTGGCAATGATGTTGAGTCTTGTACGATCCGCAATATTGAGACGGAAAAAGGAAATGCCATTGTATAATTATATAATTAAAAATATGCGAACTGAAAATTTGAAAAATTGTTTTTATTAATTTCTTTTGATTGGCCGGCTCGAATACAACGGTACTTTGATCTGCTTTCACAACATAATTCTTATAATATATTGAAAAACGTACGTCACTCAATATGATTGCGAATATTTTTTGTCCGAAAAGAAAAGTACATTCAAAAGTCTGAAAAACAAGGCGGTAAAAATTTACTCACCCTTGAGCCCATTTATCAAAAATTTGTTTAAGATGAAAATAACTTAAAAGCCAATTATTCGTGTTCGCGTAGGTAACATTTGTGCACTTAGTATACCTATAACTTAAAAGCATTTCAAATGAAATAACTGATTTGGTGTGACTGTCGTTCTGTCAATTTTGGGTGAAGCAAAATGGAACTCAAACTACAATCTACGTGCATCATACAGAAATGTAAGAATATCTACATTACAACATGGTAAATCTAATGCTGTACAAAGGACACGCTTTCATATACCAAAAGGCTTTAATTTAACGTTTAAAAACAATAATTGTAATAATAATGGTAGCTCTATGACGGGTTATTCGGTTCATAGACTCTTTTTACTAAACCATACACCGATTATTTTGTAAAATAAATTGGCATTCACATATCACCAATACTTTTAACATCTCGATTATAATACACCAAGTGCACAAATTTCCTCCAGAACCTTTTACAAAAAACTATCTTTGGTTTGTTAAAATTTAATGCCATCCATGCCATCCATGACCGCCACCGCCTCCATAGGAATAATGCGGTTCTCCAATGGAAATACTTCCTGATACTTTTCCATGGCTAAAAGCATCACCACTGTTACACCCAGATCCATGGCATACTACTTCACCATCGTCGGTACCTGAGATGCGGACGTGTTTGGTGATGATCTTTTTCGTGTGGACATTTTTGTGACTAATAGGGACTTTGATGATTACGTGTTTGTGTCTGAAAAGGAACAACATTAGTATGGAAAGAAAAGTTAAAACAGCAAGCGGACAAAGTGGTGCTTTATCTTGTGCATTAAAGTATACAGGGACGATAAAATAATGAGTTCCCTGGCCCCTGGGGCACAGGTAGACAATAACAACTGTTTAGTCCTTATTCTCACTGATTAGAAAGCCAAAATGCGCATTCAAGATTTATTTAAAATACAAATAAGTGATGAAACCCCCAGTATCGCCATCCGTAGGAATTAACTTAATAAAAATGGGGAATTGTAAATCCCGTTGTCGCTTAATCGTTGATTAATGACCTGTGACCGCTCCATATGTTTACATCTATTCCTTCTTCAAGTCTTGTAAGGAAATCTTAAGATTTTTATTCTAAAAAAATGTTTAATTATCTTTCAGCTTGTATTAAAAAAATATCAAATTTTATAGCTATTAATATAACGAGATTATTATGCGATTTATAATAGTCGAGGACATTACTAGGTGACGAGGCAACAGCCGAGTCACCCGCAATGTCCGAGACGGTGTTAAATCGCTAATAATCGAGTTGTATTCAAAGCTTTATCGTATCATTGACAACGGCGATGCGAAAATAAAAACAAGGTTTTATGTCATTTCATTTTGGCATTTCAAAAAGTCATCATTAAAATCATGCAAGATTTTGATATTCCTGACGATATATTAGCTGCAGCCAACATTATAAGGTTGAACTTGCTTCCGGACAAATCTAAAATCCATTATAAAAAAGAATATCGGCAGTTTTGTGAGTGGCGAAACAAAGTACATGTTCAAGGTGCAGAAGAAACGGTATTGCTGGCGTATTTCGCAAAACTCTCTGAGGAATACTCTGCTTCATCCTTATGGCCGAAATATTCCATGTTGCGAGCGACTTTAGAACTGAAGGAAAGAGTGGAAATCGACAAATACGGTGCCTTAATACGTTTCATCAAGAAGAAAAATGTTGAATATAGAACAAAAAAATCAAAAATATTTACAAGAGAACAAGTCAACGAATTTGTGTGTTCTGCCTCAGACGAGAAGTTTTTAATGATGAAAGTGGCTTTTTTAATTGGAATTGGAGGAGCCTGTCGAACTAATGAATTAGCGAAGATGACCACGGAAGATGTTGACGTTTTAGAGGACAAGCTGATTGTTACTGTTCCCGACTCAAAAACCCACAAGAAACGTATTTTCGCTGTGATATTTGACGGCGAAGTCAATCCTGTGCTTTTATTTAAAAAGTACGCAATGTTAAGGCCAGACCATGTCACTCACCAAAGATTGTTTGTATCATATAGAAAAGGGAAATGTACGGTACAGCCCTGCGGCATTCACTTCTTCTCTAAAATACCTCAAAAAATAGCTAAGTATCTCTCACTTGAAAATCTAATTTATGTACTGGTCACTGCGTTAGAAGGTCTTCGGCAAATTTTCTTGTTAATGCTGAAGGTGATTAGGTTTAGACCTACAAGAACTTGGTGGATGGGAATCGGCGAAGGTTGCTAGAGGGTATTTAGAAAAAAGTGTGACCAAGAAAGTTTCCATTGCTCGCAAAATTCAAATCGGCGACGTTTCCGGCAGTGGATTAAGCACTAGGGAACCGCACGAAATCGAAAGGAGTGCTTGCTCGGTCATTAATTAGTCTTCAGAGGGCATACCTAAGATCGTGGACGTTAAAGACAAAGGTGTATCCATCAAATTTGAAAACTGTCAAAATATTGTTTTACATGTTCATGAAAAATAGTTCTAATATTATTTGGTATCTAACGTATTATGCTTTCGTAACTAACGTATTAAATTATGGTAACTAATGTATTATGAGTAACTAAGGTGTTATGTAGGTTTTAGTACGTTTATGATGTTAATAATTATTAATAAAGATATCATATAAAAATGACTCTTCAATGATACGATAAAAAGAATTATTAGTTTATTCTACATTTTCACTTTGCAAATAACAGTTTAGAAGAGTAGAGGTTAGGAATGTTTAGGCACATGTTTAGAATGTTGTGTACAGAAAACTATGTGACGTGGTCAAAGAATTTCTTCTTCGATTCTTCCGTGAAGTACATTCAGCGTCTGGTCCAGCAACTGCGGGAGTGCAGATCGGATAGAACTGTTGTGCAACGACTGTTTTGTATGCTTTGGAAGTAAAATAGAACTGTGTCGGTGTCTTTATAAGGCAGTAAACGGTTTCTTTTCTGCTGTTAGGATTTTCGAACAAAAAAAAAAACGAGGAAACCTCGGAGAAAACGCTTAGGTTCTGGAGAACGTAAAAACAACTCGTCGGGCTACAAGATTCAGTACACTGTTATCAGTTATCAACAAGACGCGACAATTCTGTAAAAACACTAATTTCGTGTTATCTTTTCGTTTTGCTTTAAGATTAAAAAGTCCGTAAATTGTTTTAAAAACTCTGCTTGGAGAAAACGTCAAAAAATGAACTTCCATTTTGGTTTGCTTCTTGGCTAAACAGTTGGTTTCTATCTCTTCTCAACGAGTGGCTACTCGTTGAGAAAAGATCTACCTATTAAACGTCAAAATGTCCCCATCACTCCTATCAAATGACCTCTTATAGTTTCTGACTCACCCTCCGTTTAATTCTAAAAGGCCATGATGATAATAGTTATTTACGATATAAGTGTTGTAAGGATTAATATTACAACACGAGATGTTAAAGTTGTTAAACGAGGCGTCAGCCGAGTTTAATAAAACATCAAGTGTAGTAATATGAATTTATAACAAGAATATTGTACAAAATTGTATTTACTTTCATCTATGAATAAAAATATTTGGCAAAAGTCATTTTTTAAAATAAAAATGCACCTGCTATTAAGTTTACTAATCAAGTTTTTTATGTTACCTTTCGCATAGTTACTGTTTCGCATGGTTACTATCAAAACTTTATCAAACAAATTCAAAAATATAAAAAGCGTTTTTTAAAATGAGCGATTCTGATGGAAGTTTACCCTCTGATATAAAAGCAGCGGCAAACGAAGCGATCTCAAGTTAAGTTCCGACAAAATCCAAGGCGCGGTATGAGTTGGAGTATCAGAAGTTTAAAGATTGGTGCAAAGCTAACAAAATAAAGGAGGTGTCTGAGAAAATCCTTTTGGGTTATTTTTCCGTAAAGCAACGCTCCCAGAAACCATCTAAACTATGGACTCACTACTTCACTACTCAATGTTGAGAACTATGATTTCCGTCAAGAAAAATCAAGATATAAGCAGATTTTCTCAACTAATCGCATTTTTGAAAAGAAGTTCAGAGGGTTACAAGGCCAAAAACTCCAAAGTTTTCACAAAGGAACACGTATGTTAGTTTTTTAGTACTGCAGATGATGAAACATATTTACTTATGAAGGTTGTTATGATAATTTAATTTTAATTTTATAATTGTTAATAATAAATCATTGTTCTAAAAAGTGTGGTTTTATTTAATAGCAAAATTTTAATAAAACTGTTTTTTTTCCATTACAGCACTAGTGCTGTAAAGGCATTTATAACAGCACTAGTGCTGTAATAGATGCCCTTACAAAAAGATTTACAGAACTGTAAAATTCATATTACTAAATGAAAGTAGATAATAATTATTTGCAGTTTTTAATATAATATTTTAGTTTTTAGTTAGGATAAACAAGTTTCTTTTTGACATTAAAGCATATTTTGACTTATTATTCGTTAATGCGGCGGTACTTTCAGTTTATTCTGAATAAAAATTTACTTGGAGTTTTATACTTAAAAAATTATATGTAGCAAAAATAGTCATCCGCATTCGAATGTAACTAATTAATTTCTTTAAAAAATCCTTTTACTTTATATAATAACAGCTCGGAGCCGCTAGTTAGCAGAATGTTGATACGCATAATTTAACTACAACTTTCATCTGGTTTGGTGAATGAGAATTAAAGTGGAATAACCTATAATTTCCCAAATAAAAGCACCACTTATATAATCATTTTAAATTTAATGTTATATTTATTTAGAGCAGATATGTATTTAGTAAATTAACTATATTATTATTTGACTAAGCCATTAGAATGTCCATTCACATTTTACCATAGATATGCGTTGCTTGTGTAGACAGTAAAGAAAACATATTCTGGCAGTTTTTCCCTAATGATGAACAAAATATTATTTTAAATTCAAAAAGGGATATTAGTATTCTTAATTAATTAATCATCTCGTCTGCAGAGAGAAAATAATTAGTTTAACATATTAATTTAAATTTTAATAATAAAAATATATAGTTATTATTTAAATATTAGTTTCAAAATGCAAATAATTTATGACAATTTATCATCAACATATAAGCTTCTTCCAATAATACATTCTTAGCAGTTTTAAAAAATATTTTTTAGTTATAAACTAAAAAATTATAATTTTTGTCCACGACTATTGTATAATATGTTCATTATATATGTGTTTGCTCAATAATAATACCCATTATTTACTAGTGAATAATGAAATCGACAGGTAATGTGATTTGAAATTAAAAAATATCATTGGTCGTTTTCCCTGTAAGGTCCATCCATAATACGATTTTATGTGTATGATGAAAAATTTAAGCATGCCATGAAATGTCAAGTCGAAGCGCTTTGTAATTTTATTTTGAAACGTCAAAATATAGTTTAACTTATCAACTTTAAAGTTAAGAATTGTATTAAAAAGAACTTACAAAATGATTAGAGATAGTGAAGATGAGATATGTTATACCCCACCAGATATACAGGAAGCAGCAAAAATAACAAGTTTAAGTTTATTACCAGAAAAATCGAATTTACCCCCAAATTTACAATATCAGACGATTATTACCTAATTTGCAAGAAGTATATCAGTCTTCGTTTATCTTTCGTCACATCTAATATGTTTTTTCAATTATCAATATGGAAATGTACCTTACAAAGGATAGGAATTAATAAATTTACGCAAATGGGGAGACAGCAACATTTCTGCAATTACCCACTCCAGAAAAATATTCTGGTCACAGTTTTCGCAGATCTTTAACCACTATACTTATAGACACAGGGGGGATATAACTGCATTGAAAAGACACGGTGGATGGAAATCCACGGCGGTAGCAAAAGGATATATTGATAACTCAATGAAAAATAAAATGGAAACAGCTAAAAAAATATCAGACGCGATCCAGAAAAATCCTTTTGTTCAGCCATATATACGCAATGAGGCAGTATCTACATAAACATCTTCATCTATATCTACTACAACGAATAACCAAGATGTTAATGTAGAATTAAATTCGATTCCTTTAATTAACTTGGCACATTGTGTGAATACAAATATTACTATTCATATTTCTAAATAAATAAAGATGTTTAGTAATTCTGGCTACAGTTATTATTGGATAGTAGTGGACAAAGTATAGTATTCTACTTGCATATAATGGCTTTTATTCACTTGGCTAAAATTATGAAACTCGCCTACGGCTCATGTCATAAACTTTATCCGCGTGAATAATAGCCACATATGCTTGTTGTATAATATTATACTATTTTTTAACAATCATAAATTACAGACTTGATAATAAAAATTTTAATAATATTTTGTTAGAATTACAAGTATGTTACAATTCACCATTGTGATATCGAAAACTCAAAAAGATACAACAAAGATTAAATTGGGACAAAGTTGTATAATTTGAAGCTTAAGTTGATGCTGGTGAGAAATTAAAAAAATCGGACTATTTCCAGAAATATCTGAAAAAAAAACGAAAATTTAATTTTTGGTTTTTGTTTTATTATAACGTTACTTATAAACATATAGAAAAATGGAAAGCACTACACACCTCAGGCACTTTTTGACGATGCATTAAAGCAAAATAAAGTTTAATTATTTAATTTACAAAATGACGCTTCGGTTTTCAGATATTATCATCAAATCAAACTTTTTAAATACCGATCTGAAATTTAAATATTATTTGTTGAAGTATCTTCTTCCCCAAAAACATAAACCAACAACATTTTTCCAAAAATGTCAAAAATCTATTTAGATTATTATCAAAATTTGACTTATTAAATTTTTGAATAACATATGACATTTTATACAAATTAAACGTAGAGTTTTGGGGAAATTAGAAAATAATAATAATATAATATACAAAGTGATTCATAAGTTGATACTTCTTCTTTAGCTGTGTATAGAAGGCGTTAAAATAAACAACATTTTCAAATACATTTTTTCAAAAAACTCAAAAATAAGGTAGGTACTTACATTCATTTATTACACTATGGATCAAATATGGTTTTGCCTAACATGCCGGTTGAATAACATTAGGAAAATTTCTAGGTGTAGGATGAGCCCGCAAGGGAAAGCGTTGTGCGTATAATCTCGAGGCAGCAGCCGGACTTAGACGACACTCACCATAAATTAAAGCCATATCTACTGCCAAATAACTGACGAGCTACCCGTAAAATGCATGACTAACCAGACAAAAACAACATAAAGTAAAGGGCTACGTTTTGATGACCAGGCCAGCAATTAGATTTTTTACTTCTTTATCTCGGCTATTTTTAAGTTTTTTTGAAAAAATGTATTTGAAAATGTTGTTTATTTTAATGCCTTCTATACACAGCTAAAAAGAAGTATCAACTTAGAAATCACCCTGCATCCTATTTAAAAAAATGCATGTTTGGTACACCCTTAATTTCTGAGGCACCCTATATATTAAAAATTATTTTTAAAAGATGCATACCATTTAACCTTAAAACTTTTGTATTTACAGTTTTTTATAAAGTCGACTGTTAACGATATATCTTCTACCGGCAAACTAAATATGCTGTAAAATTGTAATCTGTAAAATTCCTTTGTTACCAAAATATTACTATTAAATTCTTTCTGGTTAAAGTAACATATTTATAACATTAATAATTCTAACGTGTAAGTGTTAGATAAGGTGTCTTGAGAATTTCGTGATATGAAGAATAAACAGTGTAATCAGATACAGTAGTCCCGTTGGATCTTTGCCACTGCGTCATCGTTTAATCATACAGCGAAAATGTGATTTCCCCCTCTTTATTTGTTATAATCATAAAGGATAATAAAAACATAACCCAACATCTTCCAAGAATTATTGTTAACGCGTTAGATAGAGAAAGAAATGTAAGAAAGAGTATCAGTTGTAAACTCATTATTTAATTTTCATGTTTTGAAAGTTTCTCCATTAACTTCCGAATGTCATTGTTTTTATTGTCATTTTGAATTGATTTTTTTCGTTATTAGTTTTGTGTCTTAAAAAATTATTTAATTTTAATATAGTATTTTCAGAGATAGTGCTTTTAAAATGCTGCTGGTAAGTAGTTATTTATTAAAAAAGTTTAAAAGTAAGTTGTAAAAAAACGACGGCAGTGTGGCTAAAGTCCTCAAAATGGAGATATGTATGGTAAACAATTAAATATTCACGTATCATCATATTGTGGAAAGTACTTTTAAATAATTTATTAAATGTATGGATAACATTGGTTGTGTACCAGTCCTAAATTTTTATTTCAATTTTAAATAACTTCAACATAATATATATGAAATTAGATTTTGTTTTGACTATTTTTTATCGATTTGATTCATTATATTTTAATGAAACGTGTTGACGCACGGGTGTGAAAATCCACCAGAACTAATATATAAGACAATCTTAAGTTTCTCATTTCAACATCCAAGGTAATAATACGTACATCTTCCAAGTTTAAAACAAAGATGATTTGGTGGCTTGTTAGTTGCTTATAACTGATTGACAGTAATCAAACACAATGTTGATATATCAATCATGTACTTTGGTATGTGTGATACATACAAATTTATTTTAATAAATACATTTACTTACTCTCCTCCTCCGTGGCCACCACCACCACCACATTCACATAATGCCAAGAGAGCTAGAAACAAAGCTGAAGCAATCTAAAAAAAAAGAATAGGATTAAAACGAATAAAATAAAATGAACAAATATTTATAATTTGTCTAATATTTTAATATTTAGAATCATTTAAATTTTTCGGTATTTCGAAGATTGACACACAATTGAATGAGAAAAATTAAAAATCCCGGTATTTAATAATAAGTAATGATTTCTTAAAACTAAGAAATGAATATGAAATAATGAGGATACAAGACCTTTATTTTTAATTGACGAAAAATATTCGCTAAATTATGTAATTATAAATAAGACTCTTGAGTCGGTTAAAAAATATTACTATCGAAGTTTACTGTGGAGCTATTTTGACATCTTCCATTAGTTAACAAGTCATAATTGTCCCGTATGTGTAGAAGTCCCTGAATGATTTTTAAGGGCATAATATGTGAGTTACATAAAAGATGTATCTTTCTTTTTATTTTCAAAGGGCTTACCAAAATTTTGGAGGTCATATTTGCAAGAATCTACGACAATTGAAGTGCACTGCACCAAATTTAATTAAGATATGGTGACCAAAACTTATACCTTTCCATTTATATGCTACAATTCTATCACATAAATGAAAGGAACGGATATGGGTAGCAGTTGGTTGTCTAAAACCGACGAAGCATTCACCTTGATACTTGTAGATCAGGAAGTAAACATCCTTAGTCCATTCTTATGGTGGAGAAATGATTCTTGTGATTAAATAAGGATTATGTAATTTTTAAACCGATTTTATTACCAGGGTAATTTAAATAATTCTTAAAAAATCTCTTTCCTCTTTTCTTTTGACCTTTTTATTATTCAAGAATTTGCTTATAAAAGAAGTTTATACGTTATCTGGAACATATTAAAAATACAATAAATATTGTGATTATTGACTCAGGAAATGGTAAAAATACTTGAACGGGGTTTGAAGTTTGTTAGGGCTCATTGTTTGGTCTGAGGGGTAGATTAATTAGGTTTTCTGGTGTATGAACTTTAAAACCACAATACATGGTGGAAACTAAAATAGTGAAAATTTGACATCGCGCCATTTCTTTCCAAAAAATGTTAGATGCTATAGATTTCTGCGTTGAGAGCGGGCCCCCCTTATACATATGGGAGACGGAAAATGTTTTAAAAGGCTACTTATCAGTACGATGCAGTATCGCATGTAAGTTTTAGACTGTCCAAATATTTGCTTGCCTGTTGCCATTTTTATCCTGACACTTTTTTAGTGCCTCTGTGTGGTGAGTGCACATGCGGAGCTTAAACAATTTTGGACAACCCGATCTTAACTTATTTGAAGAGATTTACGGTTGGTTCTTTATTGGAATTCAAGGTAATGCTGCGGACACCAGCATTGATTGGACTTGTCAAGCTGTGATTTGTCATTGTCAAATGTAATTTGAAAGTATTAGATTTTTTACTAGTAATAATTTGTTACCTAGGTTATTATTATGAGTTACATAATTCTGCCGTGCTAAACTGCAGCGTCCTGGCTGACAAAATTTGACATTTTGCCCTAAATGTATTTTTGGGTACCTACAGTTTTGTTTTAACTAATTTACAAAACTAAATCGTCCTATCTTATTTTATAGACCGTCAATTTATATATTTAATATTGTCCTATCTACAAAATCATTTTAAATACTAAGATATTTTGTCCCAACCAACATTCCACGCCTATCTTTGTCGTAACTGTACACTTAGGAAAATCTCGTTTTGTACCTCCATTATTCTTAAAATGCGATTACATAGCAAAAAGTCTCATCTGGCCGATTCAAGGCATTAAATTTTCTTAATAATAAGGTAGTTAAGACCGGGGTTCCGATGGCAAATGCTAGAGAGAGAAACCACGGGGTAGATTTAACTCGAAGAAACACCCTTGTATCTGCCCTGGTTCTAATAATTCCAAAAACTCGACTAAAATTTACACAATATACACTATTGACAAACTTGAATCTAGGGTGCCGATATAAACGCATCAGACGGAGATTATTGGTAGCGTTTAACACGTTAAACAGAGAACACGTTATCCCCTACCTCCCACCTTCCATTCTTTAGAAAACGCGGTCCAAGCAGGCACGGGAGCGATCGATACGATGACTCGGCCACACCACACACATATTGCCCCTTTCAGTTGGAATGTAGGAGTGGTTATGTGTCTCTTTTTAACTGAAGGTTTTGCCAATATATGCCTTCTCTCTTGGTTGCATTAGAGATTTCGCACCCTAGATTCGAGTTTGCCAATAGTGTATAATATAAACATATATTAGCAAGTCTTTGTCCTATCTGTAGCTGCAATAAATTTGTGTAAAATACTAAAGAAAAGTGTCCTATCTTACAAAAGTCAAATATCTAATTAAGTTAACTTACTAATTAAAAGGATATTATAATCGTTTACCTATTAACAAACTTCAGCTTAAGTATTGATTAATTTTAACACAGTCTAAGGGGTGGCACATAAAAAAAATTAAAACAAAAATATCTCAAAACTTTATTTTATTCAGTTCGGACGCTTTAGCTTAGCACGGCAGAATAGAATGACAAATGGTACTTTGCGGGGACAAGCATACATACAAGTATTGTATCTGATATGTTTTTCATTTATTTCCCTGATAGACCCATTTCTACCAAGCCGGCAATACAAAAAGTTATTACTAAATTAGAGGCAAAAGGCACTGTAATAAAGAACTGCAAATGCACAGCACAGAATCTTGAGAGAGCTGAACAAAACAATGCTAAAGATCTTAATATATTACATCGCGTCAAAGAAAATAAAAATATCACCACTAGAATTCTCGGGCAAGTGGTAGAAAAACCTCACACCACAGTTTTGCGCAGTTTGATAAAGCATAAGTAGCATTCATATAAGTACCAAAACCATCAAGAATAGCTATAACGGGATGAAGAGCAAAGGTAACTTCTTTGTTTTGAAATGATGGAGCGAGCTTACAACAACAACAGATATTTTTTACAAAATATTTGCATTTAATTAGGAATTAACAATATTCCAAACCATTGTACAACTTTTGAAAATAAAATTATTTTTTTTATAAGCAATTGATTATTTTTAAACACCCTCTTATTTTCTTCTCATTTTTAATGATGTTAATAGTATTTAATAGGTTTTATTGTAAGTAAAATAATTCGTTTTCTATCTATAAATCCGTTTTGAAAATAATGTTCGTTTTATTCGAAAATATTAGATAAATCCATTGTAAAAGGATCTGGTAAAGATTTGACATTTGACAATGACAAATCACAGGTTGATGAGTTCAATGAATTCTGGTGTCCGCAGCATCATCTGTTGAATTCCAATAAAAATCAAACCGCAATTTTATTAAAATAACGCAATATCGAGTTGTCCAAAATTATTCAAACTCCGCATGTGCACTCACCACACAGAGACCCTCAAAAAGTCTTCCTACAACCCCGCTCCAAAGTCAATAGAGGAGCAAATATTTGGACAGTCTAAAACTTGCATGGGATTTCCTATGTTTCCAACCACGCTGTACTACACGGTAGATGTTACAGTGTCAAATCTCTGGTAAATTTACGTGTTTTTCTTACACCAAAGTTATACGAATCTAAAGG
Source organism: Polydrusus cervinus (assembly GCA_935413205.1). NCBI lineage: Eukaryota > Metazoa > Arthropoda > Insecta > Coleoptera > Curculionidae > Polydrusus > Polydrusus cervinus. Next base: position 20,269,108 of record OW284516.1, read on the forward strand.
AACCAATTCCAGTGTATCTTTATCATTTTTATACGTAGGACAGAATATTTATTTTTATGAAATGTTTTTCCTCTGACTTCGTACAACCCGCTGCTCTCGATAAGAAAGCAATTAGTCACTGACTATGATTTAAGATCAGGAGTATGATATTTTACCAGTAATTTCAATGGACTTAATATATTCAATTTATCGTCGTGCCCAGGTAAATGCTATGTGAATGAACCAATTTTATATTTTTAAATACTTCAGAAAATGATTTTCTTTATACTGTTACGGATATGGGGTTTTATTGGTATACCGGGTGAACAATTAAATTCTGAGACTTATGTACATACATGACATATATGTGCAAACGTTTCTAACTTATATTTGTTTTATATGATATACATTGTCGCCTACCCTCTTTTTACTGTATATTAACGACCTTCTAGTGAAAACCCAAAATCCAATTTATAGCTTTGCTGATGACAGCACACTTGTCTCATCTTTTACCTTGACTCCCCAAACATCCGCTGCCGACGCACATCTTCGCAGGCAGCATGAAGTATTGCGCCTCAACAATGACCTGGAAGAAATCTTGGCTTGGGGTGACAGTAACCAAGTCGAATTTAATGCTAAGAAAACCCAGGCAGCAGTCTTCTCCAAAAAGGTTAACATTGCAGAACCGGATATAGTCATGGTAGGACACGCAATTCCCCTGGCACCGTCTATTAATTTGCTGGGGGTCAATCTGGGAGGTAAAATGTCTTGGCATGATTACGTTGCCGCAATTGCCAAGGCAGCTGCACAGAAACTTGGTGTACTTTTCCGCACCAAAAGGTTGTACACACCTTATCAACTTTTGACACTCTACAAAGCCCAGATTCGACCATCATTAGAATATTGCTCTCATGTCTGGAGCTCTGCACCCAAGCACACCCTTCGGCTACTGGATTCCATTCAAAGGAAAGCCGTTCGTCTGATCGGCGACCCCGAGCTGACCAAGACCCTCGATAGCCTGGAGCATCGAAGACAGGTTGGTGATTTGGCTCTCTTTTACAGATATTTCCATGGCAGGTATTCGACTGACATTGCTCACTTGATTCCACCTAGAGCAATGCAAAACAGAAATACACGGCGAACCACTGCCGCTCATCCATATGTTGTTCAGCTTAGTACTCCTCGAACTTCATTGTTCAAGAATTCTTTCATCTGGAGAACGTCATCTTTGTGGAATGATCTTCCTGAGGTCGTGTTTCCCAATGAATACAATCTTCAACGTTTCAAGACCAACGTCAATCGCTTTCTTCGCACACGCACCGCTCCCAGAGCGCCTTAAAGGATTTTTCCTACAGTGCAGGTGTTTTATCATAAAAAAAAAAGAAATCTATTTTTCTACCAAATTTTTGAGAGGTTAAAATTTAATAAATTATTTTTCGATATTATTTTTTTTTCGAGGGCCCATCCGTTTGCCGGATGAACTTAGGCCAGGTTTGGCCCATTGTGCTTACCCTGTTTGGTTGTTACACCCACTCCGTGATCCCAGTTCCTTGCACTAGTTTGTGTAGGTCAACTGGGGAGAGGGTAAGAATGTTCCAGTTTTGGTTGTCCGAGTATTTGTTTTCTCTTCCGATCTAGTGACTTTTAGTTTACACACTATGTACCGTACAGTTTCCCTGTCTTGTCCGCATAATCTGCAGTCAAGGTCTCCATTGTACAGTTTCATTCTGGGCAGATAATTCTTGACAGCCATGTGTCCTGTCAGAATTCCTGTAATGGTTCTCAGCTGGTTCCTGTTCATTTCAAGCCACTGTTTCGTAAATCTTGGATCTGGATCTCCAATGAAGCTTTTGCTGTGTCGTAATCCCTGTCTGTTGCTCCAGTGGATTTCATGTTTACTACTGATCCATCGCTTTATGGCATCTCGTACTGTGCACCTTGGTACTTCGGTTCTGGACCTGATGAATGTATTTTCTGAGCCTCTCCTTGTAAGTTGGTTTTTTCATTTTCTGTAATACCTTCGTGTCCTGGTACTCACTGCAGTATTACTTTGTTTACTTTTGCCAGTGCCTTCAATTCCTCTTGACATTCCCATACCAGTCTTGAGGTTACCTTGTTGCATATTAGCTATATAAGGGCTGCTTGCCTGTCAGAATATATATGGATCCGCTTATTGAGGTAAGCCCACCTATTGATTTCGTACGCACATTGCAGTATGGTGTGGATTTCTGCTTGGAACACTGTGGGAGACTTTCATAAAGAGAAAAACGCTTTTTTTCCGGTACGCTCGTTGGTTTTGGAGCCGATTGTGTACCGTATTGATTGGGGAGGTTAATAGGCAGATTGAAAGCTTAACTCTATGCCCTAATGGCGCCAGTGTTTTTTCCTCTTCCCATGCATCATTAAAACATATTTTTTCAATACTTTATACGTTTCTTATAATTTTCTTCATAAATTATTTAACGTCTAGCAATAGCACACAAATAATTATAATTATCTTTTATTAATGCCTGCACGCAATGCGCAAATAAACTAGATTTGTACCAGACGCTCATTCTCTCAGAATTTGTGTATTATTCTTTTTTAATTTAATAATTGATTTTTTAAAATAGTTGATTGTTAGTTGTTAGTAGTATAACCATGAATAAAATCTGAATTTAAAAATATTAATAATAAGGTAACCAAAAACTATGTAGACAAAAATATATACATTTATCGTAAACTGTCAAATTAGCGTTAAAAAGTTCGGCTAATGGACAAAATTTGAAAATAAATTAGGAATATTAACATATATAGAGTATTCACAGTGGTTTTCATGATTTAGGGACAACGTAATTTACAATTCCCCATCTTTATTTATTTAAAAAAATAGTAAGGAAGGGTTACAGATTGTCATTTCTTGCCATTCTTGGAAATTAGGCTTTTTTTCTCTTCGTTCGCTGCCAGGACCATTTTTGAGGGAACCTACAGCTTAACGTGGGTTCCGAACCACGATCCTCGGTCATGCGACACCCCCCAAGGGCTATCAACCCTTGTTTTTTTGCCATTGCATGACCTACCGATTGGGGAGTGTGTACCTTCTTCCGTACCCCACGAGATCTACCGTATCCGGCCTGGTTACCAGCGTGAATGGGGTGGGTTGGGAGATGATACCTTTAACACTCTTCCCTGCATTGTTAAATCCACTAAATTTCGGACAGTCTTTTTTTATTTTACGTATGCCCACTCTGAGAATTGAACCCGGGTTGCCACTGTCGAAGGGTTACAGATATTACATTTATATATTTAATATTTAATTTTATTGACTAGATGTCGCTACTCGTAAAACTTCACTTCTTTGATACTTTGAAGACTGTATACAGTAGACCGTTTCCCTTCACTCATCGACTTCTAGCCCTACTGATGAGTCATGATATGACGAAACGCGTCTAGGGATGAAGTCCGATGAAGGAAGGGAAACAAAACTCTTTTCACTTTAATTTTATTATTTTTTTAAGTTTGTCTGTTGACTTCCGACGTCATCGTTGTTTTGATTGTCATTTTGACTTATACATTTTTTACATTTAGGTGCCTTGAACATTTTTTAATTCGTACAAATAATTCTTTTCAGAGCTTTATTATCGTCTTCTTGTGTTTTCGGTAACTAGTTTATGATGAGTATTTATTTATTATAAAAAGTTCTAAGTTTTAAATATTCATGTATACATTGTTGATAAAAATGTTATGCAAAGTTCTTTTAAACGTTCAATGAACCGTATGGATAACAACGATTTTGTACTAGACTTAAATTTTTAATTCAAAACTTTTAAAAACTTTTAGGAACCCGTACATCGGGAAATTAGGTACATCTATTATAATATTCATAAAATTAGACATATTTCTTTGATTTAATTTGTACGATTTTAATGACGTATAAGTGATGTACGGGTAATAATCATTTTCTAAGAATATTGTAGTAAGGTTTGTTCTCCCAATTATATATTTTAGTTTAAAGTTATTGAAAGATTATTTACCTTTCATTTTTGATGTATACAGTAATTTAAATACATAAAAATATGCAAGAAATATAATATACTTTGCCGTGTTTTGTCAGACAAATTTTGCTTTTTAAAGCATTGGTTATTTATAAGTTTCTTTGTAGCATTACTTTCTTGTTTAATCCTTATTATATAAAGCATCTTCAGGTGATAAGAAATTTTGTTTTTCATAGTTTTATGTTAGAAGCACTTAATTAGTAACTAGGCTTTCTGCCTTTTTATAATTTATAGGCATATCAGGAGAAATGCAAGGTCAACTAAGAAGAACAAATAGTCATAATGATCAATTTTTAACCATGTGATATATTAGGGATCGATTTGAAGTGCAAAGCTATAAGTTCGATTGTCAAATATTCACATGATTCGACTATGAAAGCAAATAATACTGAGCAGCACAATAGCTTAACGTTTTGATATGATCCTTTGCGTTCTATTAATAATTCTGACAATGTCTGATTGAGATGCTCAAATAGCCTATTACAATGTCACACATTATTCTGAAGTTATTCATTTATAAGTTACTACTAGTTTATTTAAATATAACAAAACAGAAAACAAATTTTTAATTTTTTATTAAAAAATTAACAAAAACAAATAATATTAAATTAACAACAATAAAATTAACTTACAAGCTAACTATACAATGTAAAACAGACTAGTTGAGGAAGTTTAATGCAGGTCACAGAGTGTCTTAAAGTCTTTTATAGAAAGCACTAATCGTAGCCCTGATGGCCGCCTGAATCACCTCCACCGTAACCTTCATAGCCACCTATACTACCACCCAAATCATGACCGCCTTCACTCGAGATAGAGTTGCCACCGTAACTTTCAAGTCCACCTCCATAGCCACCAAGGTCACCACCTGAATGACCACCACCGAGATCGTGGCCACCACCAAGATCGTATCCTCCGATATCACCACCGGATCCACCTCCTAAGTCGTGGCCACCTCCGTAAGCTCCGAGTCCTTCTAGGCCGCCGCCTCCATGTCCTCCTAGGTCACCTCCTCCATGTCCTCCCAGGTCACCTCCTCCGAAGCTGGCACCACCACCACTGGAACCTCCGTGCCAGTCGCTGCCAGAACTTCCACTCCAGTCGTGTCCACCACCGGATTCTAGACTGATTCCTTCAGAGTGTCCACCACCGCCTCCTGAAATGCACAATATTGCATAAAACAACATTAATAAAAAGATATTGGTACTTTGGCAACATGGTATGGTAGGTCTACTACAAACATATTTATTGAATTTTAATCATTTTTGCGTCAACATTACTACATAAATAAATTGCTGATAGTAGATTGACACCTATCATGTATGATACAGATAATAAAAGGTAAAAGTAATTAACAAATTCTTTTAATATAAAATAGTGTGATATTTGACAAAGGTTATGGCTCTTCTACACCTTTACCTCTTGCCACATTTAATTCGTCCGTGTTATCTTTCCTTTAAATAATTTCTAACATTTATGTCAGGTCCCACAAATATTTTAAACAACAATTAACTAACCAGACAATTTTGACTGTGACACTGCCATACTAGACGGAATAATTTTTTCACAAGCAAAGTGGTTAGTCTAATTTTTAATTTACTCATGAGGCAACTTTAATTAGTAGCTGCCAGTATTATTTAAGTCACAGTAAAAGTTGTCTATTTAGTTTATTATTGTTTAAAATCTTCGGTTAACCCAATGGATTTAAAATTATAATTTTTAATCACAATAACTCCTAAAATTCATATACCACCGTGAGGTGAAGGTTATCTACTCCAACCCCCTCGGATGGGGATCGATGGATTGAAATAAGGAGTTCAATAATTCTGCTGGCTGCAATCTTATGTAATCATATTTCTAGCGGATAATTATCCCCAGGAGTTCATCACCGCGTATGAAATATACTCATTTTGTGCTCATTAATATCAAAAGTTACAATATACAAATTTTACTTCAGTTTCTCTCCATATACTTTATAAGTATATATTTTTAAAAAAAATCGATAGGTTTAGCAGTTATTGAGAAAAATTCACAATAACGATGTTGAACCTATAAGGTTCGCTAGATCTATCTCTTGGTAACTTTACGAACAAAATAATTTCCAAATAAACCATTGTTCAGACAATTATTGTTTCCATAGAAATTATCTGCCTCGTAAAGTTACCAGGACATTGATCTAGCGGACCTCAGAGGCTGAAATAATATGTAAGGTGAAGGTGTACAGAAAGTGCTAGGGAGAGGTACAGATAAAAATCGGTGGTAAAAAGTGATTTGGTGCAAAGGTGCAATGTGATATATTAGTGTTTTATGTGGATTCCTGGGCATGTTATAATTACCTCAAAATGGGATGTAGGTTAGCTGAGAGGCCATATGGAGGAACGTGCTTAAGGATTAATTAGTAAAATGGTACTGCTTCAGTTATCTTCAGGTAATCCAATCTTCCAGCTATGTATCTTCCAAAGTACATTCCTTATCCTTATTAGTGGGAGGTAGTATGGGTAATATTATTGGTATAGGAAATGATTAGATGGATATACACCGTAGAAGTGTGTATGCTCAAAGAAGCATGGTTAATTTTAAGGAACAATATTTTAAAGATTTGATGAACAACATTCAGGAGAAAAAGTAATGAAATAAATAGATAATACTATAGCAGAAATACATATAGATTAAGATAGTCTTCCACATCTATCTACCTGAGTGCCAGTATCCATGGTTACCACCAACACTGAAGCCTCCTAAGGATCCACCTTCATCTCCGTGACCACCTCCTTCGTGGCCATGACCTACACTGATGTCACTGTCTCCGGAGTAACCGATGACCTTGTAACCTTCATCACCACCTCCGCCACCTCCAGCGTGTTTGTAGACTGTGTGAGTGTGGTGAATAGTCTTGACTTTGTAAGGTACGTGAATGATTACTTTTTTATGTCTGAAAAAGAAAAATATTATTAAGACACTTAAAGCTTAACTAGATAATTTCGTACTAAATATGTAAGGTAATAAATATAGTTTTCTTTTGATTTAAGGCGCACTTAATAGTTTTGCGGTGATAACAGTAGGTAGGTATTATTTGTTTGGTTATAGAGAAAAATTGGTTAAATATAGTCATTCAATTCAACTGATGCATTCGTTTTCTCTCTCTCTCTCTCTCTCTCTCTCTCTCTCTCATGTCTCAGTAAATATTCGTTAATAAAAAGTAATGGATAAACTCGTTCCTCTTTACTAATATCGGATTGTTTCAAACTAAACTATATCATAATTTTCACCCTAACACGAAGCCTTGGACCAGTTTTTTCCCATAAAAAAATCAATAGAGTCTGGCTAGTGTAGCACAAAGTAACTAACTTTATTGAATGATGAAGAGTTTTGGACTTGCATTGTCTTTATTTGTTTTAAATCACAACGTTTCAACTGGTAAGTATGTCCAGTCATCTTCAGGTGAATACTAAATAAGTAACTACAGGATGCACTGGAGCATAACTGAGATGGGTGCAGTCATGCGTTCAGTTCGTGTGCGGTATTTTAAGTTAACATCTACTTAACAAAGTTTTCCAGATAATTCTTATATCTAATAAGGGCTTACTAAAACAATCTGGGTTCTGGTGTATGCTAACAGCTTCCTCGAATTTCCCCTTCTTCTTCATCCAGTGTGGTTAGTAGCACCTTGCTTGAACTTCCTCCAGTGTGGTTATTTATTATAAAGTGCCACACTAGAGGAAGTTCAAGAAAGCTCCATTTAGTATTCACCTGAAGACTACTGGAGATAATAAAGACAATGCAAGTCAAAAACTCTTACATCATTCAAGAATCATCATTGTCTCCAACCTTTAAACAGACACTAATTAACTTTATACCAAACTAAAAATTTACTGTACCTACTTAATCTCTGTAATATAGCGAAAAAGTGCCTGGTTTCGCTGCTGTAATAGCAATAGAATTCGATAAAGACATTCACCTTGATCAACATCAATAAATCATTTAAAGATGAAAGTGATATTGCAGTAATTTGTTTTATCTGGTTTGGTTTAATTGATTATAAATTATACCTAGTGAAAGTATTTTACATTTTGTTGTTTTCCTTTCGATTTAATTTGTTTTGTATGCTATTATAAAGAAAAATTAAGAAACAACGAAATGTTCTTTTATTGTTAAAACAATAAAGATAATTGTTACTAGCTAATAGGTAGTTATAAATATTATAACTAGTGTAGACTCTTCAAATTACGGCTAAGTAATTACACTTGCTAGAAATACATCTTGTAAGCTTACACGTTGTGATTTAAAACAAATAAAGACAATGCAAGTCCAAAACTCTTTAATCTATTTTTTTTTGTTAAGAAAGCCAACAACAGTCACTTTTTAAAATATTATCTTGGTCTTAAAGATAACTTTAAGATATAATTAGAAGTTATGTAAAAACACTTTAAACGTCTCGGATTCTCAAACTAAAAACCATAAAATTTAAATTATTCCTGCTTTAACTACATACCGATCTTGTCATGTCGGCTACTTCAGCACCTCGAGATGAAGTAATCATTTAATAAAATCGTATAAAAAGCTTTATAGGAACCTAAAGAGATGGTTTATGTCCGGAAAACCTTCCAATTAATTTAAGTTTATTGTAGTTTAAAATCGAGTCTCAAACCAATAAAAATGTTATTACATTTTATTTTTGTCTTTTAGTATTTGGCTCCTATTTTATTTTTTATTATTAAAGAAATTGGTTCAATTTTTCTATAATAATATGTATCAGATCAATGCCTGTTGTGCTGTTATTATGAATATTTTCAAAAACTGACTAGAGGAAAATTTTACAAAAGGGAAGGAAAATGACAATAAAGTTTAAAAAAATTTTCAATTAAAAAAAAAATGATGTAGAAAAAATCTTTGAAATACGTAATTTATAGAATTTATATTAAAGTACGAAGCGATTTTCAAAAATGAAATTAAAAGAGTTTTTTGGAAAATCCTGATTATTTACATCGTTTGTTGGCCAAACTTAAGCACTTTATTGGGTAATTAAATAGCTGCAAACTGTGCTTAAAGTGTTATTAATTTTTTTGATAAGGGTTTATCTCTTTCAAATTTTTTTTTGTAATCTAAAATTTGAGTCTTATTAAAGTTAAAGTTATGTAGATTGTCTAAGGAGTGTGCTTGGTGTGTATTTCTGACACTTTTGTGTTCATTGACACTATTTTTAAATATTATTTTGTTTGTCCAATATATATATTTTACAGATTTTTCTAATGTCAGTTTTGTAAAACATATTTTAGTGCTGTTAAGTGGTTTATGGACAATATTTACTTAAAATGGCTCGATAACTTTTTGGATTATGTATTAATATTTAGTTTATATTTAGGAAGAGATATACCTCGTCGGTACGATCGTCAACCACGTTTTCGAGGTCTTTACAGCGTTCCTAGACATGGTACTGCCTTATTTCAGAGCTCGTTTTTGTTATAAGGCAGTTTTAATCTTTCACCTTATTCCCAATGATACTCAGACCGCCTCTAGTCTTACTTATTATCGAAATAAATTGTTTTTGTAAATTAATGATTATTTATTATGCATGCACCCTATTTAATCTTTCACAGAACTTTTTCCTTGTGAGAAGGCGTATAAGTTTTCATAAATTTTATATAAGTACCATAATTTTTGGCAATTTTTTTAAAGATTGATGCTTACCCTCCTCCATGTCCACCACCACCTCCTGCTGCACAATATTCAAACAGGGCTAGGACCAAAATAGAAGCAATCTATAACAAATAAGAAAAGTGATTAATTTTTAACCATGGACAGTACATATTATAAAATTTGGATTGGTTAACATTTCTAAAGGAAAAATAATATATGTCGAAATATACAAAAGTGGGTAAGGTCCAAGATAAGTTGTAAATGTGTAATAGATTTTATAAATTTGTATCGTCGGACGTATAAAAAAAATTATATTGTGGTCAATATTTAGATTTAGTCAAAACTTTAAAAACGTCTTTTATGCTAAAGTATTATACTGTAAAAAATGATGGTAACATTTTCACTGTATATAAGTTATATTTCGATGGGTCAGTAACGTTTCTGTACAGATATTGTAAATTTAACAGTTTTATGAAAATTTACTAGCCAACATTATTTTTTCCGCTATTTGTTATACAAAATTACAGCTATTTATTTTTTCCAGTATTTATAATGAAAATATTTTTTGAACTAATAATTTGTTGGGGTTTGTTCGTGGTTTTGGTGTGGAATTACCAAGAGATGGCACAAAGGACTATATACAACCCAAGAACGTTAATACCACCGTTGATAGGGTTTAGTATAAAAACCTTCGGTTGGTATGGTATGAACACGTAAATTGTAATGACGAGAACAACAGAGGTAGAAACCGGTCTGCAGGTATTGACATGCTACCAATACTAAAGTTTTACTTTAGGTGGTTTGAAATTTATTTTTCATGCATTTCTTAAAAGATTAGTTAATTTTTTAACCAATATTTATTCTATACGAAGGACTTATGTACTATTACTATATAAATACTTGGAAATCTACGGACATTTCTTACACAACTAATAGTGAAATATTTTTACAGTATAAGCTAAGGTTATTTATCAAAGAAAATGTTTCGTGAACAACAAGCACTAAGAAAACATTTATCTTAGCGTTATTAGCACAAAATTCAAATGTAAATTAGCAACATCAGTATCCTTCAACAAACAACTAAGTCTTAAATTAAACGAAATAGTTTCAGTCATTTTGAGTCAATAACTGGACTCTATTCCTGAAACCGAAGCTTAATTTTGACCTTTAGAGATTTCGGGGTTAGTTCTTCTAATCCAAATGAAATATCACTGTAACTTGAACTTGGGACGCCACTTAGACCTTTCAGGAGCTTCACAAAAAACTCACCAAATATCCGGAAGCCATTTCGTATCCGCTACGATTAATCAACAAAAAGTGATAACACTGCACTAAATCCGAATGTAATGTGGTACCGTGAACACCCGACTCTCTATTTATATACTACAATGTTGTATACACAAATGAAAGGAAAAAGATTCATGCGAGTGATCAAGAAAGCAGAAGAAAAATTTACCAGGGCGTTTACCTTGACAATGGCATCTTGTCAATGCAGATTTTTTAAAACTTCTTTTAAAATATTATGAAAAAACCATGATTTTAGTTTTGCACTTTTAGTATTAACATTTTTTATTCAAATGTTAAATGATTTTCAACAATGATTGATTTAAAAATATAAAAGAAGCGTTCCCAGAATAATCAGAATAATTCCGTTGGTGTATGTATAATGAGTAGTTATTATTATTAATTAATTATTTCTTAAATAAAAATTTAAGTTGGCGTTGCCATTTTTTTCTAAGGTAAAGTTTTACAAGAAATTTCTTTACAAATATAGCTGTTTTTGAAATATATAAATATAAAGAAGAATTTATTAACATGAATTACCCAAGAAAAAAAATGTCTCAAAGTTTTAGACCTAAAAAATGCACAATAATATGAATTAAAAAAAATTAATTTTGTTTTGTTACTACCTTAGATTTATTATTTAAAATTTATATCTAAACAGTGACGTTCTGTAAAAATTATCCTGGAGGAAATTTTAAGACATATACATTTCGAACAAACCCACAGACAACACTTTTTCCTTTTTTTATCACCAGTTAGACTAATGGTTTTCTTTGGGAAAGTCTCCCAAAGTGTTTCAACCATCTACGCCAGTGTGCGTATAAAAACAATAGGAGGACTTACCTCAGTAAGCGAATTCATAAATATATACTCTTACAGTTAGGCAGCCCTTAGATCACTAATATGCAACAAGGTAACGTCAAGACTATTCTGGGAATGTCAGGAGGAACTGGAGGCCTTGGCAAAAGTAAATAAAGTAACACTGCAGTGGGCACTAGGACACGAATGTATTACAGTAAACGAAAAAGCCGATGAACTTGCAAAAAGGCTCCGAAAAGACACTCATTGTGGTCCAAAAACGGCTCTCGGAGTACCAAGGTGCACAGTACGAGATGTCATAAAGCGATGGATCAGGAATGAACACTAAATCTACTAAAAATATGGACAGGGTATCACTGTAAATCTTTTAGTGGGGATCCAGACCCAAGACCAACAAAACAGTTGCTCCAAATTAACAGGAATTAGCTGAGAACTATAACCGAAATTCTGTCAGGACATGTGGCTGTCAAGAATCATCTGCACAGAATCCAACTGTACAATGAAGACCTTAATTGCAGATTAAAAGTTAGGGTAACAGTACAGCACATAGTTTGACAATGCAAGTCACTAGATCAGAAGATGTAACGAATACTCGGGCAGCCAAAACTGGAACCAGAGGACATTCTTACTCTCTCCCTTTGACCTACACAAACTAGTGCAAGGAACTGGGATTACTGAGTGGGCGAGAAAATCAAACGGTGAGCACAATGGACCAAAGCTGGCCTAAGTGCATCCGGCACATGGACAGCCCTAGAGAAAAAAAGAAATCATCATTTACGAAATTTGCTTTTTAAAAATAGGGTGACTGCGGGGTCGAATTCAGAACTTGTAAACAGGGGAGGAAAATAAAAAAAGAGACCAAACTACTACACATAGCCATACCATTGGCTAGTATGAGATCAGTAACTAATCCAGCTGCGCTGGGGCAATCGAGACATATTTCTCTCCTATTTTACCAGATGCATCGTCCATGTTCGAATTTTATAAAACTAATCTTTAAAATTTTAAAAGAAGTGTTTTTAATAACTGACGCTAAAATAGTATAAAATTTAAATACTTTGTCTGGTCACAATATTATGAAGTTTAAAAACCGCTAAAAAGCCTATACGTCGGCTCCTTAAATACAGGGGGCTCACTTGAGATAATTGACATTTAAAATATTGCATTTTCATACTTTGACAGGCTGTAGCATTGGAACGGCGCTTCTTAGAGAATAGTAGATTCTGTAACAAGGTTGGAATGAAAATTTGATCCTAGTGGAAGAACCACGAGTATTGAATTTTCATTCTAACCGAGTAGCAGACTACATTTTCTCCACGACCAAAAATACTATTCGCAATATTTGTAATTTCAGGTAGAGTATTATCCGGTTCCATATCTGATTAATCCGATTTTTCACTCATATTTTGACTTGCACTAAAATTTATCTGCTGACATTGACAGTTTCGAAATTCATGGCAACCTATGTCGTTTAGATCAATTACAGAATATTTATTCCGTATCTTATTATGGAATGAAAATACACGCAAAACGCATAAGAAGCAAGTGTTTCAGAATAAATATTCCAACTCAAGAGCGAGAGTTTTTACATTCTATTATCAAAAATGATTTTGGAATTATTGCATTCAGTAATGGTCGTGGAGAAAAATTATTTTCACTTCCCTATCTTAGTTTTTATTCTATATCCAAAGAGATTAACTTCTGATTTAATATATTAAATCACAAAAAAATTGTTTTACCAAGGGTTTTATGGTTTAAAATGTTAAACTGAAAGATTTAACTTTAAGATAAAGAACAAATAAATAAGACAAAAAATCATTTTGTTAAAGATTTTTGGTAACAAAAAAAGTTTTTTTTTCGAAATATTTTTCTGGACTAAATTTTTTTAAGACATCGATTTTTATAGCAAAGGTAACTTAGAAAACTATTTATATTTTTATTAGGTATACTCATCCAAAATTAAAAAATTATCACACAGTAACAAATCAAAATTAAGTTAATTTAAAGAAATTCACATCATATAGGCATATAGTTGCTTCCGGATATCGTTAGAAACTCCTATTTTAACTGCCCCTATGAATAATTTTCTCTGCTAATTATTTACACGCCTTCTTGAAAATACCAGTGATCCTTTCGCTGATGAATATATTAAGGAAGTTAAAATCTGATACTAATTAAAATTTTTTTTAGTGTAGTGCTAGTTTATTCGATAACAAAAAAACGATTGTAAGTACCTACAACATTCTATTCTTTAAAAAGAGTATACCTCTATACCTAGGTTGCTAGAAAAGTTTTGCAGCATACATTTATTACAGATTATACCGGATGTCTCATAACTAAATGGCCATACAGCAACAGGAAATAATAGTAGACTTGAAAATATGTCATTTAAGCTTATGCCCGTATTCTCCGTAATGCTTCAAGCCGGCTTAAAATTTAATACAGCCTAAATTGCTGATTTCGTATTCGCGGTCGCTATTTGGAGACTTAAGCTCAATTAACTTTAAGCCCTAAATATTGCAGGCTTAACCACGAGTCTGCGCCGTATTTGACTTTTCTTTGCTCCTGTCTTGTAATACATATTCGTATTTTTCGAAGTTAAATACGGAAATAGAGATGAAATATTAATTGAGGACGATAGAGATATTTTGGATGTTATAGATCTTGGATATTCCAAAAGAATCTACGAACGAGAAGTATATTATCAACATCATCTTGTAAAAGTAGTTTTTGTGGGCGGTCCACCGTGAGTCAAAAAAATGTTCTTTTTCTCATCTGCCACTTTTTTACGTAGCTCTTTCTTCTTATTATAGTATAGTTTTTTTTAGCTGATTAGCATCCCGATAGTTATTTATAGGATTTACCGCATTAAAGTCTTCCTCAACGAATTTCCACACTTCTTCCCTTTTTTTTACGGAAGCACGGTCGGTTTTTTCGTCCTCAAGGGTTATCGCACATTTGTCAGCGATTAATCTGAATAGGAATGATTTTTCTGAATATGTAAAATTACAGCACCTTTTTTCTTCCATTTTAGCCGGAAAGGAAAATTATGAAAGAGAGAAAATTTTATGTCAGTCGAAAATAGAAAATGTTTTGAAATCTAAGGTTAAAAACCCACAACACAAAGTTAGTAACGATAACACAAAGTAGGCGTAGATTGTCGTTCGTTGCTGCAGCCATTAACTCTTAAAAAAAAGAAGAGAATAACCAACCGCATTGTTGCCAGCTCAAAATAAGGCTTAGTTAAGTTACCAAAAATTTTCTACGGTGCTTATCAAATTTAATTTAAGCCAGCTTTAAAATTTAAGGGAGCTTAAATTAAGTCCGCTTTATGAAAAAATGGAGAATACGGGCATTAGTGTCTTATAAAGATAATTTACCTCACATATATAGAACCAATCAGAACGCTAATTTTCATAGCAACCACCTTGGTAACGGGGTCTTATCCGATAAGACCTACCGCGAGCTTGATAAGACCCCTGTAGCTTTTTGTCAAACAAACTAATTTATTTCGAGAAATCAAGTTTAATAAATAAATATTATAACCCCTACAAAATAAAAGTGACACACAACAGTATTTGAGGTGATTTTAGGGCATAAACTTAACTTAATTTTGACAATTTTAATGAAATGTTTTATGATAAAAGGTATGCAAGAAAAAACCCAGTGTTGACGTGAGCTTAAGAAATCTTGGCGTTTTTATGGCAACCGTAATGACAATAAGCGAATTTAATTTTTGACGTTCCACGTGTCTAATTTAGTCTTGGATTTTTAATTAATTGTTAATTGTGGCGCGTTTATAAACTTAAAAGTAAATCATAATGATGTGTTTGTATATTTTCCTTTATTACAAACGGCTTTTATTTCGGGTTCAGTAAATTATCCAATAAAATACACCTCTAGAAGCGGCATCTTATCTTCATACCTTTGTTCTTCACTTGAAACTAGATTTTCTAAGAAAATTATCACTCAATATAATTTTTACTTATAATCAAAGATAAAAAGCTCTCGTGATCATATCAGATTATAAGTAAAAATTACATTTCGTGAAAATTTGTCAGAAAATCGATTTCTTGTAAAAAACAGCGGTATTACCGATAAGACGCCTCCTCTATCGGTATATTACGGTTGATTATTATCACCTATTTCTTGATATAAGATTGATATGTACAATATTTAAACTCAAACATCTCAAAAACGAGTAAGTCAGCTCTTTCATAATTTGAGGTAAAGCGGTCAGATAGGTGTGAGACAAAGAATATATGCGAGAATTTGCTATGTGTATGTACGCCTAGCTTTGGGGATTCACCTTTATGTGGTGACCACTGTAACATAAATTACTTTAGTCGAAGTAAATTAGCCAAAGACCTCTGAAAAATAATATTTGGCTTATGGATTATTGTATACCCCAGGTCAGTTTCAGTTACCCCTATTAGGTCATCATTATATAACCTGCTGCAAAGTTCCTGGTTAACTAATTCTTTATTAAATTACTTTGAATAAGATACGTGATAAGACTGTTTAATCTCAGCCAATATGATGCCATAAAAAGATGTTTAACAGCTGTTTTTCGTTTAATTATGCTTCAGTTAATTGTTATACATTATTATGTTACGTCATATCGTGATTTTCAGATGAAAGTATTGTGTAATTCCATACGACCAGACCAGAATATCTAGTAAGTAAAGAGTTCTCTCTGACTTAACAACAGCAATATTTTCATCTGCAAAATTGTGAACGTTAAAAAAATTTCCGGTTATGAAAACGGTAACAAATTAGAAACTAAACCACCGCGCCCTGATTGATGCTTGTTGAGGACAGAATCGTATTTTGAAAATTGTGGTCGTAATTAATAGAGATCCGTTTTTTCTTCAATTACTTCATTAATAAAAAATATTGGATTTAGAGTTTGTTAATTAGATAGAGAAAATATTTAATTTAAAAATTTTTAACTTCGGAGTTATTCAGCACTTGGAAACTGTCAGCATTGCTAAAAAAACGTAATCTTTTACGTATATACGGGTTTTTCCTAATGATATATACTTATAAAACTCTTAAACTTTAACTCTCATAGGTACACTGCTTCTTCTGGAGTTCCCCAGGGTTTCAATCAGGGGCCCCTATTATTTCTGATTTTTATAAATGAATTGGCACGTATTCTGATGGAGAATAAAATTTTTTTGCTGACGATTTAAAAACGTTTAGGTCAATATCAAACATAAACGACTGTTCTTGAACGGCAGTAGAGTTTTGGACTTGCATTGTCTTTATTTGTTAAGAATCACTACGTTTCAACTGGTAAGCATCTCCAGTCGTCTTCAGGTGAATACTGAATAAGTACGGTAACTACAGGTCTATTTATACTAGGCAGGTGCTGTGACTCATGACTAGAGGGTGGAGTCATGCGTGTTGCTAGGTGATGACGCATAACTGGATGAGTCATGCTTGATGAGTCATGCTCGATGACGTCATGCTCGATGAATCATGCGTTTAACTCTTGGGTTGTCTTATTCTAAGATTACATTTACTTAACAAGGGTTTCCAGACGTTTCTCATATCTAATGATGGCTTACTAAAGCAACCTGGATTTTGGTGTATGGTCGCAGCTTCCTTAAACTTCCTCTTTCTCCAGTGCGGTTCTTTTTGCAGGATTTCCGCTTTTGTCCACATGATATGATGGCCGTGCGTCCAGGCGTGGTCAGCTGCACCTAATTTTTCGGTCTCTCCTTTATGGGTGTTATTTCTATGTTCTTTAATCCTTACTTCTAGTGGTCTTAGTGTCTCACCAATGTAAGATTGGCCGCATTCGCAGGGGACCTGGTAGACACAATTTTTCTTGTCTTTCTGGCTTGCTGGTTTCGTCTTCGTTAGGTGGCTTCTTAAAGTGTCTCTAGAGCTGAATACTGTGTTGATGCTGTATCGTTGTCGTAGTCTTCTTATTTTTTCGGATACTCCTTTGACATACGGAATATTGAATATTGGTTGTATCTCTTTCTCTGCTTTACGTGTGTTTGGCCGATTCTTGCAATTTTCCAATATAGTGTCAATCAATCTCATGGGGTAGCCATTCTTGTTAAGGTCGGTCTTGATGTGGTTAGTTTCTCTTTTGAGAGCATGACACCACCCACTAGTCATGCGTCACAGCACCTGCCTAGTATAAATAGACCTGTAGTTACCGTACTTATTCAGTATTCACCTGAAGATGACTGGAGATGCTTACCGTACGTAGTGATTCTAAACAAATAAAGACAATGCAAGTCCAAAACGCTACTGCCGTTCAAGAAACGTCATTGTCTCCAACCTTTAAAGAGACAATAAACGACTGTTATTTACTTCAGAATGATTTTGACCGGCTGGGGGTGAGGTGTGATCGTAATCGATTGAGTCTAAATGTAAAGAAATGCAAAGTAGTAACATAATCACCAAAAAAAGACACGATCGACTTCGATTACATTATTTCTACTATGGCGATACTTGATCGCTCGATTACTGCTGGGAATCTGTGTAAATTTTGATTCCGAACTAACCTTTAATTCGCATGATCATATTGTATCTAAAGCCAGTAGAATACTAGGTTTTATCGTGCGGAACTGCAGGGATTTTACTAATTTTATTAATAAAAGCTGTATTTTGCATTTGTTCGTTCAAAGCTGGAGTATGCTTCTGAAATTTGAAGTCCATACTATGAAATTTATAAAGGCAGTGTTGGAAGAGTATAGAGTAAATTTTTAAGGTACTTAGCACTGAAGCGCAATAGTATCTACCCTGCAAGAGGTATTGCATTTGACATACTACTTAATAGTTTTAATTTTTGTTCTCTGGAACTGCGAAGAAATAAATTATTATCGATTATTCTGTTATACAAAATCTTACATGGTAGAATTGGTTGTCAAATTAATATTTTGGTACCCAGATTAATTTCAAGAAATAGCATATCATTTTATTGTCGTCGAGCTAATACTAATATATATCTTAATTTTTCAATTTATTTAATGTGTACTAATTTTAATAGAATATCGTATATCTGTGATATATTTGTATGTACTATTAGTGAAGCAAGGAGAGTGGCTATGCAATATCTCTAAAATATCTTCCTATCTATTGTTAACTGTTGTATTATTGTTATTGATCATTAATAATTTTATTAGTTATACTGTATCTTTATTTGTAATAAGCTTTTTATTTATATTTTCTCACTCACCGCCCTATAAATTGTTTCCGTTTTGCTGTAATACTAAATAAATAAACCGCTTGAGATATTACAATAAATTTTGGACTAGATTATTACGATATAAAATCACATATTTTGAATCCAAAAAATTGTTCTTTCTTAAAGCAGTGCACAGCTGCGCCTCAATATAATTTTAACCAAAAAAAAAATATGTTTCGCCACAGATACTTTCGAAACAATTGTTTTATTATCACTTATCATTAATTTTTAAACGAAAAAGGTCTGTTTCATCTTTCTCTTAAAAGTTACCGTTTAGAAGAAATTAATTAAAATATTAGTTATTACACAGTCGACAACTTTGCTAACTTGAATTTAGTTAAAGATTTTTGCTTAATAAAGATTTCCATAAATTATTATGTCCTTAAGAGACCATTTTTTTAAAATTGAATGACAAGTAATAAAAAAGCAATTGCTGAACTCAGTTCAACATAATACAAGCAACTCCAAGATAAATAAAGCTTGAAAAAGTACGACAAAATGTACGAAACGTCGTTACATTAAAATTAGTTGTTTTTTGTGTAACCTTGTAAACGCAAGAATTACCAAATAAAAATTAATTACAAAGGTTAAGAAACACTTTATCAAACATATTATTAAGTAACACCCTGTATAATATGCACTTTCTGTTAGGTAGTCCGGTACTGCTTGTTATTTTTATTTTACTTTTATTCGACCAAAGATACTCCTTTCTCTAGTAGCCATTGGCTTTGACCAGCGTACCTTCACCTTCACAAAAGAGTAAATATGTAGCGTTACGGAAACACTCACTTCTTTATGATTTTTTTGTCTTTACAGCACGTAAGCAATGTACTTTCATTGAAAGTAAGCATATAGCGAAAAAGGGATTAGAACATGGTGCAATTAATTCTCAGAACTTTAGTTTACTTTGTAGATGCTTAGTATAGTCTTAAATCTGTAGAACATCTTTGATGGTTCCAGAAACTCGGACTCAGTTAGCTATAAATAATTATAATAGGAAACCATTAGTTCTATAAAGATCTCAGTTGCTCAAAGTCTGTTTTAATGAATGGTACCAAAACAAATAACATTTTTTTTTGTTTGCTGCTGTCTTTCTGAATTTCGTGAAGTATAATTTGTAGAATTAACAGAGCAATAATAGGTATCCTTCTTCGGAGAAGCGATACAAGATCAAGTCTGTTACATTGATAAAATACAAACTAGAAAAAAATACATTAAACATATAAACAAATAGTGCGAGAAGTTGCTGTGAAAAGTGAATAGTGTCATTAAAACAAAAGCTAGACGGTGCCATGTAAGGAAATCTCTCATTAGAATCATCAATTAACAATAGTCTCGGATTGTTAAACTTCCATAGAAGGTAGTTTATATTAAGTTGCATGCATGAAATAATATGTAGAGGAAAGAGTTTTCTTATTCGTACATTTTACAATAATTACTATAGATTCTTTTTATAGATTTCATTAGAACATTCATAAATAACTAAGTAGTATAACTAACTAAAAATATTTCATACTTAAAGTGGGGTGCATTTCCAATGGAAGAAATATACAGTACCGCAGCTAAAGTATTGAGTGTCTGGTGTAAAAGGACGACGACGCCGGCGGAGCGCCGAAGGCGCAAGCCCAGTGGCGTATTTAAGGGGGGGCTGCCTGCCGGGCTACAGCCCCCTCCCCCGAGCCTAGGAGCTCCGGTCTAAAAGTCTAATTGCAACCTAATTTTTTTTCTCACGCTAGGACTCTTAATTTAAATTTTTAAATAATGTATTCTTGGCTTAGATTACAAAGGTCTTGTAGGAAACGGTTAGTTTTTGAATTTTTCGGTCTCAAACTCCTGTTTTATATAGAGATTAAGGTTTCAGACGCATATCGTTTTAGCTATTGATTTATAATGCTATTTTATAGGAAAACGAGTAAACAGAATAATATTTTATAGTACTTTTGTATTATATACTTGTCTGTTCCGTTTTTCTTTTTTTTAGAGCTGTTTTAAATCAACAAGTATTTCTAACCTAAGCATTTACACCAAACACTGCTCTTAGATCTACGCTCCTAAAATACATGATTTCTGAAAAAATCATCAATTTTGGAGCGATGAGCGATATTTACTTTATTTTTAATACATACGACTGACACCAATAATCATATTTTTCACAAATATAAAAAATGTTTTTTTTTAAACAGCTAGGAATATAAAAAAAACATTTACAAAAACAAATTTAATCGAACAATGCAGAGAGGAAGTAGAATAATTTAATTTTCGAAATTTGATAGTAGTTAGATGAATGTTGAACAAACTTTGAGAGTGGCCCCCCAAAAATTTTTCACTAGGTACAATATCACGAAATACATGTAGTCCCGACTGTTCCTTTTCTCCAGAAAAAAATTACGCCCACTGAGCCCCCCCCCCTCCCCCGAGTATAATTTCTGGCTAGCCGACGGTGTTGTGTATCTGTCTCTTGCATTACAGTACACAGGGACGTCAAAATAACGAGTTCCCTGGGGCCAGCTATCTGGACCCAGAGAACCCATTCTCCATATTACAAATTTAAAATGCTTGACGGTTCGTACATCTAATCCCCCCCCCCCCCCCAGCATATTTTCTGGATTTTATTAGGAAAAAAGAGGGGGGGGGGGGGGAAGTGTTAGATGTACGAACCGTCAAGCATTTGAAATTTGTATTAAGGTGTTGCTGCCTATGATAAAATATTTTTTTATTTAATTTTTTTAAGGACGGGTATTTGGCGCCTCAGCACCATCCTAGCTGCGGCGCTGGCAATAAGATACTCTAAGACTTCCTACACTTATAATGATCAACCATATTTAAATGATGAATTCTGTCTACATATTTTAAATGTAACGTAGAAAAGGGTGAATATCATCCTAACTAAACTTTAAACTCATAATGATACTGGTCGTGTTAAAAGGTTCAGTGCATAAACATTAAAAGAAACATACTACTGAAATTAACAAGTATATTGCAAATGGTGAAGCTTATAGTTATTTATCAATTTTGTTATCCTAGAAGACTTTAGTCTAGAATTAAAAGTTGCGGAGAACACCTAATGATATTTTTTCTCTCGCACACAATTTTTGGCATGTTAAACCTGATAAACAACATACGAAAACTCTCTTTTTAAAGTATACTTCTTGATTTTGGTTATATGTTTCTTCCAATGTCTATTCACTCAACCTTTTAACACAATAACTATAAGTTAACACAATATAGTTTAAAGATCCATTAAGATATAATTTTTATTTGTTCTCCTGAAGATGATTGATACAATCAAAACATGTAGAGAAAATTCGTTTATTCATAAATATATGATTATTATACAGGGTGTTTCTCGGCGAATGGAACGTTAGACATTTATGGATTATGTATGAATAAGAAAAGGTATACATAGTATAGAAAATTATACTATGTTGGGTATCACTATCAACAAGATATATAATATAGTGATTCAGTAATAACTGAGTATGACTTGACAATTTTAGGTACCTTCCGTGTATCGACTATATTTTTTCCTCTCTTTGACTATTTTTGACAGCAGGGGAAACCCCGTACTGCGTGAAAAGAAAGGAGTGCACACAGTTTTTGTGTCACTTGGTATTTAAATAAATATAATTATTCCATTCAAGTGCGACGTTTTTCTTTGCTTTAAACTTACTAGAGGAATATAAAAAAAACATTTACAAAAACAAATTTAATCGAACAATGCAGAGAGGAAGTAGAATAATTTAATTTTCGAAATTTGATAGTAGTTAGATGAATGTTGAACAAACTTTGAGAGTGGCCCCCCAAAAATTTTTCACTAGGTACAATATCACGAAATACATGTAGTCCCGACTGTTCCTTTTCTCCAGAAAAAAATTACGCCCACTGAGCCCCCCCCCCTCCCCCGAGTATAATTTCTGGCTAGCCGACGGTGTTGTGTATCTGTCTCTTGCATTACAGTACACAGGGACGTCAAAATAACGAGTTCCCTGGGGCCAGCTATCTGGACCCAGAGAACCCATTCTCCATATTACAAATTTAAAATGCTTGACGGTTCGTACATCTAATCCCCCCCCCCCCCAGCATATTTTCTGGATTTTATTAGGAAAAAAGAGGGGGGGGGGGAAGTGTTAGATGTACGAACCGTCAAGCATTTGAAATTTGTATTAAGGTGTTGCTGCCTATGATAAAATATTTTTTTATTTAATTTTTTTAAGGACGGGTATTTGGCGCCTCAGCACCATCCTAGCTGCGGCGCTGGCAATAAGATACTCTAAGACTTCCTACACTTATAATGATCAACCATATTTAAATGATGAATTCTGTCTACATATTTTAAATGTAACGTAGAAAAGGGTGAATATCATCCTAACTAAACTTTAAACTCATAATGATACTGGTCGTGTTAAAAGGTTCAGTGCATAAACATTAAAAGAAACATACTACTGAAATTAACAAGTATATTGCAAATGGTGAAGCTTATAGTTATTTATCAATTTTGTTATCCTAGAAGACTTTAGTCTAGAATTAAAAGTTGCGGAGAACACCTAATGATATTTTTTCTCTCGCACACAATTTTTGGCATGTTAAACCTGATAAACAACATACGAAAACTCTCTTTTTAAAGTATACTTCTTGATTTTGGTTATATGTTTCTTCCAATGTCTATTCACTCAACCTTTTAACACAATAACTATAAGTTAACACAATATACTTTAAAGATCCATTAAGATATAATTTTTATTTGTTCTCCTGAAGATGATTGATACAATCAAAACATGTAGAGAAAATTCGTTTATTCATAAATATATGATTATTATACAGGGTGTTTCTCGGCGAATGGAACGTTAGACATTTATGGATTATGTATGAATAAGAAAAGGTATACATAGTATAGAAAATTATACTATGTTGGGTATCACTATCAACAAGATATATAATATAGTGATTCAGTAATAACTGAGTATGACTTGACAATTTTAGGTACCTTCCGTGTATCGACTATATTTTTTCCTCTCTTTGACTATTTTTGACAGCAGGGGAAACCCCGTACTGCGTGAAAAGAAAGGAGTGCACACAGTTTTTGTGTCACTTGGTATTTAAATAAATATAATTATTCCATTCAAGTGCGACGTTTTTCTTTGCTTTAAACTTACTAGAGCATAAACAGTTCTTGATAATAAAAATTTAGTCATACTTTTTACCCAAAATAAATTTAGTTTTTTTCCACAAATTTTATATATGTATTATTTGTAAAATGACATTTTTTTTTATCCACATACCGGGTGACATAATTCTTTCCATAATTTTAAAAGTAAAATTTGAGGAGTTAATAAGTGTGTAAATTACCATATTTTGGCCAATTCAAATCTTCAAATTCACTTCCGGTTTAACCGGAAGTGAAGACAAAATTTAAATTTTAAATGGAAACCCCCTATTTTTATTCGATGCTTAAATTGTATGAAAATTTTTCTTTTTAATGACATATCACACTTTATCATTTGTTTTAAAAATGGCCGCCTTTTTAAAATGTTCATAAGTTGGATATAACAAGGTAAGTGGTAAAGAGAAGGCCATGGAAACCTTGAAATGGTTCAATTCAACCTGCTTTATAATATAAAATTGATTTACTTGAGAAAAATTTGTCCATATATATATTTAACATCTGTTTCTAAAAAAAAAATACGGAATTTATCGTCAAATAGCAACCCATCATTGTGTTATTATAATAAAATTTTTCATTTATTTTCCTTTCTAACGGTGTATCTGAAGCTAATAATTATTTTTTAAGTAATAGTGAAAATCAACAAAATTATCATAAATGTAATTTTTAAACCCATATAAACCATAAAAAGTTGTCACGTATGCCGTGAAAAATAATTCATTCATTTCAATTTTCGTAATTATTATTTAATACCATTTGACATTTTGGTTTAATAAATGCAAAAATAATATTTTTGTTTTCCACGGCATATTCGACTGGTCTTAACTAAATTTCCTATAGCTTATTCGTATCTAAAAATTATATTATGATATTTCTTTTTAATTTCTACTATTACCTAATCAATAGTTTTAACTTATGATACATTGTTAGAAAGAAAATTAAATGAACAATATTATTATGATAAAACAAAGATGGGTTGCTATTTAAAAATAATTGAGAAATTCCGCTTTGTTTTTTAAGAAAATATTCATTCACATAAAATAGCCCTATCGGATACATTTTTCTCAAGCAAGTCCATTTTATAGTATTAAGTAGGTAAAAATAAATCATTTTAATATTTCCATGGCCTACTCTTTACTACTTACCTACTTACCAAAGCTATGAACATTTTAAAGAACAAAGGAAAATTGATCGATCATTTTTAAAACAAATGATAAAATGTAATATGTCAACGAAAAAAGAATTTTCTATACAAGTAAATTTAAAAAATAAGGGGTTTCGATAAAAAATTTAAAAGTTAGCTTCACCTTCACCTCCGGCTCCGGTTAAACCGGAAGTGGCTTCGAAGGTGAAAAATGACAATTTACACACCTATTAACGTCTCATATTTTGTAATCTTTACTGCTAAAATAACGAAAAAAGAAACTTATAATCGTCGGTGTCTGAACCTTAGATTAAAAAAATTCCGCTAAGACACGTAACGATGAGAAAAAAACACTTCTTTAAAATAAGAAAATATTCTTTGTAATACCACGATTTTTGATAGATTTAACTATAAAAGCATTTTTAATCGATCAAAAATGCAGACGTGTTATTTCCCATATAATTTTCGGATGTCATATCGTTATCTGTTTAACGTTTCGTTTGGCATTTTTACCCAATTTTTGGAATTTTTTAGTGGTTTATGGGTATTTTCAAGAACATTTGGTCGGTTCAGGATTCTTGTTTTCGTGTTATTGTAAAATAACTAATAAATAAAATTGATTTGCTTTAAAAGTAGGTACTGGTAGTGGCGTAGCCAAAAATTCAGTTTTGGAGGGGGGGGGGGCAAAAGGATTTGAAACTAGCGCCGCAGGGTGTCACGCCCAAACAACCCTTTTTTGGACCATAAAAAAATTTCAAATTAGAACGATACATAATATTTTTATAGAAACTTGTAGGGAGTTATACTAATACACTAATATAAATAATTTAAAACCCTTAAAAAAACTTTTTGAAATAAGCATAACTGTGCAAAAAAATATTAAAAATAAGATTCAAGAAGTAGTCCATACTCACAGTGGTTAATAATTATATGATAGGAATAAAAGTCGGTCTAAACCACAATATCTTTAATGAGAAAATATGTTTATGGGTAATTTACATGGATAAAAGAAGAGAACATGTTTCGACCTTAGAAAAGGTCATCATCAGCTCTAACTAGAAAAGTTTCGTAGACAAGCTAGTACATTAGTGCAAAAATGGTGATGTAGAAATTAAAGCATAAAATTTAAACGGGGGTAGAGGTTTTTATAGCATAATATTATCAGACCTAGTCTGAAAAATATGGGGGTGGATAGAATGAGTGGTAGAAAATATTGGAAACCCTTTGTTCACCCTTGGTTGGGCAAGAATATACACTCTCTCACAAAAATATATTCTTTTTTCTTTTTTTTTTTAATTTTAGTAATAAGTCGAAATCTTAAACCTTAAAGGTCGTGATTCAAGACTCATAGATATGTGGTAATTTTTATTCTATTTTAAAGGGATTAAAGGGATTTTTTAAAATAGAATAAAAATTACCACATATCTATGAGTCTTGAATCACGACCTTTAAGGTTTAAGATTTCGACTTTTTACTAAAATTTAAAAAAAAGAATAAAGAATATATTTTTGTGAGAGAGTGTATATTCTTGCCCAACCAAGGGTGAACAAAGGGTTTCCAATATTTTCTACCACTCATTCTGTCTACCCCCATATTTTTCAGACTAGGTCTGATGATATTATGCTATAGAAACCTCTACCCCCGTTTAAATTTTATGCTTTAATTTCTACATCACCATTTTTGCACTTATGTACTAGCTTGTCTACGAAACTTTTCTAGTTAGAGCTGATGATGACCTTTTCTAAGGTCGAAACATGTTCTCTTCTTTTATCCATGTAAATTACCCATAAACATATTTTCTCATTAAAGATATTGTGGTTTAGACCGACTATTATTCCTATCATATTAAAAATAGTTTATATTTTATTTATTAAAAACCAAAAAATTATATATATAATTATTAGAAGCCAAGTCATGTAAAAATTATGCATGTAAACACCAATAAAACTTTTTAAATTAATAAATCAAATCCGAAGAGGGTGTCGCGCGCCGCGGGTGTATTTAAAAGTTTTAAGATTTGCGTGGATGTCAGTTTGTCTTGCAAGCATTTTGTATATGTGAGATGATGTGTTATTTCATTTGATGCGTTATTGATAGGGTAGCCGGAATTTCGTTTCCCAGTTATATTTTAAATCTTCTGGTTTTTTGGATTTCGGGGGAGGGGGGGGGGTGAATACGCTACCTTAAGGGACATAAAAATAATCATCAATATGTGTTGTTGAAGCTCCAAAATGTAGAGGACACAATATTAGCTTTGCGTTTTAAATATTTATTTTGGGTTGAGATTTTCAACCAGAATTAACTAACTAGGTAGCTAGCAAGATTAACTGTGACATAAAATACTGTGAGAGGCAGGTGCGGATACAGGGAAAGGGGCACCCCCCCCCCCCCCCCCCCCCACCACCAACCCTTACACAATGGGTGTTTAGTTTACTTTCAGCCTTGAAAATTTTAGGGTCAGTATTTTTTTAGAAGTCACTTTTGAGAGTAGGAAGTATTTTAAAACCGGGTTACCCTATTTTTTTTAGAACTCACTTTTCTTTAAGTCGCCCCCCCTCCCCAAGCAAAATCCTGGATTCGCCACTGTTGAGAGGTACTATGTACTCACAATCAAATTAGTAAGTAGTAGTAAATTAAAAATTGAGGCAACCGTACCAATATGATTGTGAGAAAATTATTTCTGCCAATGTCATATAGGTACGTCACAGTCACTTGCTGGTTAGTTAATTAATAATAAGATTATAGATTATAAATTCAGTTGCATAATGTAATCTATTAGATATATTTAAAATAAAAAAAGTGTGTGTACAACCCATCTGCTTAGTTCCATTAAAAAGTCAATTTAAATATATTTCCGGTCAACTGGTATACTAAAAACGGTAAAATATGTACATATGTTAAGTAGTAGGTTTTTGTGATGTAATGTTTTTAAGATTTTGTTTAAATATCTTATTTTTAGAAACACATATTAAAACTGTTAAAAATAACATATAAATCGGATTAAAAACCACCTGAAAGTCCCCGTATTAGAAAGCCGGTATCCCCACCAAAAGGCATTGAATAAAAGTACTGAGTTACCGAATTATTAGACTTTACGAGATAAGATGTAGTAAACTATACAGAAATTGGGGGTATAGAAACAGCTTACCAGATTATTTTGTGAGAACATCATTTCTGGTATTGTTATTGAAATCATAATCAATATTGGTAATTAACAATTAAACCAAGTTGACTATAATAAAATCATTTCTACCAATGTCATTGACTTCAAATTTAAGAGTACTTCTCAAAGCAACCGTGAAAAATATTTTTTCTACTCCCACATAGATTATTTACACACGGTAACTTGCCCGTTGAATAACATTAAGAACACTTCTGGGTGTAGGATGAGCCCGCAAGGAAAAGCGTTCTGCGTATAATCTTAAGCAGCAGCCGCATTTTGACGACACTCACCGTAATATAGCACCATATCTACTAGTTCATTATTGTCAAATTTTACCATTTTCACGTCTCACCAATTAAAAATTACCTTGATTTAGAAAAACACACAGCAGCGTATTGATAAATAACTCACCAATAAGAGATAAGACAACCAACATAAAGTATAGTGGGCTACATTTTAATGACCAGGCCCGCACTTAAATTGTTTACTTCTGTATCTCGCCTATTTTAAAGTTTTTTGAAAAAATGCATTCGAAAATGGTTTTTATTTTAATGCCTTCTATACACGCCTAAAAAAGAAGTATCAACTTGGGAATCAACCTCTAGAATATAATTATTTTATATTACAAGGGTGGGTGGGTGCTAAACAGAAGGGGGTGGGGGAAAACGCTCCTCCCTTTTCCCTTTTAACGTTACGCCTTAATATAACATTGTAAACAAATCGTCGCGAAATTGCCTGGTCATCTATTCTTCCTTAATTATTTTTATTGTGGATAAAGGTTTTATTAAACAATAAAACTTCTATTATAATCATAATTATAAAATGTTTGTAGATAAAAGTGATTTTATTAGTTACATACCATTTGTATTCCCTGGTAATAAAATAAATCAGTTTCACTTCTAATAAGATAAAATAAATTAGACTTTAATTAGAAATAAAAATAAAAATGTATAATGCATTTTTTAAAGTAATTTTATTGTAATATAGATAGGTCGGTAATATTACGAAATAAGTTTAAATTTAAATATAAATCGATGCATCCAATTTATGGGAAAATGCAATTTGCATGTATATTAAAAAATGCTCATGATGAAAGCCAGTGCAGTATTTATTTATCGTTAAATCAGCGGCACAACGTTTTTTCAATTTTTTTTTATTAGCAAGTTAAATAAACTACATTTTTAAGCATTCATGCCAAAATTGTCACTTAAGACGCCGACAGTGTAGACACATTTTAGATAAATAGAGTACAACAACAGTTGATGAATTTGTTGAACGTCTCTAGAAGCGTAAACGCTATATGATTTTCACATTTGAATTATAATTCTAAGTGTAACAGTGTAACTGTGCTGCGCACACCGCCATATCATTGCGAACTAAATTCTATAGAACTTATATGGACGCAGGTGGAAGGATTTGTAGCAAGGCATAACACGACATTCAAAATGAAAGACGTTGAGCTACTCTTTGATCAAGCCATTAAGGAAGTGACACCAGAGAACTGGCGAAAAGCAGTCCATCATGTCATTAAAGAAGAGGAGAAAATGTGGGATTTGAACCACCTGATCGATCGGACCGTCGACCCGTTAATTATAACTTTATTTTATTTATTTAATCTTTATTTTAAAATTACATTGTAATATACAAATAAGTAATAAACAAAGTAAAAAGAAATGTCGTCAAAAAAAACAGAAACAAAGCAACAATAGTTACAAATTCACAAAATCTTAAGTGTCTAAGTAATCGCTTAACGTATAGGGTTCTAAATCAATTAGAAAATTTTTGAGTTTCTTCTTAAATAGGCGTTCGTTTGATGCGTCCTTAATTCTAACATTCAAATTATTAAACATTCTAATACACATGTAATATGGATTTTTTTCGGACAATGTTAATCTGTGTATTGGATAATTTATATCTCTCGTTCTTGTATTATAGTTGTGGTAAATAATTGTATTAAACCTATCTTTGTTTTTATAAAAAAATAAAACGGCTTCGTAAATGTACAATGCATAAATAGTTAACATTTTTTTTGACCTAAAAATGCCTCTACATGACTGTAAATAGGACATTTTATATACTATTCTCAAAACACGTTTCTGAATAACAAAAATTTTTTTTAGTTTTGAATTACTTTCCCAAAAAATAATTCCAAACCTTGCTGTGGCTTCAAAATTTGCAAAATAGAGAGTTCTTTTTGCCATATCGTTTAAATATTTTGTTATGATACGTAAGCTGTAGCATACCTTATTTAATTTGTTACTTAGATAGTCAATATGGTGTGACCAATCCAAAAATTCATCAATGTGAATGCCTAAGAATTTGGTATTATTTTCTGTTGGTAGTTGATTCTGACCAAGTTCTACCATATCTGGTCGTTCTTTTTTACTTAATTTAGTTTTAAAAATGACAATACTTGTTTTATCCTTATTCAAAAGCAATTTGTTCCCCTGAAACCAAACCTCGGTGTCCTGGAAATTTTTTGTTGCATTAGCTACTATTTCTAAAACATCCTTACCACCTACCAAAATGTTAGTATCATCAGCATACTCTGTGAGACTGTAAAATGGAATTACATTTTTTGTTTCAAAATTTAAATCATTTATAAATATAATAAATAATATTGGCCCTAATATGCTCCCTTGTGGTATTCCTATTGTATTTTGCGAAATTGTTGATTTATATTTACAGTTTTCTTTTTCCAGAATAACTCTCTGGGTTCGGTTTTCTAAATATGATGAAATCCATTTCAGGGCACAACCCCTAATGCTTCAAGAGGAGATGACAGTTCCTTGGAAGACGAAGAATATTATGATTTTTTTATAATTTAATTTCTGTATAATGTTTAATAAAAAATTAGTGTACTTAACACTATGTATGCATGCCTTTGTCACACCATTTTCAATGTTTGTGAATAGATAACAATAGGCAAAACATATTAATTGACCCAAACCCGGGTGGTACTACTTGCACTTGATGAAAATAAAGAATTTTGCAATGAAATCAATGCCAAATTATGAAAGTGGCTTAAATATTCGTTGGGTCACTATGTAGTCCCTTTGCATACCTAATGAGCTTTTATTACTCTACACCTTTCTGAAATAGACCATAAGACAGTATGATCCATCTGTTATCACATATTTAATGTTTTGTTAATGTTAAATGTATTTAATTCTAAACGTAGTTTTTTTTTTTAACTAATTTAAAAATAAATGTTATTTTCTAATAACTATTCTTGTATTTCAGTTTTAGTGCTTGATCTGTTTGACGCTCTATACGGTGATAACGTGCGTTATCCATTATTCTACGTTATTTTACATGAATATAAAGAGTTTATATTTTTGCTTGATTAGAAAGAAAAAGGTTTATACTCAAATAATTTTGTACGCCACTGCAATGGCTTACGGTATCATTCTGTCAACTAATAATTTCCTTTTACGGAAATTTCTTCATTACGAAATGTCTTACATTGATTAGATTCATCTATTAGGTAACACATGGTCGGAACGTCAAGTGGAAGGTGGGAAGTATTGCGATCCGAATGCAAATTACCAACATTGAAGTAAACACATCATTTCTAGTGCTTTGAAAAAGTTATTACATTTCTTTACCGACCGCAAGTAAAACAACCGATGGTATTAAGAAATAAGTTCCCTATAAAAGAAATAATTTAATTAAAAATCGAATAATCTAAGAGAATAATTTAATTAAATCAGTTGCTCCCGGATAGCTCGAGTCACTTGCACTTGAATTGTTAATTAAATTACTTGCAAAAGTAATAATTATCTACTGAATATAACAATCAGAGCTTTATTTCAAGGATAACACAGTTTTGCGTGTAATTCTTCCAATTATTGGCCGAATGGTAGTCATGAATTATAGTTAAGTAATTATACTTGGTTGGTGCAAGAAAATGGTTTTTAGCATGGTAAATTTAGCGAATAGTTTATGTTAGTCAAATTGAGCTTTCTTCAATCTAAGTGCAATAAAAGAGTACGGCACGTTACACGAGAGTCAGTGTATTCGTAATTAAAAGAACATGAAGATCGGTATTGTTTTACAGGTAAGTGTTATTATTGTTTTTGTATTATTTAATACTTCTAATTGATAAAAAGTAATAATGTTTATGGACTTTCTTTCAAATTTAATAGTTCATTAAGTTAAGTATTGATTTAAAGGTTCTTAAATTGGTTACTGATATTTTCTTAAACAATCCTTATTCCAGAGGAACTTACGCTTATAATATTTTATTTCTGGGGATTCTACAATAATAAATTTGTACCCAAACTTATAACGATAATTAGAGCAGTTTATAACTTATGCCCTCAAGGTATAAAAATTCAGTTTTCTGGCTATATTTCAGTAAATATATTTTAAATTAGGCCATCATTTATATTATATTGGTCACCACAATCTAGATTGGGCATATTAAGGGATCATCATCACTTTTGGGTTAAAAAATCACCATCGGTCATTTCATTTAAAACTTTTACGCAACAGCGACAATAATATACTTTTAGAATTTATTTTAAAATTGTTTATTAAGTAATTTTTATAATAATACACATACAACTGACAATAGTTAAGACACATATTTTCCTGCGACCGCATATGAAAATGAAAAAAAAAGCACGGTTAATGGCTAGAAAGCGCCGTATATCGCACGTGTATTGAAAAAAAGATATTTCACTAGTGTTGAAATACACGTCACACTATTTAATTTAAACATATGATGCCAATTTGACAGACTACCCCTATTAATTAAAATAGAACAAATTGTAGGAAGCAGTAATTGTAAAGTGTTTAACTTATTTATCATGTATTTGTAAAGTATTTCAGAATTAGAGTGTGAAAATACGCCATCTGAAATTATAAAAAATGTTAATAATATACTGCAAAATCTATTAACAGAAAAAATAAATCGCGCTGAAGAGTATCATGTATTAAACAACAAATCATTGTTGGTAGCGATAGCGTAGAAAATAGAGCTCTAGCCTACAGATCGCAAGGTTACAGGTTCAAATCCCATCAGGTGTATTTGACTGTTTTTTTATAAAAACATTAAATAATTTATAGAATTATTTTGAATTGAAGTCTTCTTTGTTGGGTGGATTTTTGAAATTTATGATTAATGCATTTCTCCCTGATTAAATTTAAAATTTTTCATTCTGGTTGATAACTATGGTTCGACTTCTAGATTTAGAAGTCAAACCAGGATTTCCTATGATATATGAAATAAAAAAAAATTAAAAAGTTATACTACAAAAAAAGGAGAAGCCTATTGGCAAACTTTAAAACCAGATATTAAGTGGAACATAATCCTAAGTATGTTAATTTAAACACTAGTGTTGATTTTTTTTTTCAACACTAATGTTAAAATATTTTTTCACAAATCAAATGCTTTTTTAATAATTCTTTGTGGTCGTAGAAAAAATAATGTACCGGGTGATTCATTAAGGGTGACGAGCGGCCATATCTCGGAAACTACTGGGCATAGAAATTCAGGAAAAAAAATTATAACTAAAGTGGCCATGATAAAACCCTGGAAATAATTTTTAAGTGCCGCCTTTTGCGCCGCAAGAGGACGTAATTGAAAAGTCAATTTTAAAATTGTACATATCTCTGAAAATTCCACATTAAGGTACCTCTTTGATAACACCATTAAAAAGCTGGGTCAATTATGCATCATTTGGGTGTTATGCTCATTGGCGTACCGACTTTAATAAAAGGGGGGAAGCTGTTGAAAGTGTAAACAGTTAAATCGCTGTAACTTATAAACGACTTATCCGATTTTAGCAAACTAAAGACTGGTTTGAAGAGAAATGTATGCACTTCCACCAATCGTATTTAGTTGTCCATAATAGTTCTCAAAAAAAATGCTAGAGGGCGCAATTTGTAATAATAAGACATATTTTGATTTTACTCCGAAAAAATAAATCAGACGGTATAATTATGATACCATAATCGAAAAGTAGATGAAACTTGCTAGAAAAAATATTAAAACCGCAGCTCGATATCTCCGTTCGTTTCAGCGTTATCGCGAATAGAATAATTTTAAAAAATTTAAATAAAGAATATTTTTTAGAAAAAAAGTGGGACGCCACTGATACTTTTCCATGTGGATATTATTTCGGATAAGCCTGGTCAATTCTGCATAAAAATGGTCTATTGCGTTTTTCTCCTCAGGCACACCGTTCTTAATTAAAATAGTTAAATTAAATTAGCTCTACTATTTATTATTTTTATTAACATTGATAATGAAAAATTTTGTTTTATAAAAATTGTTGGAAAAAACCACCCCGCCCGTCTAATTTACTTTAATTATTTTAATTAAGAACGGTGAGGAGAAAAACGCAAGAGACCATTTTTATGCAGAATTGACCAGGCTAATCCGAAATAATATCCACATGGAAAAATATCAGTGGCGCCCTACTTTTTTTCTAAAAAATATTCTTTATTTAAAATTTTAAAAATTATTCTATTTGCGATAACGTTGAAACGAACAGAGATATCGAGCTGCATTTTAATATTTTTTCTAGCAAATTTTATCTACTTTTCAATTATGGTATCATAATTATACCGTATAATTTATTTTTTCGGAGTAAAATCAAAAAATACATAATAAATACATTTCTCTTCCAAACGGTCTTTAGTTTGCTAAAATCGGATAAGTCGTTTATAAGTTACAGCGATTTAACTGATTACACTTTCAACAGCTTCCCCCCTCCTATTAAAGTCGGTACGCCAATGAGCAAGGACCAACATGATGCATAATTGTCCAAGCTTTTTAATGTTGTTATCAAAGATATACCTTAATGTGTAATTTTCGGAGAAATGTAAAATTTTATAAATTGCTTTTCAATTACGTCCTCTTGCGGCAAAATGCGGAACTTAAAAATTATTTCCAGGATTTTCTCATGGCCACTTTAGTTATAATTTTTTTTTCCTGAATTTCTATGCCCAGTAGTTTCCGATATATGGCTGCTCGTGACCCTTAATGAATCACCCGGTACATTACTCGTGTGAAATTGATTATTCTAAAACTCGGAAAATTTCGGGACTTGGCTGGCGCCTCGTGCTAAATATCTCCTCGTTTGAAAAGTATGACTTATTATGTAATATACTATTCAATAGTTGTCGCAGTTCGGGTATCCCAAACTCTCAATATTTAATTAAGCAAGTACAAATTTAACATTACTGGCTAGCACCAATAAGGGTTGTAAAGTGTGTCTTATTATAAGGGAAATAAGTATACGGTATTCTTAGTGAATGATTACCAGTGCATAATAATTTATACGACAATAAAATCGTATAAATCAAATCAAAGAAATATATTCAAAAAAGTATAATTTTATAAATATTATAATAGATGTGCCTAATGTGCCGATGTACGGGTTGCTAAATGTTTTTCGAAGTTTTTAATCAAAATTTTAAGTCTAATACAATACCGCTGTTATAAATACATTTAATAGCTCGTTTAAAAGAACTTTGCACAATATTTTTATCAGCAAAATATACATGAATATTTAATTATTAGCATATCTTCATTTAGAGGACTTTAGCCACAGCCGTAATTTTTTTCGCAATATCCTATTAAAAGTTAGAACTTTTTATAATAAATAAATAAAATATTCATAAACTACTTACAGGAAACACAAGAGAATGATAATAAAAGCTCAGAAAATAACTATTTTTACGAATAAATATATTTTCAAACCACAAAAATTTACAAAAAAGTATAATGACAATCAAAAAAAAGATGACGTTGGAAGTCAATGGACAAACTTTAAAAAAGATGGGAAGTTGTAAATCACGTTGTCGCTTAAGGGGGATTTCTACTGTGATGGTCCTATTTTCATCGTTTCTTTACGATTTTTTTTCTGGGGATAATAAGACAAATGCAGAAAAACAAGTTTTTAATTCTTTTTATTAAAGATAAGATGTACCAAAAAAAATTTTTTAACCCCCCACAAAATCAAAAACTTGAGGGTGCTGAAGTTACCCCCTCAAAAAAAAACGTATCTTGCTGGCGGAATTCAAATAAATTTTTCTATTCATGACAAAAATAAAATTGACCCAGATTTTTTCAATTGTAAGCATGTAGTTAAAGGCGCCACTAAAATCAAATCAAAACTCGAGTAACTGTTAAAATGGCGCGAGATTTAAAATTTTTTTTGAAAATTTTCCATGTTTTTTTTTTTTTAAGGGTCGTAACATTTTCTGTAATATCGCAAAATGCTTGATTCTAGAGGGGGCTATAACCACTTGTATTCTGAGCATTTTAAGACCAAAATCATTAAATTCTGATAATTTGAACATACCGAAGTAGTTTCCGCCAGCGCGAAAAACAGGGTTTCGAGAAAAACAACTTTAAAGTTTCAACGGTGGCTCACAACAAAATAGTCTCACTGTCACTTAGTCTGCGATGCCTGGCCCGTAGCGTGCCTTCCTCGAAAAATGATAAACGAGCTGATTCTTCCTGCCTCTTTGCGAGCCTGGCCTTTTTTGCGCCCTCAGATTGATTACATGCAGTGTGTGCCTAACTCAAAAGCGGCTAGTGGTGAGAACTGACCGGCAATCATAAAATTGGATGTAACTTTTTTTTGGGGAAGATTTGGTAAAAACGTTTACACACGGTTATTCTAGAGGCTATACAGAGTCAAAAAACGTCGGAAAAAATATCGATTTTTTGAAAATCACCACAGTAGAAATCCCCCTTAATCGTTGAAATAAGACACACGAATTAATAGCCACTGTGAATACTGTTACTTTTAAATTAGGTCAAGCATATCGTTATTAGAGTTATTGGGGTCAGATCTGGGCTAAAGTAATTAAATTTTCACATTTAGGGGGATTTAGTTAAGCGGGTTGGAGTTTATCTATTATTTATTTTATAAAAACATATAAGACAACAAACAAATTTTAAATGGAAAATAAAACTACTTACTTGTGCATACAAATGATGATTTAAAGTTGTAGGTTGGGAAATTGTACAAATTACGGCTTTTAACAACATAATATACTAAACTACGATTCACATTTTCCCAAATTCAGATTCTTTTCTTAAAAATTGGCGTGGTCTTTTTTGAAATTAATAAATAATTACAGAAAAATAGTAGAGTCCTGATAAATCCAGTATACCGGGTCCGCCAACGAAGTGGGGACGGAAATTTAAATCATTATCGAGGAACTTATCAAAATTACTAAAGCAGCATGAGGTATGGACTTAAAAGCGGCATATTTTAAAAATATTTTACATTATACAGGGTGGCTCAAAAAAGTGTGGCGGACTAAATTTGCATTTTTTTAAATGGAACACCCTATATATTATATTATTTTCTAATTCCCTATACAATTCCACGTATATTTTGTATAAAATGTCATATGTCTAAATTCAATTGTTTTTGAGTAATTGACGTTTAAAATATGGCATTTTTTGACTTTGACAGGCTGTAACATTGGAACGGTTCATCTTAGAGAAAAATGGTTTTCACCTCCCTATCTTAGTTTTTAATTCTCTATCCAAAGAAGCCAACCTTCGATTTACCATGTTAAACCAAAAAAACAGTTTTAACGGTTTAACATACTAAATCGGAAGTTGGTTTCCTTAGATAGAGAATAAAAAACTAAGATAGGGAGGTGAAAACCATTTTTCTCTAAGATGAACCGTTCCAATGTTACAGCCTGTCAAAGTCAAAAAATGCCATATTTTAAACGTAAATTACTCAAAAACAATTGAATTTAGACATATGACACTTTATACAAAATATACGTGGAATTGTATAGGGAATTAGAAAATAATATAATATATAGGGTGTTCCATTTAAAAAAATGCAAGTTTAGTCCGCCACACTTTTTTGAGCCACCCTGTATAATGTAAAATATTTTTAAAATATGCCGCTTTTAAGTCGATACCTTATGCTGGTTTAGTATTTTTGATAAGCTCCTCGATAATAATTTAATCTTCCATCCCCGCCACGTTGGCGGACCCGGTATATTTCGGGGTAGATGTTTAAGCCCCATTCATCCCCTCTGGCTACCAGCTTGGTGTTATTAAAAATCCGTTATATGAAAAACACGGTTTAAAGATGCTTCTTTAGATATTCCTAAACTAAAGTAAACCGTATTGTCAAATTTGGAGAAATTCAGTACCAGCAGAGTGTAAAGGATGGGTTTATTTTACATGCTTTGGTAAACTTTTAATTACCATCCGTCGGAATTTAATATATTACGAATTAACTTTATAACTTGCTAGAATCAATAAATGTTATAATTTTTATCACATTTTTTTTAATGAAATTATTTTGTTTAAATATTTAAAAGTGTAACTTTAACTAAACTTTTTTTAGGTTTTCACAATTCTATATCAATATAAAATGGTTACAGCTATTTATGGATTTGGGTAAGTAAATTAATAAAAAAATTAATCAGTAATAGCTGGTATTTAAAAAAAAATAGTTAATAGGATAGAGGATGGGTAACAAGTATCAGGCAGGTTATTCTTGTAATATCATGTATACTATAAGTAGAGTAACCTCCACAAATATAATATTCTTGTTTATATTTCCGTCTTCTGTAAAAAACACCAGCAGAAAATATAACAAGGATGTGATATTCCTGTACGGAGAATTTAAAGAGTCAATGTGGACTACAACAATTCTCACTTTAATAAACATTCTATTGGCTTTTAAAGCCTATTTTCTGCTCCTCATTGGCTTAATTATCATGCAAAATTCAACCAATGGACAGTATTTATGATCATTCGAAGTCGACGCGACGATATACGGCTTCGCTCCATTCGTATCTACATATCACGTTAAAAAGGTATAACACAAAATCGTAATAGGGTCTGGTAACCAGCTACCCTCTACTACCGGACGTAAAGTTGTAGCACAAAGTATTGAGGGAAAAATTCATATAGCCTATTATTTTACTTTTTACTTAATATATTACATGCAATTGTCGCT
Organism: Polydrusus cervinus; assembly: GCA_935413205.1. NCBI lineage: Eukaryota > Metazoa > Arthropoda > Insecta > Coleoptera > Curculionidae > Polydrusus > Polydrusus cervinus. The sequence continues at coordinate 20,308,500 of OW284516.1, forward strand.
ACTGTTTTAAGAATTATATTTATTAATTTCTGTAATAACATATTTTATAGGAAAATAATTTTTATTCTAATAATTAAGTAGAAAATATTGTAATATAAAAAATCATTACTTTACAAAATATAAAGATCCACGAATCTATCACTTTATTATTAGGCGTCCGTTCACGACCAGATGTCAATGATAAAATGATCTAAGTAAGACCATTCTTTAAGATAAATAACAATAATAATGTAATTATTTTGTAATAATAATAAGGGAATGACTGGAGAATGTATTAATACTGATCATGTATGCGCAAATATCATACATTATAATGGGGTTGATATCATTCAGGACGGTCAGTGATATTGGTAGTCTGCAATAGTTCACAAAGAGGGCGCATTTTTTGTTGGAGTTTTTATACAGAAAAAAGAAATATAAAGAACAATGTTATATTTGTGGCGTTTACTCTACCTACTATTTTTTAATATAGAGGTTTAAAATACAAAAAATATAAAATTTATATTTCAGAAAAGAATTTTTAGTTAATATTTAAATAAATCAAAATTGTTAGTTAAATCATGCCTAATAATTATTAATTCAAAAATTGCATGTCGTCTGTAGACATTTAGTAATTTTCGTGAGTGCATTATACAACACAATATTGGAAATATTCGAAAATTAAAACTTTACATAAATTATGCTTGCATATTTTTCTGTTAATTGAACAAAAATATTTATATAATTAGCAATAAAAGTTTGTGAAATGACTAGAAATTGGATTTTTAAAACAATGCACTTATTTTTGTCGCAAACTCCGTCTTGTGTAACTAACAGTTATACATAATACTAATGTATGTCTGTTCATTGGTGCATATAGAGAAAGATTGAAAAACTATACCTCTAATTAAGTCGTAATTTTATGACTAATTAGGTAAATTGCCATAAAAAAATGTTTGGTAACTACCCTAAATATATGAATATATAGTAGCAATAGACTTTTTCACTAAATTTTTGTTTTGGTTGTATAATGTAAAGAAATATAAAACAAAATTTGCTCTGCTCTAAAGAAAAAAAAAATATTAGAACAAGAATATAGACTTCATTAAATCTACGTCATGAGACGTACCCGAAAAGTAATCCAACAGAAATTATTCATAATGGATAACATTTCAAATGTAAATAAAGACACTGACAAGAAAAAAATTAGAAGATACAGCTTTTAAATAGATAACGAGTAAAGTACATGATCAGTGCTCTTTAGAAAATACTTATTGGACTATGGTCATTTATCGTGTATGTTTGGAGATTTTAAAATTAGTTAATTAACAGCCCATTAACCAGAATATTATACTTTTTAAGTATTTGTTTATAAAAAATAATAATAACTACTGGTAGAATATTGCGTAGGTCACAAAAAGAATTTACAAGAAATTTTATCAGAGCTCCTCTCGTCACACGAACAAACCAATCAATAAAAATGCTCTTCTATACAGGGTGATTCCTAAGTTGATACTTCTTTTTTAGCTGTGTATATAAGGCAAAAAATAAACAACATTTTCACATGCCTTTTTTAAAAAAAACTTAAAACTAGGCGAGATACAGAAGTAAAAAATCGAAGTGCGAGCCTGGTCATCAAAACGTAGCCTGCTATACTTTATGTTGTTTGTCTTATTAGTCATGCAATTTACGGGTCGGTGGTGAGTTATTTTGCAATACACTGCAGTGTTTTTTTCTGAAGCAAGTTGATTTTAAATTGGCGACACGTAAAAATGGTAATATTTGAAAACAATGAACTAGTAGTGCTGCTTTGAGATTATACGCAGAACGCTTTTCCATGCCGGCTCATCCTACATCCAGAAGTTGTCGTAATGTTATTCAACGGGCAAGTTTTTGTCAAAAAAGGTATTTCAAAATGTTGTTTATTTTAATGCCTTCTATACACAGCTAAAACAGAAGTATCAACTTAGGAATCACCCTGTATTTCGTCTGGAAGATCATCACACGCTTGGTCCCTTGATGATAATTCTAGTCGTATTTAAATGAAATTAGAAATTTTGGTTATTTATAAATTATATTCGAAAGATCAAACCACTTGTGGTGAAAGGTTCCTATACATTATTATAAAATTTCCAATAATAAATGCCATATTAATAATTATAACAATATATTAAAGGATGATTTACCTTAACACTCACAACTATCGTATTTCTTAAATTTATTGGCAATGGCAACACCTGTTAGCTGTTATTTAATCGTAGAGTAAGATCGGCCATTATAAATCAATTTCTATTACGTAGCTAGACGGAAGAATATAAAATCTTTCCCATTATAGTGAATATTTCGTAGGTACAGTGACTATAGTCTATTTCAGAAAAGTATACACTGTAGATTAATAAAAGCTCATAATAAGGAACTGTCATCTCCCCTTGACGTTATAATTAACGGGTCGACGGTCCGATTGATCAGGTGGTCAAGATTCCACATTTTTTCTTCTTGTTTAATGACATGATGTACTGCTTTTCGCCATTTTCCCGGTGTCACTTCCTTAAAGGCTTGATCAAACAGTTCACACATTTTCTAAAAAATTAATTTTCTCTTTATATTGTACAACTCGAGTATATTATCTATATCGTGCTCGGAAGTTTGAGCACTCAGCTTTGTGCAGTATGGGGTTATATAATAGTAGTTTGTACAACAAGAGTGGATATGATGTCCATATCTTACGAGGAAGTAAATTGAGCACGACGCCGTAGGCGGAGTGCTCAAACTTCCGAGTGCAGTATGGACAATCCACTCGAGTTGTACAGTATATTTTTTCTACGACTTAACTTCCGAACTTCTTGCTAAGAATTTAAAAAAATTATTTAAATTAGGCATCATAACTTGTCTTTTAAGTTGGCCATAAACTTGTGAGAACGGTAATAAGAAACAATTGAACAAAAATTCATTTTGATGGCAAACCCATGGACCAAATTACATTGTAACATATTTATCGATTTAGGTTAGTTCTTATATTTATACAAACTCACTTTTGAATAAATATCAATCTTTCTCACATTCGGCTTTTTGCTGAATAACAGACAAAAAGCGATATATGTATTAATAAAAACGAACAATTTATTTTTTCAGCCAGGTATTTTGATTAATAATTATTGTTTTACTGAAATGCACAGAAGAAAAATAGCTTTGTCGGGTTAATTTCTGCTTGCAAAAGAATTATAACTCCGAAAGTACAACAAAATAGCTGTAGAATTCGTTTTAAACAGTTAAAACTGGATTTTGTGCATTAATATGAATGTTTAACGTTCGCTATGGTCAAATTTTTCAAAATAATCGCCAATTTACAAACTAGCAACACTGTTAACGTGGAAAGAAAAGTGGCAATAGTGTAAGTAGAACTAACATAACCTTAAAAATTTTAGTAAAAAATGGATTTTTTTCTACAAATCTTATGATTTCGTCTGTTTTATCGGGTTATCTTTATGTTCCACCTTTTAAGGAAGAATTACTAGTTAATTTTCTATGTTTGTTGCGTATAATAAAAGTTTTAAGATCAATTGGGGTTGAATTCCCGTTCAAAATATATCAGAAAATATCCCCGTGAACAAATATTTATAATAATATATTATTTATATGGAAAAAATAACCAAGAAAACGTTCATTTGGTAGATATATAGTACATTTTATGCGAAGCTTGTAGTAATTGTCTTGAAATGAGTGAAAATAAAGATATTTTTAAAATAAAAAAGTGCGTCTGTGCGCAAATCTTTAGTTCGGTCAAAAAATATCAATAATTTGGTAAAAATATATTTTGGTATTAATTTTATTATACCTTCAATATTTGCACCATTTCGTGTACTCTTTAGGAAAATATTGTATATACATAGACTCTGGGATAAATGTTTTAATTTCAATTTAAAAAGAACAAATTTCATCTGACAGATTTACATATTTTTGAAGCAAATTGTTAACCTAACTTCTCTCAACTGTCAGAAAACGAATTTACAACATGTTCATTTGGCTTTTCTGTAATTGACTACTGTGATTGGTCAGTTTCATAACCTAACTAGGATGGATATGAAATTTTGCGGCACAGTTAACTGGAATAGCCTACTTTACTCGCCACTTAAGTGTAAAGGAAACAGCAAATTTCCATGTGGGAGTACAAAAATATTATTATACATGTCATGGTGAATTATTAACTAATATACAAATTAATCTAGAAAATGTAAAGGAAATAGTTTAAGGTTAAATGTAAAAATATTTCTATTTTTGTATAACTTCGTGACGAATAGAACAATGACTCAATTAACTGGTTGACTTCACACGACATGACTTTATAATTTGTTAGAAAATAATAAAAACAGTAACAAGGGAAATTAGTAAAAGGTGCATATAGTTCTTAAAATCTCGTTAGAATTACAATTGTCGTAACAGTAAATAATAACATGGTATTTGTCTTATTTATAAATTATACTGGGTGTTCCTGAAAAAACGTATTTTAAAATGTGTCGTTTTTGAATCTTTAATATGAACATCCGATATAAACTAAATACTATTCAATTTTTCTTATCTCTAGACCCCTTGTCAGACATCTCACTAAATGATATGGTTTAAAAAATAATTTAAAATTGTTTTTTTTTTAAATTTCTTTAGGACCGCAAAACTTTTTATAAATTTTAATTTATTGCTTTTAAACTACCAAAGGAAATTAAATAAAATTTTGTACAAATTTAAAGGACGCTAATACAAACCTAAATATATAAAAAAAATACTGAATATTCTTTTTAATAATAGTATATTGTATACCTAGTAGGAAAAGCTGAACATTCCCGGACGACCGTAAAAATTGTATGTCGAGGCGCAAGCCGGGACTGAGAATACAAAGTCCGGGAATGAGGCTTTTTCTACGAGGTATGCATGCTATTTTTCCGTAAATCGAAAATTATTAAAAGGACATAACTTATTACAAGCAACTCTTTAAAATTTTAAAATAAATATTATTACCTTTGTTCACAAATAAAGGCTGCCATTAAATATTTGTGTTGTAACTATGGAAACACAGTAATATTAAATTGTCAAGCTTAACACATTTTAGTTTACAAGTTACAGTACAATAATAATTATTTCCTAACAGTTATTTTCCGTTGCCTAGCAACGACTAAGTCTAAGGAAATATTGACTTTTTCTTTCAAAAATATTATCAAAAATGTTAATATTTCCTATCGATTTTCGGAAAATATACATTTTTGTAACGAAGTCGTATCTACTCTCCAGAAGGGACATGATAATGTAGGGTTAGGAACAGAAAGCCCTATCCGCCTTCTTACAAATAAATATATTACCACCTACTCGTTTCGGCCTATAATGCCATTATCAGGGCGTAAAGTAATAAGATCAACACATAAAGACCACAAGCAGGACGCACCCTAGTCAACCAGTCGACCAAAAACACTTGACACACTATCTTACATTAAAAAAAATACATTTACACTTGTTAAAAAAAAATTAAAAGTTGGAATACAACTACAATTAAAAAATTAAAAGATGGTATGCATTTTAGCAGTACAGTCAGATATATGTGCTTCTAAAACGCATACTATCTTTTAATTTTTAATTTTTTGATTGTAGTTGTATTCCAACTTTTAATTTTTTTTTTACTAAGTGTAAATGTATTTTTTTTAATGTAAAATAGTGTGTCAAGTGTTTTTGGTTGACTAGGGTGCGTCCTGCTTGTGGTCTTTATGTGTTGACCTTATTACTTTACGCCCTGATGATGGCCTTGTAGGCCGAAACGCGTAGGTTGTAATATATTTATTTGTAAGAAGGAGGATAGGGCTTTCTGTTCTTAACCCTACATTATACATTTTTGTTATCACAATTCTTGGGAAATTAGTTTCGTATAGATACCGTATAAGAGCTATAAAAGCCTGACACACTATTGCAAGACCCCGTATAAATTTATTAGCAGAAAATGAGTTATTATTATTTTCAAATATTGAAGTCTCAAGTTTAAATAGGCATTATTTATTCAAGTCATCGGATCGAAATAATTCTGGACCATCCTGTTTAAGAAAAAAAATACAATATATCCAAAATTGGACTGGTTCGAGGCACTTAAACTAACATTTAGTGAGTCAGCATGGTGCACTAAAGAAAACGTATCATTTCCTTGTTTGTAATAATAGAGACATCTATATTTTACGTCTAGATATGATAATCATCAGTAATAGTAGAAAAGCTAAAATGACAGATAAACTGTAATCATTATTTAAACGGCATGTACATTAATTTTTTTCTGTTAAAAGAAAGATTAGTATACTTTAGCCTATATATTCTATTTCTTTTGAGTGCAAGGATTAATAACTGCAGTTTGTTCTCTCTTTATTAATATGTAATTAAAGGCTTCGGTGTCAGTTTTTGTTTTAATATCTAAAATAAATCTTTAAAAAAAAAACTTTTTTTAAAGAGGCAGGATACAGGTCAGGCACTATGTAAAAATAGTGATATATGCTATCTCTATCGCTATTTTTCATACAAAGTGCCACTTCAGGGTGGCTATGTTCCATGACCTTAACCTTAATCTAGCCTAACGAAGTCATTTTAATGCGAATAAAATTTTAACATAAATAAGTCGATTTGAAGAGCATATTAATGTATGAATTAAAGATATCTAGCGTTTTATTGTATAAAATAAAGATAGTCATCAACCTACGATTCCTGCAATTCATTACTGCATATTTAAACTTCTATATGGTTATACTTTCCGGGATTAGTAACTGAAAGTATAATTATTATTTAATTCGATAAAATTAGAAAGTAATCATTTGCAGCATTTTGTCCAGATGTTGATAGAAAACATATTTAAAATGGATAATTAGTTTATTTTATTATTTTTCTTGGGTTTGCCTTTTGTAATATTAATATACGTATTGCAAATTTAGTGCCATCAAGAGCAGTAAAATCTTCATAGCTATATAAAAAATATGATGAAATCTTTTAAGCAATTTTTCTGCTACAAGATCTCAACAAATAATAGGTTTAATTTTAGAGATGAACCAGAGGATCCAAAACGAATAAGAATATATCTAGAAGACAACGAAAAGCTTTTAGTACCTGAAAATTCAAAAGTAGAATACGTATCGCCAACTAGCGAGATGGACCAAGGAGTTATTTGGGATAAACCACCTAACTTCTTCGATAATGTACCTAATTTTTCACCTTACGTGTCAAAGTAAGTTGTGGAAATATCTACTTCTGGTGATATTTAAAACTTTCGAGGCGTAGCCTTTTAGATTTATTCTTGGTCTATTGGATCTTTGGTCTATATTTTAGTTAGTTAGTCATTTCTTAACACTTTTTTTCATTTCCACGGAGTCTAAGACTTACTTTGTAGATGTAGAGCTAAGCAATTCGGGATCTTGCAATATCAAACTTATCGAATTCTAACGGAGCAAAACTTTAAATTTCTCAAGTTTATTTAGTCTTCTGTCTACCAATATTATCATAGTATAAATTATAAAATATACCTAATTACAAAATATTTATAGCTTGAATAAGAAATGATATTTTTATAAAGTTGTTTTAAGATGAGGTACTTTTTACTGCGAATAAAAAAATATGTAGGCAACATAGAATTTAAAAAATATTGTTAATTAATTTTATTAATGAGTGTACACTGAGAAAAGCTTCAGCAAGAAATTCTTTGCTAAGATTATTTTGGCTGTAATATTAAATCTTTTCTATTATAGAAAACTTACATTATGATAACAGCTAAGTAAGTCTTTATAAAAAATTATTTTCTGGACTACTATTTGCTTTGCTGAGGAAGTAATGCAGTTTGCTGCTTTTGAAAAAAATCTTTATAAAAAAAATCTTTTCTAACGCTCTAAAGAGTTTTTAAAGGGGTAGCAAAAGTTTTTGTTGAAATTGGGAAATTCGTAACTGTTCGGTTCGAATCGGTTTATTCGTGGTGACAAATTCAGTCTGATTGGGCCAATTTTTTTATTACGCACCAGTCGTCCCGTTCCTTGTCTTCAGGTCTTCATTTTTTCTGATATTTAGATGCTCGTTCCTTCATAAAGTAAAATCGTCGCATCGGTGGCTGTTGTTGGTGACCATTATGACTTGACAGTTGTCTCATTTTTTCCAATAAAAATTGTCTTGGTTCAAAAATGTTTCCAGTGTGCAGTGCCTTATTGGATTGTGACATCAATAATAGTGAGATTTTTAATATCAGTGCAAAAAGATCAAATTTATTTTAGTTTTATATGTTGACTTTCTTATGTTATGTGTTTAGGTTAACTGTTGTTTATTTAATTTATTTTAATAATAAATTGCTACCTTAGCTAAAAAGAGTTCCTGAAGTAAGTAGGTACATTCTGACCCAGCAAAGTAACTTTCTTGAAATAAATAAAAAAATCTTTCCAATATAGCAAAATGTTATACTGATATTGAAAAAAAAATTCTTGTTTCGAGAAAGATGCGGATGGCGTAGAAAAGTATCTTTATTGTTTTAGCAAAGTCTTTTTATATCCGATAGTCAGTTACTTTGCTAATACAACATTTTTGTTTACTTGATCATTCTTTATAAAGTGACTTTATTACGACAGCAAAGAAATTACAGCCAAATGGATTTTACTGTCTCAGGTAGTTTTTCTTTTGTCCCCTATGTTAGCATTTTTCTTTATAAGCGGTATAAAGATTTTTATAAGGACAGCAAGAATCTTCTCTCAGTGTAGGCTTGAATAATCATGTGACTAAGCAATGGTCTCTATCACACGAACAAATTTTCTTTGGTATCAAAAAGTGATATTAAAAAAACGACGTTACGTTGCACAATACCTTTTACTATAATATTCTTTTTTCTGAATTTTAGTGTAATTAAAAAACAACTGTATTATCCTCCGCAGTCTTTAATAAACAGACAATTACCTACTCATTTCTATGGAAAACAAGATCTTGCCTTGGAAAATCTAAGAATAAAATCCGATTATGACCAATCCCACACAGCTGGAAATTTGCTAGGTGGTTACCTTGGTAATGCTGGCTATGGATATCATAATGCCCATGCTTTACCGCAAGCAGCAGTGCTTCCTGGGGTAAGTAGTCCAAGTTTCTGATAATACTATCTGGTATGGACGGAAGTAATAAACGTCCAAACGAAAACAAATATATTTTAAATAAAGATCGTACAATAATTGGAAAGAATACAAAAGTAAACTTTTCTTTCTCTCCTTGCAAATTAGTGGCATGCATACAATATAGGCCAAAAAGCTTACCTACCCTGGAAACAATAAAACAATAATACAATTTTTTTTATATTTTAGTTTTTATCCGTGTAATTCAATTTTGTAAATTTATCCCTGCATTAATATAATAATAAAGGACCAAAAACTTTATCCTATATTATTTCCACAAACACATTATTTGCTTATCATATCGTAAACTAGATCCCTGTATGAACATTCCGTAAGACCGTTTCAAAAGCAAATATCTCGCTGTACATTAGCGTCTTATGTAAAAGCAAGAGCACTGCTTTTGTACAAGTGGAAGCAAGTGAGAGAGCCGGTAGGCAGTAGGGTAGAAAGAGATGTAACAACTAAACCCGTCGCAACCTTCGACCTTCCTTCATCTATCAGCCCGCGCCAAGAAAGCACGCGTTCGGTAAATGCATTGGTGCCAATCTTCAAATTTTACCATAGTTTGGAAAATACTTTTTTAATATAAAATATGAAACACACAGTTTCGTTAGGATATTTTTAAATGGATGACGGATAAGGTATCGTAAAATAAGAAGCACTTTTGTGACAATTAAAATAGTCTTTGCTGATAGGTTCATAATATTTAATATTCAGTAAGCTTATCATCATATTTCACATAATAATTGACTTTGTTTTTGGCAACATTGATTCAATCAGGTAAATGAGAGATTCTTAATTAGTGTTTTCGCCCTTTCAATTGACCTCGCGCCTTCGAGTTTTGGAAAAAAAAAGAAATATGGAAGCGTTAATTATTGTTAATATTCCAGCAAGCAGCGCATCTGCAGAACAATTATTTTTCTGGATTAAAAAAAATGTATACCTATTTACGAAGCACACAGGGAGAGACACGCTTAAGTGAATTAACAATAATCTCTCTGGAGAGCGACCTTTTGCAGGATTTAAACAACAACACCAATTTTAATGACGTTTAGAATTTTTTACATAAAGACCGTTGAACCAATTTACAAATAATGTCGCTTTATTTTTCTTCTGCCACAGTGTTCTTCAAACTCAAAAACAAGACATTTGTGACAACATTTAAAATTAAGATGCTAGAATGTTACTGAAGGTAAATTTTTGTTTTAAATGCAATTTTTGCATGCTGCAAATACATACGTTTCTGCCATATCTCTACTGTACGCTATAACGATATGCAGGATTTAATATACGTGTCAGGATCCATAAGTTCAATAATCTTCTATATCATGTTCATTTTATAAAATCAACGTTCTTATAATACAAATAATCCTTTATCTTAAAATATATGTTACATACGAAACCCCTGATTTAAGCTTATTACGCCACAGTAAATAGGCCTTAAATTTAAAACCATTTATATGAAACAAAACAGGTTGGGGCAACTTTTTATAAGCTTCCTGCATACGTTTAACCCAAATAGACTATTAGAGGAATGGTTTATTTTATATGAACTTTTAATTGGTGAGACGTTGACCCTTAACATGAAGAATGCGTAGGCGGTATTTTATTGAAGATGTGTGAGAAAACGTAAGCTTCTTATTATCAAAAATCTTGATTTAGAGATAAGATCATTCGAGAACTTAGAAAAAAGTAAATACGTTACGAAAAAAGTTTAATGCATATTGTTTGTCTATAAGTTGAGCATTTTAGCTCCCGGTACGGTGAGTAATTTGAGTATTTTTTTGAAAAATAACAGCACAGAAAACAAGTTATGAGAAAACTAAGAAAAACCGCCTACCATATTACTAGTTGAAATTTTTTTTATAAATGTATTAAAAAAACGAAGAATGGGCGCTTTTACATATTATTATAATTTAATTTCCGTGGTTATTAAAACCAACTTTTATAGTTGCAAAATTATTTCTTTTCGTCAAGTACAGGTAGTACCACCCATGTTTGGGTCAATTTATGGGTTTTGCCTATTGTTATCCATTCACAAACACTGGAAATGGTGTGACAAAGGCGTGCATTATGTAGGTATTTTTTATTAAACATTATAAAAAAATACAAAATACATAAAACAGAAATTAAATTATAAACAATCATAATATTCTTTGTCATCTGAGGAACTGTCATCTCCTCTTGACGTTATAATTAACGGGTCGACGGTCCGATCGATCAGATAGTCAAGATCCCACATTTTCTCCTCTTCTTGAATGACATGATGGACTGCTTTTCACCAGTTCTCTGGTGTCACTTCCTTAATGGCTTGATCAAACAGTAGCTTAACGTCCTTCATTTTGAATATCGTGTTGTGTCTTGCTACAAATTCTTTCACTTGCGCCCATATAAGTTCTATTGGATTTAGTTCGCAATGATATGGCGGTGTGCGCAGCACAGTTACACTACAAGTTTTTCAGCTATATCTTCCACAGCATATTTCATAAAACGGCGTTTTTGTAAATTTGCTATAGCTAATAGTTCCGTCTTTATCAAGTTATCTTCTTTTTTTCTTTGGTTAGTTATCATAAATAAATAAATGCACAAAATTTACCTGCGCCTATGGCTGACACCGAAATTGAGCCGAACTGGACGGAATTTCCCATTTTATTACTATACACTTTTAGGAAATAGGCTACAAAAGCAGCATATTTAAAAAATATTTTACATTATACAGAGTGGCTTAAAAAAGTGTGAGAGTTAATTTTTTTAAAGAAAAGAGCCTATATGTTATTGCATTTTTGCATCATACTAAGTATTCTATTTATTTTGTACCACACACTACATGTCTAAAATTTACAATTTTTGAGATATTGACATTTAAATAATGTTAAGTGACAGCGTCATAGAGTTTTTTAGCATTTCATTGTTTTTCAATGCCGCCATAGCCAACTAAGAGTAACTGAACTTAAAATCTGCAGCAAAATCCCCATACAAAAATATTAAATTGGCAATATTTCGAAAACTAAGAATTTTTGGGATATACAGCCTTATACAAACTTATCCTTATTTTTAATGCTAAATAAGAAATAATTATGAAATTTGGGTGCTTCCATTTGAAAATCTAGACTTTTGACAGTTTTTTTCATTTTCATTTTTAATCTTATTTTGTAAACACCCTTATCAAAATATTATAAAAAATCTATTAAAGCAGGTCCTTTATAATAAGGAATCCCACTTAAATTAAATAAATAAGGCTCCTTTATAGAAAAAATTGATAATTATTCTAAGGCTTGCAAACGTCATTTTTGACATAAAAATTCAAATATGTCAAAAACGTTTAGACATAGGTATAGGACATGGTATACAAAATCTGCCTAGAATCTTACGTAGAATGCGAAAATGTAATAATATATAGATTGTCCCATTTAAAATAAGCAAGTTGACACTTACTTCCGGTATAACCGGAAATCATGAAAATATTTTAGCCCGGTCGCCCCCATCAGCATCAGCATACTGTCAAATTTTCAAAATTTTCCTATTTATAGTTTTCTATATATAGATCAATTCGGTTCCCGGTGGGACACCCTGTTTATACTATCCATGCTAAATTTTCATTTTCTCTTCAGCGGTAACTTTTTTATTCCATAAATAACGGCTCTAAACGATAAGAAATTCAGCTTTATTTATGTCTAAATACAACCATGTTTTTAAATTCCCTATCATTAATAACAATTTGATCCATAAATTCTTTATCAAAAAATACAAAAAGTGCCGCTAAAGATTAACTTTAAGTCTAATTTCCTTCGGTCGCCTACACAGTTTGTCTCCTGCCGTTTGAAATAAGATATATCGTAATATTTTTGTTAATTCTAATTTTATTCATTTTATGAACACTTCTCACCGTTTTAGGAAAATATTGGGAGTTATTTTCTTTAAGTATTTAAGTTACTAATACTATAATGTGTTTGAAAACCATCTGGTAACAATAAAAATATTTATTGATCAATGTGTTAAAGGTATTGAGCATTAAAACAGTTTTCTGTCTAAAAATGAATAAAATAAGGGTTGTTTTTGTAAATTTTATTATAAAGTCCAATTTATAATAATTTACATTATTGTTCACTTCTTAGGTTCTAGGAGCGAATATTTTTGTGAAAGCAGTGCTTTCCTTGTTTCCATGGAGTGATTTTGTGCCCTGTGAGAATACCTGTCGGCAGGGCCGTAGCCAGAACCAAATTTTTGGTAGGGCTATTCGATTCCTTACCAGGGCCCATATTCTCACGTTGAAATGTAATGATATTTGATTTTTAAGGGACGCTGTAGAATTTTTTACATTTTAGAACGACCGACATCCGACATGCTTCATTCATATGCAATATTTATTATAAGCGAAACATTATCGGGGCCACGCCCAAAGTTCGTTTAAAATTCACCTAACTAGATACTAACAAATTTCATCAGAATTATTAAAATTTGTTTTTGTAAATGTTTTTTTTTTACTTTTTTTTTTATTTTCCTAGCTGGCTTTTCATTAAAAAACATTTCTTATATTTGTTAACAATAAGAATATTAGTGTCAATCTAAAATTTTAACACACGTATGTATGACTCTAACACGCGATTTTCGGGCTCGATTTTTCATAATTAACAATAAGTAAATATCGCCAAAATTGATGATTTTTCAGAAATAATGTATTTTTGGAGCAGTTTTTGGTGCAAATTCTTAGGTTTTGAAATACTCTTTCTTAAGTGCCGTTTTGTATATTCATATTAAAGCATTCTCGTTTCTTCCCGCACTATTTTTTTTAATTATAAATCATCACACTTCTTCAATAAAAAATGTTTCAATTAAAATGTTTACTAGAATTTTTTTCTTTAAAAATAAATACCTAATTGTTTTTTGTTTTTGTTGTAAAAATATTTTATTGCATTTTGTTATATTTTTGTTGATTTAAAATATCTCTAAAAAAGGAAAAACGGAACAGACATGGGCAGAACAGGACTCTACCCGTATGACGAAATTATTTAAATAATTTTATTTTATTAAACTTCAAATAACTTGCAGACAATTTTGACACTTATTTTTTTCTATCTCAAAATATTTTTTACCAGGGCTCAATATTTTTTTACCAGGGCTTCGCCCTGGCGAGCCCTCTTCTACCTACGGCCCTGCCTTTTGGGAATATCAGCTGACTGTCTCGTTAATCTGGATTAAACAGGTTACCTGGTCAAACCCAAGCAAGAGCCAGAATTGGGAAACCCTCCAAAAAACTATCAACTGAAATGTTGCTTCTAACATGCATCTAGGTAAAACAATTGGTTGGCCTACTAATAGGCCACTACCACCTACGTCAAATAAAAATTTACAATGGTCCCATTCAATGCAGACTTTGCGGCGAAGGAGACGAAACTGCCTCACATATCATATATAGCTGAGAAGTACTGACCCGAAGACAAGCTTGGTAGGAATTTACTGGATCTTATAAAAGGAACAAATCGTTTTTAGTAAGATATGGGAGCACAATAAGCCAGTAGGCTGCAGTGCAGGCAGCTTGGGCCGAACATCAGACCCCCATCTTAAACCAACCAACCTCGTTAATCTAGCGTCGTGTAAATGCTTTTCTCCACGACCATACTGAATGCAATAATACCAAAATCATTTTCGATAATAGAATGAAAAAATTCTCGTTCTTGAGTTGGAATATTTATTCTGAAACACTTGCTTCTTATGCATTTTGCGTTTATTTTCATTCCATAACAAGATACGGAATGAATATTCTGTAATTGATCTAAACGACATAGGTTGCCATAAATTTCGAAACAGCAGACAAATTTTAGTGCAAGTCAAAATATGAGTGAAAAATCGGATGAATCAGATATGGAACTGGATTACACTCCACCTGAAATTACAAATATTGCGAATAGTATTTTTGGTCGTGGAGAAACTATAGTCTGCTACTCGGTTAGAATGAAAATTCGATACTCGTGGTTCCACTCGAATCAAATTTTCATTCCAACCTCGTTACAGAATCTACTATACTGTGGTATAATTCCTGTCTGAGACTCTAGTAGATTTTCTATTCCTTTCTGATTTATTGTCTTATAACATCTTATACTATACATTTTGGGACTTCGAATGCGGATCGATGCATGTATTTTCGAATCTTTTCTTGCAAGTTCAATGGCGTTTTCAATACCTTCGCCTCCTGGTATCCTCTGCAATGTTACTTTATTATCTTTTGCGAGGGCCACTAATTCCCCTTGACATTCCCATACCCAGAACAATGTCTCCTTGTTGCACGTTAGCGCTCTAGAGGCTGCTTGACTGACATAGTATATGGATTTGCTTATTAAAGTAAATCCTCTTATTGTTTTCACACGCACACTAAAGGATGGCGTAAATTTCTGCTTGGAACACTATGTGAGACTTACTCAGAAAAAAAGAAAAAGAAAGGAAATGTCGTATTACATGTATTCAACTACAATATGTCAAACTGCGCTACGCGGAACCACAAGCAACTCAAAATTAGATATGCGAAGACCTGAAATAAGATAATAATAATAAAGATAAATAATAATCCAAGAGATTATGTCTTGAAGAAGCTGCCTATTACAATTTTGGATTTTTAATTGGATGGAATATTTTTTTGGCCGCAGGGATAGACTGCACCTCCAAAACAAACTATTTGACTTCCATTAATCTCTGCGACTTCTACTTTCTTTTTAGCCTAACTGTAGACAAATCAGTGTCCTCAGAATAATGTAGGCTGAGTTCCCGAAATCTTTTCGGCAGGGCTTTGTGTTTTTCAGTCACGTAAAATAATTGTAGCAAAATTTTAAATTTTTGTTTGTTTTAAACAAAAACCCTAAAAAAAAATATGTGTGCCCTGCTAACCTATGGACGATAGACTAACCTTAAGAATTAATTCGAAATCTCTGGGTGGATGGTTTAATCTAATCATAATTATTTTATGGTAGGGAATAAAAGTGGGTCTAAACCACAATATCTTTAATGAAAATTTCTTTCAGGGGTAAATTACATAGTTGGGCGAGAACATGTTTCGACCTTGGTAAAGGTCATCATCAGCTCTAATATATAAGTTACATAGGAAGGCTTTATATTGGCACAACAATGTTGGTATAAATATTAATGTAAGAAATCAAACGGTGGTAGAGGTTTTTACGACATAATGTCTTCAGACATAGTTCTGAAAATTTTTTTTTAAATATAAATATTTTTAAGGGGGGGTTGGACAGAATGAGTGATTGTAGCCCCTTTGTTCGCCTTCGGCTGAGTAAAAAGGCGGAAGATGGTTCAAAAAGAAATTTTAAAGAATAATTTCAAAAGTCAGGATCTAAAAATTCTAAAAATTCCAAAAATCATAACTTATGACTTCTTAAGAAATGTGGTATTTTAAATATGTGGTATTTTTAAAAAGGTTTTTGATATGAAATATTTAATTTGAGAGAAAAGGTAAAAAAGTGAGTGGAGAAGATGCAATCATCTTGGTCTTATTAATTAATCTTTTCTCACTCGGTAGCGAACAAATATATTGATTTTTCTTTTTCGCACCCTTGCGGTGATCCAGAACCTCCTTTTCATTGAAGACTTTTAATGTGTGTACTTTCTTAAAATGCAAAGAAGTACCAGAAAAGGTTCAGGAAGAATATTTCTGGTACTTCTTTGCATTTTAAGAAAGTACACACATTAAAAGTCTTCAATGAAAATGAGGTTCTGGATCACCCCAAGGGTGCGAAAAAGAAAAATCAATATATTTGTTCGCTACCGAGTGAAAAAAGATTAATTAATAAGACCAAGATGATTGCATCTTCTCTAGTCACTTTTTTACCTTTTCTCTCAAATTAAAAATTTCATATCAAAAACCTTTTTAAAAATACCACATTTCTTAAGAAGTCATCTTCTTCTTAATTCGCCGTCTCCTGTCGAAGGTTGGCGATCCATCTGGCAATCATAATTCTAGAGGCCGCTGCTCTGAATATGTCTGTGGAAGTACAGCCGAACCATCTTCTCAAATCCTTCATCCAAGAATTTTGTCGCCTTCCAACTGATCTTCTACCCTGAATTTTGCCCTCAATTATTAGTCTGAGGAGCTCATACTTTTCTCGCATCCGTACAGCAACACGGAAACACGTAACACCTGTTTATGCGCACTCGGAGCTCTAGGCTGAGTTCAGACCTTATAAAGAACTGTTTCATGTCCACAAACACTCTTCTAGCCTGTTCAATCCGGGACCTAATTTCCTTCTTAGTGTCGCACTGGTTATTAACAACTGTACCTAAATATTTAAAGCTTTTCACTTGTTCTATAGAAATTCCGTTTATTGTTAGGTTAGCGTTTATATTTGTTAGAAGTCATAAGTTATGATTTTTTGAATTTTTAGAATTTTTAGATCATGACTTTTGAAATTATTCTGTAAAATTCCTTTTTGAACCATCTTCCGCCTTTTTACTCGGCCGACGGCGAACAAAGGGGCTACAATCACTCATTCTGTCCAACCCCCCTTTAAAAATATTTATATTTTTTAATAAAATTTTTTTTACGGACTATGTCTGAAGACATTATGTCGTAAAAACCTCTACCACCGTTTGATTTCTTACATTAATATTTATACCAACATTGTTGTGCCAATGTAAAGCCTTCCTACGTAACTTATATATTAGAGCTGATGATGACCTTTACCAAGGTCGAAACATGTTCTCGCCCAACTATGTAATTTACCCCTAAAAGAAATTTTCATTAAAGATATTGTGGTTTAGACCGACTTTTATCCCCTACCATTTAATTATTAACCACTGTGAGTATGGACAACTTCTTGAATAATTATTTTATTTTAGATGCAGCAACATCCAATATCTGCAGGGAAGTTATTAAGACCAATTGTACTATTTCCAAATGGATGGATTCAAGGGGCCAATTTCGGCGCAAGAAGTGACATCAAACCGGTAACAGAAGAGCAACCTGACGATTTAAAATATGATTTTAGAACAAAAACTCATTCAATACGGTGAAGACCTTAAGAATAGATAGATAATATAATACATTAGCCATCATATATATTATTCATATATAATTTTGAAGTCGTCAGAAGGGACAGAGACGGCCGAATTGTCATAGATGACATAGTGTAAAATATATTGTAACAATAATCTCTATTTTACAAATTTTTTAAAAAGTTTATTCATGTAGCCACTAATTCATACTAGTGGCGCCCTCCTTTATCATTGATAAATATAAGTATACGATACGGCAAATATGCATGTGAGCTTTCTTTGTAGCCAGTCGTTTCTCTCTGTGGTGTTACTCGTTCACTTTGGATTTTTAATCAAGATGTCTCTAGAGTTAGTAGCTACATTCTTTTAGAATATAATTAATGTCTGTGATTATTTTAGTAAAATAGGTTTATGTTATACGCAAAAGCAAATTATTAGTTATGCAGTCTTAAATGGATTCACTCGTACATTCTTTCGGAATATAAAAATTCAGTTTTTTAAAGGAAATATCTGTTCAAGAATTAAAACTTAAAATTTTGCAACCATCGATCTTTGTGTTAATAATAGTCCATATTTAAATCTCAATAACCTAAAGAGTATAAGGTCCTGAGAGGAATGTTAATATTGTCAGTGGCGGATTTAGAGCCCCCCCCCCCTAGGGAAGATTGATTATATTATCAAAATATTCTAAATGATAAAACGACGATACTTTTTTCGATTATAAAAGTTTGTCGCCTGGTGAATATTGGAATAGGGTGATATATATTCAAATTTTGGACAAACTAATAGTCGATTTAAAAGCTTGTTTCAATGAAAAAACTATTGAAAATTTTAGTTTAAATACTTTAATTCCCAACACTCTGATAATGATAAATGACGACAGTCTTATTAATTCTCTAACAACAATAACGGAACGGTTTGGAGATCTTCTAGGAAACCTTTTGGTAACACAATTAATGGGTGAAGTACAGTTCTACAAACAAAACTCTCTTCCAACTGATAACGCGCTAGAAGCTCTTGAAAACTGTGATGCCAATTATTTTCCGAAAATTAACGCCTGTCTTAAACTTCTTTGTACGTTTTCAATTTCTGTTGCCACCGCAGAAAAAAGTTTTTCCACTCTAAGAATTTTAAAAATTTACCTGAGGTCTACCATGCTAGAAGACCGCCTTAACGGCTTAGCTTTACTATATATATATCGAAGTATGGATTTAGACATAGATGAAATAATTATCAACCGGTTTGCAAGCAAAAAGAGACGGCTTGATTTTGTCATTTAAATCGTTTTTTAAAACTTACAAAATGCTATAAAAAACTTTAAAGATAATTTTTAGTATCGTCTGTTATTTTTTGTCTACTCTTAATAGAGCATTGTTTTGCTTATTTCAGTATTTTATTTTTTTAATTATGTCTTAGTATTATTTTTTTGTATTTACCTTTTTTTCGGCACAAAAGAGTTCTTTGTACTAAATAAATAATACCGAAAAACCTACCTCTCGTTTTAAATTTTATTCCACATATAAGTTCCGTAAATAATAGGAATGTAAAGGTTGTGTCTACAAATACTGAAATTGCGGTTATAAAATAAAAAAGTTTTGTTTTTCCTGTTACTACTAAATTTGGTTAATTTTTGGCAAAATTAGGGCGTGGCACCCAAAAATTTTTCACCTGCGGCGCTTTTACTTTCTTCTTACACTTTCCTTTTGCGCCCCCCCCCCCCTAGCCCAGATCCTAAATCCGCCACTGAATATTGTTATAATTTTTCTACGGAGTTAAGGTTTTAAATATTTTTAAAAAACTTTATTTTTATGCTTCAATGGCAGGTTAATTAGGTGAACGCAAGGCTAGCAAGTCAATGAGGCAGCATTGGCGAACAAACAAGAACCTATTCCTGCGATACGAAAGTGGCTTATTTTTCACAGTCTTAGCTCCTGTTAGGTGAACACCTTATGTTAATATGGCTTAGTTTGTGAGTTAAATTATTTTTTTTTGACTGCATTTTTGGACACAAATCCTCGAATTTGATTTTCCGCGAAAAATTTAGTCGAAAGAGAGAACGTTGTTAAACCAATAATTTACTAGGCCAAATGACACGAAGTTTTTTAAGCCTATTACACCCTTTGTATTTTCTGTATATTTTGCCACAATAACATAATATAGACATTATTAACATCAGTATTAAATTATATATTATAATATTTTTTATATAAATATATCTATTGAATAAATTTTGTATTTTTTTTCAACAAAAACACATTATTTCAATTTATCAATAGTAAATCATAAGAGCTGTTTTAATAATTATTAATAATATGAGGTAAAGAAAACTTGAAGTCTTTTCAACAGTAATATACCGATAGAGGAGGCGTCTTATCGGTAATACCGCTGTTTTTTACAAGAAATCGATTTTCTGATAATTTTCACGAAATGTAATTTTTACTTATAATCTGATAAGATCCCGAGAGCTTTAGCTCGAGGGTCTTATCTTTGATTATAAGTAAAAATTATATTGAGTGAAAATTTTAAATCTAGTTTCAAGTAAAAAACAACGGTATGAAGATAAGACGCCGCTTCTAGAGGTGTATTTTATTGGATAATTTACTGAACCCGATATAAAAGCCGTTTCTGATAAAGGAAAATATGCAAACACATAATTATGATTTACTTTTAAGTTTATAAAGGTGCCACAACTAACAATTAATTAAAAATCCAAAACGTCAAAAATCAAATTCGTTCATCAATAATTGTCATCACACTTGTCATGAAAACGCCAAGATTTCTTAAGCTCACGTCAAAGCAAAGCACACTGGGTTTAATATTGCAGACATTTTGTCGAAACATTTCTTTGAAAATGTCAATAATTAAGTTAAGTTTATGCCCTAAAATCACCTTAAATACTGTTGTGTGTCACTTTTATTTTGTAGGTGTTATAATATTTATTTATTAAACTTGATTTCGTGAAATAAATTACTGTTTGTTTGACAAAAAGCTACTGTGGTCTTACCGAGCTAGTCGTAGGTCTTATCGGAAAAGACCACGTTACCAAGGTGGTTGCTATGAAATATCTTGCCCGTTTCAATATTTTTGAAGAAGCGAGTTAGAAGGAACTAACTGTTTTTTTATAGTAATATCCAATATTTTTTAGAATTTCGGTAGTAGCATCTAAGTTAGATATTATTTTTACCGTTTTCTGTATTAAAATATGTTTGAAATGACCAATTATGTTTTTAGCCTTTGAACATGTACCTATTTATTAGAAAGTACTGAAAGTATTGTCTATATAAGCTGAGATACGTATAATTTTTAAAATATAATTTCTATAAATACAGATTTAAAATACATGAAGACCAACTGGTTCATTATATGAATTATTTACTACAACTCGTAATTTTCATTACCGGTAAAAATTATTATTATTTATTGCAGAGTGTTATTATCTTTATATAAAATACTTGTATCTTGTTAATGGGTGAAAGTAAAAGAAAGTATATGTATTTTTTTTATTATAGTGATTTACGGACAAATTCTTTAACATTTATTGGTGCATATCAATTACAACAATAAATCTTGAGACAAAAAATTATTTTATTTTAGAATTCCTAAAAAATAGTGCCTAATATTTCAAAAATTTTCTATTCGATTAAGAAATCTATTTTGATAATTTGTTATTAATTTCCGGGTTTCTAGGGCCACAATTTACCATGCAGTGGCGGCGTCAAAAAATTATAATGACTAGGCTCAAGCCACCCTACCCCCTTTGCGTCACCGCTGTTACCATGACTCTTTATTGTTAGAAACGGTAATATTGAACAAATTGATTGATTATTTATTAAAAATCAAATTTTTTTTATGTAAATGTCTACTTGCTCGCGTGCGGTATGAATATTTTATCTACTTTCATTTAGTAATATGAATTTTACAGTTCTGTAAATTGTTTTGTAAGGGCATCTATTACAGCACCAGTGCTGTAATAGATGCCTTTACAGCACTAGTGCTGTAATGTGAAAACTTTGGACTTTTCGGCCTTGTAACCCTCTGAACTTCTTTTCAAAAATGCGATTAGTTGAGAAAATCTGCTTATATCTTAATTTTTCTTTACTGAAATCATAGTTCTCAACATTGTGATGTTACGGAAAAATAACCCAAAAGGATTTTCTCAGACACCTCCTTTATTTTGTTAGCTTTGCACCAATCTTTAAACTTCTGATACTCCAACTCATATCGCGCCTTGGATTTTGTCGGAACTAAACTTGAGATCGCTTCGTTTGCCGCTGTTTCTATATTAGAGGGTAAACTTCCATCAGAATCGCTTATTTTTAAAAACTCTTTTTATATTTTTGAATTTGTTTGACAAAGTTTCGACAGTAACCATGCGAAACAGTAACTATGCGAAAGGTAACATAAAAAACTTGATTAGTGAACGTAATAGCAGGTGCATTTTTACAGGTGCATTTTTATTTTTAAAAATGCGTTTTGCTAAATATTTAATATACTTTTTCTACGACTCTTACCAATAAATTTAGGATAATTTTTTTTTTATATTTGTGAAAAATATGATGATTGGTCTCAATCCAAAGTTTTAACATAAGACGTATGTATGACTAACCAGCGTTTTTCGGGCTCGGTTTTTCATGATTAAAAATAAAGAAAATATCGCTCACCACGCCAAAATTGATGATTTTTTTAGAAATTTTAGGAGCGTAGATCTAACAGCAGTTTTTGGTGCAAATGCTTAGGTTTTGAAATACTCCTTCTTAAGTGCCGTTTTGTATATCCATAATAAAGCATTTTCGTTTCCCCCGCACTTTTTTTTTATTATAAATTATCACCTTTCTTTCATAAAAAATGTTTCAATTAGAATTTTTACTTTAATTTTTCTCTTTAAAAATAAATACCTAATTGTTTTTGTTATAAAAATATTTTATTGGATTGGGTTATATTTTTGTTGATTTAAAATAGCTCCCAAAAAGGGAATTTGCATTTTGGGCACCAAAGCAATAAATGGACTAATTCAACATGCATTTTGGGCACCGACCCAAAAGGTCCTCATTACAAAAATTGCATTTTGGGCACCGAGCCTCTTATTTTATATTAGCTTATTATTCATTCGTCATTATTATAATTTTGGGTAGGTCAATAGGTAAATAATACATAACTATTTTAAAGCATACGAAAATATGTTTATTATTGTATAATGATTACATTAATTGTACAAAATATCTTAATCTAAATATCTTATTTATTGACATAACAATGGAATGACAAACATTTCATAAAGTGTAGCCTATTGATTTCCTTATTTTGGTATTTAATAATCACTGATTCAATAAATTTCTGTCTTTTTTTAACTTTCATGTCATGGATTTGTATAGGTTTGTGAAGACTTTGAATTTTAATATATGTGTCGGTTTGAAACTCTTTCAGTTTTTCAACAAAAACGAATAGGTTAGGATGTTCAGCATATATGAAGTTGTTAAAATTACTGTGAAAAGACTCACAAGCATTTGTTGTACGATGGTAGATGAATGTTCTGCCCAGATAATAGGTGGAAAAGTGACTCTTCAGAAATATAAGTATTTACTAAATAGTTGGCATATTTCACAATTCGGGGGTCTTGGGGCATATTTTCAGACAATTCAAGAGCAAAACACTCACCTACTTCAGTCGGATCGAGATACATAGGTAAGTGCAAAAGTCAATTTTAACCACTTGCCTATCTCACTTGCCTCATGCTTGTATTCCGGTACCAAACCACAAGTTTGAATTTTTCGGTACCATGCCTGAGACAAGTAAAACCTACAACCAACAATTTTAGCATTAGGCCAAGTGTTTAATATAGCAAGGTTTATGGCTTTCTCAAAATCTACAACTACCTCTATAATATCTAAATCAATTCGTTTTGACAAACACGCGCCTATGACTAGTTGAAATAGTTTTGTGTATATTTCCGCGCTCTTACTTGGAAGCAAACAATAAATAAGCGGTGTGTATCTTCCATTTACAAAACCGTGTATAGTGAAAATTGGCAGAAGAATTTTGTACAGTGCCTAAAAATACCATCTATGTAAATACGTGACACGTCTTTAAGAATGTTGATATTTGTATCACAAGAAAAAATTATGATGTTATCTCTTTCGTTATTAATTAATACGAAATTCTCATTTCGCGCCGTAACTACATTCAAAGTAGATAATATGTACCTCTTTCATGTTCTTAGGCAAAGTTGGTAGTGTTCATCGGCGGCTATTGTACATATTGTGTCTTATGTATTGGACATCCCTTGTCGTTAAGTTACTCGGAAGGTCCCTTTGTAACTCCTGGCGTATTATCTTCATAGGTTTTTCCGCAAGGTCTTCTGTAGCTTTCCTTTTGCAAGCAGCACTTACAACTTGTCGTGTTAGGCTTGCCAAATTTGCCTCGTGGTTGTGCTCTCCTGGATGTTTAGTTATTACGAGGTCGTTTGATGACCCGAGGGTATGTACCGTTGCTTTGCACTGCCGATTAGTACACCTCCAAAACTTTTCGCTCGTTGACTTTATGTCTTTAGTAAAACTAAATTTAAAATTATCAAACAGTAACACTGGTTTTCCTCTATTACTGGAAATTATTTTGGTTTACATTGCAACTATACACGATACGCGCTATAACAATCTCAATAACCAAAGAATAATAAAATATGTTTCATTTTTGCAGGGGGGCTTTATATAGGTTACATGAGAACAATATCTATACCATTAATACGTACTTAAGTAATTAAATCTTTGGTGCCTAAATTGCAATTTCATAATCCCTCGAAACTGACCGCAAAGGGTACCTACCTGTTTGGTGCCCGATTTGCATGCGCCCTCTAAAAAAGGGAACAGACAAGTATAAAATAGAACAATACTATGAAATATTGTTATTCTTACTCGTTTCCCTTTAAAACTGCATCATAAATCAATAACTAAAACGATATGCGTCCGAAATCTTAATCTCTATATAAAACAGGACTTTTAGAAGGACAAGTTTAAAAACTAAACGGTTCCTACAAGACCTTTGTAATCTAAACCCAGAATACAATATTTAAAGATTTAAATTAAGAGTCCAAGCGCGAGACAAAAAACTAGGTTGCAATTAGACTTTTAAAACCGAGCTCCTACGCATCCCGGCAGCCCCCAGCCCCCTCCCCCCTAAATACGCGACTGACAACTAAAGTATAATAAAGAGTTATTAGCTTTTTTCGAAATAAAGCATATCCTGGCGCCATCTATTCGTGATTTATTAAGGATGGTTCTGGTTTGAGAAAGTAAAATTATAAACACTGAAATGAAATCTGGTTTAGTGGATCTTTAGGTAGGTACGTGCGGTTTCAATAAAATTGTCTTTAAATTGTTAGTAAGCTCAAGATGGCGCTGCTGAATATACTCTGAATATTTTTTACACTGTAATAGTAAAAAAAAAGATAAATAAATTGGTGTCGAAGTTGTAATATCGTAGGTATGTCGTAAATTATCCAATTCCTCTTATAAAATTATAATAGTTACTGAATAAGGACATAATATGGAACTTACCTACTGCTTATATATTTCATTCACTCGGTAACACCGGCTATTGGTTATACTCATCAAAATCTTCGCGTCAGCCCTTTGTGCTTTTAGAGCTGTAGTAGCAACCAACACCCAAATACTTGTGTTTGTTATAAAAAGTCGTTAAATCTCGTACCAACTTATTACCAAAGTTAACTAAAAGTAATTGGCTTATACGATATACCTACGTTCTGGAAATTTAATTTTTTTGTTGTATTTAAACTTAACATTTAGGTACAAAAATTTAGTCGTTACCATATTTGCTCTACTACACACTATATTGTTTCCAATATTGGTGACATTGTGCCATACAACAAAAGCCCGCAAATCGATTTTTCAGGGGCTCAAATCTCAGCACTCGCTGATACATGAAACTGGATTTTCAAATCATCATCATCATTTAGGGCTACAACCCTGGGTGGGTCTTGGCTGACTGTACGACTTTTTTCCACCGGACACGGTCTTCCATTAGTCGGTGGTCAAACGGAATATTCATTTTTTGGAGGTCCGATGTGATGTTGTCTCTCCAACGCATTCTAGGACGTCTTTTTCCTGTTTTTAGTGTTTTCACACTAGTCTAACGAGTCTTTCGTCATGAAGTCTGTATACGTGGCCTGTCCACCTTAATCGTTGAGATTTAATCTCTTGCACAATATCAGCAGCGCTGTAAAGCTAAAGCGATTTTCGAATCGTGGGAAGAATTATATTTGCCTCTGAATATGAAACAAGTTTTTACAAAATTGTTTATGTGGATTCCGAGAAAATCACGTTTAAAATATCGTTTAGCGGGATTTTGTTGGTTGGCAAAATGCGGCTATTGCCTTGATTACAGACAGCACCAGCAATTTTTACTGAAATAAGGGAAGATTTAGGTACTTTTGGTAATCCATGGAAGAGAAGGGGTGTAATCAGCTCTTGCAGTGAAATCGAATTTTAAAGAATCACGTTAAATATTTACAGCTGTAGAAACCATTATTGTTTCAATAGAAATTATCTGGCTTTTAAAATTACCAGGAGATTGACATAAGGGACCCTAGGTACCCTGAATTGACAGTTTTGGGTGTCAAAATAAGTCAACTAAGTTTTGTTGCGCAGGCGCGTAGAAGTGTTAGCTCGAGCTAAAGCCTTTAGAGCAATACCCAATAATGCAGCTGCCAATCGCATCGCTGTCAATTGAGTTTGTCGTCGGGTGTGTGACATGGTGTCTTGGAGGTAAGGCGGTGGGGCGTGTTGCCTATACTGGTGTGTTGGCCTAACGTATTTGGTTTATTGTTGCTTCGTCACGACTATCTTTTGCATTGAGTTGATTCCTATAGATAGCGTTACTGGGTTTTCATCGCGTTTTTATTTCTTAAAAATGCCTTGAAAGCATAGTCTCGCTGTACTGGGGGTCGCTTAACAGGTTATGGCTTTCTGATGAGTTCTAATAAGAACGAAACAGTCTGTCATTGTCCACCTGTGCCTCAGGGAACCCATTACCTTTGGCGTCCCTGTGTACTCAATGCAAAAGATAGATGCACTACTTTGTCCGCCTGCCGCTAAAAAACCTTCTTTTCTATAAAACTATAATTTTGGTCACCCAGTACCAACTATTTCAACGTATTCTATACATCTGTAGATTCTTCAATCGAAAACTGGAATCTCGTGACATTAAAAGAAAATTAATAACTAATCTGAATTTCAAATTTTACTAAAGCAGAATGAGAAGATTTCTTAAAATATTTGTTAGTCGTCACGGGTTTCGCGCTTCATCAACTGTTGCGTTCTTTGATGAAAATGATTTATATTATTAAAGTTTTTGTACTTTTTCTGTAAAAATATTGCTAATAATCGACATGTTCAACTAAAATTCTATTGTTCTCGAAAATTTTGGTAACTCATTTAAGAAGTGATGTTTGGTAAGTTTAGAACATTTTAAAAATATTTCAGCATTAAAAACAGCAAAAAAAGAATAAATGTTTAAACTCTATAATAGTTCTAATTTTATTTTAGTATTTTTTTAGGAAAGGATAACTTCTGTTCGGTTTTACCATCACATTTGTCAGATTAGTCCGCGCCCTTCGTTTAATATTTCAGAGGATAAAAATAAATCTTAAAGTTGTTCGTTTATAATATCGACGAGCAATTGGAGTATTTAATTTTAGTTTATATTTTTCGCCAAAGAATTTAGACCTATTTTAAAAATGAAATTTCCAAAAGGCGGGAATATTTAAAATCTAACCGTTGGCGTTGTTCATTGAGGAATGAAGATAACCTTAGCGTGAAATTCGCCAAGAATCTTTTTTATTTCACTTTACAAATAATATGATATGAATCCGACCAAATTTTTTATTTAAACTTGTTTACATACAACATTACAAAATTTTTAGGTTAGAAAATAAAATAGAAACCATCAAGATCGTTCGGTAAGTACGAAGTCGTTTGAATCCTCCGTGATCACATGATCTAAAAATTTCATCGCTCTTGTCTCATCTGCGAGGTAAACACCGAACTTGGTTAGAGTTGTGGGACTACTTTTAATTTCTGTATTGCATATTTAATAGTAATTTTAATATAAAGCGAAAAGCTCACTATAGTCCGTATAATTACTGGCTGAATGCACGTCACAACTCGCAAATACATAATCATAACAGAAACAAGAAATAAGGTCTGTTATTAATTAAAGGGTCCTGTCAATATTCGTTTAGCCTAATAGTTATACGGTGTTTCATTTGAAAAAACAGAGTTATTGTATTTTAAAATTTTGTATATTTGGATGTCAACAGAAAACACCCTGTACAAAATTTTCGGTACTTAAAGATTTAGGATAGTTTTTCTATCCCTAAACTTAAGAGCTTCCAAGAAATTTTCGATTTTCGATACTCTTATTGATAAATACAGGTCATTTTTTACTATCATGGTTTTTCTAAAATATTAAAAATTTTGCATTTTGTTTGGCAACGTTGCAAAAAATTAAAATTAAAAATTTGTCAGGGAACAAAAAATGCTAAAATATATAGGGTGTTCCATTTAAAAAAAATTATTTTTTTATTGTCCTACTTTTTTGGGCCATCCTGTATGTTTAAAAATAATTTTAGAATATATATTTTTTTATACCTAACAACTTTTATAAAATAGCTATTTATACAATTAGTTGCGAAATGAGTGTCTTTTAGGCACGCGACGTGAATTGTCCTACGAGGCGAAGCCGAGTTGGACAACACGTCAAAGTGACTAAAAGACATTGTTTCGTAACGAGTTGTATACAATATTTTTTCTACTAACATTTTATTACCTATGTTTCATTTACACCTTTCATGTCAAAAAAATCGACAGTTGTCAAAAAAAAAATCGATTTTTTTGTCAAAAACTGCGACAAATATAAAAGTAAAAATGAGTGATTTAGAGGACTCAGACATTGAAAATGCCGCAAATGACGCAATGGTGTACCTTGTTCCCCAAAAATCAAGAAGTTTGTATGAGGGCCCATACGAAAAATTCAAAAAATGGTGTGAAGAAAAAAAGGTAAAAAACTTATCAGAAAAAGTCTTTTTGGCATATTTTTCACTATTATCCGATGCCTATAAGCCATCAACTTTGTGGAGTACTTACTCAATGCTTCGAACGATGGTTTATTTGAATAAAAATGTTGAGATGAAGACATTTACAAACCTAATCGCATTTTTGAAAAGAAAATCTACGGGGTATAAGCCCAAAAAGTCGAAAGTTTTTTCTAAAGAACAAATAGAAAGGTTTGTCAAAGAAGCAGACGATAAGAACTATATATTTATTGGACAAAGTCATACTTATTGTGGGAATCTCTGGAGCATGTCGCAAAGAAGAACTCACATATTTAAATATGAATAATATCGAAATTTCGGAGTCTTTAATTAAAATATCCATTCCAAGCACTAAAACAAATATTGCAAGAAGCTTTGTAATTAGCGAAGGCTCTATTGACGGCATCAACTTCTTGAATATTTTCCGAAAGTACGCGCAGTTACGTCCAGCACACATAACCCATGAAAGATTTTTTATCGCATACAGAAACTCCAAATGTTCCAGACTTCCAGTGGGTATTAATACCATTGGAGCAACACCAAAGAAAACAGTTGAGTTCTTGGAGCTTCCAAACGCTAAAGAATATACAGGCCACTGCTTTCGAAAATCTTCAGCAACTTTTTTAGTTGACTCTGGAGCGGATATATTGATGCTAAAGCGACATGGAGGTTGGCAGTCAAATACCGTGGCTGAGGGGTATATAGAAGATTCTTTAGAAAATAAAAGAAAAATTTCCGAAAAAATTCTTGGTCAAAAATCTTTGGACGCTAACAACAAACGTGTTAAATGTAATGAATCCGAGTGTTCTACCAGCTCTACTAGTGGCATGGGTTTAATTGATATTGCTGTTGCAGATTCTATTACTATTCAAAGTTCAAATTCCTCATCAATTTTACAAAGAGAAATATCTCAACGAACTGTTTTAGGTTACCCCAGCATTAATTTTAATAATATAAGTAACTGTACTGTTAATATTTATAATAAATAGGTAAAACTATAGTCTGTGTTTATACTTGTTACTTTTAAGCACGTTGTTCCTGGTAACGTGCTTAAAAAATTTTTAAGCACGCTGCGCCTAAAAGGTAGTTATTAAAAAATCATAATGACAATCAAAAAGAGGTTATTATAAAACGTCAGTAGAAAAACTTTTTTTTGATATCTTTAATAGTAGAGCCAGTATATTACTTTGTTAGACAAATGGGCCACCCTGTATATTTGAAAAACCACCACCCTTAATATTTGAGCCCTTCTACAAAATATTGAAACTTGCAAAAACTCTTCAACTTTATATCCATAGGAAACGCGTTGGAACACAAAATTTCACCAAATATCGAGGAAACAGTTCTGTCGGTCTTTCTTGTAAGTGCCTCCTGACGGAAGTTTATTTTGCTTTCTTTGATCTCGCAGAGGCAATTAAAATTTAACGATTTAATTACATAAATTAAGTCGCCGCTACTGAGAATCATCTTAAGTTAATGACCTTTTCTTTCACGTTATGTTAAATAATACTTACCGAACGCGGAATTATTGCAAGAGCAACAAGTGGTATTCCTGAGAGACATGGTTCTTTAACGTGACTTTATTGGGATACCTTCACTTTCTCTATAGTAATTGATGTTCAGAGTAAATTAAAAAAATTATAATTTTTAATTTAGAGGCTCTTGCTTAATACACGGTATCAGTGACGCTATTCGTAATTTATTTTTTTACTGGTGTTTTTGGATTTAGTGAATTAAAAGTATATTATCAGTAGCTTTACATAAACCTTTGGTAGCTCAATATGTTTGTAAGGGAGAAATACGCTAATAGTTAGTAATAGTGCCACATTAAAAAAATCTTTTTTATACTGAGGTCTACACTGCCGTCATAGTTAAAAACGCAGTAAAGTCTATTTCCTTTACACTAAAGTGTTAACTGAACGGATATTGTAGGAAAAACTCTGAAGTTAGACCTAATAACAAAAAAGGGGTTAACTGACCTGATTACCGATCAGTTAAATTGGCGATATTAGTTGACTACTTTGCCATTTGGCTGGTATAAATAAAACAATGAGTTTGAATGGATGAAATTTGAAAGGTGTTTTTTTTTTAATTAAAAAACAAAAACACCGGGTTTTGTTTGAACTCTTGTTGTAATAATTAACTTAAACAATTCAAAAAGGGTATTATCACTACATTTATAAATACTACATTTGCTTAATCATCCTACTTATTTGGCTTAACAACAAATCGACAAATTTAAGCCAAAGAGAAAAACATTAGTAGGTACATAATATAGGCGCAAGCGCACTAGTGAATTTACGGTCTGTCGTAACTTTTTTTAACGCGAGCTTCTGTATTTCTATGAAGCTTTCGCGGTTCACTTTCTTGTAGAAAAAAACGTATACAGTAATCGTGCGAACGCACTATTTGGTTAAGAATGGATTATGACAGTTTTATGATGCTAGAGCTGTATTTCCTTGGTCCAGAATATCGTTACTGTATTACAGCAATTTTGTACAGTTAGTTCTCGACAATAAAATCAATATTAACTTATTCTAGCATACCTTAATAGCTACTTCATAATTTTTTTATAGAGGTAGAAATTGCATTAAAAAACGAAAGTCATCAACTTACGGTTATGCTTTCATCTAACAACTTCGGGGGTGGTGTCCGAGAGGGGGACATAAAACACAAGCAGATCACTCAGGAATGGCACGAAATCCTCATCGTACTGGGGTTGTTTGTTAAAAAAACCTCTAACGTGGCATCAGTGGCGTAACAAAAACTGAGTGGGCCCCCCCGCCAACGTTTTCAGGAGCCCCCTTTCTATACCGAGCGGAAAATGATAATTCTTATTTTAATTACTATTAGGTTCAGGTTTATGAATTTTTAAATTCGTTAATCGTAAATATTAATTTAATTATATAGGGTTAAACCCACATTAGGTGCCTACTATTAAAGCAGAAAACAATTCGAATTTATTTTATAATCCTAGGTAGACGACTGGTAGACATAATATAAGTATAGTCATTAAGTCATTGTTTGGGTGTCGAAATTTTGTATTTCAACCTCAGAATGAAAGCAGCTTATTTCACTTTCATGAATCTCCTTACTCGTTGTCGCTACAGGCCCAGGTTCGGATTCTGATGCTTCTGGGGTAGCACTTACACTCGTACTCTTACTCGTACTTGCACTCCCAAAATTTTTTTCAATTTTAGCATTTTTTTAAATTTTCTCATCTCGTTCTTTATTTCTCTTTCGCTTTTGAGCACCACTTAAGTATTTAGTTTTTTTATCCATTATAGAAAACTTAATTAAAATTTAATTACAAACTGTGAACACGTTCGCGAAATATTCCGTACTTGTGTCATCCAAGAAACTAAAAGTGCAACTAAAAATAATTTTTATTTTTACTGCTTAGGTTTTCCTATTTCCAGGACTTAATAAATAAAAAACAATAAAGTCTTCCAATGGCATTCCGAAAAGGAAGCCGCGTCGCGCTCATAGCGGCAATTGTACCGTCAAAGGATCAAAGGCGTAAAAGCTAAAGCGGCAAAATGGGCTTGTTGGCTTGCGTTTGTGCTTTGTGCGTGATAAACCGACAATATGTTTTCTTTTTTGTGTTCCAATCGCCGAAATTCTTTTATTTATGTTGTTGTGTCTACTACCGTATAAAAAGGTTTTTAAGTTTTTATTAAACAAAATGTAATAATTTATTTAAAAAATTAAATTAATTATGAAATAAAATACCTATGGAAAGCAAAGCTGGCAGCAAGTTTTAAATGGGGGACGGCCTTCCGTTAATGTGGGCCCCCCGGCTAGCCAGGCCCCCCCGCGGTGCGGGGTCTGCGGGGGTGTTTGTTACGCCACTGCGTGGCATCATCATTCAAGAAAACTTTTCTAACACACTCTCTCAACGACGTCTTTTCAAAAAACTTTTTGTTGTCAACTAATGTCAACAAAAACATAAACGTCAACTAAAAAACCATGTCAACCAAAAACATCATCTCTTTTTGATTGTTGTAACGACTGGTGCGCGCGCAGAGCCTCCCTAAACATTTCACGACTTCTATACAGGGGTGAAAATTAAAGGGGGTTGGGGAAGTTCCCCAACAGATATGGTTATTTCCGTCTATGGCGTCGTGCTCAATTTACTTCCTCGTGCGATATGGACATCATATCCACTCTTGTTGTACAAACTACTATTTCCACGGCATACTTGACATACCTTTTATGGCTTATGCGGGCCTAGAAATTATATTTATGACATTTTTATTAATTTCCACTATTACCTCAAAAATAATTATTGACTTGTGATACACCGTTAAAAAGGAAATTTTCTATGGCCTACTCTTTACTATACTTACCTTGATTTACCAAAACTATGGATATTTTAAAAAACAAAGAAAAATTGATCGGCCATTTTTAAAACAAATGATAAAGTGTAATATGTCATTGAAAATATAAAATCTTTCATGGAATTCAAGCATTAAATAAAAATGAGGGGTTTCCATTTAAAATTTAAAAGTTAACTTTACTTCCGGTTAAACCGGCAGTGAATTTGAAGGTTTGAATTGGACGAAAAATGGTAATTTACATACTTATTTACTCCTCACAATCATTTTTAAATCTTTACTTTTAAAATTACGGAATTTCTGGTGTCACCCGGTATACATACCGGGTGTTGCATCGTCGAGCGGGATATAGGAAATCCCATGTAAATTTAAATGGGGTCAATTATTGGCTTCCCTAATTATTTTAGAGAAAAATTCTATTTAGGTTTATTAAAGAGCACTAAAACCCACATTCAAAAGAATAACTTTACATATTTTTGATGAGCCCGTTTACGGGTTATCGCCGATTTCTTTTTAACTATTTCTCCTTTTTATGGCCCGTATTTGCGGGCACCAGTCAAGGTAAAAGATGACTGTCAAATAAAGTTGTCATTTTGAAATGTATGCTTTATTGTTATAAAAATTCGTACATCGAAAATATTAGCCATGAATTACACTTCTGAAGAAAAAATATTGATGATTAAATGGTATTATCAAGGAAATAGTTATCAAAATGTGTCAGACATGTTTGCTGCTCTGTATATATAAATCTACAGTCGAAAGGACTATCAAGAAATTTGAGACAAAAGGCACTGTAATAAATAACTTCAGATGTGAAGAAAGGCAGGAGCAAAGAAGAGATGCTAGAAATAATAGGGACTTGCAAGTTTTATTGTGCGTGGAAGAAAATGATGGGAAGATCAGCACAAGGAAACTTGAGGATGATATAGGATTAGATCACACCACAGCGTTACGAGCTTTGAAACGACAGAAATATTATTCATACAAATATGAAAAGCACCAAGAGCTAAGAGATATGGACGAAATACGACGACAGCAGTTTTGTTTTGGTATGATTGAAAGAGCATACATGGATAGGGAATTTTTAAAAAACATTTGTTTCACTGACAAATGCACATTTACCTTAAACAATAAACCCAATGTTCAAAATTATCGATATTGGAGCAAAGAAAACCAACACAGGTTTGTCGAAACAAGGACGCAATATCCACAAAAAGTTAATGTTTGGGTTGGGGTTTTCGGAGAAAATATTATCAGGCCATTATTTCTTACACGAAATTTAAATGCAGAATATTTTTTGGAACTACTTGAAGATCATATTTTACCTACTTTACATGAAGCCGCCAGGAAAATCAGGAAGTTTGGTATCAAATGGATGGCTGCCCGGCACATAGTACCCTGGCTGTCCGGGAATATTTAAACCGTGCTTTTAATGGAAATGTTATTAGCTTAAATCATACAGTAAATTGGCCAGCCAGGTCTCCTGATTTATCGCCAAATGATTTCTTTTTCTGAGGCCATTTAAAAAACAGGATATACAAAGATAAAAAATACCCAAATCTAGACGAGTTAAAAAATGCTATTTCTGCCGAATGCAATAGAATTTCAGTTTACCAACTAGCGAATGTAAGAAGAGAATTTTATGGTCGCCTCGGTTATTGTCTAGCAGTCAATGGAGAAATATTTGAACATCTTCTTAAATCCTAAAGTTCTAACAATTTAATAGTACCTACCTATTAATTAGTAAAATATTGAAACATGTAAAATGTCATAATTAACCTTGTAATTGGGTACTTTATTTTAGTTTTATTCAGATTAATTTGTACTCATAAATACACCTTTATTATTTTCGATGTACGAGTTTTTATAACAATAAAGCACATATTTCAAAATTACAACTTTATTTGACAGTCATCTTTTACCTTGACTGGTGTCCGCAAATACGGGCCATAAAAAGGAGAAATAGTTAAAAAGAAATCGGCGATAATCCGTAAACGGGCCCATCAAAAATATCTAAAGTTATTCTTTTGAATGTGGGTTTTAGTGCTCTTTAATAAACCTAAATAGAATTTTTCTCTAAAATAATTAGGGAAGCCAATAATTGCCCCCATTTAAAATTACATGGGATTTCCTGTCCCGCTCGACGATGCAACACCCGGTACCTATAGGTATCACAAACCTATAAGAATTATTTCGAAATAACTAAATCATTTTACAATTAGTATTCGATAAACATGCCGAAGTACATTAACATCCACAATAATGCAATACTTTTAAATATTTGAATTTCGTTTGAACTTTGCGCACATAACACACTAAGGTAGATGTATTTCTTTTTGTGAAAGTACGACCTAATACTTCCTGGAGAATCACGCTCTTTAATAAATTATTCAGGTAAATCACTTTTATTCATCTTATTGCCTCTAGCGCAATAACAAATACAATCACTTTTTGTTACTCAAACAGTAAAGCACATAGAAAGTAATAAGTCAAAGGTCAAGCTGGTAATTAAGTTTAGCGGTGTTATTTATATTTTTTATTCAACGCTCTAGCGGAAAAGAATAATAAATAAAAGAAATGAAGCATCGTTAACAGTGTCGGAGTAAATAGGAATCTTCGAAATATCATAAACCCAACTGCGTAATAAAAATCTAACTTTGTTTAGTTATCAGAGTCGGTTTTATTTGAGTGCTGTAGGAAGACAAAGCAACCAAAAACAATGGGAGGGCTTACCTCAATAAGCGGATCC
Source organism: Polydrusus cervinus (assembly GCA_935413205.1). Lineage (NCBI taxonomy): Eukaryota > Metazoa > Arthropoda > Insecta > Coleoptera > Curculionidae > Polydrusus > Polydrusus cervinus. The sequence goes on from OW284516.1 coordinate 20,344,809, forward strand.
ATATATATATTCTGACAGTCAAGCAGCCCTTACATCGCTAGTATGTAACAAGGTAACTTCGAGACTGGTATGGGAATGTCAAGAGGAACTGGAGGCCCTGGCAAAAGTAATACTTCAGTGGGTACCAGGACTCGAAGATATTATAGGAAATGAGAAATTCGATAAACTTGCAAGGAAAGACTCAGAAAATACATTCATTGGTCCAGAACCAAGGTGCACGCAGTACCAGATGCCATGAAGCGATGGATCAGGCGTGAACACAAAATCCACTGGAGCAACAGACAGGGATTATACCACAGTAAAAGCTTTATTGAGGATCCAGACCCAAGACTTACCAAACAGGTGCTTCAAATGAACAGGAACCAGTTGAGAACCATTACAGGAAATCTAACAGAATGCAACCGTACAATGGAAAGCTTGAATGTATATTATGCGGACAAGACAGGGAAACTGCACAGCACATAGTTTGCCATTGCGAGTCACTAGATCGGAAGAGGCAACAAATACTCGGGCAACCAAAATTGGAACCAGAAGATATTCTTATCCTCTCCTCAGTTGACCTACACAAACTAGAGGGTGTAACAACAAAACAGGGTGGGCACAATGGGTCCAAGCTGGCCTAAGTGCATCCGGCGCACGGACGGGCCCTCGGAACACATTCAAAACTCTTCCATTAGTCAACAAAATAATACATTTAATTACTTTTTCATAAAATCGCCCTTCAATTTTTAAGGCTCAAAGTTAACAAAACACCCATTTTGTAAGGCTCAGGGGAGTAGGGGGAAGCTGGCCCCTGAATCTACCACTGCTTATACGTCATTAAAATCGTATAAATCAAATTAAAGAAATATGGCCAAAACAAAGTCTAATTTCATAATGATAATAGATGTGTCTAATGTCCCGATGTACGGGTTCCTTAAAGTTGTTTAAAGTTTTGAATCAAAAATGTAAGTCTAGTACAAAAACCAGTCTTATCCATACATTTAATAGATCGTTCAAAAGCACTTTGCCCAATATTTTTAACAACAACACAAAGCGTAAACTAACTTACCGGAAACACACGAGAGCGATAATAGAAGCTCCGAAAAGAACGATTTTTACGAATAAATAAATTTTCATGGCACAAAAATATAAAAAAAAATCAAATGACAATCAAAAAACCGATAACATAAGATGCCAATGAACAAACAATCTGTAACTCTTCGTTACAAGTTTTTCTCTGTCTATCACGTTTCATGAAGGTAAAACAATGCCTCTGTAGTAAAAAAGAGTTTTTCAATTATGTAAATTACTCATATTCATATACTAAGTACTCTGAAAATTGCATTCATTGTTGCTGGTTGTTTGATAACAATTTTTGGAAATGATCTTGGACGATAAGCGTGTATAAGCAGATCAACTTTCAAGATTGTATTGCAGGTTTCATGTTTCATAGAGTACATTGACTTGCTGGCTGTACCGCTCAATATAGAATTACCCTTTTATTATAGGCACGGCATTTAGGAATACCCTGTATTATGCTTATATTAAAAAAGAAATTTATTCAATTGTGTAACTTGGCAGTTTAGACATTTTTACTACTCTCTTTGCTTCACTTCTCTAATGGTGTATGTGTTTATTGCACTAGTAATAGGTTATATCAGATTGAGTCTTCTCACGACCTGGTCGGTCAGCAAAACCATAAGATTCACTTTTATTATTCATTACGTCATAGAAAACAAATCGCTTGTAGCCATCTGTTATATTATAATAGATTACCTTTTGCAAGAGTTATTGTTATTACTACAATATTACATTATTGTTAAGAAAAGTTTTGCTAATTTTTTACGTACCTTTCACTTTATTTATTAGTTATTGAGGATTGGCATTTATGGCAAATATAGAAAAAGCATAAATTGTAATAAAATTAGAGAGATTCATCACCTAACATGTATGAGAACCTGTTATTATGTTCAGGGCCTATTATCGGTTATGGGGCCCCTAGGCTCGTTATACAATCCAAGGCCCATAATCAAGGGCCCATAGAGACAATTTCAGGCGGGGACGGGGATGGTAACCACCAAAAAAAGGAACCGCGATAGTCGGTATTAAAAACTTCTCCTAATAAAAGTGACTTTTAAAAAAAATCCCCAGAATCTAGGGGCACCCTCCCCCCCTCCCCTAAATTTTATAGTGTTTTTTTTAAAAATAAGTTATGCAATTTTTATTTTTATTATGTTTCCATGATATAAAAGAATCGCGATAATTGAGCTTTATGAGTAAATCGGGCAGCGATTGCACCATATCTGTAGCATCAGCAGACCATTACAATTTAGTTCAGTTATGATTGTAATAAGGAGGTATGCTTACGGTAGATTTTTGTTTATTTCGCCGCAAAAATTTGTTTGCGTCTTTCAGTTAACTGTGCGGCAAAATTTTATATCCATCCTAGTTAGGTTATGAAACTGACCAATCACAATAGTCAATTACAGAGAAGCCAAATTTACATATCGTAAATTCGTTTTCTGACAGTTGAGAGAAGTTAGGTTAACAGTATGCTTTAAAAATATGCAAATCTGTCAGATGAAATTTGTGCTTGTTAAAATTTTTAAATCAAAACATTTATCCGAGATGTCTATGTATACACAATATTTTCCTAAAGAGTACACGAAATGGTGCAAAAATTGAAGGTATAATAATAAAATTAATACCAAAATATATTTCTACCAAATTATTGTTATTTTCTGACAGAACTAAAGATTTGCCCACAGACCCACTTTCTTATGTCAAGAATATCTTTATTTCCACTCATTTCTAGACAATTACTACAAGCTTTGCATAGAATGTACTATATACCTATCAAATGAACGTTTTCTTACTAACCTTGATTTTTTTTCCATATAAATAATATATTATTATAAATATTTGTGCACGAGGATATTTTCCGATATATTTTGAACGGGGCTCCGACCCCAATTGATCTTAAAACTTTTATTATACGCAACAAACATAGAGAATTAACTGGTAATTCTTCCTTAAATGGTGGAACTTAAAGATAACCTGATGAAACAGACGAAATTATAAGATTTCTAGAAAAAATATCCATTTTTCACTAAAATGTTTAAGGTTATGTTTTTTCTACTGACATTATTGCCACTTTCTTTCCACGTTAACAGTGTTGCTAGTTTGTAAATTGGCGATAATTTTGAAAAATTTGACCATAGCGAACGTTAAAAATTCATATTAATGCACAAAATCCATTTTTAACTGTTTAAAACGAATTCTACAGCTATTGTGTTGTACTTTCGGAGTTATAATTCTTACGCAAGCAGAAATAAACCCGGCAAACATTTTTTCTTTTCTACAATTCAGTAAAACAAGTAATGGAAATACCTACGATTGAGAAAATAAATTGTTCGTTTTTATTAATACATATATCGCTTTTTGTCTGTTATTTTGCAAAAAGCTGAATGTGAGAAAGATATATTCAAAAGTGAGTTTGCTTAAATATAAGAATTTACCCAAATCGATAAATATTTTAGAGTGTAATTTGGTCAATGGGTTTGCCATTAAAATTAATTTTTGTTCAATTGTTTCTTATTATCGTTCTCACAAGTTCATGGCCAACTTAAAAGACAAGTTATGATGCCTTATTTAAAAAAATTTTAAAATTCTTAGCATGAAGTTCGGAAGTTAAGTCGTAGAAAAAATATACTGTACAACTCGAGTGGATTGTCCATATTGCGCTCGGAAGAATTTACTTTCTCGTGCGATATGGACATCACATCCACTCTTGTTGCACAAACTACTATTTTTCCCCACTTGGAAATGTGCTGTTTCCTTTACACTAAAGTGTTAACTGAACGGATATGATGATTTCCGCCTATGGCGTCGTGCTCAGTTCACTTCCTCGTGCGATATGGACTCATATCCACTTTTATTGTACAAACTAAGATTCCACGTCCACATAGATATCACCTTTCCATTGGTGAAAAAAAATTCAATAACTTGTTTAGTTTTTTATAATTCACTTCTAGAAAACGCGCAATTTAACATGGGAAAATTTAGTGCGGTCGGATTCACTTAAAATTGATGGTTCTCTACTGGGACACTCTATATTTGTATGTACAATGTAGATTCTACACTGTATTCACAATAAAATAAATCCCATACATTTCGTAAATACGAAATTTGTACCTCTGTGAAAGTAAATGGAATAAATTATATTAAGCATATTCTTGAGTAATTAGAATTTCATTTCATGTTAGTACTATCTTCATTTGATTTAAGAGTTCAAACAATGAAAAAAATTAATTATATTTAAATTTTAAAATTTTCCATAAACCGTGTGACAGTAAAAAATAAATAGAATTGAAGCAGATAGATAATTAAAAACTCTTCATGAGCATAATCTTCATGTAATAATGATGTACCAGCCCTTCCATTCTTCTTATTCCGCTTTTTTTCGCTAAAGATGATATTTTTCTAGGAAAGACTCCAAAATTCAGTAGATAATATTTATGCACAATCTACCTCTTACAAACCCTTGGATCATTTCTGGCTCAACAATGATTTTGTTGGGAACTATCTTGTTTGTTAAGGACCTTAGTGATTAGGTTTGAAAAATTTAATAGCGTGTACATTTGCTTCTTTTGAAACCAACTATTGATGCATGGAAATGCTAGAACCTCACATGGTATATGTAGTTAGCGAAAATTTGGATAAGATTGTACTCCGATCATTGAAATTGCCCGCATGAAGCTCTGATCTCAACCCTATAGAATATTTCTGGATTGAACTCAAAAAAAAAATTTGTCATTATCCTGTGCCTCCACGAACTCTGTAAGATCTAATATTGGCAGAGGAATTTTAGGCTTACTCAAGAAAGAACATTATTTTTCGATGCAACGAAGACTAAAGACTGTTATTGTTGTGAGAGGAGAACATAATGCCATTAAATTTTTTGTTTTCATTGTTGATTAACTATAATAGTTGAGTATCAGTATTTATTTGTTTATAATTGTGTAGCTCTAACGAGAAATGGGTGGGGCGAATGGGACACTTACCCCGCTCTCTAGCTATTCAATTGTTTTGCACAAATGGAAAAGAAATCATTCAAATCGGATCATAGGTTCAGAAAAAATATAGCATGAAATATGTGGCACAATAACTCCGAATCTCTTAGCAGCAAAGCTATATTTTTACATAATACCATTAACAGAAAAAATAATTAATAATCAATTTTTGTTTAACTCTTTTTAGACTCATAGTAAACCGGAAGCAAAAACAAATTACTCTAACTACCATATTACACTACAAAATCAACAAAACCTGCTAATGGCTTTCGCAAATACAACATATGGCTTTATAACATTATTTAAACAAAGTGTTAGAGGTTGTAAAATAGTGTTTATGTGGTCAATTTAAAAAAGTAAAAGTTTACTTAAGGCTGCAACACCTTACCTTTATTGTAAATTCATGTTGCATATTATACTAAAATGTATAGAAGCAGCAAAAATACATTAAGAAGCAATAGAAAATGACCAAGAGAGAAAACTAAGAGGAAGAAATCTCTTAGGAATGCTACTAGAATTGTAAAAAATTGCGCCGAAGATATATAGTTCGTCTAGAAAGATTCTGGAATTTAGGTTTTTTATAATTTTAATATTTTTTTTTGTAACATTTTAACACAGCAATGCATTAAATAGGTTGTGCCGATAGTAGGCTATGGCTAAAATCGCGTGACAACAGTATCTGTAAAATATTGTTGATTGTGAACAGGTTTAAGATTTGTGAAATAATGTCGCGTGTAGAAAAAAGAAAAAAGGTGGATTTTTTATATTGTTCGAAATGTTAAAAATTTAGTGCAATTGGCCGACCTCGGAAAAAATGCAGTACTTATATGACAGAGAAAAGAAATGGCGCTGATATGAGGCATAAACCAGTTTCGAGAACTGCGTAAGATTTGTAGATACACCTTAAGCTTGACGAGCACTTATGCGCGCCGAAATATGAGGATAGGGATTTTAGCATTGAATTCGACGCGCCGCGTTTCTCTAGAGTCCGCGGACCCACACTGTACCACATGCGATAAATCCAAAGCAATAAAATGTCAAACATTTTGACTTGCTTTTGTTAAATTTTTTAGTATTTTCTGTATACACTGTATTAATTTAGTTAAAATTGTTTTCCTATGTCATTTTAAAGATTAAAACTCTTATAACGTCGAATGTATCTTTTAAGGGACAATTTAATTCTGTAAAAAAAGGGAGAATGATTTATTTTTAAAAAAAAATTTCATTGCCCTGCTTCCTATTCTAAGGCTAATTTGCAATTTTTTAAAAAACTTCATATACTACCATCTTAAGTGGACGAGAAAAACAGCTATTTTTTTGCAGTTAAATATATTTATCCAATCTTCTCGAGGCATCAAAATGCCCGTGATGAAGTTTTTATATTTAGTCTAGAATTTAAAATTTAAGATAAACGAAAGTCGAATTCAACCATTTTATAGAACGCCATTTAAAATATCTCTTCTGCGTAAATTTACATCCTTTTTTTCTTAAAACAAAAATAAAAGTGTCATTACATAACCTCCCAATGAAGAAACACTCTCCTTTTATAACTATTTTTAACATTCTCTACCCCGAGTTTATATTCTGTTAAGCTCCACCTTTTTATAAACCTCAGTTGGAACCATTTAGTACCTGTCAGATCCTCTAGGGTAGCCCTTACTATTATTAGAATAAGTTTAAATTCTAAATGATAATGGTATGATTAAAGCTGCAACGTTGTAGTTGATATAGAAAATCATCGGACCAGGCGGGCACGGACAAATGTCATAAGAATCCCCGAAACAGCTGCGAACGGCCGGAAATATTTGCGAGCTATCTACTATTATGATGGTTTGGTTTGATTTCATTAAATTGGGATGCAACTTACCTACGAAACAGAGTCGCACGGTGGACAACGTTGAATGCACAACATTTTTGTTTAAAATAAGGGTTTGCACGGCATCATTAGGTATTTTTACGGAGATTTTGGGCAATATTATATACATACATATTATTACAATTTTTGTTATACATTTTTAATTTAGATTTATGTAAAAACGGGTACGCCTATGGTTCGAATACAAATGTGTCAGCTTTAATGACTTTTTTTCACTACATTTATTTAATTTATGCTCCTCAATGTCGATCGAGGTATGATTCCGTTACTTTTTAAACTTTATCTTGTTATATGATAGTTGATGATGACCTTCGGTAAGGTCGAAACATGCCCTACTATTATGAAGAAACTCCCCCCCTCCAGTTTTTTCAGTAGGGGAGAGTCGGGTATTGGTGCGCACCTAAGCCAAAATTGTAATATTTCCGAAATGACGAAAGATTGGACTTCTAGGTTCGCTATCAAGATTCTTTAACGATTTGGCTTTAATATTCTGTAATTAATTTTAAATAAAAATGCCTACGTGACTTTAAAACTCGAAATTTCAAAAAGTGACACTGAGCACAATTACCCGACGTATGCGGCTAATGGTGCGCATGGATAGGATAATCGTGCGCATTGAAAAGGGAAACGAATAAAATAATTTATTGAAGCTAAGATTATACTTATTTATTCTTAACGCCTGAATCATGATTTCTGGATTCCATTGCGCCTTTGTTATTTTACGTTGGTATTTCGGCATCTGCAAAAATGCAAAATATTATAATCTAAGATATTTAAGACTTTAATTATGGGTTCTTTTGAGGTTATGCCGAAACTCTGACTCTGACTTTTTTGGACCTCGGATTTGAATTTAGCGACCCCAAAAACATATAGTAAACGTGGCCTGACCCCTTTTTGTGTGGCTGTGTTATTTACAACCTCATTCTTAACAATGGTAAATACATGGCGGCTAATCATGCGCACTGCGCCCGATTAACCGAAAGTGACAGATTCGGTTTTAAATTCTTTAAAACAATATAAAACATTTTTTTGCCTAAATTATATATATCAGTGTCAGGAGAACTTATTAAGCAATGTATTAACGCACACGATTATCAAAAAATGTAAAAATGAAAATACTTACGGCTTATTTTTTTCGAAGCATCTACTAGTACACAACATACGTAAACAACGAAGTGACCATTTTGAAAAAGTAAAAGCGATCCACCTGACTCATATGTCATAGTACACAGGCTTGGCAAGGGATGGTGCCTGAATACCGATTTCGAATTATATACCGCTGGTTATGGAAATAAAGACATACGCACGATTAGCCGCCGCACACGAACAAACCCGACTCTCCCCTAATTATTAAACATTTTGTGGTATAGACCGACTTCTATTTTTACTTTAAAAATTTTTACCACTATAAGAGTAGACAGCTTAAAATAAAATAGCAGGTTTTCTGACCAACACTGTTAAAGCTTTTTAACTATATTTACAATATTCCAATATTTCTTTTTACCTTGTATACAATCCCTGAATCATTTTTTTAAATATCTCTTTTGCAATATGTTGGGAAAGACACTTTTTAAGAGCCATCCATCTTGTAATATTTATGTATATCGGTACTGTATTACTAATAAAGTTCAATAAGGCGTGCCTTGTGGATACTAAAAATATAAACGTTATAAGCAATTCAGGGAAAGTTTCATTTTTATCAGATCATTTAATCCTGTACGCACGTTTAATGACCGCGCCTCTGTTACCATAATTTTATATTAATTTATGGTATGATTAGCACAAAATTTTATTTAAAATTTTACAATCTTGGCCATCTCTTTTCTCCAAAATTTAGAACGTGATCGGAAGTATTATCTGCATAAGTAAGTCGCGAGGTCAATAAGCCCTTTTAAAAATATTAAATTTTTTGGGAAAATATTGATCTGGTGGAGTCCTCGTTCAAAGTTTGTCATCACTCTCTGTTTTATTGTCGTTTTTAGGAAGCACGCAGAACACAAAAAGCGAAATCTACAGTGACACTGCTTGTCAGAGGGAAACAACAAAAATTAAACAACGGTAGTCAAGCAACCGCAGAACAGATACACAATATTAGGAAATCCAAACCACGTGATTCAATATGACGGTCGGATGGCAAATAGCATTAAGTCACCCGTAAAATGCCACCAGCAACATTATTTTTATGGCCACGTGGACCAATTACAAAGTAGGATTTGCCATCCAGCCGCCATTTGGACACATCGTTGGATTGCCTAATAATATTACAATAAACGTAGGCTAAAAATAATTCCTTGAAATTAATGGGGATTTCTACTGTGATGGTCCTATTTTCATCGTTTCTTTACGATTTATTTTTTCCTGGGGACAAATGCAGAAAAACAAGTTTTTAATTCTTTTTATTAAAGATAAGATGTAGGTACCAAAAAAAAATTTCAACCCCCAAAAAATGAAAAACTTGAGGGTGCTACAGGGTGCTGAAGTTACCCCCTCAAAAAAAACGTAACTTGCTGGCGGAATTCAAATAAGTTTTTCTATTCATGACAAAAATAAAATTGACCGATTCTTCAATTGTAAGCATGTAGTTATAGCCCCCACTAGAATCAAGTGAAAACTCGAGTAACTGTTAAAATAGCGCGTGATTTAAATTTTTTTGAAAATTTACCATTTTTTTTTTGTATTTTAAGGGCCGTAATATTTTCTGTAATATAGCGCAAAATACTTGATTCTAGAGGGGGCTATAACCACTTGTATTCTGAGCATTTTAAAACTAAAATCATTAAATTCTGATAATTTGAACATACCGAAGTACTTTCGGCCAGCGCGAAAAACAGAGTTTCGAGAAAAATAACATTAAAATTTCAACGGTGGCTCACAACAAAATAGTCTCACTGTCACTTAGTCTGCGATGCCTGGCTCGTAGATTACACCCTCCTCTTCCTCGAAAAACGATAAACGAGCTGATTCTTCCTGCCTCTTTGCGAGCCTGGCCTGACGATCCTGATTGGTCGAGATGATGTCGCTGGCGACAAAACGTAGCTGTGAGAATGCGGCTTAACTCAAAAGCGGCTAGTGATGACCACTAACCGGCAATCATAAAATTTGATGTAACTTTTTTTTGGAGTAGATTTGGTAAAAACGTTTACTCACAGTTATTCTAGAGGCTAAAGAGAGTCGAAAAACGTCGGAAAAAAAATTTCTATTTTTTGAAACCATCACAGTAGAAATCCCCCTTAAAACAATTATTTGCTACAGTAGATTTTTTGAGTACTCTCTCAAGATGGGCTGAAAGACACGTGAATTCTGGTATTTTTATTTCTCATAAGGGTTAATATTGGTTATAAAATTAACTCATTTTTTAAGAAATGCATTATAAAAAATAAATTTCAAACCACACCTGAAATGAAACTTTACTATTGATAGCATGTCACCACCTGTAAACCGGATTCGAACTCTGTTATTCTCGCCATTACAGGGTAGGTATTCATACCATACAAAATGTAAGTTTGTATACGGTATCAACGTTCTTGGGTTGTAGATAGCATTTAGCGCCATCTCTTGGTGTCTTGGTAGTCCCATACCATAAAACCAAAAAATTATTAATTAAAAAAATATTTTTATTATAAATACTATAAAAATAAATACATGTAATTTTGCATAACAAACAACAGAAAAAAATATTTTTGGCTAGTAAATTTTCATAGAAGTTTTAAATGTACAATATCCGTAAGAAAATGTTACTTACCCATGGAAATATAGCTTACTTATAGTGAAAAAAAAATTATTCCTGATTATATAGCGTAAAAATAACAGTAAATATTGTCAAATTTCACCATCGTTTTTTACAGTGTAGAACAACAAAACTAAAGTATATACTGATGGTATACCTGAATCACTTATTTATCACCAATATTCTATTTTCTTTTTTTTAGTAAGCAGTCCAGGTAAATCCGGAAAAGATTTACAAAAATCAAGTTTATATTGTTACACAAACTCTCTATACGGGGGGTCAGAGGTGCATTCATAGACATAAACAAGCCGTTTTCAATTACAATTATGGTAACTTGCTGGTATTCTTCATATGCCTGCTATAGCCTTGGAAGAAAGCTCTTCCTACATAACCGGTGCTGCGGAGTGCGATTTGCAGACACGCTGATGCCGGTGTCAAGTTGATATTCTAACCCTTTCACTCTCGCTAAGAATAAATCTTTAAACTCTAGGTCAGTGTCAAATCCAATGTTGCCAGATTAATTTAAAATATTCATCATTTTTTTTCCTCGACTGTCACTAAATATATTGTGTATCCAGAAACCCAAAATCTTAATACAATAATTTGTTTAATGTTTTTCGATTTAAGTTTAGTTTAGTTGCCATCATTTTTAAACAATTTTTTTATACAACGCTTACTATTTCTTAATGGGGAACCCTACACAATCAGTTTCGCATCTGTATTATTGTCAGTGCTAACGAAATAATAATATTGTGAATGTAACGTATTTAGTACCGAATGGTATAACTGTAACAACTTTAGGATTGAGGCACTTACATATATATAAATGAAATATGTACAGGATGTTGAAAAATGTATAGGCGGATTAAATTATTTATATAATTAAATAATTTTTAATAATATTTAAAACATATGAAAATCCAAAAAAAAAAAAAATATTACTCCTTTTTTGAATTTCGAGAACAAGCGGCTAGATTTCATTCATATTTTAATATCTTGTAGTACCAAGCTATAGAGCAAAAGCTTCTCTCTCTTACCTTGGTACTATAAGATATTAAAATATGAACGAAATCTAGTTGTTTGTTTCCTAAATTCAAAAATTGAGTAATAATTCTTTTTTGGAGGTTCATAATTTTTAAATATTATTAAAAATGTAATCCGCCAATATATTTTTCAGCATCCTGTACATATTTTATTTCTATATAAGCGAAAGAAAACTTAAGGCATAATTTTTCACCAATAAAGAAAAATTGATAGTTTTTAAGAAACAAGTGAAAACTCCAAACAATAGAGAAAATCTTGAACTAAGAAGTTGCCAACTTTAAACAGCCATAATTCAAAAACTAGTCATATGATTGGGTTACGGCCATGGACACTTTTAATAAGAATGTCAAGATTTACAAATTACTAGAAATTCAGAAAAATAGCGGCTAATTAAAATTAATATTAAAGTCGTTTATTACGTTTTTGGATAAATTTTAATATTTTTTGAGAAATAAAATATCCAGGCAATATACTCTACATGAAATGCCCATGTTTTTTTCTCTATAGCTTGGTACTATAAGATATTAAAAAATTAATAATATTTAGCCGTTTGCTTCCAAAATTCAAAAAATGGGGAATAATTTTTTTCGGATTTTCATAATTTTTAATCCGCCTATAATAAAAACGCATTAATTTTATAATAATAATAATAATAATAATAATAATAATAATAATAATAATAATAATAATAATAATAATAATAATAATAATAATAATAATAATAATAATAATAATAATAATAATAATAATAATAATAATAATAATAATAATAATAATAATAATAATAATAATAAAGCATTCGATTCTGTTCCTCACGACTGGCAAAGGAAGATATTGCAAATATACAAAGTACACCCCCTAATACGTAACATGTTAGGTACCCTAATGGAGCAATGGAATACCAATCTCCATATTGGACAAGAGAAGCTTGGCAATATAAATATATCAAAAGGTATATTTCAAGGCGACTCTTTAAGCCCCCTCTGGTTCATTTTGGCCATGAACCCACTGTCCTCACTACTAAAATCAACATCCTACGGATATCGTCCCAACTTAACTGAGAATTTTAGAATAAACCACCTTCTATTTATGGACGATATCAAACTCTACGCTGAAAGCAAAACCCACCTACAGTCCCTAATTAAAATAACCAAGACATTTAGCGATGACATCAAAATGTCGTTTGGCTTAGACAAGTGCGCAATCTTGAATGTCGTACGCGGAAAGACTGAACAAAACCGTGGACTGCTTGAAGGCATAGATATACTAGATGAGGACAAAACATATAAATACTTAGGCATCTCCCAAAACCAACAAATAAACCACACAAGCCTAAAAAGGGAGTTTAAAAACAAATACAAAAGCTTTAATATAACAAAGCTTTTTAATACACACCTGAATGCTGGTAACCTTACTACTGCCATCAACACCTGGGCAATACCAATACTTACCTACTCATTCGGGATCCTTAAGTATTCAGACAGGGATTTGCACGAACTAGATAGGCTTACGCGCAGGCTGCTAACAAAATTCAGATTCCACCACCCACGCTCTGCACTTGAAAGAATCTACCTAAAACGAAAGGAGGGAGGAAGAGGTCTCATTAATATATATAACTTGTGCAAGTCGCAAGAGACCTCTATGAGAAAATACTTCCAAGAATCGAATGGGGAAATTCTTAAAAAAGTGGTAGCAGCAGATGCTGGATATACAGCCCTTAACTTAAAGCAAAACGGATTACCTAACATCATCCGCGCGCCGCCAAGTCAACAGCTTGTAACTTGGCAAGAGAAAGCTCTACACGGCAAATACCCTACTGCACTCCAAAATCCACTCATAGATAGAGAAATGTCACTGAATTGGTTAGAGAAAAGAAAAACAGAAGGTTTTATAATCTCTATCCAAGACCGTGTCATTCGAACTCGAAACTATGAAAAAGTCATCTTGAAAAGAAATGTGGAAGATGTGTGCAGAAAATGCAATTGCCCCGGAGAAACGATAGAACATATCACGGCGGGATGTGGTGCTATGGCCCCCAACGCTTACCTGGGGAGACATAATCAGGTGGCAAAGATCATCCACAAGGAACTGGCCCATAAACTAGGGCTAAGGGAAAACCTCCCACCATACTACCAATACTCACCCGAGCCAGTCCTTGAATCCCCTGAATATCTCTTATACTGGGACAGGCCAATAATAACGGATAGAACAGTAGACCACAACCGTCCAGATATTCTTCTCATCGAAAAAAACACCAAGAAAGCTTTCATAATCGATATAGGTTGCCCACTAACACACAACCTCTCTAAAACCGAATCGGAGAAGAAGACCAAGTACTCGAATTTGGCTATAGAGATAAAAAATATATGGAAGCTAGATAAAATCGACATAATTCCGATCATAATATCGGTGGAGGGAGCTATGACGAAAAATTTCAAGCCCAACTTGGAAAAACTGGGCCTATCAGGTTATTTATACCAACTAATCCAGAAAAGCGTCATCCTCCAAACATGCCATATAGTACGGAAGTTTCTAAACAGTACAGGTTAAGATGAATTTCTTCTCTGTACTGTAAATAATACCAGCAATACCAACAAAAAGCTGTGAAAACTAACATTGAGAAAAATAATAATAATAATAATAATAATAATAATAATAATAATAAAAAAAAAAAGTTAATGTTTTTTAAGAAACAAGTGAAAACTCCAGAAAACACCGAAACTCTCAAAGTGAGAAGTTGTCAACTTTAAAAGGCCATAATTCAAAAACTAGTCCTAGGATTGGATTACGGCCATGAACACTTTTAATCAGGACGTCAAGATCTACTAAATACTAGAAATTCAGAAAAATTAGCCAAAAACCCTTTCTCCCATTAGCTTTGGCAGGGCTCGTTTTAACGCGGTTGGACCCCCTTAATTCATACACAGATTTATTTGCATTATATTTCTCCATTACCAAAAACTTTATCAAAGATAAAAAGTATATTGTAATATTAATCAAGAATCGACTACATTTTTAGAATTATTGCCATCGTTAATAATAAAATAATAAAATGAAATGCTCGAAAATAACTTTGACAACGCCGCAATTACCGCATTGTCACGAAAGCGCGCGAAAATCCCATAGTCCCCATCATTTCACCGGGCATCCCCCCATCGTCACTGAAATTTTACGGGGTGTCCTCTTAAGAATTTGATGCCCATATAAAACCATACAGATTTTGTTTGGACACCGCATTCAAACCGTACAGCAAAGTCGGTGTTGCGCCGGCCGTCATACGCATTATGGCTGCGAAATTTTTTGTAAGTGTTTTTTTTTCGTTTCTTGGTGGGGGAGATTTTTATTTACTTCGTTAAGATTGATCGATATACTAGTGAGAGTTAAGTGATACTTAAGAAGGCTTAGGGAGGCAGGATTGTACCAATTTTTTTTTTGTTAAAACAAAATTAATTTATAACCTCGCTTTGGGAGGTTCAATTGGTCATTTAAATGTGCAAATTATAAGACATAATCCATAATTAATTCTAGTGGTACTTTTTTTAAAAGGCATTATTTCCTTCCAAAACTATGTTGAACGAAATTAATTTTATTTTAGATGGTAATTTCATAATAATTCTCATAATTGGTGTCGATGTGTTTTGTATTTCATACTTCATAAGTTTCACACTCGGTAATACTGACGGTGTCAAAGAATGATATCAATCTTAAAATAACTAACGGTAATACTGTCAGTCTAACTGATAGTGTAGAGTCTGCAATAGACATGGATCTACTATACTTTTAGTTTTAATCATCGTCCAGCTCTTTCTAACGTGAAATGACCAACTACCTAAATTATACAAAAATAATTGATGTTAATATTTTTGTTCTAGTAGTATAGTTTTTATTTAGTTTGATGGGGTGTTTCTTAACCTTTGTATTTATTTTTTCTGGTAATTCTTCTGTGTATTAGGTTACTCCATTAAAAAACTTTCAGTTATGGTAACAACATTTCGTACGTCTGTATCGTACTTTTTCAAGTTTCCCTTTTTATTAAAACATTCTTGCAGTTGTTGTTTTATGGTAAACTGATTGAGTTTTTATTTAGTTTAAATTCAAAGTTAGCGATACTTCAGGTTTAAAATTACTATCAGTGACTCATCGCTTTCGGATTGAGGGCAGCGGGTTGTACAAAGTTATAGAAAAAAATCCATGAAAATAAATATTCTACCCAATTAGAATTTCAAAAACACACTGTAATTATTTCGTTCTTCGTACAACCCGCTGAACTCTATATGAAAGCAATGAATCACTTACAGTAGAATAAATACATGGCCAAGATATAATACAGAAAAAATTCAAATTCAAATTTCTTTTTACAAAAACGAAAATATTATTTTCCAAACCTCTGTAAAAAATTTAAAAAATGAGATTATTAAATTATTATGCGCGACCTCAACTAACATCATTTGCAAAAAACTCAACATTATATACGCACAAGGCCGGAGTTACCAATAGGCTGAGTTTTTTTTAATCTATTTTTTAAGGACTGCAATGTCAATTTAGCCTATAGGTGGCAAAATAGTAAATCCGGCCCTGTATCCACAGCGGTACATTGAAGATATTTTTCAAGAGGCAGTTGTTTCACTTGCTCTTTTAATCGGTGAACAATTTATATTAATGCACGATAATGCTAAGGCCCATATTGCACAAAGTCTCAGCCTCAAAATTACAGATTTCGTACAAAAAAAAACCGAATATTTAGATGAGGTTGATATTCACAGGATTGACAATTTATCCTCAGAGTGGTTAAAACCTGGAATAAAAATACCACAACAACAACAACCCAGGTATAAACCACTCTATCAAATATGTAGTTAGCTAATTACTCGATTTTGTATATTTATATTTTTGTTACAGGGTGCATTACTGCTGTTAGCAGTAATATTGTTCACCGAAGCAACATTTGGAGGAAAAGAGCAGTAAGTAGATATTAATAAGAAACATGATAAGTAATACTTTTTAAAAAACATAACGTTGTCATCTCCAGAGTCTATTTTCTCAATAGGCCCGGGCCTAAGGCACCGCTTTCAAAGGGGCCCCGTGCTCGGTCTGAGCGACACTATACTTATTCAAATAGTTTAAGATAAAATAATTCATTAGCAAAACTTAGCTGTTGCTAAACTTTTTTATTGTTAAAAAATTATTTAAAAAATCTAATCACACTCGAAAATGGTGGGGACTTCTTTATATTTTCTGGGAAAATATGATATTTATATTTTTTAAATAAATATTTTAGGGTGAGTGTTTATTTCGATTTAAATGAATTCAAAAATAAAAATTCTTCTTCTTCTAAAAGAAATTTATCCAAAATTATCTTATTATTTTAAAAATATTATTAAATAAAAATGGCTGCACCCAGGAAGGCGAACGGATCATAGGGTCCGACAAGCATTGTGCCGCTTACTAATCTAATAGGCGATGGGCTATAAAGCTCGATATATTCTCTCTATCGTCATGTTATATTTATTTATGAAGTTTTTAAAATTCTTTTTTGATTTTATGTTTACATATCCATTTTAAGACCTATAACCAAAAATAGGCTCTGGTCACCTCAATAGATCAATAGGGTTCCTAAATGTGGTTAAATGACCATGTAATTCATGTTAAATTTTTGACAGAAGACCTATTAAAGTAATAAAGACCGTAATAATATATCTATACTGAAAGTTCATTTATCAAAAATAATTTTAAAAAAATGAGGAGTTTGTATATATATTACTACTTTGTCCTCATCACTCCTGTGATGTGGCCTTTTAAAATAATGTTATTTGTTTTGACTCTCTTGGGAAAGAGGGGTACCAAAGGTCCGCTAATGTTTAAACTTTGAAAATTCAAACAATCCAAATTCGTTTAATAATTATTTATCTAACAAGTGCGGAAAGTGGTACTTTTCTGCACGCGACGGCGTTCGGGCAAGCCGTCAAGGGCGGAAAAGACACTTTCCGCATGTGTTAGGTACAAAAGTTTTCCTACTATCGATATAGTTCTCAGATAAACGTCCATTAGCTTCGTAATAATATACTGTAATTACAAAAATTATTAAGCTTGTGGCAAAAAAAAATATTTATTTTGCAAGTATTTCACTTTATTGAGTGTTTTAGATAAGGTATTCAATAATTTAACAAATCGTGCGGAAAAGTTACTAGTGCTAGTAGTCCTGAAAAGTAACTTTTCCCCACGATCGTAGGAAAAATACATATATATAAAAGTATGTAAGAAAAGTTAACCATTTTGTTTTTTGCACATCTTATAAGGTTGGAACTCTGGGCTCCTTGAGGACCGGGGCCCAGCAAATTTATCCCCCTCCTTCTCTCGATATGCCTATTTATTAAAAAAATGTGGTGTAGTGATCTCATTTTCTGTCAGAGATGGACATCCCTCCTTTTTTCCCTGGTATATGGTTCTATTTATCTCGGAATAGACATTTCATCTTTTTAAATATTATGTAGATAATTACCTTATATGCTGTAAGTTATTATTATGTTTAATTATAAATTTATAAATTTTATTTTAATTAATATTAAGTGATATTAAATTTCGACACTTTCCCACAACAGTAATTTCCCGTTAAGCAGAACATAATGATATGACACAACGTGGAAGCATCATTCAGTAATTAAAAAATACGTGTCTTGAAGTCAAGTATGTTTATAAACTTTCTAATGGTTTATGAATGGGAAAATAATAAAAATAAATATAATTAGCAGAGTCAAACGATGTATAGTAAAGTTTCTATGGTAATATAATTAATTTCTAAAATATAAGTTGGTTCCGTTTATCATATTAAGTTATTGCCAATATTGTTAATTATTTTTTAGAATTTTAACAAATTTATTATACCTGTGCACATATTTTTAAAAATTAGATTTGGACACAAAAACATTTACATGCCTCTATGAATAATTCGGGACAGGACCCCTCACAAAGCTTATGGGAAATGGCTTTCGGCTATTTTTTTAAAATTTATAGTATTTTGTAGATTCTCAATAAAAGTTTTCATGGCCGTAAATGAATCCTATGACTAGTTTTTGAATTATGGCCTTTTAAAGTTGACAACTTCTCACTTTGAGAGTTTCGGTGTTTTCTGGAGTTTTCACTTGTTTCTTAAAAACTTAAAAAGTTTTTTTTTTTTGACGGAAGAGTAGGTCTTAAGTTTTTTTTTTCAAAAAAAAAATAAAACATATACAGGATGTTGAATAATTTATAGGCGGATTAAATAACTAATAATATTTAAAAATTATGCCATCTTTATACAACCAGACACTAAACTATTATGACAAATATACATATTTTACCTTAAGTTTTTTTTCGAGCCTAAGGCGTAGGTATGGCAAAAATGGTTTTGCAAATACCTGCATATTTAATTATAACTTTTAGGTTTTATTATCGTAAACTTTTATTATTCTAATTATTTTCATCCAAACGGTATGTTTTAAGACAAATATTAAATGGTTTTTTTTTCATTTAGAATTTAATGATAAATAATCATTAATAAAATAATTATCTTTGTTTCTTAAATGGGATTTTCGTTAATAAACAAAAGAAAATATTGCACCCTGTATATCGAAAACCAAGCATTTTAGGATAAACGTAAATATGATTCATTTTCAACTTAAAGGCATCCGAAAATTATTTCTAAATTTTTATCCAAAATTACCAGCTCTATGCGAAATTATATCTATATACAGGGTGGCCCGCTTTCAACGCGGGGTTCCATAGCACTTGAAGAACTCAACTTTTTAATATTTTTCAAAAACAGAATTATAACGAGGCATTAAATCTACAATTTAAAATTATTCAGGGTGTCCCAAAGAGTCAGGGCATATCCAATATACTTCTTATTAATTGGAACACCCTATATACAGGGTGTCCCGAAATTAGGTGACAGTATTTTAAGGGGATAAAGTACATCCAAAAATAGGACTAAAATCCTCTATTAATATACCTTCAAAAACGCTTCGTTATGGGGCTAGAGCCCCCCGAATGGAAGCTATGATAAGCGTTTTTTCACAATATCTCAGAAACTGATTGAAGTATCGAAACAAAATTTGATACATCTTTTACCCATGACAAGGCGCAATAAACGGTTTGTTTAGCTTAGATGTATTTCTTCCAGTGGCGTCCCACTGGGTAGGTAATGAGGAGAATATTGCCCTAACTTTTTTATTTGTAGGATTAAAAGCACTAAAGTCTTCTATTGCAAAAAGACACTCTTGCTTCATTTTGGTAGGATTCACCATTTTTCAGTAAAATCGATTTAAAAATTTTCGGTTTTTTACAAGCTAAGGTGTTTTTTTGCATATCTCAGCAAACACTTGATATTAAAATATAAAATTTATTAGAAGTTCTACTAGCGACAAAGCATATTTATTAAAGGATAAAACATTAAAATATTTTTCTAGTGGCGTCGCACGGGGCGGAGCCTAAAGTAAATATTACAATTTTTTTTTTACTTTAAAGGCTTTTATACTTTTAATGTAATTTTTTAAAATTTTTTGTTAATAAAACCTTCCATTATTGTAATTTGACAGAATATAAGGTTTTCAACAGATTTTTAGACCTTGTTTTCTAAATATTTATTTGTATAAGAGACTTAAAATAAAACAACCTTTGTCTTTAACGTCCACGATCTTAGGTATGCCCTCTGAAGACTGATTAATGACCAAGCAAGCACTCCTTTCGATTTCGTGCGGTTCCCCAGTGCTTAATCCACTGCCGGAAACATCGCCGATTTGAATTTTTTCCACTCTTTCCTTTAGTTCTAAAGTCGCTCGTAACATGGAATATTTCGACCATAAGGATGAAGCAGAGTATTCCTCAGAGAGTTTTGCGAAATACGCCAGCAAAACCGTTTCTTCTGCACCTTGAACATGTACTTTGTTTCGCCACTCACAAAACTGCCGATATTCTTTTTCAAAATGGATTTTAGATTTGTCCGGAAGCAAGTTCAACCTTATAATGTTGGCTGCAGCTAATATATCGTCAGAAATATCAAAATCTTGCATGATTTTAATGATGACTTTTTGAAATGCCAAAATGAAATGACATAAAACCTTGTTTTTATTTTCGCATCGCCGTTGTCAATGATACGATAAAGCTTTGAATAAAACTCGATTATTAGCGATTTAACACCGTCTCGGACATTGCGGGTGACTCGGCTGTTGCCTCGTCACCTAGTAATGTCCTCGACTATTATAAATCGCATAATAATCTTGTTATATTAATAGCTATTATAGCATAGTATTTTCAGATTTTTTACTTAATCTCTTTCCAATGCTTATAAAAACCGCGAAATAGGCTGGTACGTATAAAGAAATTTCATCATTCCCCAAAACTGTGTTAATAAACATTAATATTATTTATAAAACAAGTACAAAGCTTTGATATCTCCTCGCAACACTCTTCATTTATAACAATTTCTAATTTTATTTGGACGTGTGTAATCTGTCCATATAATTTAAGCAATTTGTTTTATTGCCAACAATAATTGAATTAATAAGTGGTAAGATCAAACTGACCGGATTGCAAAATCAGATCGAAATAATGATATGTTTGGTCGCTTTCATTTTCACGAGCTCTTACGTGGCTTGTACCACGTACCATTTCTTTAATATGTTATATTAGTAGTTCTAGCAAGAAATAAAAATAAAAGTTGGGAAATAAAAAATATTTTTAAATTTGGAAAATAATTATTTACAGCTTAATGATTAATTATTTTTTGATTATAAAAGTTCATTATATTGACAAATAAACCCATCAAACCCTAGATTTTCTTTGTATTTTAAATGTTTAGATAGAAAAAACTAGAAGGTTGATTTCCAGAGGCGTTATGGTTTGACATCAATATTTTTTAATTTTTTTAATCAGTCCTCAAAATTAATAGTACATTGTATACCTAGTGGGAAAAGCTAAACATTCCCGGACGATCGTAAAGGTTTTATGTCGAGGCGCAAGCCGAGACTGACAATACGGAGTCCGGGAATGTGGCTTTTTCTAGGAGGTATATATACTATTTTCCGTAAATTGACAGTTATTAAAAGGACATAACTTATTACAATCAACTTTACAAACAATTTTAAAATAAATATTATTAACTTTGTTTACAAATAAAGGATGCCATTAAATATTAGTGTTGTAACTATGGAAACACAGTAATATTGAAATGTAAAGCTTAACACCTTTTAGTTTACAAGTAGCCGTACAAAAGTAATATTTCCTTACAGTACAATAATAAATATTTCCTAACAGTTATTTTTCGTTGCCTAGCAACGACTAAGTGTAACGAAATATTGATTTTTTCTTTCAGAAATATTATCAAAAGTGTCAATATCCGACCGATTTTTCAGAAAATATATTTTATTAATAAATTTTCCTTTTCTTTCAGTGTACACATAAAAATCCATGTACCCCAGCCCTCGGAAAAAGTGATCAAGAAGATCATTATTAAAGAACATGGTGGCGGCGATCATGGAGGTGGGGGAGGACATGGAGGAGGGGGTGGACATGGAGGCGGAGGTGGATACGGTGGCGGAGGAGGCTCCGGTTTTGGAGGTAGATAATATAATTTTTAATGTGCAATCGTGGCCCAAAAAGAGATTCCCCCTATTCTTTTTCTTGTCAAAAGTATACTTTTGTACCACGACTGTGCGGCATTGAAATCTGCCTATTCATACATAGAAACTTTGGAGTTGATATTGCATATTGTTAGAACCCAGATTGGGGAGAGAATATTATCGACCTGTGTTTTAACAACTTTATTTCAACAGAAAAAAAAATTCCGTTCGCTTTCAATTTTGCGTCAATATCCATTGTCATTACCGTGTGCAAAATGATGTTAATGTCGAACTTACTCTGTTATATTACAAAAAACTAGAAATATTTTTGTTTTAGGTGGAGGTGGCCATGACGACCACGGAGGTGGAGGTGGATTTGGAGGAGGCGGTGGTTTTGGAGGTGGCCATGATGACCACGGAGGCGGTGGGGGTGGATTTGGAGGCGGAGGTGGATTCGGAGGCGGTGGTGGCTTCGGCGGAGGCCATGACGATCACGGAGGTGGTGGAGGAGGTTTCGGAGGCGGAGGTGGCTTCGGAGGCGGAGGCGGAGGTGGATTTGGCGGCGGCCACGATGACCACGGAGGTGGTGGAGGAGGTTACGGAGGAGGAGGTGGCTTCGGAGGCGGAGGTGGATTTGGCGGAGGCCATGATGACCACGGCGGTGGTGGAGGAGGTTTCGGAGGCGGAGGTGGCTTCGGAGGCGGAGGTGGATTTGGCGGCGGCGGCCACGATGACCACGGAGGTGGTGGAGGAGGTTACGGAGGAGGAGGAGGCTTCGGAGGCGGAGGTGGATTTGGAGGAGGCCATGATGACCACGGAGGTGGTGGAGGAGGCGGCGGAGGAGGATACGGAGGTAAGAATATTAAATTAGTAATTATGTTTTTGTATGACTTTATCAATAACTGAAGATCTTATTTTTTGATGGTAACTATAAGAGTTTTTCCAGATCATGTTGATCAAAAACGTAAAAATGCTTTTTCTACATTTTTATTAAAAATAGTTTTTCGGGTTTGTTTACAACTGCCTAAGACTAATTCAGTTGGTCACAATTTTCTTACCATTACATAGTAAGATCAGTTCCAGAGAAGTTAATTAATATTTGGCCCACTGTTAAATTTGTCATGTATATGTATTATTGTAACATACATATAATTCCTTTAACTTTTAAAATGTGATTACAATTAATTTGCAATATTCTTTCATATTTAATTGTAAACCTGCAATGAAAGCTAAAAGGGCCAAGAACTCAAAACTACGGAAGAGTTATTATTACAATTTTGTTATTAAAATTATTAATTAACTAAAAAGGAGTCCAAATAAATAAAACTAGGTTATAAAATCTCATAATGCGGGTCAAGGTAGAATGATTCAAGTGAATCTCCAAAAGCTGTACAAAGTTTAAATACATTTCAAATTATGACAGCAAAGGAAAAAATTTTCGCTAACAATTATATTCAAATATCTATTATGACAGCCTTAAACCCATTAAAAAAAAATTTACTTAGAACGAGGAGCATTGTAAAATAATTACAACTTTTTAATTTTCACAGGCGGTGGCGGGCATGGACACGGCGGCGGAGGTGTTTCCAATACGATTATCATTAAAGGAGGAGGTGGAGGAGGGCACGGTGGCGGTGGACACGGAGGCGGCGGTGGTTACGGAGGTGGAGGTGGCCACGGCGGTGGAGGTGGCCACGGAAGTGGTGGTGCCGTTATCAAAATTATTAAATTGCATGGAGGCGATCCACTACCTAGTGGCGGAGGTAAGGAAACTTTTACTTTATATTCGATGTTCGAAAAGATTAATGCACCCTTTAGAATAAAACCTAATAACATATAATTAATAACATTTAAGTATATCTGTATCTGTATAATTTTTAAAAAAATATCAAGCTTTTATTTAAGGAGTTAACTTTTTTTAATAACCCGACGCCTGATTCGCTACTTGATTTTTCAAATTTTATTACTATAGTCACAGAATATATATTATGTGCTATGGTCCAAAGATGTATTTATAATAATTACTGAAGAGTGTATTTTAAAGTATTATCTTACTTTTTAAAAGTTGTATGGTATTTATAATAAAACCTACATGTTTCCAAAGATTTAGCAAATCAATCAATAAAACAAATTTAAAAGATTTAAAAAAAAACTGTACTGCGGCTACTAAAAATGTATGTTAAACTGAGCATTTTTGTCCTCTCAGGAGGTGGACATGGCGGCGGAGGAGGTTATGGTGGCGGAGGAGGTTTTGGCGGCGGTGGCGGACACGGAGGAGGCGGAGGTGGATTCGGAGGAGGACATGATGATCATGGAGGTGGTGGAGGAGGATACGGAGGCGGAGGTGGACATGGTGGAGGCGGAGGATTCGGTGGAGGAGGTAGGTATTCGATAGAGGAAGGAAATTAATGTAACGGTAAATTTTATTTTAAATACTTCTGGTTCTGTTTCGAATTAGCCACAAGGCTGCAGTTCAGGAAGCTTAAACCGCATGTCTGATCTGATCTGATCTGATCTGATCTGAATTCTAATAATTAGGTCTAGATGAATACAAAAAAGACAAATCATTGACATTATGACAAGACAAATATTTTTTGCCCCATTTATACAATTAAACTAATAATTTTTTTTTGGAACGGTTTAGCTGATCGGCGAATTAGCCAATCCTAGTAGCGTTTTCTTATATTTAAATATTGGTTTGTTGCTTCCCGTAAAGCCATTTTGGTTCGTTAAGAATTAAAATGAAAAATGTGGTCGATTACATAAATGCTGAAAATATCTTGTAACTGCGCACAGTGTCTGTGTTTATCTGGTATTATTTTTTAAACTATGTTGATACTAATATGCAACGAATTTTTAGGTGGTTTTGACGATCACCACGGAGGTGGTGGAGGAGGAGGAGGGGGAGGTTATGGCGGCGGCGGCGGCGGATTTGGCGGTGGCCATGATGATCACGGCGGTGGAGGAGGATATGGAGGCGGCGGCGGCGGATTTGGAGGAGGTAACTAAACCCTACTTTTTTTCGTACTTTTAAAAATAAAACTATTAACAGATGTTAAAACCTGGCAAATTACCAATGGACTTCCAAATAAGGCTCAATATACTCAATTTGTTTGACCTATACAAAACTGAATATTTGCTAATTTATAAAAACATTTTATTTTTCTAAAGGTTTAATTCTGTCGCCATTTTGTCTTTCAATGTTTCATTTAATGTTTTTGTCTTATTTAAAATATGTGTATATTATATGGAAGCTTAAAATACTTAGTGTAAAATTTGAAAAATATCTTATTCATTTAATCGGTTTTTAGATAATCTTTTTTTTATTAAATGAGAATACCTTATACAAAATAAAATGGTAAAAGCATTCGATCTTAAAACTATTTTCTATTGTATGGAAATATCAAGCTAGTACCACACTATCTCGTCTGAACACATTAAAGCAAGTTAAAAAATATTATTGATGTATTCCTTGTAGGTGGAGGATTTGGAGGCGGCCACGATGACCACGGTGGAGGTGGTGGATTTGGAGGTAGTGGATTTGGAGGTGGCGGTGGATACGGAGGCGGCGGAGGAGGTAAAAATAAGTTCTAGTAGCATTAGTAACATTCAGAACTGTTTTCCAAATAACAGTGTTTCCGCAAATCTGCCATTTTTGATATAAAAAAAAGCAAAAGGAGGCATCCGTAATAATTTACAAATTGTAAAGATAAATCATTGCCATTGGACAGTGTGTACTGTATTTTGCATTACTAATTTATTTCTGATTCTTGATATATTTGATATGTTTTGTTAACTAAATATTATTATTGGAAAAACACAAATCTTAATTGCTCCTATATTGAAAAATTTAGTTAGTGGCTTCGTCAGAAAACACTATTAAAATAAACCAGAAGTTAATTTCTGGTTAATAATATTAAGATCAGCTTTTAATATACAGGGTGATTCCTAAGTTGATACTTCTGTTTTAGCTGTGTATAAAAGGCATTAAAATAATACCTTTTTCAAGAAATGCAAAAATAAGGTACTTGCATTCATTTATTACACTATGAATAACATTAAGAAATATTCTAGGTGTAGGATAAGCCCGCAAGGAAAAGCGTTCTGCGTATAATCTTGAAGCACTTTGCCATAACTCACAGTAAATTAGCACCTCATATATACTAAACTGTTGGACAATTGCTTTCGAGCAAGAACAATTTCGCTTAAATTTAACAGTTAATATTTTCTGAACCAGATCTGATATTGACGTACAATTTTAAATGGTTAATAGACTCATCCCTTGGGAAACACTTGCCAATGTTGGATTTTCTTTAACTGTCAGAAAATTTTATATACAGAGTGTTAAAAAGAAGACGATGATTTTTGCTCCAATTTTAATGGCGTGTAACTTTCACAATAATATTTTTAAATTTTATCACTCTACGTCAATTGAATAACTGGGTCATAGCAAAGAAAGTGGTTTGTCAAATTTTTGATATCTGCTATATTTTAAGAAATACCGATTTTTTTGGAAAATATTGCTTTATTTTAACTTATTGGTAGCTAACTGTGCGTTGTATCGTGAAAACTTTGCGAGTGATTATTATACCTTATGAAAAGCTTGATTATGTTCAGTAACAATAGTTGTACCTAAATGTTATGATGTACAGTGGCGTACTTATAAACACCTACTTATATGTGGTTTATGAATATTTCACAATTTTTCACGATTGCTTTATATTGGAAAGTACTCGGCCCTAGATTAGGTCAATTTTTCCTTATTTTTTAGGTTTTCATATCGCACTACAGGTATATTATACAGTGGGTTTACAAAATTTTAACAAAGATAATTTTTTTAATTAAATTTTTGGAAAAAATGTATTTATTATTTTCTAACTTTCTAACACTATACTCATAAACCATAGACATATAGGTGTTTATAAGTACGCCACTGTACATCATAACATTTAGGTACAACTATTGTTACTGAACATAATCAAGCTTTTCATAAGGTATAAGAATCACTTGCAAAGTTTGCACGATACAACGCACAGTGAGATCGAGCTACCAATAAGTTGAAATAAATCAAGGTTTTCCAAAAACATCGTATTTTTTAAAATATAGCAGATATCAAAAATTTGACAAATCACTTTCTTTGCTATGAACCAGTGATTCAATTGGCGTAGAGTTATAAAACTTAAAAATATTATTGTGAAAGTTACACGCCATTAAAATTGGAGCAAAAATCATCGTCTTCTTTAACAGCCTGTATATAAAATTCTCTGACAGTTAAAGAAAATCCAACATTGACAACTGTTTCTCAAAGGATGAATCTATCAACCATTCAAAATCGTAGGTCGATATCATATATGGTTCAGAAAATATTAACTGTTAAATTTAGGCGAAATTTTTCTTGTTCGAAAGCAATTGTCCAGCAGTTTAGTTCATTGTTTTTAAATTTTACCATTTTCACGTGTCACCAATTTAAAATTAACTTACTTCAAAAAAATACACCACAGTAGATCAAATAAATAACTTACCACCGACCCGTAAACTGCATGATTAATAACTACTAATAAGACAAAAACAGCATAAAGTGTATTTGGCTATGTTTTGATGACCAGGCCCGCACTTAGATTTTTTACTTCTATATCTCGCCTATTTTTAAGTTTTTTTAAAAAAGGCATTTGAAAATGTTGTTTATTTTAATGCCTTCTATACACAGCTAAAAAAAGAAGTATAAAAAAGTAATACCATAAAGCATCCAAACACCAAGAGCAAAACATATATCTTTTTATTAACTTTAATTAATTATGTTGTATTTATGTTAATGATATTGTTACATATTCCTTTAATAAATAAGTTCGAGTCTATATTATACAGGGTGGCTTGTCACCCAGGTTTCTTACTTATAAATGAATAAATCTAAATAAACTTGGACACATTCTTCTGCCCCCCCCCCCCCCCTGCTTCAGCCCCTATGATCCCGTTCACTCTACCCTTAAAATCTATTTTTATTTTTATATTTTAAAAGAAATTGAATTGACATTTCAATTGAACCACGAAATCCACCCCGTCGTAGAAAGCAAGAAAGGGGGAGTGTCCAACCGTATTTTGATTTATTTATTTACACTAAAATAAACCTGGGTGGAAAGTTTTCGATGCGCCACCCTATATAAACATTTTATTAAAAAAATGTTGTGATAACAAAAATTTTTAAATTAATTTTTAGGTGGTGGATACGGAGGAGGCCACGATGACCACGGAGGTGGTGGAGGAGGAGGTGGACACGGAGGAGGCGGAGGTTATGGAGGAGGCGGTGGTTTTGGAGGAGGTGATCATCATGGAGGCGGTGGTGGCGGAGGACATGGCGGAGGTGGATATGGCGGAGGAGGCGGATTTGGCGGAGGAGGTGGATTTGGAGGCGGCCACGACGATCATGGAGGTGGTGGGGGAGGTGGACATGGAGGTGGCGGAGGAGGTGGATATGGCGGCGGAGGTCACGGAGGTGGCGGAGGAGGAGGTGGAGGCGGCCATGGTGGTGGCTGGGATAAGAAATAAATCAAATCAGATAGCCCGTACCAAAAAAAATACGTTTGAATTAGGATGGATTAAAAAATTGGGAATATTTTGGTGCTAAAAGAATTTTTTTTTTAAATAGAATAACAGTTTACATCAATTGGTTGGCTAAATTCTTATCATTTATTATTAGCGTCATTTTCGAAATGATTTTGCTTCGTACGTTGAAGTACAGAATGTATTACTGATAAATCTTGGTTTTTTATCAGGCCTGGTTCCAGTGGTGACTACCTGGACAAACTTTTTTTTCGTTTTTAGTTGAACCTTCTAAGCGAAACCTTCTTTCCTGGCATCCTAAAATTAAAGGATAAAAATTATATATTAAATTGGTATGTTTTTATTTTAAAAAACAACCAATAGAAAAAAATCGGTATAAAAAAAATATAACGTGAATAAATTTAGTTCTAGAACATCTTGGCCGCCTTGTCTCTTCCGAACCTAACTAAAACTGTAATAAAAAAACCATTTATTGTATTTTGTACAGTTGTGTTTAAAAGGTTTCTACATTAGATTTGTTTCTGCATCTTGGCAAATATATTATTTTGTACGGAAATAATATTATTTGAGCAAAATTCTGAATTCAAATTCATATTATAAGTTGGTCGTAATCTTTGAACGGTAATAAAAACTATAATAACGTAACACAGCTGTACTATAATTTAAAAAAATAATATAATAGGAACCTACATTTTAAAAATGTTGATATTTTTGTATGCTGCTCTTAAATTACCTAAAGAAATGCCAGTACTTTAGCAAAACTTTTGCCTATAGTAGCCTTCAATCCAGCCTCCAGTTATATTGGAAGCTTTCTTCTCCGTAAGTTAAAGTTTATGTGTTTTTTCGTGTTTCATTGTTGATTTAAAACAAATATTTTACCAAGATTTCTAAAACTGAAAGATACCTGTCACTCAAAATGTGACGTACTTGTTGACACTCCGAGACTTGCAAGGAAACACACAACACCTCTTTTAAAACTAGCTTTACACTTTTATTTTACCATAATTTCTCTTGACACAACTGCCATTTTTTTTTGTGATTTTTAAGTTTTTGTATTTCATATAATATTATAATGTTCTTTAAATTGCTTATATAACAGTAGTCTATATTTGGCTGCTCTAGGATCTATATGCACTATTTTATTTCAAAATAGATATTTAAAAAAATATTATCATTCCTCTTACTATCTGTACTGTAGTAGTAAATAAAAAAAATTCTGGTACAGAGTTCATAATATATAGTATAACTAAAGCTTCTTCTGCTAAGTCGTATTAAACGGGTAAAGTAAAATTTTTGCAAGATAATCCTAAAACGCGGTTTGGTCTTTCAAATTTTTGCTGTCAGCTGAATGGGATCAAGAATATTAGCAGCTTATTTACAGTTTAGCAAATAAAATGTTCCAAAATTGTTGAACGTTACTTTATAGGTAACAATAGAAGAATTTCATTCAACTAAACAGCAACTTTTGTTAGATAACCGACAAAAGTTATCTTTTTATTAACGAAGTAGCGTATCTCACTTGGTAAATAAACTAGAGATATGCCACTACGTGGAAACAAACATATAGAAGAGCAAAACCATAATAAGACTTAAGAATTTATTATTATGAGATGAGCCACCAATTCCGCTTTACTTCTTACAGAGTTTATTTTCTTTTTCTGTGGTCTTCTCCATTCTTAGATATTTCTAAATCTAATTATGAAACTAAACTGTTCTAGTATGTTTTACTGTACTCCCTTTTATTCAGTTTTCTAGTTAGGTATTTGAGACATTTTATCACCTTTAAGCTTGCTTGTGAAATTTCTAGTCTTATCTTTTTTGTAAAAATATACTTATACATATTTTAGATAGACATCCTCTGCCAATGTTACCTATCAGAACCTAACCTTTTACTTTAGTTTTTAAGTATTTTGTAAATATTTTGTATGTTTGTGTAAGTGTAAATATTGTTGTTAAGATTGTTATGTTTATTAAAATAAATACAATATAAAAAAAAGTTTTTAATTACGATAAGTCCATTCAAGTGAACATTATCCCTCATTTTAAAGCCAGATTTAAGAATGAGACCTGGTTTAAAACCACTTTGCCTTCACTATAAGGGGTCCAAACAGTGACATATCTATTAGTAAAGGTAAAGAATATAAAATTTTGTTAATCTAAATAATATAATACCTTAAATTAAAACAAATAATCTACATAAAATAGTAGGTATGATACACCGTTATTTAAACTAAAGAACAACACAAAAATGACTGACACACCTTTATTGAAATTAAGTAAGAATATACCTACATCTATAATCAGCCAGATAGGAGTTTATCACGTCCCTCCATCTCCTTGGAAGTTGCCCTTTCGCTCCCATGCACATGCCAACAGAATAAAAGTATAGGGAGCACCGGGTGTCAAAGAATTTGGAGGTGCCATCAAGAAGGAACATCCGTCTTTTTATGTTTCTTTGATAGGAGATGTTTTTATAAACGGCGACGTTGACGTTGACGTTGACGTGTTATTTTATAATCTATTTCAGAAAGGTGTGGAGTAATAAAAGCTCATTAGGTATGCAAAGGGAAGTGACCCAACGAATATTTAAGCCACTTTCATAATTTGGCATTGATTTCATTGGAAAAATCTTTATTTTCATCAAGTGCAGGTAGTACCACCCATTGTTCCATTCATAAACACTGGTGTGACAAAAGCGTGCATTATGTACCATCGCGCCGATAAAAAACTGGGACAGGAAATTTTTCTATTTTCTCCTAGACTATTAAGAATAATTTTACATCAAGCCTGGTACCAGTAAAATGTCATGAAAATTTGCATGTCAATAAAGATTGTCACTTTATGATTGACTCGTCAAACATACAATCATATATTATTTGTAAATATGCCACAATTAACCCCCCAGCAAAAGGCAATTATTTATAGTCAGTTGCGAGATAGTGTTGCTATTAGGGATATTGCAGATGAACTGGGAGTAAGCAAGAATACCGTGCTATTGGCAAAACAAAAAATAGCAAGACATGGGACTATTATTAGGAATGCAGGTTCTGGTCCCCCTAAAATTTCTACTGATGATCATGATAAAAGACTGGTTAATTATCTAAGGGATCATCCCTTCGAAACTGCAATCAAGGCAAAAGAAGAGACGAATTTTCCAGGTTCTGCAAATACCGCTAGAGACAGGGTTCGAAATTCCGATATACGAAGCCGTTGTGCTGCCAATAAAAAATTTTTAACGGAAATAAATAAACAGGGCAGGTTAGAATTTGCACATGAATATATTAATATTTTCTGACGAGAAAACTTTTCAGTCATGCAATAATGGGAGAATTCGGGTGTATAGGCCTTCCGGCATGCGGTATGATGAGAGATACACCCACAAAACCAACCAAAGTGGGCGTTTCTCCATAAATGTTTGGGGCTGGATTAGCGCTAGAGGACCAGGACTTTGCCAAATCGTCGAAGGAAGACTAACTGCAGCAGTATACGTTAATATACTAAACGAAGTGATGATACCATCGGTAAACGCTGTATACGGTCAAAATTACACATTTCAGCATGATAATGCTCCAATACACACAGCGCGCATTGTACAAAATTTTCTCCAAGAAAATAACATAGCAGTTCTTCCCTGGGCTTCGAAGAGTCCCGATTTGAACCCGATAGAAAACATTTGGGGTGCCATGGTCAAATCTATGTATAAACATGATTTTCAACCTAGAAACAGGGATGAATTACGTCATAGGATAAATCAAGCTTGGGATGAAATAACTGTCGAATTATGTAGAAACTTAGTTTTAAGTATGCCACAAAGGCTCCAAAAAGTAATAAACAGAAATGGTTCTATGACCAAATAATAATTTTGTGTTGTTTTGACAAACTTTGTGTTCGCAATTTTTTTCTTTTTACATGATTTTAAATTTACTAAAGTTCAAGCCATGAAGCCTCAAGATCCACAACAGAGAGTTGAATTTTGTGAGATGTTATTAGTGCGCACCCAAGAAGATCCAAACTTTTTAAGTAAAATAATTTGGACCGATGAATCTAAATTTTCAAGGGAAGGGGTTTTCAATAGAAGAAATAGTCATTTTTGGTCAAGAGATAACCCTCATGTCACCAAGGAAGCTGGATTTCAAGAAAAATTTAGTTTTAATGTTTTCTGCATGTTAATGGACAATCAATTAAACTATTTTATATACGACGAGGCATTAACATCGAGAAGCTACTTAAATATTTTAAGAACAGTTGTCGAAAACTTTGTTGATAATCTGCCCCTTGAAGATTATCGAAGCTGTTGGTATCAACTCGATGGAGCTCCTGCACATTGTACAAGAGAAGTTACAGTGGAACTCGATAGACTTTTTGATGATCGTTGGATAAGACGTTTGGGGCCTTGGAACTGGCCTCCAAGATCACCCGATCTCAATCCATTGGATTTTTACTTGTGGGGCATGTTTAAGAAAAAAATTTACAAGTCACCAGTACATTCAAAAGAAGAATTGCTACGTCGAGTTACCCAAGCATTTAGAGAACAAAATCCAAATGAGAAGATCTTTCACGACTAATGCGGTAAATACCCGCATCTTAAAGTGTTTGGATGTAAACGGACAGCGTTTTGAACAATTGTTAAAATGATCGATTTAATTTTTTTATTACAATCCTGAAATAGTATAAATTTCCTTAAGTTCATTGGCGGTAGATTTGGGTACATTTCATTAAACTTTATACATGTTCTAGCGATAATTATATCACACTGTCCAAATAAAATAAATAAATTCATAAGTACTGCGTTTAAATAGTTTTCTTCAGTAATTTTTAACTGAATTTTTAAAGAAAGTGCCATAATTTTTATGTCAAACAAGAGTTTGTCATGGCATACTTACTAAAAATCAAAAGGAAATTAAATTTTTGACCAAATTTTACAAATAATGGCTTATAAGTCAAAAACTTGACTAGTTAGCTATAGATATGTTATACAAAAATAAAGAGCCAATTTAGGTAGCTTTCTAAATCAGTGATAATATACAGGGTGTTACATTTAAAAAAATATACTTTTGGTCACCTATTGAAGTCCCCAAATTAACTGTATTTTTAAACCACCCTGTATATCGCAACTAAGATTTCGGCATAGGGTTAAAAGCCCCCTGGTAATATTTACCCAGTCACCAATTTTCGGGGCTCTAATATTTCAGAGTTCAAAAATATCAACATTTTTTTAAGTTAACGTTTTTCGTCAAAAAAATGCAATTTAATTATTATCTTAGAAACGGTAAGAGATAAGTATAGAATAACATTAAATAAAGTTGTTAAGAAAGTAATAGAGGGTTTAAAAATTTAATAAAATACAGGGTGTTCCATTTAAAATAACGAAGTTGCTACTAATTTTAGGTAGACGTGGCAACACTGCATCATTAAAAATATTTTAGGTAAATAGAGCATGTCCGTTTATATAAACAACCAAATTTTCAAAACGATTCGTTAACTGGTTCGTCATATACTTTTAACGTACCATCCACCGTGAATCACCCTGTATATCGCAAAGACATGGCGGTGTGCGCAGCACAGTTACACTATGTTTTTCAGCTATATCTTTGACGGCATATTTCATAAGACGATGTTTGTGTAAACTTGCTATAGCTAATGGTTTATTCTTTATCAAATTATCTCCAAATTCAATACTTTTGATGGTTAACCAGTCGATAATTTTTTTTTCTCTAAGATGAAGTTGGGGTCTCGACTCGCAAGTCGTGAATGATAACTTTCATTATACATAACTACTACTGAATCTTTTCACCAAAATAGGCCTTCAAAACATTCGAATTCATATCCTCGTGGTAATCTCCCGAATTGAATTACGCAATTTTAATATTACAAACAATAAATACTATTTTATCTTAATACCCGTTAACCTAATTCTCTAAAATTTTTGGTTAGTCATAATAAATAATTTAATGCACAAAATTTACCTGCGCCTATGGCCAACACCGAAATTAAGCCGAACTGGAAGAAATTTCCCATTTTATTACTCTACACCTTTCTGAAATAGACTATAGAAGTTTTTGGAAGTGGCAGAGACGAGTTTTGTTGAGGAAGTTTTAAAACGGCGGTAGAAGTGGAACCGTTGATACGGGCCTGTCGGAATTTCGCCCCGGGTGTCTTCCCTTCTTCGGCTAGTAAAGATATCAACCAAATAGCTGCCAGGAATAGGTCGGCATTTGTCCCAAGCTCGCCCCCTTAAAGACGTTACCGCACCTGGATCTGTCAAAGTAACACTGACGCACTCTTAAAAATGACTTGGTATTTGGTACTAATTTTTATTTTTTCTCGTGATTACGTTATCTAAAATAACTATTTTTAGTTAGGAAAACAAAAAAGATTTTTTTCTTGGTTATATTTACCAAAAAATGATGCCATCAGAACAAAGAAAATATCTTGTTTTCATATTAGTCGGCAGAAATAAAAAATTTGTTTAGCTGAATTTTACTCTGTATATATCTTATTTAAATGTTACATCAAGGTTCCTACAAACTTGTATTTATCAATTAAGCTTGTTGTAATAACACATCATGAATTTGTAGTCCCTATCATTTTGTTAATTTTGATTAAGATACATTCTTAGTTACCAGAACTAACTTTTCTTTTCAAGTAATATTATTCTTCATATATCTAACTAACGGCATCACTGTACTCACTTTACAATAGAGACTTGACGCCCTTGCCCGATGGGTGACATGTGACATCATTCTAGCCACGACTGTCAGGAGGTTATGTTTGTTAGGGTGCTTTTGCGGTTCCGTGTCCATATTTTCGTGTTTTTAGGGCAATAAATTGGCCATTTTCATGGCCGTGCCCGTGTGGAAAATGGATGTGACAATATTTGGTGTAATTTATTTGTGTTTATTGTCTTTCTTGTGTACGTTCTTATTGGCAGAAGGAAGTTAAATCATAAGTAAGTAAACATTTTATTTTTTATCATTGCAGTTGTACATTAGAAAGTTTAAATGAGATTTTTATAAAGCATGGCATGGTGACCTGATGAGAAATAACCAAGTACAACAAATTTCATATATCTGTATATTTTAAATAGAAAGTCCAGGGGATATTTTTTGTTTTTTAATAATCGCAGTTGCAGATAAGAAAATTTGAAAAAGACAATTCAGTTCTATAAGCAATTGAACAACCCAAAATGTTGAGTAAAATAAGTTAAAAATCTAGTGTTTCTGTTTTGTATTGCATAAGTATGTATTATAAAGAACATGAGAGAACAAGGACATTGGAAATAATTTTTTTTAAAGAAACCATAATATCCCTGATAATTTATTCCAATTAGTTTACGCATACCTAATAGAGTAGTAATACCAAGGCATTTTTTTATTTAAATGGGGACCTAGGAAGGAATATTTTTCGTTACTAAGTATAAATTACATATGACATTTTTTTTAGAAATGAAACACTCTTTTTTAAAAGTTATTTCTATCAAATCAACTTGCTAATTTTGCCATGCGTTATAGGCAGTTCATTC
This sequence comes from Polydrusus cervinus, assembly GCA_935413205.1. Lineage (NCBI taxonomy): Eukaryota > Metazoa > Arthropoda > Insecta > Coleoptera > Curculionidae > Polydrusus > Polydrusus cervinus. The sequence goes on from OW284516.1 coordinate 20,381,185, forward strand.
AAACTTTCTAATGTGCAACTGCAATGACAAAAATATAAAATTTTTACTTATTTATGATTCAACTTCTTTCTTACAATTAGACAGTACAGAAAAAGATAATAAACACAATGTTGTGACTATATACGTATTTGTTACTTTATGAAAATTTCAAGTTTGGCCCAAATAAATGATTGCTTTGGCAATATTTGTAGATTGCATCATTAACAAAAACAATATTTCCTTGAAAAAAAAATTTCAATTTTCCATATTTACACATTAGTTGTGACAACTAATTTTAGAAGCGGGAGTACCATATAAATTTAGTTATCCGTATATAAAATTTCGTTGTGACAACTAAAATTTGTAGGTTGGGTTGATTAATGTTATTAATTAGTTCAATAACGACAATTTTTTTTGGTTTTACAAACTAATTTTTGGATTGAGTCCGATCTCACGAAATGAAATAGTTGTCAGAACCAAATTTTAGTAATCCATACGATGTTATTTTTAAGAGTGCGACACGCTGCGGCGGTATAAGAAAATAAGAAATCAAGGATTTTATGCAAATGTTGCAAATCAATATCGCATATTTGGTTATTAATTTCTCTTTGTCTAACTCAAATGAATTTCGGAGCGTTTTGAGTGTTTTTCAATAAGTGAGCGTTCCAATAAGCTACTGTCACACCACCTAAAAAGTTATATGATTTGCCCCGGCATCGAAGGAGGGTCTCATTTTTTATCTCATTTTAATTTCTGGACTTGCTGATGTTTGTTTCGCTTTTAGGTTCCAATTCATTCTTATCATCTTTTATTTAATATAAACCCATAAGGTAAATGGTTGGTTAAAAAAACGACTACATCTGATTTAAATATATTTTTTTAAATGTTTAGAATGAGGTTCGGAAGTTGAATGCACCGTGCTCAATTTAGTTCCTCATGCGATATGCATATAATATCACTCTTGTAGTACAAACTTTTATTTTCAGATCCTGGGTAGATCTTTTTTTGCATCCTCCCTGTATACTATTCTTCCGCTTTTCCAATTAATGATTTACAATAATTCGAACTTCCAAAGCTTTACAATTCCGGTAGGAAAATGGTTATTCCGATTGTTACCTTTAACAAATGCGTAATTTATTTCAAGATAATACGTTGTTTTCCACTATAATTTGCTCCTGCATCTAACATAATGGCTTCAGACAAATTTCCCCGCAAAAAGTAATAGCCCGAGACACAAGAGAGCTTTCTATTAGCGGAAATAGTTCACTTATTTTTTATATAAAAAATTACATACATGATATAACAGATTAAATGGAATTTTTATAGACTATTCGTGTTTTATATGGTTCCCATAATAATATAGCGACGACTATCTATGAAAATTTTCTTAAAAATATTTACTTTAATGAGTAAAGAGTATTTCATGGTTATCCAAGCACAAAGATGTTAAAAGATACTATCCTAATTTTATTTCATTAATTGAGCATTTACTATTTTTTTTCGGGGTCGCCCGTCCGTGCGCCGAATGTACTTAGGCCAGGTTTGGCCCGTTGTGCTTGTTACACACACTCCATTATCGCAGTTCCTTGCACTAGTTTCTGTAGGTCAAGTGGGAAAAGGGTAACGATGTCCTCTGGTTCCAGTTTTGGTTTCCCGAGTTCCTCCTTCGATCTAGTGACTCGCAAGAGCAAACTATGTGCTGTACAGTTTCCCTGTCTTGTCCGCATAATCTGCAGTCAAGGTCTCTATTGCACAGTTGCATTCTATGCAGATTATTCCTGACAGACATGTGTCTTGTCAGAATTCCTGTAATGGTTCTCAACTTGTTTCTGTTCATTTGAAGAAACTGTTTCGTAAGTCTTGTGTCTGAATCCCCAATGAAGCTTTTGCTGTGGTGTAATTCCTGTCTGTTGCTCCAGTCGATTTTGTGTTCACTCCTGATCTATGGCTTTATGGCATCTCGTACTGTGCACCTTGGTTGGTTCTGGACCAATGACTGTATTTTCTGAGCCTTTTCTTGCAAGTTTATCGGTTTTTTCATTTCCTGTAATACCTTCGTGTCCTGGTACCCACTGCAGTATTACTTTGTTTACTTTCGCCAGGGCGTCCAGTTCCTCTTGATATTCCCGTACCAGCCCTGAAGTTACCTTGTTGCACTAATGGGTTACACGAAGATTTAAACCAACCAGACAACTTCAATTATGACATCAATGACATTGAAACAAATGAGGCATCTCTGAACAAATGAATCTGATTTCATGGGCGTTCAAAGGGGGGGGGGGTTGTCAATTACTTTAAGCCATCTTAAAACTGCTTTGTATTATTAAGTACTAAATAAACAGCAAGTGCAAAACTTCTGGTAAAACATGGTAAGGATGCACTTTTTAAATTGTGAAGACAATTAGTGTTTCCTTAGAAATAATGTAGCTAGTAAAGTTACCAGGAGATGTATATTTCGGGCCTTAGTAAATACGGTGGTACTGGTATAGCGACAGCATCGACCTATCATTCCTCTGCGGTGAGGGTAAAAAACAGAGCCATTAGTGAAAACCACCAATTTAAAATAATATAATACCATATAAAATTCATTAAATATATGTTCGGGTGGAACTGGGGGAACTGTAGCTAGTAGTACCCTTCCCTTGGCAGTACTAGTAGTTTTTTTTTTTTTTTTTTTTTTTTTTTTTTTATGGAGGATTAGGAATCTTCAAAAGACCTGCAGGCGAGTGGATCTTATGTGCCTGCAGAGTGTCGGATTCATGCCCTGTGACGGGCATGCCTACCGACTAAACCCTTCCCTCTCTTGGCGTTGCAGTAAGGAATCTTCTTGGAACTACCTGTAGGCATTACTTCGAGAAGATTCGCCATAACGTTGGATGGATTATCTTGGCCTCATGTCTTCCTGGGCAGTACTAGTAGTAGTGAGTTTAAAAAATCAGTAAGTAAAAGATTGGAGTTACAAGCAAAAATGCTCATATTTTATTTAAATATGGGCTTAAATTATCCAAAATAATTTTGTTTAATAGGTACGTTTGATGTTTCCATTTCATTTAATTACTTTTTGGTAATTAAAATTCTTTACAATTATTGTAATGAAAGTTTTTTTATACTTTCTTGAACGCGTGCTTGCTAACTATTTTTGCTGTTTTATGTAAACTTTTAACCACACCTTAAACTTAAAAAACATGTCATAAAAATTTATATAACACTCGTGTGGGCTTGCTATACATATTTATATATAATAAGTCTCAGCTGCAAAATTATTGTCAAATGTCCACAAAAGAAAGTTTCGTATTTAAAAATTCACTGTTATTTAATGTAATACCCCAAAAAAAATTAACTCTAGATTTAATAATAAGAAAATTCATAAATTTAAACTTTTTAAAAATAGGTATACAAAATAAACTAGAAAATAGGATTGCCTAACCCTTAAGGCCGAGACACAAATAAAAAATAAGCAAGAAACAGGTAATAAAAAATAAAATATACATTTTATTCCTGTTGCTTGTTGCGACACAATACACAGTATTTCCTATCACATTTAAGAAAACTCGACCAATGAAATGGTTGAATTGCCAACTGTCAACAAATGACATTTTCAGTTTTCGTTGTGTCAATAAAACAGGTTATTTTGGTGTCCTGTTTGGTTTTGTGGTATTTTCCTATTTTGAAAAAATGTGGAATCCAGAGAAGTTTTAAATTTCCTGGTCTCGGCACCAGTCTATACTTAGCATTTAGGTTAAGCCGCAATCGAAGATAGAGGAACAGTCGATGGTGGGTTCATCCTATCAATCAAAAGCGGTAAAATATAAGGCACTTTAAAAGAATTTTTATTGCACTAAGGCAAGATCCTGAAAGATTCTTTCGCTAAACTAGAATGTCTGTAGAATGATTCTACCATCTGTTGTCCTTAGTCAGACATAAATTAACAAGAAAGAGTCGTAGGGTTCCAATATGCCCTGAGCAGCGATTGGTTATAACATCCAAGGATTCAGGCAGTTCTAAATCCATTCCAAGAAATAAATTATTACAAAAAAAACACTTTTATAATTATTATTTATTTTTATATTTTAACGATGTTTTATTTTCGTTATTTTTAAATGGTTTTTAATGCTGATATACAGTGACGTACTGCTAAAATTATTCTATATTCAAGGATTCTCTAGATCCCCTTGAAAACCTTAAAGCTAAATTTTTTGCAAAAATTTAATATTATTTTTACTATCTTCACTGCAATTCGCACAATTATCACAGATAATAAACAATTTGTTACCAAAAAAATTTAAAAAATACCTCTCTAACCTCAAAATTAAACTGACAAATGTCAAAATAATTTTAGGGGGCTGGGCTTATTATATACTGCGTTTCATTGGCCAATGATAAGAAACTTGCAACAGAAAATTCAACATTTCGATATCTTAAATTTTATTTCCTGTTGCTTGTTGCTTAAAACTTAATTGTGTCGTGATTGATTTGCTTGTATGTATAAAAATTTATTTTGTTGGTTAATGCTTATCGTATAATGCTTATTTTTTAATTGTGTCTCGGCCTTTAGCCACACCCATAACAGTGGTGCATAGTTACAATAAATTTTCAACAACTACCTGGTACCCGCAGCGTCTCTCACGCAATTCAATTGTCAAGAAATTGGTGACCTTTTGCCAACCAACAAAATCCCGCTAATAGATTTTTCAGGTGCTAAAATCTCAGCACTGACTGACGCATAAAACCTGATATGTGCCGCTGGTTTTTACAAAATTGTTTTTATGGATTTCGAGAAAATCTATTTTAATTGTGATTTTTTCGGAATCCACACAAACACTTTTCTAAAAATCTGTTTCATATATATTCAGCGGCAAAAATAATTATTTCCAGCGAATCGAGAATCCGGTTTCAGGTATCAGCCAGTGCGGAGATTTAGGATATCTATAGAGAAAAAAAGTTGTAAACTAAATTTACAGTATTAATGTCATTAGTCATGGTCGTCTAAGGTTTAAATTGAATAAAACAAAATTGATGCGAGGATGACGAAAAGAATTAAGCCTTTACGGCAAGCTATAATCCTTAAGTAACTCCAGAAACTGCGAAAGCGTGCTTTCAAGACTTGCTTACGACTAAATAAGCAGTTAAGACGCGACATTGCCATCTGTAAGCATCAACTGGAGTTGCTTATGGGTTATGGCTTTCCGTAGAGTCGTAATAAGGATGAAACGGCCGTCATTGTATACCTGTGCCCTACGGAATCCACTGTCTTGGCGTCCTTGTGTACTTAATGCAAAATACAGACGCACCACTTTGTCCGTTTGCCGCTAACTTTTCTTTCAATTAAAACTACCAGCATAAATCATAAAAGAACTTAAGCCCTCGTTTTCTTACTTTGAAAAGTCCATTGGTGAGTAATTAAATATTTTTCTTTGGATCCTAATGGCCCAAAGACACATATTTTTCCTATTTTTTTATTCTCGTTAAAGCAAGAATAAACCCAACCACTTTTCTTCTCTAGAATCTCATTTCTAAAGATCATATTTGATAAATTTGATAATAAACCACAGTTTGCATCAAAAATTTGGTATAGTCACTTACTCCAAAACTTTAAATATATATACGGGGTGTCCGGTAACTTATGGGCCGTAGAGTAACTGGAGATACTAGACATCAAACTAAGCTAATTATGTCATATAAGTTTTTTCGGATTGTTACTCGTTCTAGAGATACAGGGTGTTGAAAAAGTTTATTCTCGAAAATTAGCCATAATTTTAAAACGGTTTAATGAATCGAATTGAAATATGGCAATATTATGTTTTTATTAGCAAGAAATAAGAATTTGTAGAAATTTTTAAGTTTCAAACTAGAGGGCGCTAGTTGCATACACTGGGCTTCATAAATCTATGATTTTTTTCTTACCTGTGATATTAGGTGTTTTTTAATTATAGTTTCTTAAAAAGGGCACTTTCTGAGTCAAAAAGGTGTACTTGATTGATCTTAATATCTTTAACGGGTTTCGAGATATATCCCTTTAAACATCCAAAGCATAAAAAAACATAGTACATAATTAAATTAACAAAAAAAAAAAAAGTGACAATCCGAAATAACTTATATGACATAATCGGCTTAGTTTGATGTCTAGTATCTCCAGTTACTCTACGGCCCATAAGTTACCGGACACCCTGTATATATCTTCGGTTTAAAACGTTCTACGCCGTCTTCCGATTTCCAGTCGCCATTGTTCTCGGTCTTCCCAGAGATTCTCTGCCAAGTCTCTTAGTCTGATTTCTTTGTCTATTCCCTCTCTCCAGCTTTTCCGTGGTCTTCCTCTTCTTCGGCGGCCTTGTGGGCTCCATTCAAGTATCCGTTTGGTAATTCGTTCTTCGGACATTCTTTGTACGTGGCCATACCATTTAAGTTGTTTTAGAAGAAAAAGTAAAGATGTCATCTACGATGTCATGTGTTACACCCATGATTTCTTTGATTCTTTCGTTAGTATTTTTCTCTATTTTAGACTTGCCTGCTGCCCGTCTCCAGTAATTCATTTCCGTGACTCTAAGTTGTCTCTCGGTTCTATACTTAATTTGACATACCTCGCTGCCGTATGTGATAATACTCTTAATTAAGGTGTTGTTATTCTTTGTTTATTTAGTTTTGATATGTTTTTATCCCAGAGTATCCAGTTTATCATGGCTATGGCTCTTTTTCCTTGGATATTTCTCTCCCTAGTTGCTTTGTCGAGGGTTCCGTCATTTGTCATTTTTAGTCCTAGGTATGAGTAACTTTCACATTGTTTAATACGTTGGCCATCATTCAGAGTTAGATCTTGCTGTACGCCTCCAATACACATATACTCTGTCTTCTGCATGTTGACTTCTAGTCCCCACCTTTTGTACTTTAAATATAATTTTCTCAAATAAGAGAACTTAGACATTGGCCCTATTAAAATCAAGCCACAGACTTGTAAAAGTACGATGCCTAATATCTAACACTATAAAATATTAATTCGCAATATAACCAGTGGCGGCTCATCAGGTGAAGTAGGTGAAGGGGCTCTTTACCAAAAAAAATAAATAAAACCAGGAGGAAGTTTTTCAACAATATTAAATATTAATGTACCAATACAGCTATCATTTTAGACCTTAAAAAATAATTATGCTCGAATTAATAATGTTAATTTAATCCGAATGTAGCTATGCATAATATGGCCACGGTTAACTCCGATGGACAATAATTATAAAGACTCGTGCATTTTGGCGCGCCCCAGCCGACCGTGTCCGTTAGCTCAAAGCAAGTGAAGACCTATCGCCCAACATGGTTTTAATATTCACCGTTGCTATGGTTATGTGACGTCAGTCACGCAAGCAGCATATACCAATTTGCATTATGATGAAGGGCAATTTAAAAATAGATCAGTCGTATGCACCATTGTTTTAAACTTGAGGTATTTATTTTGAGGCTTCGCGAAACTTACGGTTATAGATATCGTTTTTACGTGATTTACTGTGTGATTAAAATGTTTTGTTTTTATTTTTCATTTAATTCAGTAGTGTACGTACTTACTTAGTTGTGTGTTTTAAAAATGAACCCACTTAATGACATAGTTTGTAATTTGTTAAAAACTCCATTTAATCGTTGGACAGATGAGGATAGAAGAGACGTTGTGCTGCACGGGGTTTTAGTCAATGTTTGTTTAAGTACCCGCACTATACCTAGCTCTTCACCATTTTAAAGATCGCGAGCCGCCACTGAATATAACGCTAATTCAGAAATAATAAAAAAATTGCAGAACAGTTTTTTCTACTCCTATGACATGTCAATTGTCACTTAAGGTAACAAGTCTGTGTTGTTCGTTAGGGTAGAAGTGAAAGTCTCATTTGACTCTCAACCTCAGCATTATAATAATATTGATATAAAGAGAGCGATTCTATCAATGACCCACGAATGCATAACAATATCGAAACTCAGCACGCACCGTCAACGATGTAATTTCTTTATGTTACTATATATTATTATATCTCATTAAATCCCTAAAAAAGTAATTCATTTGTCTTAGATTCGCCATGAAAGATCGGAAGTTGATTCGTAATTATTTAACGCTTAATATGCCCCACTATATTTTATTTCCGTTTTGATATATATGAAAGCGTAAGACGTTGTTTCTTGAATTAACGTAGAAATCGTCGGTCTCGGTTTTCGTAATCTGTGTTTTTTTCGTGGATTTTATTCTAAAAATGGCATTTAATAGAGTAAGTAAAAGCTTTTCTCTTTAACACATGTTCTCATAATTAAAGTCGGATTAGTTAAAGTCGTTATATGGCTTGTACGGGTGCTATTCAAATATCAAAACAAGAAAATCAAATTTTTTAAATTATCTTTTTATATTAATGTATTTTAAACACAAACTATGTAGTTTTTTCTTTTGATTAGTCTAGAAGTTATGTTGTTTTTGGTTTTGTTAGTATTTATTTGGCATATAAGATATTGTTTTAAATGTTTCGTTTAATAATATGTCGCCTACATGTCCTCAAAACTTAAGAAATCAGATTTTAACGATATTTTCGTACCATTCATTTTTCAGAAAGCAAATGTTTATTTATAAGTTTAACACTATTTAATTTAAACATATGGTGCCAATTTAATAGACAACCCCTATTTATTAAAAATAACAAATTCTAGAAGGCAGTAATTGTAACGTGTTTAACTTATTTATCATGTATTTGCCGAGTGACTCAGAATTAGAGTGTGAAAATACGCCATCTGAAATTATAAAAAATGTTAATAATACACTGAAAAATATACTACCAGAAAAAACAAATCGCGCTGTAGAGAGTGTCATGTATTAAACAACAAATGTTTATCGATAGCATTATAAAGAATAGAGCTCTAGCCTATAGATCTCAAGGTCACAGGTTCAAATCACATCAGGAGTATTTGACTTTTTTTTATAAAAACATTAAGTATATAATTTAAAGAATTATTTTCAATTGAAATCTTCTTTATTGGGTGGATTTTTTAAAATTTTTGTTTAATGCATCTTTCCTTAATTAAATTTAAAATTTAAATTAAAATCCAGGATTAGTTCTTCCTATAAGATATAAAATATGAAAAAATGAAAAAGGTAAACTATAAATAAGGGAAAAGCCTATTGACAAACTATGAAACCAGATATTAAGGGGACGATAATCCTAAGTATGCTAATTTCAACACTAGTGTTAATAATTTTTTTTCCTACGACCACCTACGAAAATGAGAAAAAAAGCACGGTTAACTTGGCTCGAAAGCGCCGAATATCACACGCGTGATGAAAGAAAATATTTCAACTCTAGAGTGGAAATACAAGGCACACTATTTAATTTAGGCATTATGATGCCAATTTGACAGACCACACCTATTTATTAAAAAGAACAAATTTTAGAAAGCAGTTTAGTTTATTTATCACGTATTTGTCGAGTGATTCAGAATTAGAGTGTGAAAATACGCCATCTAAAATTATAAAAAAGTTAAGAATATACTGGAAAATTTATTACCAGTGAAAACAAGCCCCGCTGAAGAAAATGTTATATATTAAACTTAAGCAGAAAATTTTTATGGGTCGCCATAGCCTAGAGACTAGAGCCATGACCTACGAATCGAAAGATCGCAGGTTCAAATCCCATCAGGAGCACTTGACTTTTTTTTATGAAAACATTAAATAATTTATAGAATTATTTTAAATTGAAATCTTCCTTGTTGGGTGAATTTTTTAAATTTATTTTTAATGCATCTTTCCTTGATTAAATAAAAAAAATCATTCAAAAAGGAAGATTTCAATTAAAAATAATTTTATAATTTATTTAATGTTTTTATAAAAAAAAGTCAAGTACTCCTGATGGAATTTGAACCTGTGACCTTTCGATCTATTAAATTGGCATCATATGTTTAAATTAAATAGTGTGCCTTGTATTTCCACTCTAGGGTTGAAATATTTTTTTTCAGCTCTAGAGTTGAAATATTTTTTTCACAAATCAAAGGTTTTTTTAATAATTCTTTGTGGTCGTAGGAAAAATAGTGTACATTACTCGTGTGAAAGTGATTATTCTAAAACTCGGAGAATTTCCGCACTCGGCTGACGCCTCGTGCTAAATATCTCCTCGTTTGAAAAGTATCACTTTCATCACTTGTTATGTAATATACTATTTCAGAGCTTGTATGAAAAAGTAACTTTTCCGTAATATATTTTTCTTTCAGAAAAAAATAGTTTTTTATATTCGTGCATCAAAAACAGCATGGATTAATATGTTATATAAAAAAAAAGTTGTGTAACATTACAATATAACAAATCAAAATACAAAGTTTTTTTTTGATTTTAGGTACTTTTAGGATTATTAATTATTATTATGGTAACAGTTAATGGCATTCCTATACCGGGGGGAGGAGGTCATGGTCAGTAAGTATTTTTTAAAAATTTACTGTATTTATATTGTTGTGTGAATGATGCATATATGGATAAAAGGGTTTAACTTCATTATTTCTACATATTTTCCTTATGAACTCCTGTCCTTATGAATCAGTCTGTATATATAGACCAGTGATTCCCAAACTTTCTCCTATTATACCTAAGATAATTTTTTTTCTGTGTCCTCAGACCCCCTTAAATTTACTTTAGGCTCATTGGGGGTGCGACTCCAGTTTGGAAATCACTGATAATAATAGCGGGACTCCTGTAATTGTGACGAATGTCTTTACAGGTGATTTCCTCTTAACATTGTTTACTTATTTCTATAAGTTTGTTGGAGGTGCTGATATGCTCAAGAGTGTCTAACAACGACACAGATGGCGCCCCGTGCCACATCTTACTGGTGTGTCCCACCAAGTGCTGCCTAAGTATAGCTTCGAGTTCCCTTTTCTTTTCGTCGGGTCCTAGCTCTACTGATGAGTCATGATATGACGAAACGCGTCTAGAGGTTGATCTGGCGAAACGAAAGGAAAAATCTTCTTCTTTAATCACTGATAAAGACTAACGTTCTTTCTATCTCAGCCAGGATTTTTGGGATGGGTGGGCACAAGAGGGCCTGATGATTTTTGGGATAAACACAAAACTCCCCTCTTGTCAAACGTTAAAAAAAAAGTCATCGAGCTCTTTATCTCTTATTACATTATTACATCCTTCTATAATACCACTCCTTTCTCATCAAAAATTTTATAGTCACATTCCCGTTCCCCCACAGAAATCCATTACAAAACCGAATCCCTTAATTTTGGGTGGGTACTAGGGTAGGCACCCATGTTTTAAAAGTGGGCTGGTGCCAACCCCCCCCCCCCCCCCCCCCCCCCCCCTTCCCCCCCTGGCGCCGCCGCTAGCTTTTGACCTTCCGAACTAATATATCACTTTAATAGGTCAAAAGCACATAATATACATACATATACACTATATTGCTAATACCATAATTCAATGATGACACCACTGTAAGCAGATAATCAGAGGCCGTTGAGTTTGCGCAGCTCGGAAATTTGCTTCTTGATGTAAACATTTGACAGGACCGACTTTCAAAATATTTTTACAAGCTTTTATTTAAATTCACTAGTTAGTTTGGGTGTGTACAGTTTATGGTCAAATAAAACTAAGTAACCAATATTTTACATACCTGAAATACCTTATTCCTGATATTGAACCGCGTAACACACGAATGAACGAAACAAAAGATATCGACTAATAAGAATACAATGGCAAGCCGGTTCTGTTCAAGAGACCTTGGGTTCTGTTTACGTTCTGTTAGAAATCGTGTGGGTTGCCTAATTTTTTCCCTACTGCGCAAGCGCGACGGCCCCCAACTCAGGTTATTTTGAATCGCACGATGGGTGTATTCTTGCCTCGTGCGGCTGCTTGTATTGGCAATATAGTGTATGTATATATGTGGTCAAAAGCTACTAAATGTTTCTTTTTAAATTCAGGTCCACATTTAAAACAATTAAATTGATGTAAACATCTAAAAAACGAAACGTCGTATCTCAAACTTAAAATTTTTTTCTTGAAAAGCATTAAGAAGTGCCTTAAGAAAGTGCTCTTGGTGGTTCAAAATAATCAGAATTTTGTCTTACAAAAAAAAATATAGATTTTTTCGTTTTTTCTCGAATACCTCCGTAGTCAACAGATTTTTTTAAATTTCTTAAATATTTAGCATTAGATAGAACAACTTTGCCTTTATTTAATGAAATCTGTATCTCTTTTAGTAATCGAGACAGAGTGCATTGAATTTGTAATACCCTGTATAGAGTAATTAAGTGTACAGATGTTTTAATATCACAAAATAAATAATACGAAAAATTTAATGCAAAAACTGGATAATTACAATAAAGTTCCAAAGGCAATACCGTTATCAGAAAAAAAAGTTATTTTAAAAAGAATTTAAATAAAATAATATTTAGAACTCAATTTAAAGTACAAAGCGATATTTTCAAAATTTTGCCTTTATAAAAATGGCAGGTTATATTTTTGGTTATATTTTTTGCACAACGCGTCCGATTACTAATAATAATTTTAAACAAACACTTCAACTCTTTATCCGATGAACTACCAATTTTTCCCATTTAATTCCAACTTAACTACCAAATAAGAGCCTGAATACCAATACTATATTACTGAGTTCCACGGCAATGAATTTTAAGTCTTTGCTAATTTTATCCTAAATTAAAGCATGGAATGACAGTTACCAATCAAAGACCATCAAACCTGTAAAGTGTTACAAATTTAAGCCCGTTTATTGTTCATAACGATTATAATAAAAATAATAAATTAAGTTATACATTTTTTTAATACAATTATTACGAAACACAATTAATCGCAAATTTCTTGAGAGTGAAAGTTATTTCCGAAATGCCTCAGCTTCTATCAAATTAGGTTCCTCGGGTAACAAACCGGCAAACAACATCTGGCAAACGTGAAATAATCTTCATAAACACGTACAATTTTTTTTTTGTTGCATTGTATTACTTGCTCATAAATTAAATATAATCGGTAATCGTTTAATAAGATCAGCTGGTATGCTTGAATAAGTACGGGTTATTTAATAACATCTTTAGGTAAGATATTCAATGTCGGTTACGATATCAAGTTTATTATAACCATAAAGTGATGAAATAAGAAAGATTTATTGATCTTTACTAAAATATACAAGGTGATCTCGAAAACCATAGAAGATACGGAAATGATTAACTTAGAAAAAAGTTGCGCCCTATAGATTCTGCAACATTGTGTTTCAAATTTAAAAAACTCCGAATCCTTCCGCAGATATTTGGGCACAGCCGAATTTTCGCGATTTCGTTTTTATTTTTTTCCGACTCTATTTAAAGAGATACATTTTTTCCGAGGCCCCCTTCCGTGCGCCAGATGCACTTAGGCCAGGTTTGGCCTATTGTGCTAACACTGCTAACTCTATTTGGTTCTTACACCCACTCCGTGATCCCAGTTCTTGCACTAGTTGGTGTAGGTCAACTGGGGAGAGGGTAAGAATATGCTCTGGTTCCAGTTTTGGTTGCCCACACTCTTAAAAATAACATTGTATGGATTACTAAAATTTGGTTCTGACAACTATTTATTTTCGTGAAATCGGACTCAACCCAAAAATTAGTTTGTATAACCAGAAAAAATTGTCATTATTGACTGTTGAACTAATTAATAACATTAACCAACCCAATCTACAAATTTTAGTTGTCACAACGAAATTTTATATACAGATAACTAAATTTATATGGTACTCCCGCTTTTAAAAATAATTGTCACAACTAATGTGTAAATATGGAAAATTGAATTTTTTTTTTCAAGGAAATATTGTTTTTGTTAATGATGCAATCTACAAATATTGCCAAAGCAATCATTTATTTGGGCCAAACTTGAAATTTTTATAGAGTAACAATTACGTATGTAGTCACAACATTGTGTTTATTATCTTTTTTCTGTACTTTCTAATTGTAAGAAAGAAGTTGAATCATAAATAAGTAAGAATTTTATATTTTTGTCATAGAAGTTGCACATTAGAAAGTTTGAATGAACTGCTTATAACGCATGGCAAAATTAGCAAGTTGATTTGATAGACATTACTTTAAAAAAAGTATGTTTCATTTCTAAAAAAAAATGTCATAATATGTAATTTATACTTAGTAACGAAAATTATTCCTTCCTAGATCCCCATTTAAATAAAAAAATGCGTTGGTATTACTACTCTATTAGGTATGCGTAAACTAATCGGAATAAATTATCAGTTATGGTTTCTTTAAAAAAAATATTTTCAATGTCCTTGTTCTCTCATGTTCTTTATAATACATACTTATGCAATACAAAACAGAAACACTAGATTTTTAACTTATTTTACTCAACCTTTTGGGTTGTTCAATTGCTTATAGAACTGAATTGTCCTTATTTAAATTTTCTTATCTGCAACTGCGATTATTAAAAAACAAAAAATATCCCTTGTAGTTTCTATTTAAAATATACAGCTAAACGAAATTTTTTGCACTTGGTCAAATAAAAAAGTCATCAATATGACGTTCTTTTATAGAAATGGAACATAGAACAAAAAAAAATATTTTTAAGTTATTTCGCATTGGGTCACCTTGCCATGCTTTATAAAAATCCCATTTAAACTTTCTAATGTACAACTGCAATGATAAAAAGTAAAATGTTTACTTACTTATGATTTAACTTCCTTCTGCCAATAAGAACGTACACAAAAAAGACAATAAACACAAATAAATTACACCAAATATTGTCACATCCATTTTCCACGCGGGCACGGCCATGAAAATGGCTAATTATTGCCTTAAAAACACGAAAAAATGGACACGGAACCGCAAAAGCACCCCAACATAAACATAACCTCCTGACAGTCCTGGCTAGAATGATGTCACATGTCACCCACCGGGCAAGGGCGTCAAGTCTCTGTTCGTTAGTTATAAATATGAAGAATAATATTACTTAAAAAGAAAAACCCTTCAATGCTTCATATTATAGTATTCTTCTAACTTTAACTTTTAAATAATTTTAAACTTTCCCAATAGAGGTCACCAAAATGTACAATGCTTTTGTTTGTGTAAGTGGTGACAGGGAATTTTTAATGTTTTATTTTTCTTTCTTTTTAACATTTGCTATGAATTTTGGGGTTGAATTGTATTTCACTTTGCTGTGGTATTTACCCTTTTTATCTTATTGAACCTAGATTGAGCTCTTCCCGTCATGTTATTATTTAATATATTCCTTCAAATTACCCGCTAAAATATATGTCATTTCCCCACCTTGAAGATCTGTGTCAAGTGACGAATCACTGGTTCAAGTTCAAGTTCAAATTCTTTTCCGTTTTGACCTCGTGCCTAATACAAGGTTCAAAAGTACTCCGACTCTCCAGTCTTTTTTAGTTCCTTTTTTAAAAGTTTAATTTTGGTTATGTTAAAATTAACGACCACTGGGGTTCCAGCCCTTTCGGGCTTGTTCCCCTAAATAAAAATTTTCTTTAAAAATTTTTTAAAAATTTTTTAAAAATTTTATTCTTTATTTTTCGGCTATGAACTAAGGTAAGTCCCCGTTTTTGTGCATATAAAAGAGATTTTACTAGTGAATTATTAAAATAATCATTTCAATGTATTTTATTCAACAATTTCTTTTATTCTTTACAGATTCTACATCAGTTCTATGCCTTTTACTTTTCTTAACTAAAATATTTTATTTTTCCCTTAAAAAGAGGGCTAAATTAATAAATTTTCTTTCTCTCCACGGTTCCCGTGATGAGGGTTCTTGACCTGTGAGTCTCCATTTTCACATTTCTTAAAAAAATTTTTTTTTCTCTTTGCCCAAACGGGCCTCTTCTTACCACTGTTACCTGTTGCCCATGGTCAGTGTTAAGACTTAAATATGTCAATTTTCTTTTAATCACTATCCCATTTTTAAACATTTAATCTTCCATGGCTCGATGAGAGCTCCATCGAGGTTCACTATCACTCACCATTTACGTCTGTTCCTTTCTATGAATTTTTCTCTTTATATTTTGTTCCTGATGATGGGTGTTGCTACACCCGAAATATGTAGAACATCTACCCACTTCTAACTTTTTGTTTAATAAACCAGTGGAGAAAGACTTTATGTTTTTTATTTTATTTCTATAAATTAACTCCACTTTAAGAATGGACTACTTCTTCAAAATTAAAAAGAAAAGTTGGTTCTGGTAACTAACTGGAATGTATCTTAATCAAAATTAACAAACTGATAGGGACTACAAATTCATAATGTGTTATTACAACAAGCTTAATTGATAAATACAAGTTTGTAGGAACCTTGATGTAACATTTAAATAAGATATATACCGAGTAAAATTCAGCTAAACAAAATATTTTATTTCTGCCAACTAATATGAAAATAAGATATTTTATTTGTTCTGATAGCATCATTTGTTGTTAAATATAACCAAGAAAAAAATCTTTTTTGTTTTCCTAACCAAAAATAGTTATTTTTGGTAACATAAACACGAGAACAAATAAAAATTAGTACCAAATACCAAGTCATTTTTAGGAGGGCAAGCATTTGTTGTCTCTTCCAATCCAGTGACTCGCAATAGCAAACTATGTGCTGTACAGTTTCCTTGTCTTGTCCGCATAATCTGCAGTCAAGGTCTCCATTGTACAGTTGCATTCTGTGCAGATGGTTCTTAAAAGCCATGTTTCCTATCAGAATTCTCCTGTAATGGTTCTCAGCTGGTTCCTGTTGATTTGAAGCAACTGTTTTGTAAGTCTTGGGTCTAAATCCCCAATAAAGCTTTTGCTGTGGTGTAATCCCTGTTTTCCTACGACCACCTATGAAAATGAGAAAAAAACCACGGTTAACTTGGCTCGAAAGCGCCGAATATCACACGCGTGTTGAAAGAAAATATTTCAACTCTAGAGTGGAAATACAAGGCACACTATTTAATTTAGGCATATGATGCCAATTTGACAGACCACACCTATTTATTAAAAAGAACAAATTTTAGAAAGCAGTTTAGTTTATTTATCACGTATTTGTTGAGTGATTTAGAATTAGAGTGTGAAAATACGCCATCTGAAATTATAAAAAAGTTAAGAATATACTGGAAAATTTACTACCAGTCAAAACAAGACCCGCTGAAGAAAATGTCATATATTAAACTTAAGCAGAAAATGTTTATGGGTCGCTATAGCCTAGAGACTAAAGCCATGACCTGCGAATCGGAAGATCACAGGTTCAAATCCCATCAGGACCACTTTACTTTTTTTTATGAAAACATTAAATAATTTATAGAATTATTTTGAATTGAAATCTTCCTTGTTGGGTGAATTTTTTAAATTTATTTTTAATGCATCTTTCCTTGATTAAATAAAAAAAAATCATTCAAGAAGGAAGATTTCAATTCAAAATAATTTTATAATTTATTTAATGTTTTTATAAAAAAAGCCAAGTACTCCTGATGGAATTTGAACCTGTGACCTTTCGATCTATTAAATTGGCATCATATGTTTAAATTAAATAGTGTGCCTTGTATTTCCACTCTAGAGTTGAAATATTTTTTTTTCAGCTCTAGAGTTGAAATATTTTTTTCACAAATCAAAGGTTTTTTTAATAATTCTTTGTGGTCGTAGGAAAAATAGTGTACATTACTCGTGTGAAAGTGATTATTCTTAAACTCGGAGAATTTCCGCACTCGGCTGACGCCTCGTGCTAAATATCTCCTCGTTTGAAAAGTATCACTTTCATCACTTGTTATGTAATATACTATTGTTGCTCCAGCGGATTTTGTGTTCACTCCTAATCCATCGCTTTATGGCATCTCGTACTATGCACCTTGGTGCTCCGAGCAGCGCCGGCCCCAGGATAGGGCGATCCGGGTGGCCGCCCGGAGTGCAATGATTTAGGGGCGCCAAAATCATGGAAAATGAAAATAAACTGTTAAAAAAATTAAGTTACAGGCTTTTATAAAATGCACTAAAAAGTAAAGAATATTTTTTTATCATTCTGATATCATATCAATAAATTATATTTCATAATATTGCATTGTCATCGGACCCTTGTAAGTATACCAAATTTCATTGAAATCTGTTCACGGGAATTTTCTCAAAATCGCGTTGCAAGATTTGACTGATGGTTGACAAGATTAAGAGGCGGCAGGCGGAATTTATCATTTTTATTTCTAAGCCAATAATTCAAATAATATAATATATTTAAACATTAAGGCAAAATCTAGTTGGATTCAATTCAACATGACAAAAAAGGAAACCCCTGTTGAAGTTCTCAAGTTTATCGCTACACTTAAATTCGCACCAAACCTCAGCATAGCATTAAAAATCCTACTTACATTGCCAGTTACTGTGGCTTCAGGAGAAAGAAGCTTTTCAAAACTAAAAATAATAAAAAAATTATCTCATAGCGATGCAGACGCAAAATCGTCTCAATGGATTGGCAATGATAGCTATAGAACACCAAATTAGTGACAAATTAGACTTGAAATTACTGGTTCGTGAGTTTGTTGGTTAGTACCTAGTATTTATTTATAATATGGGATATTAGTTTAGTAAGCATTACTACATTTTAATTTTTGTTATTTGGCCTTAAGTGCTAAATTGCTTATCTTGTTATCTGTTGATTGAGTTTTTAATAAAACGTTTTTTTTATTTATTTTTTCAATGTGCGCAAAATTAAGGTTTAGGGCCGGCCCTGCTCCTAGTTCTGGTTCTGGACCAATGAATGTGTTTTCGGAGCCTTTTCTCGCGAGTTTATCGGCTTTTTCGTTTCCTGTAATACCTTCGTGTCCTGGTACCCACTGCAGTATTACTTTGTTTACTTTTGCCAGGGCCTTGACATTCCCATACCAGTCTTGAAGTCATCTTATTGTATATTAGCGATCTAAGGGCTGCTTGACTGTCAGAATACAAGTTGGTGAAATTAGATTGTTAATCCGTCGTTTTGTTTTTCCAAAACCTTCATCAACTTTGCATTTTCATTTAATTTTAATATTTTTATATTCCCCTCCTCATTTATAATTCAACGATGTATCACACGTTTCGGACTTAAAATCCCATCATCAATAAGAATGGTAATGGAAGGTGTGATAGGTCATTAAATTATAAAGCATTAGGGAAATTTAAAGTTGATGATGGTTTTGAAAAAAACGAAACTTCGGATTAAAAATCTAATTACATCAACTTGTAGAGAAGAAAAAATGGTAATAAGTATGCAAACTTTATTTTAACATATCTCTTCAAATAGAGTCAGAAAAAAATAAAAATAAAATCGCAAAAATTTGGTTTTGCCCAAATCTTCGAAAGGATTCAGAGTTTTTAAATTTGAAAGTGCAATGTTACAGAAATTACTAGGGCGCACTCTTTTTCTAATTTAACAATCTCGGTATCTTATATGGTATATACAGGGTGTCCCGAAATTAGGTGACAATATTTTAAGGGTATAAAGTACAAAAATAGAACTAAAATCCTTGATTAATATACCTTCAAAAACGCTTCGTTATGGGGCTAGAGCCCCCCGAATGGAAGCTATGATAAGCGGTTTTTTCACAATATCTCAGAAACTGATTGAAGTATTAAAAGAAAATTTGATACATGTTTTACCCATGACAAGACGCAATAAACGCTTTGTTTAGCTTAGGTGTATTTCTTCCAGTGGCGTCCCACTGGGTAGGTGCTGAGGAGAATATTGCCCTAACTTTTTTATTTGTAAGATTTTTTAACGCCAGGTGCAATTTTTAAAAGCACTAAAGTCTTCTAGTGAAAAAAGATACTCCTGCTTCATTTTGGTAGGATTTACCATTTTTCAGTAAAATCGATTTAATAATTTTCGGTTTTTTACAAGCCAAGGTGTTTTTTTGCATATCTCAGCAAACACTTGATATTAAAACATGAAATTTATTAGAAGTTCTACTAGCGACAAGGCATATTTATTAAAGGATGTAACATTAAAATATGTTTCCAGTGGCGTCGCACGGGGTGGAGCCTAAAGTAAATATTACAATTTTTTTTTAATTTGAGGGGCTTTCATACTTTTAATGTAATTTTTTTAAATTTTTAAATTTTTTGTTTTTTGAAGGTATATTAATAGAGGATTTTAGTCCTATTTTTGGATGTACTTTATCCCCTTAAAATATTGTTACCTAATTTCGGGACACCCTGTATATAGAAATAACTTCGTATGAACCTAGTTACCTTGGAGAAGAATATAGAAATAATAATTGAATGTTCTTAAAACCAATTTCCGCAGAGTCATCTTAATGTTATGATTCTCTTGGATGTCGATACTACACTTTTATTTAAAAAATTGTTACTTTTATGTATATAATCACTGGGTGTAACAAACAAACAAATAATATAGTCACTAAAGCTGTAATGTTGCAATTGAAATAGCAAAGGGTCGGAATGCGAGGGCAAGGATAAGCAACATAAGAATCCCCTAAACTGTTGCGAACGAGCGGAAATTTTTGCGAGCTCTCTACTCTACTGTGTTAGCTTGGTGTTATTAAATTGGGATGCAAATTACCTACGGAACAGTATCGCGCTGCGGACAACGATTAATATAGAACGTTCATTTTTAAAATAAAGGTTTGCATTGCATTATAAGGTATTTTCACAAGAATTTTGGGCAATATTACATGTCAATGAGAACAACTTTTTATTTTGCATTTTTAATTTATATAGGTACTATAAAAAAAAAACGGGCACGCCTATGGTTTTAATACAAATGTTTTAGCTTTAAATTAATCACTATATTTTTTTTTAGTGTACGTCATAGGATCCATGTTCCGCAACAAATCAAGACTGTATACCACACAAAAATAATTAAAGTACCCGAACATCACCACCATTTCCATGAAAAGGAGAAGATTATCATACAAAAGGAAGAGAAAAAGGAACATCACGAATATCCCCCATTCCTGGAAGATGAAGAACATGACTGGCAAGGTCAGGAAAGTTCCAACGTTTACAAGAAGAAAAGATACATTGGTCCGTCGCACCGGCCCAGAAGTAAGCCAAAAGTAACTAAGAAAAGACGAATAGTACGTCCGTCATACTCGCATCACAAAAAACGCGAGGCGGAATAATGATATGGAATTTTGGAAATTCATAACTATCGAGCACGTATATTTGTGCATATCGGGATTCTTATTGTCACTGGGCTCTTTCACTATAATCGAATTTATTATATTCAGCACTAACATCCTGAACTTGAACCTTCTGAAAATATATCTCAATAATAAAAATCTTTCTAAATTATCACAAACCTTTTCTAGAAACAATTAAAAACATGGCGGGAAAGCTGCAAGCTTAAAAACATCAGGCGAGAAGGCATGTACGGCATCCTATTAACTTATTTGCGAGTCGTGCGACCGATTATATTGTTATCTTTGTTCCTAGAGATTAGTCTTAGGTCGGAGCAACGACGAGAAAGCAAAGATAGACCCCGCATTCCCCTTTATCAAAACAAATTAACAAGAACCATGAATGAAACCATATTAAAATAGTAGGACATTTTTACGAGCGTATAAAACACTGTTGCGAAATAATTAAAAGATTTTCATATTGTGGGTTTTATTTGGGCTCAAATAGGTATATTCTTTTTCGTCGATGAATTCAACCAGTGGTGGAACTAATAAACTTATGACCGACAACTGGTGACATGACGTCATCAACCGGTTGGTGAATTATTTTACGATCTCTCTCTCGTTGACGTTATTAGAAATCACCAGAAATCCACCATGAATAAGAGAACATGACTTGTCTAACCGGTCATACAATGGGCAATTTAAAAACACGATTCGGCTCAACCGGTGCCACCGGTGGACCCGCCGGTGAAAAAAAAATATACCTAATTAAACACATCATCGGATTGCTTAAAACATATTCTAACCTCAAACTAGTCAAAATACTAATAACGACGAACATTTCAAGAAAATTTGTCATAGAATGACAGCTAAGAGAGCTTCTGTGACTGCCACCAGAGGTGGTATTCTCGTATTCCTAATAATTTATCACATTTTCATGAAGTACCTATTTACATAAATCGACCTGAATCCACGCAGCGAATTAAAAATTTCACATACACAGGTATTGAGTTCAAATATGCAAAGTTGATATTTTGTAATTGTATAAAACGCAACAGAATCGAACTTTTAACGTGATTGTCAGTTTTACGTAACTTAACCTAACTTTTGAGCTGAACTACTGTAGAAATTAATTATAAAATAGTTATTTTGTCAAAACGATTTTAGTATACGACATAGTCATCTATTCTCCATGAATTCGAGAAGTAAATATATATTTTATAATTGCCTTTAACATACAGTCAACGAACAGTCATAACAATTTTATTTTTCGGATCGATCGTACAAAACTTAGCAACGTTTGCCTCCTAGCGGTAGCCAGTGAAAATAAGGAAATTAAAAAAAATGACAGATTTGGGATAAAAAAAACAATAAATTATTTATTTCCGGCTTTATTAAATAAAAAGTGGTGAGAGTTTAGTTTTTGAAAGTTTTGTGGGTTAATTATAATAAAAACAATATGGTGAGACAGACAGTGTCAGGTTTGAGAAATAACCGATTGAGTGCCTGAATTTCATAGTAGTCTACCACATGCTATCGTCCTCTTTTAAACAGTGAGTTGTAGACTCGGCGTAAAAGTAATTTTATAGGGTCTATCTTTGCTTTCTCGTCGTTGGGTCGGAGCATGTTATTATTAGCGAGCCTATTTTGTTTATTTATTTTCTCAGTAAATAATTAAAGAATTTAAAAACTGAAATCGTAGAAAAAATAATTTTTCGTGCTCTATACGATAAGGTCAAAATTTAGTGAAAAAGCCCATTGGACAGTTGGCTGGTCACCAATTATAGGTATCTACATCAAAAAATAATATATTAATTATTGACATTAGTTGAAAATTGTGTAATTTTAATTTTTACATCTTTAATTTTGCCAGTGAGTAGTAGACATTGAATAAAGAGATTAAAAGTAAGTAGTAGACATTGAATAAAGAGATTAAAAGGGGGGAATTTACTGTTTCTGAGTATGCCACTGATTTGGCGGAAATAAGTCAGCCATACTGAAATACCATCCTGATCTCTAGGAGGTTATTAAAATACTACTCCGTTTTAGTCTTTTTGTTTAAAAGTAGTAGATAGCTTTTGATCCTATCGGATCGTCGTATTATCAGACGAGCTATCCAGCCTGTGATTATGACAAAAAGTAAAAGAATTAGAAGCATCCAACATGTACCAGAATTTTTTTTATTCATAGGCACGTCTGGTAGTTTTTAATTTTTCTTTTGAGTGAGTTTAACTTCTCCATATTTAGAACTTGAACTTTCACCTGCTACTAAATTTACACTGACCCTTTTAGAAGTCACTTCTGCTGGCTCTTCTTATCTCCTATTAGAAGTTTATTCAGTTGTCCTAAAAATATTAACAGTAGTATAGTTTCATGAATAAAATAGTAGAGGCAAAATCTGGGTGGTCAACGATGTATTTTGTATAAACGAGTATAGACTGATAAATTTAAGTTAATTGTTTGGTATATTGTTAATAAAACCTTTGTTTTTATCAAATATATGATAATTGTTTTATTGAATGATGTCGATAGAATAAATTGTCGGTTCGATTTCAATATACTGTCAGAGTATATTTTAATTATTATCCTTTTAGCTAAATGTTTGGCCTAGTATACTGATGGGTTAAAAATGGCTCACGAAGTAGGCACATATATTTTCAGGGAAAGATTTACAATTAAGGCTTTCACACACTGGCGCGAATTAATTCGCCTTGAAAACGAAGCGAACATTTCGCGACATAGACGATAACAAAATTCGTCTCTCCTATCACATTTGCGCGAATATTTCGCGACATAGGCAGTGTACGTGTCCCCATTTGCGCGAGAAAAAAAAAGATTTTTTTGCTCTCTTGATATTTGCAACCAACCGAGTTTGAGAAAAACATAGGAACAGCATTTAACAATATACAAAAAGACCCAAGACGTGCCACCAATATTGCGTTAGCTACTCGAGAAAAATTTGTTAATTACTTTAATCCAAATAATCAATGATATTACACAGTATAGCTATCATCGCATTTAGATATTACGACATAATGAGAAGAAGTAAGAATTAATTCAAATATACAATAACATACGTAGGTATATGAAAAAATATATTTTTTTTTAATGTAAGAATTAGTATTAGTATGTATCTCTCGCCCAATTTCATCCCAGAACTTTGTTCTTATATTTTTGTAATCTTCATGGTGTAAATCGTATAAAATCGGATATTTCTTCACAAACTCTATTAACATTTCAGTTGGAGCCATCTTTGATTCGCAACGAAAGCGACAGAAAACGCGGCTGGTCGCGAAAGAAATAAATTCGCTAGAGTTTCGTTGTCGTCAAGCGAAATTTTCGCGTCGGTTTGTTGCTCCTCGTTATACGCCGAAGACTTTAAGTTGACGAATATTTCGCCGTCGCACCGAATTATTCGCGCCAGTGTGTTCAAGCCTTTAACATCAACATCCCCTGGGGAGCTACCCTACAGTATATCAAGCGGGAGTTCATGCAATACAAGTACGTGTAAAACCAACACATTCTTTCAGCCAGCTAAACTGCCGATAAGGCTTTAAACTCCAATCGATTTGCAATATAAATTATAATGGAATCTGAACGACCTAATAATCAAGAACAACAAAGTTAGTACTCTTATGGGTACGTCTATGAAGTGTTACCATTGGATCTAGTAAATATGCGTGGTTCGCATTCGATAGAGGCGATCCGTGTTCGATTTCTGGGCGGCGTCTTATAAAAGGTACACTCTTAAAAAACCCATGGTATGGATTACTAAAATTTGGTTCTGACAACTATTTATTTTCGTGAAATCGGACTCAATCCAAAAATTAGTTGTTGTTGAAGTTGAATTTGAATCATAAACAAGTAAATATTTTATATTTTTGTCCTTGCAGTTGCACATTAGAAAGTTTGAATGAACTGCTTATAACGCATTGCAAAATTAGCAAGTTGATTTGATAGGAATAACTTTTAAATGAGTCTCTTTCATTTCTAAATAAAATGTAATTATGTAATCTATACTTATTAACGAAAAATATTCCTTCTTAGGTCCCCATTTAAAAAAAAATGCCTTGGTAGTACTACTCTATTAGGTATGCCTAAACTAATTGGAATAAATTATCAGGGATATTATGGTTTGTTTAAAAAAAATTATTTCCAATGTCCTGGTTCTCTCATGTCTTTTATAATACATATTTATGCAATACAAAACAGAAACACTAGATTTTTAACTTATTTTACTCAACCTTTTGGGTTTGTTCAATTGCTTATAGAACTAAATTGTTCTTATTTAAATTTTCTTATCTGCAACTGCGATTATTAAAAAACAAAAAATATCCCCTGGACTTTTTATTTAAAATATAAATTTGTTATACTTGGTCAGATTAAAAAGTTATCAATATCACGTTCTTTTATAAAAATGGAACATACAACAAAAACAAAACAAAAAAAATATTTTTAAGTTATTTCTCATCGGGTCACCTTGCCATGCTTTATAAAAATCTCATTTAAACTTTCTAATGTACAACTGCAATGATAAAAAATAAAATTTTTACTTACTTATGATTTAACTTCCTTCTGCCAATAAGAACGTACACAAGAAAGACAATAAACACAAATAAATTACACCAAAAAATATTGTCACATCCATTGTCCACACGGCCATGAAAATGGCCAATTATTGCCTTAAAAACACGAAAAGATGAACATGGAAGCGCAAAAGCACCCCAACATAATCATAACTTCCTGATAGTCCGGGCAAAAATGATGTCACCCAATGGTCAAGGGCGTCAAGTCTCTGTTGTAAAGTGCGTACAGCGATGCCGTAAGTTATAAATATGAAGAATAGTATTACTTGAAAAGAAAAGTTAGTTCTGGTAACTAAGAATGTCTTAATCAAAATTAACAAAATGATAGGGACAAAATTTCATAATGAGTTATTACAACTTGCTTAATTGATAAATACAAGTTTGTAGGAACCTTGATGTAACATTTAAATAAGATATATACAGAGTAAAATTCAGCTAAACAAAATATTTTATTTCTGTCAACTAATATGAAAACAAGATATTTTTTTTGTTCTGATGGCATCATTTTTGATAAATATAACCAAGAAAAAAATCTTTTTTGTTTTCCTAACTAAAAATAGTTATTTTTGGTAACGTAAACACGAGAACAAACAAAAATTAGTACCAAATACCAAGTCATTTTTAAGAGTGTAGACCCAAGAGTCTAAGAATTTAAAATGAAGTGTCTTCAGTGGGTCGACTCTCGAATAGGATTTATTGGGGGGTATTGGGGACTGACGAATATACTAGGGCATACGCGTGGTTTGGATCCCATGTGAAAAACTGTAGATTTCGTCGTACGTACTTCGGCTTAACGGTTTAATGTAAAATATATTTAATAATTGTTCCGCAACATCGTCAATTCCAATAAAAACCCAATTGCTTAAGTTAAGATTGGGTTGAACGGCAGTAGAGTTTTGGACTTGCATTGTCTTTATTTGTTTAGAATCACTACGTTTCAACTGGTAAGAATTTCCAGCCGTCTTTAGGTCAGTATTACCTGAAGACGACTGGATATGCTTAATAGTTGAAACGTAGTGATTCTATCTAGAGATACTAAAAAATCTTCCTACAACCCCGCTGTGATTTTATTATCTGAATGTTGTTGTCAATAATACTTATCGTGTAGAGTCGCCAAAATTCATTATTTAGAAAAAAATACACTAAAGAGTTGATTTAAAATTAAAGAAAAGTTGAGATTTCAACAGGCAGTAAAGATAGTAACCTGTTTCGCAGAACCCAAAATAGGAAAAAAACTAAACAAATCAATCGTATATTTTATCGAATCTGTTTATTTTTTTTGTAATAAATGCCAACAAAAATTAAATAAATAAAACTATTATTTCTATTCGTCGGCTGTTTTTTTTTATACTATACTTCACCATTTAATCAGAAAATATATTATTAGCAATATTTATTATATAATACGGAAATAAAAAATGACAATTTTGACATAAAGAAAAATAAATTATTTATTTCCAGCTTTATTAAAAAAAAGGTGGTGGGCGTTTAGTGTTGAAGAGTTTTGTGGGTTTATGAAAAACAATATGGTGAGACAGTGTCACGTTTACAAAATAACCGATTCAGTGCTTGGATTTCATAGTAGTCTACACATGCTATCGCCCTCTTATAAACAGTGAAATGTAGGCTAGGCGCAAAAGTAATTTTTTTATGAATGAGATGCGGGGTCTATCTTGGCTTTCTTGTCGTCGCAGGTACCTCTATTCAAAATTCTTATTGACAATAATTAAATAATTCTATAGTAATATAATATAAAGTAACTAAATCAACGGAGCCCAGGGAGTAGGTAACATTCCAGTAACTTTATTATGGTGTAATTTACAATTGTGTCTGGCTAAAGAAAAACAAAGTCAAGTATTTCATCAACCAACGACAGATTAGCAGGCAGCCTCCAACAGCCGGCACCCAAATTAATTATATTTGTCACTCAATGACAATATCATAATTTAAACCTTATTTTCCGAAAATCGATCGGAAATATTGACATTCCTAATAACATTTCTGAAAGAAAAAGTCAATATTTCCTTACACTTAGTCGTTGCTAGGCAACGGAAAATAACTGTTAGGAAATATTTATTATTGTATTGTAAGAAATAGTTATTTATGTACGAAGACAGTAAGGTGATTATTTATCGGACGAGTCTGAAATTATGAGATGAGCAAGCGAAGCGAGCGAGGCAAATAACAGGCGAGTCGATAAAGACACTTTACTGACGTGGTGCATACAAAATTTTATCGCCAACCGTTCATCATCGTTTTATGTAAGGCAGACCGCTCTAAGAAAATAGATGTTTTTTCCCCATGTTAAATTAATAGAAAAGACGAGCTGTAGACCTATTTTAGAATCGGGTCTGCGTAAAATATTTAATAGTTCTTGCCTTATATTTGGTCAAAATGTAAAGTAGAAGTTTCATACTACCTATACCATCCCATATTCAAGCTCGAAAGGTTAAAATAGCTTTACAATTCGACGACAAAAAAACCCATTTTGGCCTAAATTTGACACATCAAAAAATTTTGGCCGACCACGTGCGTATTCCAAAGCACCCCTCAAAAAATTTGACAAACTATGAGAAATGGCAGCGTAATACTTTATATGCCGCATATGCGGCAGATAAAGTATTTTATTTTACAATAAAATAAAGTGTTCGTTTACTGCCGGAAATCACTCTGATAATGTACGGCTTTACTGTCGGTTGGCGATAAATATTATTTCTGTACGGCTACTTGTAAATTAAAATGTGTTAAGCTTAACAATTAAATATTACTGTGTTTCCATTGTTACAACACAAATATTTAATGGCATCCTTTATTTGTGAACAGTTAGTAATATTTATTTCAAAACTTTAACAAGTTGATTGTAATAAGTTATGTCCTTTGAATAATTTTCGATTTACGGAAAAATAGTATGTATAGGTACCTCGTAAAAAAAGCCGGCTTGCGCCTCGACATACAATCTTTATGGTCGTCCAGGAATGGGCAGCTTTTCCTACTAGGTATATAATGTAGATACTATTTTTTATATCTTTTTTTTTGTAAGTATTTTCTAAAAAAGTCGTATGTGAACATGCCTAATTTAGGAAAATAAATAATTGGAATAAGTTTTATTAGAAAAATTATACCGGATTAGTAAAAAGTACCGGAACGCATTAATATCTATAAAATCGTCTAAGCTACACTTTGTAGTTATAAACCACGATAAAGGTCCTGCAATATAACGGGATTCATTAAGGATGACGAGCGGCCATATTTCGGAAACTACTGGGCATAGAAATTCAGGAAAAAAAAATAACTAAAGTGGCCATGAGAAAATCCTGGAAATTATTTTTAAATTCCGCATTTTGCCGCAAGAGGGCGTAATTGAAAAGTAAATTATAAAAGTTTACATATCTCCGAAAATTCCACATTAAGGTATATCTTTGATAACACCATTAAAAAGCTTGGGCAATTAGTCATCATTTTGGTCCTATGCTCATTGGCGTATCGACTTTAATAAGAGGGGGAGGGGGAGGGGAGATGTTGAAAGTGTAATCAGTTAAATCGCTGTATACGGGCGGGGTGGTCATTTTCAACAATTTTTATAAAACAAAATTTTTCATTATCAATGTTAATAAAAATAATAAATACTAGAGCTAATTTAATTTAATTATTTTTATTAAGAACGGTATGCCTGAGGAGAAAAACGCAACAGACCATTTTTATGCAGAATTGACAAGGTTAATCCGAAATAATATCCACATGGAAAAATATCAGTGGCGTAGGTACCACTTTTTTTCTAAAAAATATTCTTTATTTAAAATTTTTAAAATTATTCTATTCGCGATAACGCTGAAACGAACGGAGATAACGAGCGGCGGTTTCAATATTTTTTCTAGCAAATTTCATCTACCTTTCGATTATGCTATCATAATTATATCGTATGATTTATTTTTTCGGAGTAAAATCAAAAAATGTGTTATTATTACAAATTGCGCCCTCTAGCATTTTTTTTGAGAACTATTATGGACAACTAAATACGATTGGTGAAAGTGCATACATTTCTCTTCCAAACAGTCTTTAGTTTGCTAAAATCGGATAAGTCGATTATAAGATACAGCGATTTAACTCATTACACTTTCAACAGCTTCCCCCCTCTTATTAAAGTTGGTACGCCAATAAGCATAAGACCAAAATAATGCGTAATAGTCCATGCTTTTTAATGGTGTTATCAAAGATATACCTTAATGTGAAATTTTCGGAGATATGCAAACTTTTATAACTTACTTTTCAATTGCGGCAAACTGCGGAACTTAAAAATTATTTCCAGGATTTTCTCATGGCCACTTTAGTTATAATTTCTATGCCCAGTAGTTTCCGAGATATGGCCGCTCGTCACCCTTAATGAATCACCCGGTACAAAAAATTAAATACCTATTCTAACATGTTGTCTGACCGACTAGTACTTTCTGTGTCAAATATTAAAAAAATACGAGCAACATGCAATATTAGGTACACGTAAGGAAATACGTACGGTACGTAGAAAGAAAGTGCAGTTTAATTAATGGTACAAAACTGGCTGCATAAAACTGAACAAAAAAGTGGTTTACCAGTGGCATAGCAATGTAAACAGTAAATAAAAATAATAAAAATCTCTGTGGGGTTCCCTAAAAATAAATAGTCATGTTGTCTGTAACAGGAAAGAACAGTGACATTTCGACAGATAACGAGATTTGAAATCAAAAAATATCATTGGTCGATTTCCCTGTAAGGTCCATCCATAATACGATTTCGTGTGCATGTGTGTGCAACTCAGTATGTAGCTATTAATGGAGCAAGGTCGGTCTGCTTGGATGTGACCTCTGGAGTTCCGCAGGGTTCACACTTGGGTCCCCTGCTTTTTGTATTATTTTTGTATGACATAGAGACTTGTTTTCTGGACTCGAACAGTGTGTATTCCTTATATGCTGACGACCTTAAGATTTCAACTATCATTAATTCGCCTTTGGATTTAGTGAAACTGCAGGGGGACATTAACAGATTTTTTGAATACTGCACACTGAATCGTCTGCATCTAAATGTTGATAAGTGTCACTACATTGTTTTTTCCAAGTTGGACCTCTCAAGAAATCCAAATATAGATTTGAGCTTAAATAATACACAATTAAAATGTGTTAATGTGGTTAAAGATTTGGGTGTTACCTTGGACTCCAAACTGTTGTTCGAGTCTCACATAGGGACTATTATTCGGAAAGCGTTGCGCCTTTTAGGATTTATCCTAAGAACTACTGAAGGCTTTAAGAGCCCTGCATCGTTAATTACTTTATATTGCAGCATGGTAAGAAGTACTCTGGAGTACTCGTCAACAGTCTGGAATCCGATGTATCACAAATATATTGATCGAATTGAAAGTGTCCAAAAAAAGTTCATCAATGCTCTTAATTTTCGTTACAATAGACAACGGCACTTTTACTCGTATAACGAGAATTTGTTATTTTATAGATTGCAATCGCTGAGGTCCAGAAGGCAGTGTTTTGATATTTTCTTTGTTTATAAGGTAGTAAATAACCTCATCGACTCTGAATTTTGCGTAAACTATGTACTTTTTAATGCTAACCCATACACACTTCGGAACAGGCTAACTTTTAGTGTCCCTACTTTTACAACTAATTACCTTTCTAACTCTCCTCTCATACGTTGCATGAGAACATACAACTATCTTGTAACGGGTGTTAGAGGCATTGACCTGTTGAACACTAACTTATGTACCTTTAAAAAACTTATCAGAAAGAAAATATCTATTATCCTTTGATTAGGGAGTGCATTGCTATCACTCGCGTATCTTTAGCTTTATAATTTGTTTTTGGATTTATTATTTGAATGTACAGAATAGCCTTTTATTCTTTAGTTAAACTTATTGTGTACTTCTACCGAACTTTGTAAATTTCTTTTTGTAATCCGTGTCACTCTATAATTGGTCTGCTCCAAGCAGTCTGTTGAGTGACCTTGTTTGTCTAAATAAATAAATGATGAAAAATTTAAGCATGTCATGAATTGTCAAGTCGAAGCGCTTTGTAATTTTAATTTGAAACGTCAAAATATAGTTCAACTTTAAGTTAAGAATTGTATTAAAAGAACGTACAAAATGATTAGAGAAAGTGAAGATGAGATGTGTTATACCCCACCAGATATATGGGAAGCAGCGAAAATAGCATGTTTAAGTTTATTACCAGAAAAACCGAAAACACTTTATGTGTCTGCTTATGATTCGTTTGTACAATGGAGAATTGATAAGAAAAGTTTTCACAAATTTTCAGCCATTATACTTGTAGACGCAGGCGGGGATATAATTGCATTAAAAAGACATGGTGGATGGAAATCCACGGTGGTAGCAGAAGGATTAATTGATGACTCGATGAAAAATAAAATGGAAACAGCTAAAAAAATATCAGACGCGATCCAGAAAAATCCTTTTGGTCAGCCGTATATACGCAATAAGGCAGTATCTACATCTATATCTTCATCTACATCTACTACAACGAATAACCAAGATGTTAATGTAGAATTAAATTTAATTCCTACAATTAACTTGGAAAATTGTTTGAATACAAATATTACTATTAATATTTCTAAATAAATAAAGATGTTTAGTAATTCTGGCTACAATAATTATTATTGGATAGTCGTGGACAAAGTATAGTATTCTACTCGCATATAATGGCTTTTATTCACTTGGATAAAACTATGAAACTCGCCTACGGCTGGTGTCATAAACTTTATCCGCGTGAATAATAGCCACCATTATATGCGTTGTATAATATACTATTTAATCGTGCGTGTAAAACTAAAAATCAAATATATTTATATATTATACTATTTCAAATAAAAGATATAATACTTGAAAAACAAAAAGAAGACAATTTGTAAGTCGCAAACTGAATGCAGAATAAACAAAAAGCACCACAGGCAGAAACTTTTTTGGGTTCTAAGCCCAAAATGGCTTTTTCGCTTATCAAAAATTTTATGGCGCTTTTACCGCACATTTACAATGTTTTTAATCTATACAGGGTGATTCCTAAGTTGATACTTCTTTTTAAGCTGTATATAGAAGGCAGTGAAATAAACAACTTTTTCAAATACCTTTTTTCAAAAGACTTAAAAATAGCCCAGTTACAGAAGTAAAAAATCTAAGTGCGGGCCTAGTAATCAACCGTAGCCTACTATACTTTATATTGTTTTTCTTCGTTTTTTGTATGTTAGTTATGGATTTTACGGATCGGTCGTCAGTTATTTATTTTATCAATTCGCTGCGCCGAAGCAAATTAATTTTAATAAATTGGTGAAAATGGTAAAATTTGAAAACAATGAACTAATTATGGTGCTAATTTATTGTGAGTTTCGTAAAAGTGCGGTTGTTTCTTCTCAACACCCAGAAGTTTTCTTAATGTTATTTAATGGGCAAGTTAGGCCGAACCGTATTTGATTTGTAGTGTAATAAATGAATGTAAGCACTTTATTTTTGGGTTTTTTGAAAAAAGTATTTAAAAATGTTGTTTCTTTTAATGTCTTCCATACGCAGCAAAAAAAGAAATATCAACTTAGGAATCACCCTGTATAATATGAAGGCAATTTTTTACGTTTTTGGTAAATATTCAAAAGATTAAAAAATAAACTACCAATAGTCACTTTCATTTATTTTTGGCTTTTTTTTCCTTAGCTTGGAAACAAAATGCAGCACTGAATACTATTATTTTTATAATATTATTAATGGTTCTTGAGCGGGGACTTGTTACGCCAGTGGGCAGAAATTTTCATTATATACTACAACCAAAATCAAAATTTTGTAAACAATCTAATTGATTTTATTTTCTGGTAGGTACCATATTATATTCTGATGAATTTCGACACAAAATAACACCTTCTTTGGCACAAGAATATAGGAAAACGATCCAAGCTTATTTGCATACGCCACTGGTTGGATACACATTTGTCCATTCTTGCACGCATCTTATATAAAACAACCAATAAAACCTTAAATAACATATCGATAATCATTGTGTTGGTGATTATTTCACAATATTTTAAACTGGTTCAAGTTTTTAATTCAAGTTTAGTTGAACCAAAAGGGAAAATCTCTTTAACGTTTCCTATTAAGATCTACCATCGCGTTTGGGTACATTGCATTTGTAATGTTTGCTTAGTTTAGTTAAGTTTATTCATTCTACAATTATTTTATGTCATGTTTCCTTACAGTACATCACAGCTTCCCCCCTCTTATTAAAGTCGGTACGCCAATGAGCATAAAACCAAAATGATGCATAATTGTCCAAGCTTTTTAATGGCGTTATCAAAGATATACCTTAATGTGGAATTTTCGGAGATATGGAAAATTTTAAAATTTACTTTTCAATTACGCCCTCTTGAGGCAAAATGCGGAACTTAAAAATTATTTCCAGGATTTTCTTATGGCCACTTTAGTTATAATTTTTTTTCCCTAAATTTCTATGCCCAGTAGTTTCCGAGATATTGCCGCTCGTCACCCTTAAGGAATCACCCGGTACGTAGTCACAGGAAAAAAAAAGAAAATAAATATTGTGTTTTATAAGAATTTCAAAAATGCACTTAAATTGTTTCCTCTAACTTCGTACAATACGCTGAACTCTATGTAAAGGCGATGAATAACTGACAGTAATTTTGGACTAAGGGTTTAGATTAGCACTCTTCAATTTTTACTACACCTTAATTAGTTAGTTAGTAAAACACTAAGAGCAGAACCTTGAGGTACTCTCTTTTATTATTTTTTGATTAATTACCATTTAATAATAAGTACTACTTAAGGCTCTACCACGCGCAAATTTAGAGGATGAAAAACACCGTTTCGCTACTGCAGGATTCTGCAAAGGCTATTTGAAATATTTGTCGGGACAATTTAAAATTTAATAAAGGAATGTTTGTATTTCTAAGGTACAAAGCCCTTTTTTGAAAAAAATAAGAATATGTATAAGAAAATGCCCACTAAAGGTGCGTATTTTTAGGCACTTTTCCAAGGTTAATATCGTAGCTAAGATTTTTTTTTTTTAAAAAATAGCCATGTACCTTAGAACTTGCATGTCTTATCTTTAAGACTTCAAAAATTGAGACAAAACAATGTCGTAATAAGTCCGTTATCTTGCAGCGCGCAACTCATGTTTTGGGTAAATTTTGTTGTCATGTTATAGAAGTTGCCTATATACAGCTGAATTTATTCTCGGCTGACGTGAAACAATTTACATCCAGAGAGAATAATGATACACTGAAAAAAGTTATAGGTGGTCGAACAAGAAGTGTTTTCGGGGGTAATTTTGGGCTAAATTTTATGTTTTCCTTTTTGGATTGTCTGTGCCAATAACAGAATATCTAAGCGTTAATATTAAAAAGACGTAACTAGTAGTTGTGCTATTAACTCCGGGTTACCATACATTTTTCGGCTTAGACCGGGATGGTTTATAATGCGACGCAGGGCAAAATGTTCAAGGCGCGTTCACCATTTTGTCAAAACTGGTGTTTAAGCTTTCAAAATTTCTTATTCATGTTAGGTAAGGATAAGAATTGAACGAAATCCAGTCGATTTGTTGCAATCAAAAATGGGCTATATTGAATTTTTTGTTTCGTTTTTTATCGAAATGGGTTATTTTCTTGATAGTGAACAAAATATACTAAGGTAAATAGCT
This sequence comes from Polydrusus cervinus, assembly GCA_935413205.1. Classification (NCBI taxonomy): domain Eukaryota; kingdom Metazoa; phylum Arthropoda; class Insecta; order Coleoptera; family Curculionidae; genus Polydrusus; species Polydrusus cervinus. The sequence goes on from OW284516.1 coordinate 20,416,504, forward strand.
TATCGGTATTAGAGTCCAAAACTGGGTCACCGGGAACTTACGACAAATCTAAGGATGTATGGTAACCCTGGTATATTAACTCTTAGATCTAAAATTAAAGTTTAATTTGTCTTGGTAAAGGGTGATAGGTGCAATAAAATAAAGCCATTTATGAAGGTTCTTAGTGAGTAAAGAAACCAACTGTTGCATAATGAATCTATTTCTATTCGATTGTTTTTATATTTTATGCTTATTATACAGGCTCTATATATTGTTTATATAGTGAGCTTCTGTCTAAACCTGTTAAAATATAAATTAATTTTAAAGGTGAAATGTGTTTATTATTTTATCCATGGTTTAACGATTTAAAAGTAGTTGTCAGGCACGAACTTGGCGTTGGTCACATGACATTTATCTGTTCATGTTATTGGCTCGTAGCTACAATTTGGTGCAGCGAGACTACTGTATAGTGACAATGCTTCTAAGAAGCTAGGTAGGTAATAAATAAAAATTGGACAGTATGCCACGCAGGGTAATAAAATACAATTTTTTGTTAGGCATGAGCGTCCATAAAGAGGGCAGTTGCCCCTGTCTCTTGACCAAGGGGGAGAGGGGGGGGGGGTAAATATACTTTTTACTAACTTTTGTTAGGGAGAGTTTATGAAACGACTGCGACATTTTTTTTTGTAGGAATCACTTTTGATAGAAGTTCTTGAAAACGCAATTTTTTTTTGTAGCCACTTTTGAACGGTGGAGAAAGTGTAGAAAAGGCTGCGAAGTATTTTATTTTATAGAATTAACTTTTGAGAACTTACACGTTTTTTTGGCTACCCCCCTATCACTTTATGTTTATAAGAAACATTAATACCGTGATTTTGTATCGGATTGGCGCGACGATACGGTACTACCTCCTGTTGTTTCTGTGTTACTAAAAAAAATCTAGGTACTTACTTTTTTTTCTTTTGAAGGTGCAGCGCAACTAATCGTCAAAAACATACCACTTTTAAAAAAAATTAATTATAATGGCACGGAACGCGACGGACAAAATACTGCGCGAGTTAGTAACCACAGTCAACAAATCCTGGAACCAGCGGGACTTATCTTTTGTTTTATAAATAAACATGGTGAAAAATTTGTAATATAAGAAAATTTTGATTGAAAAACTATTGACTTTACGAAGTATTTGATAACCAATGCTGAAAACCTTTAGTTATAATGGTGGCACTTCCCGTTATACCGGAAGTAAGTGTCAACTTGCTTATTTTAAATAGAATACTCTATATATTACTACATTTTTGCATTCTACGCAAGAATTTAGGCATATCTTGTATACCATGTCCTATACCTATGTCTAAGCGTTTTAGATATTTTTAATAGATTTTTTATAATATTTTAATAACTATTAATACAGGGTGTTTAAACAATACGATTAAAAATTAAATTGAAAAACTACAAAAAGACTAGATTTTCAAATGGAAATACACAAATTTTATAATTATTTCTTATTTAGCATTAAAAATAAGGGTAAGTTTGTGTATTCCAAAAAATTTTAGTTTTAGAAACATTGCCAACTTAATATTTTTATATGGCGATTTTGCTGCAGATTTTAAGTTTAGTTACTTTTAGTTGGCTATAACGGCGTTGAAAAACAATCAAATGCGAGAAAAATTTATGAAGCTGTCACTTACCATTAAAACATCATTAATTCTCATGCCTGTGCGCTTAAATTGTACATACAAACGAAGATTATTTAAATTTATTTATTATTTATGGAGAATGTGTTAAAGTTATATCAAGAACATGGGAAACATTAGCCAATCGATATCCGCAAAACAGAAGCCATCACAATGTGCTTATTAATAATGTTCAACATTTTTGGGATATACAAACTTATCCTTTTTTAATGCCAAACTAAAAGTAATTATAAAATTTGGGTGTTTCCCTTTGAAAATTTAGACTTTTTGCAGTTTTTTCAATCTTATTGTTTAAACACCCTGAATTAATAGTTATCAAAATATTATAAAAAAATTAATAAAGCAGGTCCTTTATAACAAGGAATCCCGCTTAAATTAAATAAATATAAGGCTTCTTTATAGAAAAAATTCATAATTATTTTAAGGCTTGCAAACGTCATTCTTAACAAAAAAATTCAAATATGTCAAAAACGCTTAGATATTTATAGGTATAGGCATACAGGGTAGGGACTTTAACTGGAATAAATTCGATATTATTAAACCTGCTGAAGTTGCGCCTACAAAATTTGGTATGTGGGGGTTTTAGAGCATGCGGAATTGGATTATGATGTCGGCGCAGTTGCCAGATTTCTCAGCTTTGCGCTACACGTAGTAATTTTGTTATTTTAAATAGAATGCCCTATTTATTTTTATTGCAGTGAATTGGTAGTGTCCAATTTAGTAAGATCTCAAATTTACAAAATTCTATCTTCACTAGTTTCTGAGCTATGGCAACACTGAAGTTCCCTTAAAAAGTACCAGGACGCTTGTCTACCTCCATAGTTACTAAGTTATTGACAAGATTCAAGAAAAGTTCTTGTCTTTTCAATATGGCCTATTTAACTTAAACTTTAAAAATAGAAATTCTCATGGTACTTTTTAATGGAATTACAGTATTGCCATAGCTCAGCAATTAGTAAAGATATAATTTTGTTAATTTGGCATCTTATTAAATTGGACACGCCCAATGCACTGCAATAAAAATAAATAGGGCATTCCATTTAAAATATTAAAATTACTACGTGTAGCGGAAAGCTGAGAAATCTGGCAACTGCGCCGACATTATAATTCAATTCCGCATGCTTCAAAACCATACATACTAAATTTTGTAGGCGTAACCTCAGCAGTTTTAATAATATCGAATTTATTCCAATTAAAGTCCCCACCCTGTACAAAATCTGCCTAGAATCTTACGTAGAATGCAAAAATGTAATAATATATAGGATGTTCTATTTAAAATAAACACGCTGACACTAGGGTTGCCAACCCTTCCGATTTAGTCGGGATGCTCCCGCTTTTTTACTTTTAACCTCCCGCCTCCCACGCACTTAAACAAAACTCCCGGTTTTTTCCAATAACACGACGGACGCCTAATAACTGTACAGCTGCCTTAGAGAGGGGCGACTTTTTTTTTTTAGAAAGCACGTTTGATGATAGGAGAAAGAAATATAAAAGGCACGCCACAGCGTAAGGTCAACGGGGTATCGACCTTTTTTTTTTAGAAATCATCAATATAATAATTATTTTAAGCACCTCAAAAAAAACTTGTCCTCCAGGCACTATCCACTTCCCGCTTTTCAATTTTTAAAATCTGGCTACCCTAGCTAACACTAACTTCCGGTGTAACCGGAAGTACCACCATTATAAAAAATTTTTAGTCCGGTCGTCCCCATCAGCATTACCACGATGGCAAATTTTGAAAATTTTCCTATGTATAGTTTTCCATATATAGTTCGAAACAGTTCCCGGTGGAACACGAACACCCTGTTTGCAGGTGCTTTTATACCTATTATTAATTAACACTTCAAACTTTCTGCTCTACCTAATTTTATTTTTTGTAAATATTCTATAACTTTAATAATAAAATAAGACAAAATTTAAAAGATATATCCGTATACCGATTAGGTACATTATTTTAACTAAGAATACAATAACAAGTACCTACTTATTTTCCACAAAACAAATTTTTCGTCTCCGAAATAAAATCAACCAAAACTCATTAGCATAATAAAGAACCTACCGCCTTGCATCGTGCTTTCAGTGTGTGTCGATGTTTACGGAATATTTTTCACCACGTCATAAGCTCGCTAGTATGCCCACTTCGGGTGAGACTCTCTTGCAAATATATTTCTTGCTGCACAAAGTTCCGCCTTAAATAGGAAGAACTAATACTTTAAGTCATCCTCCACTATGATATAATAAAGACAAATTAGTAAAGTAGGAGTTCAACAAATAAACGTTCATTTAAGTAATCATTTAGTTTCTTCCTAACAATAATATAGTTTCCTCAATTTGTCTATTGAATTTTTGATCCATTATTCTTTTTCTTTATTTAGAAAAAAATTACTATAATATTATATTAAAGATGTGTGCATGGTACTTTGAAACTTTTCAGTCGGTACATATAATTATCCATGTTTCTTTATCAAAGTCCAAATGAGGTTAGTTATCTAACATTATTATCGTAGAAGACATTGCTTTGATTAAAATAAGTACGGTGTTTAAGAAAGCTAAAAGACTGGTAGTAATACTGGCAATTAAAATCTCAGGTTAATGCGGTCTATAAAATTATTAAAAATAGTTTCCTTAAATCAGAACAGCAATAAATCTACATTAGGACGTGTTTTTACAAGAACGACGAAAAAAATTAGTTGCTCTACACTGTACCTGCTATACAGGGTGACTCCTAAGTTGATACTTCTTTTTTAGCTGTGTAAAGGCCGCATTCAAATAAACAACATTTTCAACTATTTTTTTTCAAAAAACTCAATAATAAGGTACTTACATTTATTTATAACACTATGGATCAAATACGGTCCTGCCTAACTTGCCCTTTGAATAACATTAAGGAAACTTCTGGGTGTAGGATGAGCCCGCAAGGGAAAGCGTTCTACGTATAATCTCGAAGCAGCAGCAGCATTTTGACGACACTCACCGTAAATTAGCACCATATCTACTAGTTCATTGTTTTCAAATTTTACCATTTTCAAGTGTCACCAATTTAAAAATTAACTTGCTTCAGAAAAACACACCGCAGCAGATTGCCAAATAAATAACTGACCACTGACCCGTAAATTGCATGACTAATAAGACAAAAACAACATAAAGTATGGCTACGTTTTGATGACCAGGCCCGCACTTAGATTTTTTTCTTCTGTATCACGCTTATTTTTAAGTTAAAAAAAAAGGTATTTGTAAATGTTTATTTTATTGCCTTCTGTACACAGCTAAAAAAGAAATATCAACTTAGGAATCACCCTGTATAGAACAAAAATGTTTTTCACAACAGATATTTTATGAAAATATCAGTCCGTGCACTAGATATCATAATATTTTTTCTTGTATCTCCGGCTTAAATTAAGATATCGACATGCTGATTTCACCAGTTTTCTTTGATTTCAATCTTTTTTTTAATCCAATTAAATATGTACATAAAATGGTTCTATTTAAAATCTTCGGTAAAAATTTAAAAATCTGCTTATTGAGAGAATAGTTCCAAAAATATGAGCGGCCTCTATTCTTATTTGGTCAACCGGCACAATGTTATGGTTATCCCATTTTCATGGATGGACTTCCATCTTTCTTTTACCCTTTATGACCGAATTGACAAATACATAATACCGATATTATAATACATAGTAATAATTATAGTTTAATTTGCGTGCCTACGTCCATAAAAATAAAAATGTAGTAACAAAACGCTTGCTTCATTGCATGTTTTCTTTATTGTCTATGCAACAAACCACATTTCTATCCAGAACATGTATGTAATTTTCATGTTCTTAACTAATCCTTTTGACTTAACATAATTAAATGACTATTTCCATGGCTTAATTATATAAACGTCGACGCATGTGATTACCTAAAATCGTTTTATGTTATAAGAGACATATTTAAAATCTGAAATAGAATATTTTCGTAATATGGTATCATCTGTAGGTTTGGGTTGCTTATTTGTTAGGTTACATATTGGTAATAATGGACCAAATAAAATAGGATCGTTTTTTTGTTGCAAGAACACTTGAGGGTATTTATGTATATGTATAAAATGTTGTAACTATGTGAAATAGGTGAAATTAATTTAGTTATTTTTAATTATAAAGAAATATTAAGTGAAACCTAACCCAATAAAATTTCCTATGTTAAATTGTGGTTTTCTTTGTAATAAAAATAACTTTCTCACATTATCCAATACATGTAGAGTTTAAATTTAAAAAGTTTTTTAATTTTTTTGAAAATATTTCACTAATTATTAACGGTAAAATTTAACAAAACAAATTAGTTTATTACATAACAAGTGATGAAAGAGATACTTTTCAAACGAGGATATACCTACTTAGCACGACGCGTCAGCCGAGTGCGGAACTTCTCAGAATTTTAGAATAATCACTTTCACACGAGTAATGTACCTACACTATTTTTTCTACTATACCACAAAGAATTATTAAAAAAGCCTTTGATTTGTAAAAAAATTTCAACACTAGTGTTGAAAAAAAAAATATCAACACTAGTGTTGAAAAAAAATATCAACACTAGTGTTGAAATTAACATACTTAGGATTATGTTCCACTAAAAATCTGGTTTCATAGTTTGTCAATAGGCTTTTCCTTTATTTGTAGATTAACTTTTTTATTTTTTCATATTTTATGTATCATAGGAAGAACTAATCCTGGATTGACTTCTAGATTAACCAGAATGAAAAATATTAAATTTAGTCAAGGAAAGATGCATTAAACATAAATTTAAAAAATCCACCAAGGATAATTTCAATTCAAAATAATTTAATGTTTTTATAAAAAAAGTCAAATACTCTGATGGGATTTGAACCTGTGACCTTGCGATCTGTAGGCTAGAGCTCTATTCTCTACTCTATCGATACTAATAAAGATTTGTTGTTTAATAATACATGACACTCTCTTTAGCGCGATTTGTTTTTTGTCGTAAGAGATTTTCCAGTATTATATTATTTACATTTATTATAATTTCAGATGTCGTATTTTCACACTCTAATTCTGAATCACTTGACAAATATATAATAAATAAGTTAAACATTTTATAATTACTGCTTTCTAAAATTTGTTTTTGTAATAAATAGGGGTGGTGTGTCAAATTGGCACCAGATGTTTAAATTAAATAGTGTGCTTTGATATTTCAACACTCGTGTTGAACATTTATTTTTCAACACGCTTTTGTGATGTAGGGCGCTTTTTTTCTCATTTTCATGGGTGGTTGTAGGAAATAGTTATTTTCCTAACAAGTGCGCAAAGTGATACTTTTCCGCACGCAAGTACAGTTGGACGAACGACGCGAAGCGGAGTTCGGATAAGTTCTTGCGTGCGGAAAAGCACTTTGCGCACTTGTTAGGAACAACATTTTTCCTACGAGCTTCATATCAGATAACAACAAAAATAAAAATATAATAATTTATTTAATAATTTTTAATTCGACTTTAAAGAAAGAACTATAATATACTTACAACTAAAAATTACATAACAAAAAAAAATAATAGAAAATTAAAAAATTACATAACAATAAAAAAAATAATAGGACACTAAATTTTTTTCGTTTTAAGCTGAAATACAAATATCGGGAATTACGATTAAAAGATAAAAGAGAATACTCTTGCAACGGCTTCTCACATTGCCATAAAATAGTTTACAGCTACTAAAATAAATATAAATATTCCCTACCAAGGAGATTTTTGAATAGTTTTACTTTTCCGCACCCAGTGCGGATAAAAGTCTTATCCGCACTAGTGCGGAAAAGTGTAACTTTGCACACAAAAATGCGTGCGCAAAGTACTACTTTGCGCACGCTCGTAGGAAAATACATTTAGTATCACTGGAGAACTAAAGTTTCAAAGTTTAGAAAATTGAATAGCAATAGTTTTGTTTTAATATATAAAGGTTAACTGATTATAAGTTTTATGTCGTCTAGATAAATATTAAATAACTAGGCGGGTAATAGTAGTTCGTACAACAAGAGTGGATATGATGTCCATATCGCACGAGGAAGTAAATTGAGCATGACGCCGTAGACAGAGTGCTCAAACTTCCTAGCGGAATATCGAAAATCCACTCGAGTTGTACACTGATATATTAAGAAAAATGTTTTAGAAGTTTTCGAGTGTAGAAACACTCATCCGCCTTAGGATCATAACTTTAAGAAAGGAAAGAAGTGATGACTGATGTCTTAACGAAGCTTTAAATTCATGGTTATTTCGATTTTATTCAGAAATTAAAAAAAAAATAAACAGTTTCCAAAATAATTGTAAAAAGGAACCAGTGATGAAATTCTGGATAGCACACACTGGTGTAAAATGGAAAATATCATTAAGTTAAAGTTAAGATAGTAAGTAATTAAATGATTTATGGGTTCGGCATTTTCATTGAATGATAAAAATAGTTGGATAAACAAAGTGTAAGAAAGAAAACTTATCATCAGTTGAGTAAAATTTAATTGAAGATTATTAATAGACCATTTTAATTCTTTTTAAATGTGAAATGGTCAAACCCCTTGCAGAACTGTTTATTATGATGATAATAATAATAATAATAATAATAATAATAATAATAATAATAATAATAATAATATTAATAATAATAATAATAATAATAATAATAATAATAATAATAATAATAATAATAATAATAATAATAATAATAATAATAATAATAATAATAATAATAATAATAATAATAATAATAATAATAATAATAATAATAAGAGACCTCCATGAGAAAATACTTCCAAGAATCGAATGGGGAAATTCTTAAAAAAGTGGTAGCAGTAGACACTGGATATACAGCCCTTAACTTAAAGCAAAATGGATTACCTAACATCATCCGCGCGCCGCTAAGTCAACAGCTTGTAACTTGGCAAGAGAAAGCTCTACACGGCAAATACCCTACTGCACTCCAAAATCCACTCATAGATAGAGAAATGTTACTGAATTGGTTAGAGAAAAGGCAGCTTCACGCTGAAACAGAAGGTTTTATAATCTCTATCCAAGATCGTGTCATTCGAACTCGAAACTATGAAAAAGTCATCTTGAAAAGAAATGTGGAAGATGTGTGCAGAAAATGCAATTGCCCCGGAGAAACGATAGAACATATCACGGCGGGATGTGGTGCTATGGCCCCCAACGCTTACCTGGGGAGACATAATCAGGTGGCAAAGATCATTCACAAGGAACTGGCCCATAAACTAGGGCTAAGGGAAAACCTCCCACCATACTACCAATACTCACCCGAGCCAGTCCTTGAATCCCCTGAATATCTCTTATACTGGGACAGGCCAATAATAACGGATAGAACAGTAGACCACAACCGTCCAGATATTCTTCTCATCGAAAAAAACACCAAGAAAGCTTTCATAATCGATATAGGTTGCCCACTAATACACAACCTCTCTAAAACCGAATCGGAGAAGAAGACCAAGTACTCGAATTTGGCTATAGAGATAAAAAATATATGGAAGCTAGATAAAATCGACATAATTCCGATCATAATATCGGTGGAGGGAGCTATGACGAAAAATTTCAAGCCCAACTTGGAAAAACTGGGCCTTTCAGGTTATTTATACCAACTTATTCAGAAAAGCGTCATCCTCCAAACTTGCCATATAGTACGGAAGTTTCTAAACAGTACAGGTTAAGATGAATTTCTTCTCTGTACTGTAAATAATACCAGCAATACCAACAAAAAGCTGTGAAAACTAACATTGAGAACATAATAATAATAATAATAATAATAATAATAATAATAATAATAATAATAATAATAATAATAATAATAATAATAATAATATATTAAGTTGTCTGCGTAATAAAAAATAAACAATTCAAACATTAAAAAAAAAATTAATTTAAAAAAAAAATTTTAATAAAAAACAGTTAACAGTGTAGGTATGTGGAAAAAAAAATCGCTGTGGAGTTATTTTTCTGTATAATTAAATTATCCAAGAATGTATTTATATAAAAATAGTTGTGCTCAGTGTCCATTATGACAGACCCAATTAATTTTACCGGGGACTCGTCATTTTCCAGTAAGAAAAATATATATTTTGCAACAAAACCGTTGATTTATTACCACTTTACTAATATTTTGTCACAAAACCTTGGCATCGATTGTATATTCTAAATTTTTATCGAAAATGTGGGCGTTTTTGAGATTTCTTAAAAATTTCCCTTAAAAAGCCATTACAGAAGAATATGTAAAATATCACACTGTTAATGGAATATATTTGCTTTGGGGCGAATTATACATTGAGCAATCAAATTGGTTTTGCAAGCATATATAGTATTTAGAAAATTAATGAATATATTTCAATATTTATAATTCCAATGAACTTCTTTCTTAAAGAGTTTGTTATGAAAAATGGCCGATATCGAAAAATATCGTTAGATTGAAGGTTGGAGACAATGATGTTTCTTGAATGAAAAAATAGTCTTGGACTTGCATTATCTTTATTTGCTTAACATCACAATGTATCAACTGGTAAGTACTTCCAGTCGTCGTCACAGTATTCACGACGGGAGATACTTACCAGTTGAAACGTTGTGATTTAAAACAAATAAAAACAATGCAAGTCCAAAACACTTCTATCATATACAGGGTGGCCCATTTGTCTGACAAAGTAATATACCGTCTCTACTATTAAAGATATCAAAAAAAAGTTTTTATAAATGTTGTGAGGTACAAAAAAATATATATTCTAAAATTATTTTTAAACATACATGATGGTCTAAAAAAGTAGGACAATGAAAAGATACATTTTTTTAAATGGAACACCCTATATATTTTAGCATTTTTTGTTTCCTTATAAAATTATCCATATGACGCCATATTTAGTTTTTTAATTTTTTGCAACGTTGCCAAACAAAATGCAAAATTCTTAAAATTTTGGAAAAAATATGATAGGAAAAAATTACCTGTATTTCTCAATAAGAGTATCAAAAATCAAAAATTTCTTGTAAGCTCTTAAGTTTAGGGATAGATGAAATCTTTAAGTACCGAAAATTTTGTACAGGGTGTTTTCTATTGACATCCAAATATACAAAATTTTAAAATACAATAACTCTGTTTTTTCAAATAAAACACCCTATATTTATGAGGCTTGTCTGATAGATATTGTAACTATCTTTTATTATTGTTAAGTCATACCTATACCTAAATTTACTAGTTTTGGCAATATTTCGATTTTTACTTAAATTTTGGTGAAAAAAACTATAATTTTTATTTTTCTAGTAAGCCATGACCAGCAAAGTAAAAACTATTTCAGAAAGGTGTAGAGTAATAAAATGGGAAATTTCCTCCAGTTCGGATCAATTTCAGTGTCGGCCATATGCATTGGTAAATTTTGTGCATTAAATTATTTATGATAACTAACCAAAGAAAAAAAAAGAAAAATCATTTAAAGAAGGAACTGTTAGCTATAGAAAATTTACACAAACATCGTTTTATGAAATATGCCGTAGAAAATATAGCTGAAAAACATAGTGTAACTGTGTTGAGCACACCGCCATAAATCCTGTAGAACTTATATGGGTGCAAGTGAAAGGATTTGTAACAAGAGACAACACGATATTAAAAATGTAACACGTTAAGCTACTGTTTGACCAAGCCATTAAGGAAGTGACACCAGAGAACTGGCGAAAAGCAGACCATCATGTCATTAAAGAAGAGGAGAAAATGTGGGATCTTGACCACCTGATCGATCGGACCGTCGACCCATTAATTATAACGTCAAGATGAGATGACAGTTCCTCATATAACGAAGAAAATTATGATTTTTCATAATTTAATTTCTGTATAATGTATTTTTTTTATATTGTTTATTAAAAAATAAGTGTACCTAATACTATATACATAATACACGCCTTTATCACACAATTTTCAGTGTTTGTGAATGGATTTATAATAGGCAAAATCCATGAATATGACCCAAACCCGAGTGGTACTACCTGCACTTGATAAAAATAAAGAATTTTGCAAGGAAATCAATGTCAAATTATGAGAGTTGCTTAAACATTCGTTGGGTCACTCTGTAGTCCCTTTGCATACCTAATAAGCTTTTATTACTCTACACCTTTCTGAAATAGACTATAACATCAGAATTAAGTATTATGTCAGACGATGCCATAGAAAACAAGTCCCTTATCCGTGAAAATACTACCGATTCAACGATTCTTCGACGCGATACATATCAATCAAATTGCCACATTTGGGTTGTCACACTCGCAAGGTTGTTCCAGTCGCGACTAAAATGAATTTTAATAAAATGTTATTTTCGTATGGGGAAGTTAAAGAAATTTTACGTTTTTATGTAATCGTCCATACTGGTTGGGACTCATAATGTTCCATGCGATGGGTAGGGGCCCATAAACACACACCTTTATATAAAACTAAGCCGTTTCGTGCAAACTGTATCACTGTTTGGGTGTTTAAGTGACCAACTAACCTGCTTTTGTGGATTACTACTTCGTTAACATGATCTCCATTCGAGCTGTCGTAAGTTGAACAAAGATAGAAAATATGCACGTGGATTATTGTATAAAAGGAATATTTTCGATACATATTTTTTTAAAAATTTTAAATACAAATTTAATTTTTTTAAATTTGGGTTTGTACATTTTTTTTATATTTGCAATATAAGTGATATAAAGGATAGACATTTTTTTAAAAATATGTATTTTTTAAGAGCTTCGGCTACATTTTTATGTATCTATATTATTATACTTGTGAAATATAGGGGGTTTTGTGTTTCAAAAATAGGAAATGGGGTAGTTATTTGGACTTAAAATATATTTATGTTATATAATAATCGGAATATTTATTGCAAAAGCCAAAAAAAGTTTCAAAAGTTATTCAAATTTTTAAAACCAATTTCAAACCTAAAAATAAATTTCAGATAAGTAATTTTTAATACTATGGATATAAATCCAGATTTTTAGAAAAAAGCTTAATTTAAAATTTTTTACTTAAACCTTTTTTTTCTGAAAATATCACAATCATTGTCATTTTCCAGCTTATTCAGTAACATTTCCAATTTGTCCAGAACGTCGTAATACACATATTTTGACTACAAATAATTAATTTATAATGAGTTTTTAAAAATATCCGTAATAACAGAAAATAACTCAGTGAATATGATATTGCTATTTTAAATTCATAATTAAGTTAATTATTAGAAGCTTTAAAACTACCAAATTCACTTATAATGTCAGATAACAAGATTTTATTCAAAAACTATAACTCTTACATTTAATGAAAGTGTCTAAAAATATTTTCTCACAATCCAAGTTGCTCGGTAACCCTCATTCTTAATTTACTAATCAGACAACTTTGATTGTGAGTTTATCATTTCTGCCATTGTCATTGATTTGATAATTAAAGTTGAATGGTTATATATTATAATACTAATATTTAATATACATTTTTGATTGGCGATGTTGTGATGTACTTAATTATATTTTATTTATCGAATTTAAGGAAAATGTTTTAAATTGTATTTAAGATACAAAAAAAAAAGTTTATTTCCTTTATACAGGGTCCTGCGCCTCACCTCCCGTCTTCTGTAACTCACTTATTAATTAAGTTAGGATTATGACGTTTTGCAGGCTTTACCTGTATCCTAGGATGCATTTCAGGAAAATATTTTTGTTTATACAGACTGTTCCAAAAAAGTCTGACGTCATAAGGATATGTTTTTTTAGATTACATGCCATATATTTTCTTACTTATTTGGATGCATCTTGTAGTTGCCTACATACAACTAAAATTTTAATGAAATCGGTTCAGTATTATAGGCGAAAAAAAATAAAAACTAAAAAAAATCAGTTTTGCACCACTGGTTTTAAAAATTAATAAAAATTAAAAATAATGTCTCGTTAATAAAATTATACAAAGGTACTTAATAAATAAGGTGTCACAGTTTCGTTAAGCAAGTTGATTGATTGATTAATACGAACTGTACAGGGTGTCCAAAGTTTAGTGTCAAACTTTGCAAACTTAAAGCAATTTTTTTTTTAATTTCAAATTGGAACCCTGTATATATATATAACCTGTATATTATTTTGTCATTCGATGCAAAATTAAAATTCAAACATTTGTTCTAATTACAACCCTATCGCAATTTCTAACGCATTAAGACTTATTTGCAGAAAACTCATTTTACCAACTATTCCACCAGTCATTATTATATAATAAATATCAAAGGTGGCTTTAAAAAACCATATATTATATATTAAATAGATAGATATTAAAGTTTACTAAAAAGACAAATAAAAATTCTTTTCGCATGCTCCTAATATGAAAATCATATCTACGAGCTTTTCTTGGTTGTATTCCATCACAAAAAATAATAGAGCTTAAATAATTAGTACTAATCTAATAATATTTGACACTATAAAATAACTAAAGTCAAAATGGGCTTTCGTCACTTTAATAAACTTAAATACCAATAAATTGTTTTTCAAAGCCACCTTCGATATTTATATATAATAATGACTGGTGGAAAAGTTGATAAAACGAGTTTTCTGTAAATAAGTCTTAATGCGTTAGAAATTGCGATAAGGTTGTAATTAGAACAAATGTTTGAATTGTAATTCTGCATCGAATAACATAATAATATACAGGGGTTCCAATTTGAAGTAAGAAAAATAAATTGCTCTAAAGTTTGCAAAGTTTGACACTAGATTTTGGACACCCTGTACAATTCGTATTCATCAAACTTGGTTAACGAGACTTTAGGACCTTATTTATTAAGTACCTTTGTAGAATTTTAATAACGAGGCATTATTTTTATTTTTTAATAATTTTTAAAACCAGTGGTGCAAAATTGATTTTTTTTAGTTTTTATTTTTTTTCGCCTATAATACTGAATCGATTTCATTAAAATTCTAGGAGTATGTAGGCAACTATAAGAGGCATTTAAATAAGTAAAAATATTTATGGCATGTAATCTAAAAAAACATATCCTTATGACGTCACACTTTTTTGGAACACCCTGTATCAACAAAAATATTTTCCTGAAATGCGCCCTAGGATACAGGTAAAGTCTGCAAAATATCAAATCCTAACTTAATTAATAAGTGAGCTATAGAAGACGGGAGGTGAGGTGCAGGACCCTGTATAGTACGATTGGCTCTTTACCTATAACAGACCCGAACAGACCCTGTATAGTACGATTGGCTCTTTACCTATAAGCATTTTTTTTTATGATTGGGTTAGATTTAGTAGATATGTGCGTAAAAAAATTAGAAATATGTAATAGCATTTTTACGTATTAGAAGTTAGAAAACACATATTAAAAAAACCAAATTAAATAAAATTTAAAAAAATGATTTAGACAATATTTTGATAATCTGTAGATTTCATATATAATCTGTAGATTAAATAGATAATAATTATTTTTTGTCGTATATAGAGACTGGATTTTTTACTTAAATTAATTTTAATTTAACCTATTTTGGCTTTGAATGGTTTAAAAAAAATTAGAAATAACGGTAAATTTAAAGTTTTACCAATATTCTAAAAGATTAAAAAGAATTACATTAAAAATAATGTGATCCCTTCAATCTAGTCTCTATATGGGGTTAGACAAAAAATAAGTATTTTTATGTTTTTCAAATAAAAGCTTGTATTCGGACATGGATTTAATTATAAACAACTTTTACTAATCAAAATTGTATCCAACACGATAAATAAGAGTACTGCTATTGAGAAATTTTTAAATAATTGAATCTCCCTAGTATGCAACGCAGTTTTTGTTAAATTTTAATGAACGCTTTTTAGTTTAAGAAGACGCAGAAACTGTTATCAAGAATACAATTTTTTGTAAAATTAATAATAAAAAAGTTTTCCTTGTGGAGCATGAACTCTGTTGGTCACTGTAATAGGCCATTTGCTTTATAAAAAATATTTTTAACGAAAATAAAAAGGCTTATTGGTCCAGACGGTAGGACCAAATAAAAATGAAATTAAATATAAAAATAATATTCATAATTTAAAAAAAATTGGAAATTTTGGAACCTAATTTTTTATATGCTAATCAAACGCGATCACATTCGGAGTAGATGTTTTTTTCTAAAAATTACAATGTGCTTTCTCTCACTGTCTGAATTTTTATTTAAATTAGAGAAATTGAAAATGCAAAATATTTAATACTGGTTTCCGGAAAACACATTACGTATTTATCATCCATTTACATAATTTTTAGCCCAAACTTTATCACTAATAAGGAATTAATTCAACAACCAGCTTTTAAGGAACTAGAATATCTTTTTACGCGAATAGTTGAAGCTATAAAATAAAATAATGATAGTTTTTATATTAGCTTATACACTCCAAGGTTTATTTTAAAGAAATACCATTGCTTTTTTGCTGGTGTCCGCAGTATCACCTGTTAAATTCCAAAAAAAGACCAACCGCAATCCTATTCAAATAAGTTAAGATGTTGTTGTGCGAAATTGTTTAAACTCCGCATGGGCACTTACCACACAGAGACCCTTAAAAAGTCTCCCTACAACCCCGCTCTAAAGTCAACAGGGAAGCAAATATTTGGACAGTCTAAAACTTGCATAGGATTTCCTATGTTTCCAACCACGACACACCACCCGGTATATAAAAATGTACGAAAGTTGCGTCAAATTAATTTTTTTAGGCACTGTAACTATAAAACAAAACAAACAATTTAAATTATACTCTTTCTTCATAAAATTTTTAAAAAACCATAAAAAATAATTTTTAAAAAGATACACATTATTAAAGGTTGGTTAATAATTGGCCAAAAGTTCCGCTACAATAAATACTGGTAGCAACAACAAAGTTCGTTGTGAGAAATTATTGGAGCAAGTTGCTTAGGCATGAATTCACTAGAAAATTTGTCTGTCAAAGAGTCAGAAGTAGCCAATGACAACATCAAATTCTAGTAATTAAGTAATTTTGTTGTTTCCTGCTTTTGATTTGTAAATTAATTTTCCACTTTTCTTTCTCCCATAATTTTACTTTTAGTAAACGCAATAGGATTGTTATTTTTTATTTACTGAAGACTTATTAATACTGGCATGCGATCATGCGAAATGGACACCAATATCGTATTTCTCTGTCAATAATATTTTCCTGAATATATTACATATCATTAAAGGATCTATATTTTTCTAAATATCAGAACCCTAAATAAAAATCTATAACTCCATAAACATCACTTGAATCTTTAACTATGTAGCGATACTGACTTGATAATTACTCAATAATATTTACATAATTAAATATTTTTGGTATATTCGATTGCAACCGAAAGCCTGTAAATCTATCAAACAGCTCAATATTTTTTTGTTGTTTCAGGTTGTGATGTTATGTGTTCTTGTTGGATTATCGATGGCCGCCCCTGGTGGTGGCTGGGGTGGATGGGGACACTCATCGCAGTAAGTATTTCATAGTATATATTTTTACATTTCGTCTTTCAACCCCCTTCTATACAAACAATATTAGGTTAATAAATTTTTTAACTGCGTATAGGAATTGTTAAAATAAAAAAATATTTTATTAACTTTGTTAAATAATCCAAAAATAGGCTGTCAAAATATAAAAATCCTACGTCTATTTCTTTTTTTTATAAATAATAGTATATTATTAAATAAGGTTTAGACAGATGCTATTATTAGGGATTTAAGACGTGAGGGCAATAATAGTTGTCTAAACCGTGGTAAATATATTATTTTTTCCACTACTAACAGATTTACAACATTAAATTATTAATCAAAATTAACATACCTTCTTAGGGTTACTTCTGTTTTTTCAGTCAAGTTACCTTTGCTTTGAAATTTTCAGCATTTTTTTTTTCAGAGGGCATTCTTAGTTGTTTATAAAATTTAATAAAATGAGCGAAGAAACTATTACTGATACGTGCACTCCTCCAAAAATGAGGGTGGAAGCATAATAAATTAATGATGAGTTGTTACCCCAAAAGTCTAAGGTTTTATATTTAAAAACCTACTCAGTATTTAAGGACTGGTGCCAAACAAAGAAAGCTGGAATACCTGGTTGCCTAAATATGACGTTTTCATATATTTTTAAAATAAAAAAAAAAAAAAAGTTGCCTGTTTTATATTGTTTTTGCCACAAGCCTCTATTATTGACCGTTGTCAATAACGACGGTAAATAATAGAGGCTTCTGGCAAGGGGTAAAGAAAAACAATTTCTAAAGTTAATAATCGGTCAATAATGAGTGATTTTAAAGTTAGTAGTGGAAAAAAAGTATTATAAATATGAATATGCTTTCTATATGTGGCTGAAGTTGGAAGCTGATTCAGAAACGATTCTACCAACGAGTTTCTAATATTATAATATATAGGATACATTAGCTGGCACACACGATGAATATTATTTGTAATGAACATGACGGGGGTATGTTTTGAAAATTAATCTGTCTGTAAAGGGCTGCCGGGGTGGGTAAATTAATATAATTAATGACTTATTAAAATTGGGCCAAAGAAATGGTAAACGGTTTTAATAGACCATCATAGGTTGGTATAAAATTAGAATCAATGGTGACATTTTGCAAACCAACAAAATCCCTCTAAACGCTATTTCCAGCGAATCGATAATCCGGCTTCAGGTTCAGCCAGTGCGGAGATTTTAGTGTCTAAAAAATCGATTAGCGGGATTTAGTTGGTTGGCAAAATGTCATCATTGTGTTTTACGCGACAGAAAAATGTTAATAGTATAATGTACGCCTTGCCGGTAGTCTGATTTTTTTTAAATGTCAAAAGTTCCGCTCTCTGCTCATTAGTAATGATTTTCGATTTACCAGAAAGAAAGATATGTATGTGCAGCTGAATATGAAACAGATATTTATCAAATTGTTTACATAGCTTCGGAGAGTTCAGCATTTGAAAAATTATCAGCGGTATTGTTATGATTGTCAAACGAGTCTATTAACTAAAAAATAGTTATTTATGTACCAAGGCAGTAAAGTGATTCTTTATCGGACGAGTCTGAAATTATGAGATGAGCGAGCGAGGCGAATAAAAGGCGAGTCGATAAAGACACTTTACTGACGTTGTGCATACAAAATTTTATCGGCAACCGTTCATCGCCGTTTTAAGTAAGGCAGACGCCTCTAAAAAAATAGAAATTTTTTCCCCATGTTAAATTACTAGAAAAGACGAGCTGTAGACCTATTTTAGAATTGGGTCTGCGTAAAATATTTAATAGTTTTTGCCTTATATTTGGTCAAAATGTAAAGTAGAAGTTTCATACTACCTATTCCATCTCATATTCAAGCTCGAAACGTTAAAATAGCTTTACAATTCGACGACAAAAAAACCCATTTTGGCTTAAATTTGACACATCAGAAAATTTTGACCGACCACGTGCGTATTCCAAAGCACCCCTCAAAAAATTTGACCTACTATTAGAAATAGCAGGGTAATACTTTATCTGCCGCATATGCGGCAGTAAAAATACTTTACCTGCCGCAAAATGCGGCAGATAAAGTATTTTATTTCACAATATAATAAAGTGTTCGTTTACTGCGGGAAATCACTATGATAATGTATGGCTTTACTGTCGGCTGGCGATAAAAAATATTTTACTATTTCTATTCTTTTCATTTTTCTTGTCAATTTGATTTTCTTTAAGAATCCTTATGCCATGG
This sequence comes from Polydrusus cervinus, assembly GCA_935413205.1. Lineage (NCBI taxonomy): Eukaryota > Metazoa > Arthropoda > Insecta > Coleoptera > Curculionidae > Polydrusus > Polydrusus cervinus. The sequence continues at coordinate 20,435,877 of OW284516.1, forward strand.
AATGTTTTAATTTATTTAACTAGCACTGAACCGCGTTATTTTCCACAAGTATGAAGTTGAAATCTAGGTGTGGATTGAAATAACGCTCCACTTTGACATTCTGCAATAAAAATGAGATAATCCAACCAAATTTACATTTTTTAAATATAAACGTCACCTCATTTCATACATTTTATGAGATACACTTTCTCACTTAGAATACCTTATAATCTTCTTTTAATAATTTGATCTCCGGAAGACAACTTCTGGGATTAAAATAACGATTTACCTAATTCGAAGTTTTGCAAATTTCAGAATGTGAAATTGGGAATTTTTTGTTAGACAACAAAAAAAAATGTATAATAATGGCTATAAATAATACTAATGTTTATTAAATGTAGATATTTTAAAATGAGTTTGTTGCCCAACTTCAAGCTTCATATTGCAAACAGTATAAAACTAATTTACTTTCATGTATTGATTGACCTTTTAGAAATGGGAAATCACTGGCGAAATTAATTGTAATATAAAAAACAGAATATTTATTTATGGAAATTTACACCATAAATTATAACAAGCCTGCAAGGTAATATTATGAATATCGTACTAGGTAATAGGTGTCGGTTAGTAGCGAGAATTAGTGGTAGTTTTTGCACAACAACGACGAACTAGTACACACTGGGTCATTTTATTATTTTCGCAAAGAGTTGCCAAACAACCAGCATGAATATCGGTATTTAATAACGCCTTAATATTTTATAGAAATAAAGTTTTATATCGGGCTGTATAAAGATTTTTAAACATAATTAACTAACCAGCAAGTTTGACTGTAACATACATTGCATTGGCAGAAAAAATTTATCACAATCATACTGGCTCGCTTAGAGTGGCTCAGAGGTGAAGTACTGGCATTCGACCGTGGCGGTCCAGGTTCGATCCCCGGAGTGGGCATACGCATAATAAAAAAAATTTGTAAAGAATTTATTAGGTTTAAGAATGCAGAGAATAGTGTAAATTATCTCCCAACCCCACCCCATTCACGTCGGTAACCAAGCCGGATGAGATCGAACATTTTGTGGGGTGCGGAAGAAGATACACACTCCCCAATAGGTAGGTCAAGTAATAGTAAGAAACAAAGGGTTAATAGTCCTTGGGGGTGTCTCACGACTGAGGATCATGGTTCGGAACTCACGTTAAGCTGTAGATCCCCCTCGGCAATGGCCCTGACAGCGAACGAAGAGGAAAAAATTATACAAAAAAAAAACTGGCTCGCAGTGGCACAACCAGAAATTATTTTCGGGGGGGGGGGGGGGGGGGGGGGTCACGCCAAATTTGTTAAAAATTTACCCAATTTACAAATTTCGAAAATTTAATTATTACCCTCTAACCTAACCCATAATTGGAATACATTTATGTTTTTTTCACGTCTTCTTGACATTCTTAGCTGACTCTTTTAAAAAGGAAAAATATTTCTTACATTTGTGAAAAATATTAATGTTCATCAATCCACAATTTTCAAATAAGACGTATGTATGATTCTTATCAGGGGTTTTCGGGCTCGAAATGCGCCCTTGAAATTATGAGCTATCATTAAGTAATATCCTGTATATTGTGTGGTTTACATAGTTACTGTCCCAACGAATAGCGAAGGTTCATATTATATAAACCAGTCTATACTTACAAGCGTCTATTTATATATTTTATTTTATTTTTTATAGCAAACATGTAAAGATAATAGTCCCCTACAAAGTTCACACCGTTCATCACCATCATGTAGAAAAAGTACATGTTCCAGTTCATGTTCCAGTACACATTGTGAAGAAAGTAATTGTTCCAGTGGAAACTCATCATCATCATGACGTTCATCATGACGTTCATCATGACCTTCACCATGATGTTCACCACGATATTCATCATGACGGCTGGCATGGAGGTTGGTGGTAAAGAACCACAATAGCTCACAAACACCCTGTACCTGTTAATACTTAAATAAATAGGTAAGAAATAAGAACGTTATACAAATGGTCAAAAATATCGTGACGATTAAAATAAATTTAAAAAATGATCCTGTTCTGGTCAAGTATCCATCACAGTATTTTAATTTTCCAATGACCACTTATGAAAATGAGAAAAAAGCACGGCTAATTTGGCTAGAAAGCGTCGTATAGCACACGCGTGTTGAAAAAAAATATTTCAACACTAGTGTTGAAATATCAAGGCACACTATTTAGTTTAAACATATGGTGCCAACTTAACAGACAACCCCTATTTATTAAAAATAATTTTTTTTAGAAAGCTGTAATTGTAAAGTGTTTAACTTATTTATCATGTATTTGTCGAGTGATTCATGATTAGAGTGTGAAAATACGTCATTTGAAATTATAAAAAATGTTAATAATATACTGGAAAATCTATTACCAGAAAAAACAAATCGCGCGAAGAGAATGTCATGTATTAAACAACAAATCTTTATCGGTAGCGATAGCGTAGAGAAAAGAGCTCTAGCCTACAGATCGCAAGGTCGCAGATTCAAATTCCATCAAGAGTATTTGACCTTTTTTTATAAAAACATTAAATAATTTATAGAATTATTTTGAATTGAAATCTTCCGTATTGGGTGGATTTTTAAAATTTATGTTTAAGACACCTTTCCTTGATTAAATTTAAAATTTTTCAGTCTGATTAATCTAGAAGTCAATCCAGGATTAGTTCTTCCTATGATTTATAAAATATGAAAAAATGAAAAAGCCAAACTACAACTAAAGGAAAAGCCTATTGACAAACTATGAAACCAGATGTCAAGTGGAACATAATCTTAACTATGCTAATTTTAATACCAGTGTTGATATTTTTTTTACACTAGTATTGAAATTTTCTCAAATTTTCATTTCATTTCACAAAAAACAAAGGCTTTTTAAATAATTCTTTGTGGTCGTAGAAAAATAGTGTATAAGTATTACACGTGTGAAAGTGATTATTCTAAAACGCGAATTTTCGCACTCGGCTGATGTCTCGTCGTGCTAAATATCTCCTCGTTTGCAAAGTATAACTTTCATCACTTGTTAGTTGCTAGTTAAAAAAATGTAATTATTGTTCTCGTGTGGATTATCCATATCTCGTGCTAGGAAGTTTGGCCCTCAGTCTTCCTCATATCCACTCTTGTTGTATGTAGACATATAATTAATAATAAAAGTACTGTTTTTTTTTAGATACCATCCATGGTAGTACCAAGCAAATAAGGAAGGAAAGTGCAAGATATCTCTAGATTATTTCTAGCCGTCAGTCTTTGTAGTTCCAACCGCTCGACGTCTACCCAATAACATGTTAATATTGTGGCATAATGCCAATTTGTTCTGTATATAATTGTAAATAAATAAAACTTTATTTTTTAAAAAAGCTTAAATTCTATTTTTCTTTATTGATATTTCTCATCAAAAAGTAAGAACTTAGTATTTCTTCCGCCTACCTACGTTTAACAATTTTTCTGACCCTCACTAATTTTTATTTAACAGGGAATTTTTTATAGAGGTAAAAGGGCATAGCTATGGCTATGCGATATATAGCAAATTTCAGCATTTATTATTAGAGAGACTTCACTGGTGATCAATTAAAGCTCACAAAAATTATATATTTCAAAATAAATTATGTGGGATATCAAATAAAAACCGATAGTATTGGGAACTTAAAATTATAACAGTTCTTATAGAAAGTAGGGGATAACAGACTAGGTATGTAGAGGTAGGGGAAAGAAAGGCAAGATGACGACAGTAAGGATTATATTTTTATTTTCTTCGTCATATTTCGCCCTAAAACTTTGTTTCGTATTTTAGAGCATTCGGGATAATTTTAGTTCCCAACAGTTTGCTTCTTATCATGCTATCTTCACGGTAATTATTTTTTGTAAGTTCAAAATTTTATGACAAAGCATGCGGGTAAGATGCCGAGGATTATTGAATAAAAGAAAAACAGTAGGTAGAAAGATATATTAGTTATTGTCACAATAATTGCAAATATATGCTTTTCGCTTCGCTTCTGCAGATGTTAGTCCAGAGCATGCTGCATGAACCCATTAACGATAGAGGGAACAGGCGTACCAAATTTAATTTTTTCCAGAATCGTTACATATTAAACAAATTTCCTCTTGTTCCTCCACATTATCGTCATCTTCTTCAATGTAATTTACTGATATGGAGGAGTCAGCGGATTCCCCATCATCATGATCGTCAAACCTCACTTATCTGATATCTTTGCCTTTTTTGATCTGCTTTTTCTTCATTTCAACTTTTATTCTTTTATTCTCTTCTCTTCTTCGATTAATTTATTTTTTCTTCTCGTTAGTTTTTCTTTCATTCTCTTTTTCTTCTAATGCACTTTTAACAGGGGTACTCGTTATATACAGAGTAGGTAGCTTCTTTCTCTGTCTCTTTTCTTTATAAGCAGCAATAGGCAAGTAAGATAGACAATTCAATGATTCTGCATTAGACGGCCCTGGTATTGAAATATCTAAAACATTAGAGGAAGTATTTTGAGATGTTCCTCCTACTGCAGCGAATATTTGCTGAAAGAGCATTAGTGACACCTGGTAGGTACATCAAGGTCTAAGTTTTCGTTGACATTCTTGGAAGGCTTGTATAGCTTGTCTATGGTCATTGAGAGTTCTAAGTCAGAATCATTAAATATTTGAGAATTAAGTGGGACTAATCCAGTTGCTCTGAAAGATTGTACGACATTTTTTATTGTGGCTACTGTATCGTAAGCCACATTAAATAATGCCGCCACATCCTTCGGTAGGGTAAGAGGACGAATTCGCCATCTTGCCCACTTAGCGAATTCGTCATCTTAGCCGACCAGAAAATTTTGAATCGAGTTTTGTATTAACGAATAAAGAGATATTATTTCACGAAAACATAATGGGCTATGGATAAACAATACCATAACATTGAAGAAAATACTTACCGATTGAAAATAAGATTCAACACAAACGCTATAAAGCTTATTTCGTCTTACACTAATATTATAATGACAATACATAACCATTAAACACATATTGCGAAATATCATTAACAAAATAAGTTAGATTTTGATGTTAATACATAGGCAACTTACGAAGCACACCTACTACACTCGGCAATCAACCAAGTGGCGCTATCTAATTACAATAATCGGAATTTTCCAATTCGTCATCTTATCCGATTCGCCATCTTATCCGCCTTTCCCCTATGTATAATATTTTTTATAAATTTAAAGGGACTGTTATAAAATCGCTATTTAAAAAAATCCCCTGCATATTTCATAAAAATATATAAATTTACACGAATCTAAGAATAAAACTAAGTAATTATAAATTAAACATTAAACACCTCCTGAAAATGTGTTCTAAAAAAAAAGTTAAACGCGTAATAATCAAGCACCTCTACAAAATATTACTTCTAAAAAAAGTCATCCTGTATATAGAAGGATGTAAAATACCAATTGGTCTAAGGGGGCTAATCTCGATTTGGGGATGGGCTTAGATCCTATTTAGTTGCGCCTTTGAGTGTACAAAGGCTACGTACTTACCGTCAAACTAGAAAATTTTTACATAAAGCCTAATAATAATTATTATTTTAAACAATTCGTCACCTCAGGATAAATTAACCTATTTTTTTGTTTTTCGCTATCATTAAATTTCTCCAAAATATTTTAAAAAATCATCTTTACACTGCTATATTTCTCAATTAACAGATTTTCCAAATATACAGTATATATTGTACAATACTAAAGAAACTGATGGACAATTGCTTTCGAGCAAGAAAAATTTCGCCTAAATTTAACAGTTAATATTTTCTGAACCAAATATGATATCGACCTACGGTTTTGAATGGTTGATTGATTCATCCATTGAGAAACAATTGACAATGTTGGATTTTCCTTAACTGTCAGAAAATTTTATATACAGGGTGTTAAAGAAGACGATGATTTTTGTTCCATTTTTAATGGCGTGTAACTTTCACAATAATATTTTTAAATTTTATGACTCTACGTCAATTTAATTACAGATTCATAGCAAAGAAAGCATATTGTCAAATTTTTGATATCTGCTATATTTTAAAAAATACCGATTTTTTTGTAAAACCTTGCTTTATTTCAACTTATTAGTAGCTAGATCTCACTGTGCGTTGTATCGTGCAAACTTTGCGAGTGATTCTTATACCTTATTAGCTTGATTATGTTCAGTAACAATAGTTATACCTAAATGTTATGATGTGCAGTGGCGTACTTATAAACACCTATATGTCTATGGTTTATTAGTATAGTGTAAGAAAGTTAGAAATTAATAAATACATTTTTCCAAAAATTAAATTAAAAAAATTATCTTTGTCAAAATTTTGTAAACCCACTGTATAATATACCTGTAGTGCGATATAAAAAACTAAAAAATAAAAAAAAATTGACCTAATCTAGGGGCAAGTACTTTCCAATATAATACAATCGTGAAAAATTGTGAGATACTCATAAACCATAGACATATAGGTATTTATAAGTACGCCACTGTACATCATAACATTTAGATACAATACTATTGTTACTAAACATAATCAAGCGTTTCATAAAGTATAAGAATCACCCGCAAAGTTTGCACGATACAAGGCACAGTGAGATCTAGCTACCAATAGGTTGAAATAAAGCAAGGTTTTACAAAAAAATCGGTATTTCTTAAAATATAGCAGCTATCAAAAATTTTACAAATTACTTTCTTTGCTATAAACCAGTGATTCAATTCACGTAGAGTGATAAACTTTAAAAATATTATTGTGAAAGTTACAAGCCATTAAAATTATAGCAACAATCATCGTCTTCTTTAACACCCTGTATATAAAATGTTCTGACAGTTAAAGAAAATTCAACATCGACAATTGTTTTCCAAGGGATGAATCTATCAACCATTCAAAACCGTAGGTCGATATCATATCTGGTTCAGAAAATATTAACTGTTAAATTTAGGCGAAATTTTTCTTGCTAGAAAGCAATTGTCCAGCAGTTTAGATAATTTTTAAGAATTATTTTCTCTCAATAAAAGTCATAGAAAATACCCAACAGGTGAGTTTAACATTATAAAATTATCACCGAACTATCAGTCCCAGCACATTCGCCAAATTCGACATTTTGCCATCATTGGCATTGGTACCACTACAGTAGATAATTAGGTACCTACCTAGGTTTCAGTCATTCAGTTGAGATATAAAAAAAGCGTTCGCCAAGAAGTCGAGAAACACGAGAAAAATGCTCATTCATAGTAAATTATTTAGTTTTTATTATAAGAGTCTATGAGTTATCATGAGGTCATATAAATTGGTCAGTTTCTTTGGCCAGAAGAGCGCCCGATGTTTACAGAAGAAGAATTTATATGTTGCCGACCTGCACTAAATAATATCTAAACAGTAGATTCAGAGCCTTTCAGCGTGAAATGCGACATCGTTTCCTGGCTTATTTATTTGACAATTTCACACCTGTCATTCTAATCCAATCACACACACTTTCATTTCGACAGTTACCAATGACAACCTTCTAATTTTTCGGAAATTTTTCTCCTCCTGCCAAGCTAGGCGAACAAAATTAATAAGTGGAAATTTTTTCTTGACAGCTATCATATGATCCGAAAATCAGTATTCAGGATCAAATTTTGGTATTTAATGTTTTTATTCATTTTATAATACTTACTAAATAAATACAAAAATTTATTTACCAAATATTTCTTTCAGTAAGGCTAAATATTTTTGGAATTCTGGTTGGAACTCTTCTCTTCGTAATGGAGAATTCCAAGGATAATGGTTATCTTCCCTTTCCACTTCTATCAGATATCTATGTTTAATATAATAGATGTAATATTTGGATGCAATTTTGTTCTGGTGAATTCGGGTTTTTCTTAAAAAGGATGGGATATCTTCCTCCAAAATCTTCTGGATAGCTGAGAAAAGGTTTTCTTGATGGGGATTTAATTCAGTTTTTTCCATTAAACATTGCAAATACTTTAAATTTTTATGAGACATATTAATGGCCCCTATTTCAGAGCAAGATTTACAAACACCGTAGGGCTTAAAATTAGTTTCTTGATTGTTTACTGCCATGATTTAATTATTGTGAACTAAAGAAGCACGTTTAAGAAATAACTGTCAACGTGACGTATAGCAGAAACGATTTTGACATCACAAGTCTAAGCCTACTTGACTGTGGTATCTACTATCTACCTAGATTTTAAAAATTGTTTTATCTGGCATAACTAGCCTAAACTAGACTATACTCTGCTTTCCCTTTGTTTTAGTAAATGAAATGTAGTAAAAATAAATAAAAAGGATAATTTTCACTTATATTTTTTGCATTTCGTTTAACTAAACGGTGAAGAAACTTTTTTTTGAAAGTTTAAGTATTCCCATAATTATGGATAAATAAATTGTTTTATCTGGCATAACTAGCTTAAACTAGACTATACTATGCTTTCCCTTTGGTTTAGTAAATGAAATGTAGTAAAAATAAATAAAAAGGATAATTTTCACTTATATTTTTTGGATTTCGTTTAACTAAACGGTGAGAAAACTTTTTTTTGAAAGTTTAAGTATTCCCATAATTATGGATAAATAAATTGTTTTATCTGGCATAACTAGCTTAAACTAGACTATACTATGCTTTCCCTTTATTTTAGTAAATAAAATGTAGTAAAAATAAATAAAAAGGATAATTTTCACTTAGATTTTTTGCATTTCGTTTAACTAAACGGTGAGGAAACTTTTTTTTGAAAGTTTAAGTAATTATTCCCATAATTATGGATAAATAAATTGTTTTATCTGGCATAACTAGCTTAAACTAGACTATACTATGCTTTCCCTTTGGTTTAGTAAATGAAATGTAGTAAAAATAAATAAAAAGGATAATTTTCACTTATATTTTTTGGATTTCTTTTAACTAAACGGTGAGGAAACTTTTTTTTAAAAGTTTAAGTATTCCCATAATTATAAATAATTATAAACGTCAAAATGTAAGAACCAGCCAACTTCATTGTTGTAAAAGTAAGTTTCAAAACGAAACATGTCAGATTTTTTTATTTTTTTTTAAATAAATTTTAGGTGTGAAATTCACGGTCGTCTGCGACTCGGGAAAATTTTCAAAAAATGCGTTCCTTCGGGAAAATTTCCGGAAATAATTCGAGCACTAGGGAGATTCAGATGCAGATTTTACGTCAAGAATGCGTGGTTTCTAAAGTAGTGTTATAGAAACAGGTTTTTACAAAATTGTGTGTGTGGATTCCGAGAAAATCACGTTTGAAATATCGTTTAGCGGGATTTTGCCGATTGGCAAAATGTCGCTATTTATTAAAACGTGGCGAAACTTATTGTAGGATGGAAAAGTAAGTAACAGCCGTAATCAAGCAATCAATAATCACGAAGTGACGATCTTTCTCAGTACATTATAGTTCATTGTCTTGAGAAGCTAATTTCCGGCATGTTTTCTCTATAATTTATCAATGAATAATTAGAAAAGCATTCTTCGAACAAACCCGAACAAAGTAATAAATATTTATTCGTTTCTTGATAGGCAAAACCACGGCGAAGAAGTGACAATGTCCTTACTTGATAGACACCGACAAAATAATTCTGTTACTAACTTTTTTATGGATAGACTATTTGTAGACTGACGGGGCTAATTAATCTAAGTGCCAAAATCCCGGAATTGCAGATTTTTTCCACCAAAGGTATCTAGGTATGAACCGAGGCCAATGCAGGGCTATATGATTTAAGGGCCGATACGCTATACTTTTCGTTCTGTTAGCCGTCAAAGTGGGTTAAGCTGCTAAGTGCCTGATGTTGTTGCACGGCTAATAGATCTAAGTGCGAATGATAAACAAAAACGTGTCGAATCTCGTCAGTCTGTAACAGTCTGTATATTTAAAGAAAATAAACTCAGCGGCAAGCGGCTTAAGTAACAGCTTCTTTGTAAGCAACTCACTTGTTAAAGAGACTTCGCATCTATTATTTTATTTTTGTCCAAATCATAAAATAAATTCCTCTCAACATTAATAAAAAGCAGACTGGACCTAAGGTCTTCGCCTAAAGACGACCGAAGTCGATTTTTAACAATTTAAAGTTTAGTAAAAACTCGTTCACATGTGACTTGGGTAGAAGGTATGGTAAGAACAAATTTATATGCAATATCCTACACTTTGGTAAACAGTTCAGATTGAGTAAGTTCAAACAGAACAGAAAAAGCACATTTCAAACACTGGACACATTGTCTATTTTCAGAGCATTTTTTCCGCTTCTTCGGTTGGGTCAAAATCGTCTTCTTCGTCACTGCATCTGTCTCCGTACTCCGTAGTTCTTAGTGGACTCTGCCGCTATGAAGTTGCTGTATTGTTATGCAAACTGTCGCTGCTCTATCAACAGCCGACTTCTTTTAATTTTACACAGTTTAGAAACACTGTGCAGTGTCCATTTGGGGCCCCTCGGCCCGGGGCCCTCCGCGATCGCGGACCTGGCCAGTCCGGGCCTGAGTATAGTTATTTTAAACATGGTTCCATTATCCAATAAATCAAAAGAATAGTTGTTTTATCCGAAATATATGGAAAGTAGGAATGTAACCGTTGTATTTTTATGAATAAGTATTTCTTTTTGCCAAATATTATCAAATTTCTGCAGAATATAAAAAGTTTGAACAACCTCTTTCGAGGATACACTTCAGTTCTTACTTTCTTCTTCTATTAGATAAGTATTAAGTACAACGTATTTATTCGTGACTTAAGTCCATGACCATATAATTTACAAGGCAAAGTTCAACGGTAATGTTTAATTTGCTGGCTAAACTTGAAATTGGGATTCTTCTAAAATGGAAAGTCACTTTGTTTTTCACGCATTAAAATCGGAAATAATGTTTTCTATGGAATGATAAAAGACACAGTGTGATAGAGCTCTGCACGTGTCAGCTACAGGGCCGGATTAACCACTATAGGCCATAGTCTAAGGCGCCACGAACGAAATAGGCGCCGCGTCGCCCTGAGTATTATACGTCGTACGTGTATTATACGTTTATTACAATAATAAATTATTAATCTATGAGTTTTTTTTTCAACGAAACGTGCAAATTTCCGCTTTCAAAACATATTTTTATGAGATTACGTTTAGGCACTAATTTGATCATCCGTATCATGACTCGCTCAATTTTTTAAAATCCATTTCGAAATTGAAAATTTTTAGCGCAGTGGCCTAAGACGTCAAACGACCTGAATTCGGCCCTGTTCGACAAGCTCGAAAAGCCAAGTTGACCCGAAAATCCTGGTTGACCCGAAAAGCTCGACTGGCCTGTAAAAAATTATTATGACTCGAAAACCCAAATCTTTATTGGCCGGTCTGTGTTAAAGCCTCTGTATAGTATGACTGACCAGGCAAGAGATATAACACTTTATTAATTATACGAGAAAAAATTGAAATGCTTTTTCAAAATTATTTTATTACTCGCCAGCCATAATGCTTTATATTAATATTATTTTATAATAATCAAAGGTGTATTGTGGTCAAAATGACGAAGGTAGATATATATTAAAGTTTGTCTTAAAATAAATAACTTCTAATAGTCGGACTTATACAATAATTCTAAAGTAACAAGAGAAGAAAAGGCTGCAAATAAAACACAGTTTTGTTTTAAGGAACTAGTGGGGTTCCACAAGGTTCCATACGGGGTCCTTTGCTCTTTTTTTATATATATTAACGATTTCTTTAATTTTTAAAAACCATATTATGATTGTGGATGTTAGTGTGATGGTAAGTCCTACAGTTATGGTAGTGACGACCGTTTAGCTTCATCCCAAGAAAAAGAACCTTTACACCAAGCTGCAAGTACTTGGTTTTTTAAAAATAACTTAAGACTTAATCCAGATAAAACGCAAGAAATTATGTTCTCCACTAAATCTGAATATAAAAATGATAAAACAGTCAAACTGTTAGGCATAACTCTGGATGGAAAGATAAATTGGAAACTTCATATTTTAGTTAGCTGTGGCTGTATACACGTTGAGTAGAATGGTAGAAACTATACTGTATATTACGTGTAAAATCATATTTCAATTAAAATCATAGCAGAGTTCTTTCGGCTTTTGCCATCCTCAGTGCTAGTATAAAAATATTTTCGTTCAATAGACGACCAGCCTTTCAAATTTTAACAATAATAAAGATATAGTATGAAAAGTCGTATTTTAAAAAAAATCATACAACAATAAAAATGATGGTGTCATTTGTCATGTTGTATTCTGTCACCTCTCCTTTATAACTTGTACCTATTTAGGAATACAACTGTACTTACATACTGTCTGTTTGAAGGTTGGAGACAATGATGTTTCCTGAATGATAGAATAGTTTTGGACTTGCATTGTCTTTAATTTGTTTTACATCACAACGTTTCAACTGGTAAGTATCTCCAGTCGTCTTCAGGTGAATACTAAATAAGTAAAGTAACTACAGCTCTATTTATACCAGCATGACTGAGATGGGTGCAGTCATGCGTTTAATTCGTGTGCGGTATTTTAAGTTAACATCCACTTAACAAAGGTTTCCAGATATTTCTTATATCTAGTGAGGGCTTACTAAAACAATCTGGGTTCTGGTATATGGTAGCAGCTTCCTTGAACTTCCTCTTCCTCCAATGTGGTTCTTTGTGCATGATTCGAGCTTCTGTCCACTTAATGTGATGACCGTATGTCCAGGCATGGTCAGCTGCCCCTGACTTTTCGGTTTCTCCTTTAAGCGTGTTGTTTCTGTGTTCCTTGACCCTAGTTTCACACCACAAGTCAAAAAGATAGGAAAAACTGCGAATGTGGCAGATCCTACATTGGTGAGACTCTAAGGCCACTTGAAACTAGGGTCAAGGAACACATAAACAACACGCTTAAAGGAGAAACCGAAAAATCAGGGGCAGCTGACCATGCCTGGACACACGGTCATCACATTAAGTGGACAGAAGCTCGAATCCTGCACAAAGAACCACATTGGAGGAAGAGGAAGTTCAAGGAAGCTGCTACCATATACCAGACCCCAGATTGTTTTAGTAAGCCCTCACTAGATATAAGAAATATCTGGAAACCTTTGTTAAGTGGATGTTAACTTAAAATACCGCACACGAATTAAACGCATGACTGCACCCATCTCAGTCATGCTCCAGTGCATCTAGCTGGTATAAATAGAGCTGTAGTTACTTTACTTATTTAGTATTCACCTGAAGACGACTGGAGATACTTACCAGTTGAAACGTTGTAATGTAAAACAAATTAAAGACAATGCAAGTCCAAAACTATTCTATCGTTCATGTACTTACATACAGTAGACTGTAGATACCTAACTAGAATCTAACAAAAATTACCAAAACGGTATTAATAGTACATTGTATACGTAGTAGGAAAAGCTGAAAATTCTCGGACGACCGTAAAGATTGTATGCCGAGGCGCAACTCGAGACTGGCAATACGGAGTCCAGGAATGTGGCTTTTTCTACGAGGTATGCATACTATTTTTCTGTAAATCAAAAATTATTAAAAGGACATAACTTAATACATTTAACTTGTTAAAATTTTGAAATTAATATTATTAACTTTGTTCACAAATAAAGGATGCCAATTAATATTTGTGTTGTAACTATGGGAACAAAGTAATATTGTGTCAAGCTTAACATATTTTAGTTTACCTACGACCACTACTGTAAATACTTAAAAACACACCGTTTCCGATCAATGTAAGATTCCCATTACGCACGGTAAAAAAATCGCACAGCTTGGTAAAAAAATCGCACAGTTTTCCTAGCAACCGCTTAGCAACGGTCAATACAAACAAACTTATTCAAAAACTGACATAATCGTAGATCAAATTTGTATGTGAGTAATATTATAAAGTGAAATTAGTTTGATTAGGTACATAAAAAATGTCGAGTGACAGTGAAATAGAAAATTTAACTCCACCCAATATTAGCGAAATTGCAGAAGCTGCTAAAAACAACTTGTTACCGGCGAAATCTGAATATAATATATATTAATGAAAATTTCATTGAGGCAACTAATAATGTAAATCTTACTTATGCTTCAACAAGCAAAAGAAACGATATACCTTTTGTCTTCAATAATTGTTCTGTAACTATAAATAATTATTGTAATGAGAATAAATAATATTATAAAAAATAACATTTATAAATTTAAATAATCATACTGTAGAATTATTACAATATATACCTTCTCGTTGATGTTATCACGTTCTTAAATTAATAATATTGTTACCAGTTAAGATGAAAAACTAAAACTAAATGATGTTGTGTGAATAAGTAGGTCGTAGGTAAAGTATGGTACGTAATACGTGTTGTAATGCAATTACGCACTCATAGAATTACGCACTCGCCGCTACGCGGCGTCGTGCGTAACTTTTCTATTTGTGCGTAAATTGCTTTTTACAACACTTATTACGTAATATACTATTACAAGTAGCCGCACAGAAATAATATTTCCTTACAGTACAATAATAAATATTTCCTAATAGTTATTTTTCATTGCCTAGCAACGACTAAGTGTAAGGAAATATTGACTTTTTCTTTCAGAAATGTTATCACAAATGTCAATATTTCCGAACGATTTTCATAAAAAACATTTTTCGACATTTTTTAATTGGCTTCGTGGGTAGTATTTAGCTATCTAGAAAAATATAGTAACATCCTCACATATACATGACTTTAAAAAATATTTAATTAACAACTTTCATCGCGATGTAACCAAAAGCTTTGACTCCAACCCAAAGTTCACGTAATGCGGCATACCCAAAATCAATGACTTTTACTTTTCTTTATTAAATAATTCCTTAAGAGTACATATGTAAATAACAACAGAAAAAAATAGCTAAACTTAACCCACTTCATCAGGAATTTGATACAATAGTTACGCTTGAGTAATTCCAACGTAAGTGTGCCTAATAGTAAAAGTAACTAGCGAATACAAGAAAATGGCAGTATTGCAAAAATAGTAAAAGACTTGATTTGAATTTGCATCTAAAGTAAGTAGAGTGTGAATTGCTTGTCTGGTATAGAAGTTCAATGCTACCAACTAAGCAGGGTAATAACCGAGCCAACTGTTTTTTCGAGGAAGCATGACACTGGTCAATAACAAAAAGAATCTGATTATAAAACCAATCGAACCTTATTAAGTCTGATCTGCTAATAACGAAAATAATTGGTGAAATCCTTAATTATTTCATGTCTAGAAAAAAAACGACCCAACTGTTAGGAATGAGGCTCATAGCTTAGCAAGAAAAATTAGAAGGGTTGTTTTTCGGTGTGCGTTGTGTTTTGGTAGGTACGAGGTTTGAAATAAGATCAACTAACAAGCTTTTGTTGAGTCCTGATTTAAATATCGTTAAGTCTACTAGATCCTTAGAATTACTTGGCAGTCACTTCCGGGGTTGCAGATATAATAAACACTTCCAGAAAGTATTAGTCGATGCAGCTGAGTTAGCCCAAGAACTAGAAATCGAGGCAAGTCTCATCTAGAAACAGTAGAAACTAGAACCCATCCAAGAAAAAGAACCAACAGAAGCTCAGGATGAGCCACTAAACGATTCGTGTCCAAATTTATAGTTGAGGTTTTCTTTGCTGTTGTGGATAATAGTACATTGTATACCTAGTAGGAAAAGCTGAACATTCTCGGACGACCGTAAAGATTGCATGTCGA
Organism: Polydrusus cervinus; assembly: GCA_935413205.1. Classification (NCBI taxonomy): domain Eukaryota; kingdom Metazoa; phylum Arthropoda; class Insecta; order Coleoptera; family Curculionidae; genus Polydrusus; species Polydrusus cervinus. The sequence goes on from OW284516.1 coordinate 20,451,576, forward strand.
GACGCAAGCTACTATTTTTCCGTATATCGAAAATTATTAAAACGACATAACTTATTACAATCAACTTGTTAAAATTTTGAAATAAATATTATTAACTTTGTTCAAAAATAAAGGATGCCATTAAATATTTGTGTTGTAACCATGGAAACACTTTCCAAAATCAGTAAATATCTTATCTGATCTGTCTTGATTTGGAGCTCTTGATTTGCGAGATGAACTGACTTCTTTCGGTGTCTTAATTGAAAAATTATAAATGAAAAGGGCATAGGCATTCTACGCACACCAAAGTCATTCAACATGTCACCATCGGCATTCTACATGTTTCCACTGCGTGCACTATTTAGGTTATACTTTTATTTCTACCTAGGCCACCAAAAGGTATACTATGCATTTTCCCTTCGACCAATGTAGGCGTTTGCCAATTTCCAACTTTCATCAATTTCTACTTAATTTCAACTTTTCAATACGCCATAAGGCTGTGCACATCAATTCCAATCACTATAGACTACTGTAGACACCAACTTCAATCACCATAGGCGTTCTATTAATTTCTAGCTCCAACCATCAGAGGCTTACTGTGCAGACAAATTCCAACCACCAGAGACTACTGTACACACCAACTCCATCCACCATAGGCTTAGTGTACGTACATTATAACTTCAACCACCATAGGTTATTGAATTGATGATGAAAAACTTTGTTAAAGTATAATGACGAGAAATGTCCCATGCTTGGTGATGATTGTTGAAAAATTGTTACTTAAAGGTTTTTAGGATGATAAATCGAGATCTGATAATAGTTTTGATTAGTATATTGTAGAGAGGGCCACCAGTTGCACGTCGTTTTTGTCTATGTCTTCATAAACTTTTTGTGCCTAGGTCTATTAAATTTTTAGTTAAAAATATTTAATCCTCGGTTTCTTTTGTCCAAAAAAGACATACCTTAGAGAGCTTGACAGTAATTTCCTCTAAAGTACTTCAAGCACAGTGCTTCCAAATGCTCTTACAACATAGTGCTTGTTAATTGGTAATTCAAGCCCTTTATAGAAAGTGCTTGGTAATTTCGCATTTTAAGCCATTAAAAGTGCTTTCCCGGTAATTGAAAGCACTTGGAATATTCAAAGTATTTGGTGCTTGATGCTGCCAGTTACTTTTCCAAAATACTTGGTGCCTGGTACTCGAAGCACTCTTTTCGCCCAGCTCTAATATTCATATAATTAATTGCAAATTTTCTGTATTATGACTGGGAACCAAAATTTATTGCATTCGTTAGTATTGTTCAAAAACCTAGCCAAGATTTATAATAGAACACCTTCCACTAAATCAGTTGTAAATTTCATGTTTTATCTCGTAAACCAATCAAGAATCGATTGTAGTTCCGGTGTGAAGTAAGAAGATTTAGGAGCACATAAAAGCAAGTTATATACATACGCAATTTTACAAACATCTAACGCTTCATTCTCACGTTGAACATTTGTTTTTACTTTCACGTATATCCGCGATCCTTATTGTACTCGTAATGTTTATCTTCCTATACATGTGATGATATTGTACCGGGTTACTCCGAAAAAAATACTAACTATTCTTATTTTGTATGATATATTTGCCGCAGGCAAACGATTTCCGGGACCACGCCCAAAGTTCGTTTCAAATTCACCTAACTACGTACTATCAAATTTCGAAAATTAAATTTTTATATTTGTAAAAAATATGAATATTGGTGTCAATTCACAATTTTAACATAAGACGTATGTATGACTCTAACCAGCGTTTAATTAAAAATAAAGTAAATATCGCTCCAAACGCCAAAATTTATGATTTTTTCAGAAATCATGTATTTTAGGAGCGTAGATCTAAAAGCAGTTTTTGGTGCAAATGCTTGGGAATTAAAATACTCCTTCTTAAGAGCCGTTTTGTATATTCATAATAAAGCATTCTCCTTTCTTCCCTCACTATTTTTTTATTATAAATTTTCACACTTCTTCCATAAAAAATTAATAACTTCAATATTTATCTTTAAAAAAATCACTACTTTTTGTTTTTGTTGTAAAAATATATAATTGCATTGGGTTACCTATATTTTTGTTGATTTAAAATAGCTCTAAAAAAGGAAAAACAGAACATACAAGTATATAATAGAAAAATACTATAAAATATTAATCCTTTTACTCGTTTTCCTATAAAATTGCATCATAGATCAATAACTAAAATGACATGCGTCTGAAACCTTAATCTCTATGTAAAACAGGACTATTAATTTGCTGGGGGTCAATCTGGGAGGTAATATGTCTTGGCATAATCACGTTGCCGCAATTGCCAAGGCAGCTGCACAGAAACTTGGTGTACTTTTCCGCACCAAAAGGTTGTACACACCTCATCAACTTTTGACACTCTACAAAGCCCAGATTCGACCATCATTAGAATATTGCTCTCATATCTGGAGCTCTGCACCCAAGCACACCCTTCGGCTACTGGATTCCATTCAAAGGAGAGCCGTTCGTCTGATCGGCGACCCCGAGCTGACCAAGACCCTCGATAGTCTGAAGCATCGAAGACAGGTTGGTGATTTGGCTCTCTTTTACAGATATTTCCATGGCAGGTATTCGACTGACATTGCCCACTTGATTCCACCTAGAGCAATGCAAAACAGAAATACACGGCGAACCACTGCCGCTCATCCATATGTTGTTCAGCTTAGTACTTCTCGAACTTCATTGTTCAAGAATTCTTTCATCTGGAGAACGTCATCTTTGTGGAATGATCTTCCTGAGGTCGTGTTTCCCAATGAATACAATCTTCAACGTTTCAAGACCAAGGTTAATCGCTTTTTTCGCACACGCAGCGCTCCCAGAGTGCCTTAAAGGATTTTTCCTACAGTGCAGGTGTTTTATCATAAAAAAAAAACAGTTTAAAAACTAAACGTTTCCTACAAGACCTTAGTAATCTGAGTCAAGAATACATTACTTAAAAATTTAAATTAAGAGTCCAAGTGTGAGATGAAAAATTAGGTTGCCATTAGACTTTTAGATCCGGCTCAGGGGGGCTGACGGGCTGCAGCCCTCCCCTCCTAAATATGCCACTGAACACAAGGTAAATATTTAAAATTGAACAAAAGCCACTTTATTAATTCTAAATTCCCGTAATAGTTTAAATCACCGTACAAATAAAGTCTAGGGTGAGTTCTAGGACTATTGCAGAACGATTAGAATAGATATGATAGAATAATTTAAAAATCTAGTTGTATTTTTCCGTGGTCGCCATATTTAACTATGAATAAAATCTCAAATTTTTTCTTTTTCTCGAATACTTGCGAATGAAAATTTAATAACTGTGGTTTAATGAATTCTAATTTTTAAAGAAGAGACCTTTTGACCGATACATCCATCAAACTCTATATCATTGGATTTGTCTTTTAATTGAATTGAAATATTTGCAATCATACTTATTTGACACCCTGTGTACGCGAGAGCCTTAAAAAAATTTGTAATTGTTTTAAAAATAAATCAAAAATAGTAAAAAACCTATTGCGATATTTACGAGAACCAGGGAAAACCTCGGTAAACGGTGACTTAAATTCACAATAACTAAATGCACAACCAAAAGTGCATCAAGTTATGGCCGGGCTGACATAAGTTCAGTCACTGTCAACTGTACTACAGTATATGAAAACTTTTAAAACGATTATATCCAAAATTACAGCCCTTTTATGCCTCGAAAGTTAACAAAATATTTAATTATGATTATTTTACTATTATTAAACTTAATATACATTTTTTAGAATTAGGAATATGTATTTTAAATTACGGTGTCCAATTAGTTATGTGAGTTAGATTTATTTATAGCTTTATTAATGGGATTAAGGAGCTATGCTAATAAAATAAATAATTATTTAAATAAAAATATTTGATTTATGTTACACAATTTAGATGCTAATTTACAAAATATATGAGGTCGGATTAAGAGATAGTTTCCAATACTTAATACCAAATTTAAAAAAAAAACTATTTTTCCGCAAATTGATTCACATTTTTGATAATATTTTTGAAAGAAAAAGTTAATATTTCCTTACAGTTAGTCGCTGCTAGGCAACGTAAAATAACTTTATAACTAAAATATTATTATTGTACTGTAAGGAAATATTATTTCTGTACGGCTACTTGTAAACTGAAATGTGTTAAGCTTGACAATTCAATATTACTGTTTCCATAAATACAACACAAATATTTAATGGCATCCTTCATTTGTGAACAAAGTTAATAATATTTATTTCAAAATTTGATTGTAATAAGTTATGTCCTTTTAATAATTTTCGATTTACGGAAAAAAAGTATGTATACCTCGTAGAAAAAGCCATATTCCCGGACTCCGTATTGCCTTGACATACAATCTTTACGGTCGTCCGGAAAGGTTCAGATTTTTCTACTAGATACAATAAACTATTGAAATTTAAAAATAATTCCAGAAAATCAATCTGGCTTTAGAAAAGGACACAGTACATCTGCTACACTTTCTAACGTCTTGTATGATGTCGTGGGGGCCTTGGACTCTGGAATGGCGTCAATTATGGTGCTCCTGGATTTTTCCAAGGCGTTCGATACCATTAACCACCAATTACTGTGTGCAAAGTTGCGGTATTATGGATTTTCGGACGTGTCCTTAGCCTTCGTCAATTCTTATTTGTCTGGAAGGACACAAATGGTCATGGCTGGCGTCTTAGTTTCAGCGCCCAAGCCTGTCATATCTGGAGTACCTCAAGGTTCAATTCTGGGTCCCTTATTGTTTCTTTTGTACACTGCAGATATTTTAAATGCTATTAAGACTTGCACATATAATGCCTATGCTGATGACATAAAGTTAAGGTACAGTTTCTATCCATATGAATACCATTTAATGGAGCATGTTGTCAACAGGGAACTAAGCCAGATGTACCAATTATCAAATAGACATAATTTAAAACTTAATCCAGATAAGTCTGCAGTGATACTTTTTGGAAGAGCGGGTGCAAAAGGACTGGACAATCACATTGATCTCCGTATCAATAACATAAAAATACCTAAAAAGAGCTCGGTAAAGTCTTTGGGAGTGGTTGTAGATAGTCAACTTAAATTTCGAGAACATGTCAATATATTGTTAAAAAAATCATATCTAAGTTTAAAACTGCTGTACGTTAATAAGTCAATTTTATCAAAAAAACTCCGCATAGTCCTTATAAATTCTTTAGTACTCTCCTGTTTTAATTATTGCAACTTTGTTTATGGACCGTTCTTGAACCTTCTGGAACAGGGTAAGATACAAAGGGTACAAAACTCATGTGTTCGGTTTATTTTTGGCATAAGGAAGTTCGACCACATCACACCACAATTCTTGGAACTTGGTTGGCTTAAGATGGCTAATGTGAGAAGGCTGCATTTTGCCGTGTTCGTCAAAAAAATAATGTTGACTTCATCGCCTTTGTATCTGCGTACCAAGCTCATCTCGCGGGAGTGTGTTCACAGTGTAAACACTCGAGGTAGGATATTGCTGACTATCCCAAGGCATACTACTGCGCTGTTTCGACGGAGTTTTAGCTATCAGGCTGTGAATATGTATAATAAGTTGCCTACTGATTTAAAGGGGAATCTAAATATTAATACAGTTAGAGCAAAAGTTAAAAAAATGTTGTTCAACAATAGAACTTATATGTTCCCTAAAAAATAAATTTAATTTGACGTTAAGTCCCACCTTTGCCTGTTGCTTGTTTGCTTGTTACTCATGAACTGTCATGTTAAACTTATTATGTAATGATTGAAGATTTTTCTTTTTTGCCTTTTTTATTTATGATTTTTGATGAATTACGCAATCGACCTTTCTTAAGGTTGATGTGCTATTTGCTAGGACGGTACCTTTTCGAATGTTAATAACTTTATTTGTTTTATATAGCTAAATCTATTTATAACGTTGGGAATAAAATGTGTTAGGTTATGTAGTGTCAGTGTTTATATAGGTACCTACTATAAATTAATAATAGAATATTTTCTAAAAACATTAGAGTTAAGTGTAAGAATAGCCATAGCTATATAGCTATATAGTGCTAAATTTCGCTCTTTATATGTATGCTTATATTAAATAAAAAACGTTTATTATTATTATTATTATTATTATTATTATTATTATTGATTGTCTTAAAATTCCAATAATAACACAGCCCCATAAAAAAATAAGTCATGTCCACTAGACTAGACCTCTTTGTCTATATATTTTTCGAGGTCGCTGATTCCGAATCCGACCTACGTTTCACCCCATTGTCAATTGGGTGTAAAACCACCCTTTAAGTTGGTAAAATCAGTTTTTTTTTGTTTTCAAAGGATGTTTGTCAGAATCACGATAGAGAAGGGGTTTATACACTTATACATATACAAATATGAATTTGAATGAAAAACGGGTTTTACCTTCTAAAGGGGTTTTGGAAGTAGTAATAAATTTTATGAAATAAAAGCCTGTCGCACACCACTATGGTATACTTAACAACGTGTTATGAGGGAGGGACATGTTTTGACACTATTAGAGTATCATCTTCAGCCTAAATACAAGATTATAATTATAAAAAGAAAAGTAGTGGAATAAAACTAACTTACCCTTTTTTTTATTTTTAATGGGACCTGGTTCATATATATGTTAGAGGTCCCATAAAAATAAAAAATAGGGTAAGTTAGTTTTATTCCACTTCTTTTCTTTTTATAACTATAATCTTGTATTTAGGTTGAAGATGACACTCTAATAGTGACATGACATGACATGTTCCTCCCTCATAACACGTTGTTAAATATACCATGGTGGTGTGGGGCAGATTTTTAGTACACTTTTAAAAGGGGGTATTGTGTCAACCTATCTCATGCTATCTCATGAGGTCGCTATTCTTCTGGGGTTAGTCTTGATGTGGTTTTTCTTTTAAAAGCTTCATCCTAGTTACAGAGGGTAATTGCCCTATACACAAGGGTTCTTACTATGCCATGTTTTATGTTGTTTGAGTGATGTGATGTATAATTGAGATATTGACCTGGATGCCCCAACAAACATTTTTGGCCGAATATTACTTAATTTCGCCCAGCGGTAGGTCGAAAAGCTTCCGTTACCAATTTCTCTGAGGGATAATTTACTTATATTCGTCGACCGTTTACCCAATGTGGGGAAAGAAACTAAGGTAATTTGGAAGGATAATAGAAGTAAACAGGTAAATAGCTACAATTAGGTTGCAGGTCGCATAGCCCCTATATAAGCTTATTTTAGGTTAAAAATAGGTAGAATAGTGGAATATTTCTCTAAATTTCGCCTTAAATTCGACTAATGCCTTCATCTGTCAATTAAAGTCATTCTACTAGAAAAAGAAAATAAACAATAATAATGCATTGAAGAGAGAACAACATAACTAATAAAAATGGATAAGGTTTGTTGGTTTTAGAATGGCGATTGCAATGTTATAATAATTATTATATTAAGGCGTGATCTACTAACTCACTTTGCGGCATTCCTAGTGAAGCGATTTTACCGCCGAGAATTTTTTTTGGTATAACTCAATGATAATAATCACACAAAAATGACCCGCCTTCCAGATTTTTTGTTTTTATTTAAATAAAATATATATTTTTTTGTTTTCTAAAAAATATATTTTTTTAAAATACCTAAACCGATTTCAAGCATGCTAAAATACAACACGTAACAGGGGTTTTAACCTATTCATGTATTTATTGTCATAATTTTTAAAATATATTATTGAGTTTTCTCCCAACGAGTTAAAATGATAACAAGAAAACTAAAAAGATGGCCGCTTCCAGATTTTAGACTTTGAAAACATATTTTCCAAATTTTCAACCTCAAAGTTAAATATTTCACGACTGAAGCCCAAAAGAAGACGATTTGTTTAGGCATAGGTTCAAATTTTCTAGAATAGGACATTGTAACTTCTAACCTTAAGGTTTAAATTAGGGCACCAAATCATAATTAAGACACTATTTTCGAAAAAGGAGACTGCATAGTGATGGTACAGTCGAAACTTTATTTGCATTCATAGATCACAAAATATAAAGTATATTTTATAAGAAAAAATAATGATATCCTAACTAAATATTTGTATTATCAATGAAACAGATTTATAATCGTCAAAACCCGTTTCCCCTTACTCCCTTACTATTAAATCTTCTTTTGCTGGACCTTTACCAGCGTCGATAGTTGTCCGATGTTCGAACTTTATACGGTCTGAAATAAAATATTGACATTTGACGCTAGTGACAAGCCGCAACTCTCCCAGAAATTATTTTTATTTTGTTAAATTTAGTTTATGAAGGTAAAATTTCGTAAATTCGCGGTACGGTCTAGTAAATTATTATTACTATTACACAACATGATTGATGGCGAGGACTCTTTCAAAATTGTTGCGGTGATGAAAAGACGGGGCACCAGCTCTACTGTAGAGTACTCGTATGTGCCGCATAATTCTCTTTACTTCTCGATAGTAATTTGTTGAATGTCGATAGGGCTTAAACTTGTTTGAATTATTCATATTTTCAAAATACCACAAAACAAAAACAAAACAAGTATACCTAACCAACAAATACGATTTTATGATGATGAAAAGGTTTGGTTGGGCAACCAAGAAAAAATTACCTTGTGGTTATTTTTTTTGGTAAATTTAAACTTTAAACAGGCCCATAGAACCTATAGGGAAATTTAATTGGTTGTATTACTTTGCAGGTTATATGTTTGGTAAATAATTGGGTTTCATTTTTACCAAAGAAATCCTTGTCCTCTATGACCGTTTTTGGGGGCTCAAATTGGTAATTTATAACCTATTATAATGACTAAATAGTTTTTTACCCTAATAGTTATTTATGAGGATAAAATATAGTTGTTTTGCCTTTAAATAACTACCTAAAATTTCCTTGGACAGTTAAAACATTTTCTTGGTTAAAAATTGCTAGATTATGACGTAAATATATAACCTAAAATTGCTTTGACCATAAGAACATAATTTTAGGTGTTATTTTGGTTATTTATAACAAAATATTTTACTTGAAAATAACTTTAACTTTAAAGGCATTTTTTAGGTTGACAAATACTAATGTTTGACCAAACTTTTGCAGTTAAAAGAAATTTTTACTTCAAAGGAAAATAATTGAGCATAAATTACAAATTTTTAACTTGTTTAAGGTATTTTTACTGCCTCCTCGGTCTACTTCACCAAATTTGTTTGTTGGGGCATTGGTATTCTGTGCACTAAAGTAAGGATGGTGTGCAATTTTTCTCTACGCTGACGTCGATGAAAGGTAATTGATTGTTTTTCTCTTTCTTGGCTGGCCCTCCATGGTGAATTTGATTGTTCGTGCAAAGCTATTGATATAATATAGGAATTCCCTGAGTTCGTCATGGTTTCTAATACAAATAATGAAGGTGTCATCCACATACCTCAGCCATACTTTTGGTTTTTTTTTTGCTTCGGATTCGAACCATTCCATGTAAATGTTGACGATTATTGGTGAGAGATATGAGTCCATTGGTAGTCCGTCCACTTGGCTAAAGAATCTTTCTTTTTCTTAGAAACAATAATTGTTGTGGCAGCTTTCGAATAGTTCCATGATGGCATAACTTGGAATTGTTCGGTTTTACTAGGTTTTCCCCTAACCGATACATAAAGCTAAGAAAAAATCTAGGTACCTGCTCTTATTGTACAACTTACAATAACTTTAATAATGATGGTGTCTACTGTTTTCCTGATAATAATTTAATAAAGCTTCCTTTCTACACGGTTACCTAATTTGTTAATATAACTAATTTATATTTGTGCTTTTGTACTCATATGTATGTCGCCCATTTACTTCCGCGTTAGGATTCGAAAAAAATAATAAGAACTTAGTATAACCTAGTTTGAAAGTGTATATCACATAACCAATTAGCTATAATAATATAAGATACACTGCGTTCATTAATAATGGAATAATAAAAAAATTACCTTCATTTTAAGAGCCCCTATTTTTATAAAAATTTGATGAATCCATTCCTTTTTTGGTTTACTACACAAAGAGAAACAAGCAAACAGCGTGTAACAATTTACATTATGGTGAAAGGCAATTTAAAAATAGATCAGTCGTATACACTGTTGTTTTAGCATAGCCTAACCTTAAGGTATTTATTTTGAGCCTTCGCGAAACTTACGATTATAGATATCGTTTTTACGTTATTTACTGTGTGCCAAAAAGTTTTGTTTTTATTTTTCAGTTGTGTACGTACCTACTTAGTTGTGTGTTTTAAAAATGAACCCAATTAATGACATAGTTTGTAATTTGTTGGAAATTCCATTCAGTCGTTAGGCAGATGAGAATAAGAGAAACGTTTTGTTACACGGGTTTTTAGTCAATGTTTGTTTAAGAACCCGCACTATACCTAGCTTTTCACCATTTTTTAAACCGCGACCGCCACTGCGATATTTTCTGATCAGAAATGTTATTTATAATATTTCTATAAGGTTGTTAGAGGTGCTGGTATGCTCAAGAGTATCTAACAACGATACAGATGTCCCTCTGTGCAACATCTTGCTGGTGTGCTAAATCAAATACTGCTTGAGGCAGTTTTGAGTTATTCCTTCCTTTCATCGGATCCTAGCTCTACTGATGAGCCATGATATGGCGGAACGCCTCTGGGCATGGATGTGACAAATTGGAAGGAAAAATATTATTGTTTTATTTGCTTTTACTAGATTTTATTGTAAGATTTACTAGACTTTATTTTAAACCAATTATTAAGCATGGCTAGAATTCGGTCCAAGAGAACGCAATGCTTTTGGTATAATTTATTATAAATATAGATATAATTTCGCATGGAACTGGTAATTTTGCAGAAGAATTTACAAATTAGGTCGAATGCTCGTAAAACTATTTGCACCTTGACCGTAGACCGTTGTTTGAGGAAAACAGAAAAAAATTATGGATCTGAAATATTTGTTCGACTATAATTTACAATAAACTACTATATCATTATACAGGGTGATTCCTAAGTTGATACTTCTTTTTTGTCTGCGTATAGAAGGCATTAAAATAAACAACATTTTCAAAAACCTTTTCTCAAAAAACCCAAAAATAAAGTACTTACATTCATTTATTACACTACAAATCAAATACGGTTCTGCCTAACTTGCCCGTTGAATAACATTAAGAAAACTTCTGGGTGTAGTGAAGAGACAACAGCACTTTTACGACACTCACAATAAATTAGCACCATAATTAGTTCATTGTTTTAAAATTTTACCATTTTCACCAATTTATTAAAATTAATCAGAAAACCACACCGCTCAGCGAATTGCCAAAATAAATAACTGACGACCGATCCGTAAAATGCATGACTAATATACAAAAAACGGAAAAAAAATATAAAGTAAAGGGCTATGTTTTGATTACCAGGCCCGCACTTAGATTTTTTACTTCTGTAACTCTGCTATTTTTAAGTTTTTTGAAAAAAAATATTTGAAAAAGTTGTTTATTTTAATGCCTTTTATACACAGCTAAAAAGAAGTATCAACTTAGGAATCACCCTGTATAATAATCAGTTAACCAACTTGGGTTTTCAAAATTTCAATAATAGTAGTTTGAACAACAAGAGTGGATTTGATGTCTGTATCTCACGAGGAAGTAAATTGCCTACGGCGCGGCGTCGTGCTCAAACTTCCAAGTGTGATATGGACAATCCACTCGAGTTAAATAGTAAATTTTTTCTACGACCAAACTTACCAACCTTCTGCTAATTTTTTTTAAAAAGGTTTGCAGGCTGCCGGTCTTTAACTTAACCTTTAGATTTAAAGTTCGACGTTTTACCGTCTCGTCCACTGGATCATATTAGAAATTATGATAAAACTAACTCAATAATATTGCTACATGATATTAATTTTCTATGCACTTTCAGCATGTTGCATTATTGATAAATCTCTTATAGATGGTATATATTTTGATATATTGAACAAATTAATAACATATTATACCATATACATATAGTGTTTTAAAAAAAAGCGGAGCCTCAGTAAATATAATAAACTGTGATTGGTCATTATTTTATAGGAACGCCACGGAGAAATCTAATTTTTATAACATTGTTGTGAACTAATATAAAATTTTCGGATTCGTGACAATAAATCACATAATGATAGGTTGGCGCTGTCTCCAAAGGAAAAAGAGGATTTTTTACGCACAGTGTTATATTTGTAGAATATTCTTTAGGATTACTTGTGGATGTGATCTGCTAAAAAATACTTTTTCAGTATTGTGTGACGTCGTGAAATTTTTCTTTAAAATTGGGAAATTTTATTTTTAAGGTTCGCAACACTGTGCAGCGCTGACAGTTAGCATATGAAATTTTGCCGTACAGTTAACTGGAAAAGCCTACTTTACTCCTCAATTAACAGTAAAGGAAACAGCAATTTTTTATGTGGAACAAAAAAGCCGATTTTATAACTCCCACGTCTATTTTATAATAAGATATTTAAAGATAATTTACAGTAATAAAAAAATTATTTAAGATAATTAGTATGGTAATCCCATTTTAATGATTATTATTTAATCATGGCGATGTCTAGTTATTAAATATCCCTCAATTAAAAAAAAAAAGAGAAAAGTACCAAGACAAACCATTTTTAAAAATCTCATATTTCACAAAATAAAAACTATATTGGTTCTATCTGACCTTTCACATCACGCGATGTACATCAGTATCGTACATTTGCATTATTTCGATAAAACTGACAGTGAAAGTATAATTCTCGCGACCCAAAACCATCTGCCACCCACAAATACAAAAAAATGTTTTTATGTTGTAACATCCATGTTATATTTAACGGTTGCCAGGTTAAATATACTTGACAGAACAAGCATTTTATTATGGTAATTCTGGTTTTACGTACCTAAATATCTTTCTTCTTACAAAAGAATTTGATTGGGAACAATAAACGAGCTATGTCGATGTCGTAATTGTAAAATTCAAATTTTGTATTTAGTTTTGGTATTATGTCACAAATCGTAAATGTATAAATTGATTTAATTTTAAGTATTATGGATGGCCTTCGATAGTATTCTCCTTTTAAAATGCGATTCATTTAAAACGAAAAAAAAAATATTTTTTGGAAAAAATTTACTGTTATCCAGGCCATCATATCCTGCAAGAATTAGTTGTCAGGCGCGGCACATGAGTTTTTTTTTACAGATAGGGCAAATTTTGATGGCAGTAACCTAACATGCAAAATGCAGTCTAGTGCATAGTTTTATCTACTAATAAACACCGCAAAAACATAAAACAGCTTTACTTTATTATTATTTTTTTGATATTACTCTGACCTTTTTGTAGTTGTGTGGTTGTATATCAAACCGATCATTCTATCATTTTGTTTGGAAAAATCACTAAGTCATTAAAATTATCAATACTTCTAACAAAAGGTTCTTCAAATGTTAGCACACCGTTTGATTCAAACTGTAATATTTTTTGAACTGTTGAAGTCATTGTTCTTTAATACAAGTCACGACACACATAAGTCCATGTCAAAACCCGAACAAACCCGAACTAAATAAGGGTTAAGGACATGCTACGGGCGATTCGGCATTCCTAACGAAACAAAAGGTTTATGCAAATACAATCGACATAGAAGTTTATCATTATCTAACGCAAAGTTAGACTGAAATGGCATGATTCATGGAGCTGTTCGATTGTGTTTTCATAAATGTCTGTTGATCGTGGTGTGTGTACCGAAGTCGACGACGGATTTATCTCTTTCCCGTCTCATGTTAACTGCCGTGAGCTCATATGTCTGTTTCTCTCTTAGTTTCTAATTCATTTATGTAACCCTCTAATTCAATATAAACCCATAAGGTCAGCCGTGAGCTAAATTAAAAAACAGCCGTGCGGGCAGTTCGATGGTGGCTTCAATCTATATGGGGGGATTTTTCACATGACACACTTTGAAGTATTTGCATGTTTTGAAGGATAATCGTTTTTATTTGTTTTGAAAATTAAATTTAATAGGTGGGTGAAATTTATAGATAAGTCATTGACCAGATGACCTTACGGACAAGCCGCGCCTGGTAGTTGTGATTTTTGTCTTGTACTGTACTGTATAACAAACAGTTTGCTCCACTAGTTTATTAAGAGGGGTTCCTTTTCAGAAGAACCTCAATATTAAGCCGTACATGTTTCGAAGGTAAAAAACCTTCATCATCAGCGGAATATTACTAATATATATTACATGAAGAGAGACTCTTGGCATTGCATGGTTTGAAACTAAAAGAGATAATTGGAATAATAATTAAAGTTGTATTACAGTGATTTTGATTTTTGTAAAGAAGAAAAAGATTAGAATAAGGAAATATGGTAAAATCTATTTCTTAACTGTGGAACAGAAAAAGAAAGGTCGTAAATTTAATTACATAATATAAGCAAGGAAATTAAAATTAAATTTTTTCTTTAATTAGAAAATAGAAAGATTTTTCAGCTAGAATAGAACCAAAACCATTGATTATCATGTTTTGACTATGAATTCAAAAATTAAATTTCAAATGTTTCCAAAAGGCATATTCTAGCCTAAAAATCTTTCTATTTTCTAAGTAAAGAAAAAATTTAATTTTCATTTCCTTGATTACATTATGTAATTAAATTTACGACCTTTCTTTTTCTGTTCCTTAGGTAAGAAATAGATTTTACCACATTTCCTTAATCTAATCTCTTTTCTTCTTTACAAAAATCAAAATCACTGTAATACAACTTTAATTATTCCAATTTTCTCTTTTAGTTTCAAACCATGAAATGTCGAGAATCTCTCTTCATGTAATATATTAGTAGTATTCCGCTGATGATGAAGGTTTTTGCCTTCGAAACATGTACGGCTTAATATTGAGGTTTTTCTGAAAAAAAAAACCCTTTAATAAACTAGTGAAGCAGACTATGTGTTATAATTTCTGTACTTATAATATCACTCCACTGGGAGATGGACTACTTCCACAAAATACAAATAAATTTCCTGTAAACGTAACTGACAATTAGTAGATGGCACCTCGTATCGAAATTAAAATTCAGTCTTTGGGTAATTAAGTCCTTACCGCAACAATTCTGTTAATTTCAAAAATAATTACCGAAACCATAAAAATAATATGTAAGTTTCATGGTAGTCAGACCATATACAAGACAATATGACTTCTAACGGGTTAACGACGTAAAGGAAATGTTTAGAAAGTGTAAATTTTTTTAATTAATAATTTTGTTTGCATCTTGGTAAATAGGTACTAATTATTGTTGACTAACAATGGGTCAGGTGATTTTGTTAATTAAAAAATAAGTAGTATGATCACGAATTTCAGGTTTACAGATTTATAAAGAAAATTGGAATCTGAATTCACTGTAAATAATATTGTTGAGCGCTTACTTTGCCAGTAAATTTGATTTGTAATGGCGTTCGGTAAACCAGGAAGTGACTCAAAATGTCTTATTTTAAATGCAATCCTATATGTATTTTTACATATATATGAGCCAAGTGATATTTTCAATTATTGTAGACCCTACACGCTCATTCAGACTAACATTCCTGAGTAATATCAATCCTTCCTTATTTACGTATAAGTCTTGATTCTAATTGCAGACCCTACATCGAACTGACAGTTCTGAATGATATTTTTTTTCCGAGGACCCGTCCGTGCGCCGGATACACTTAGGCCAGGTTTGGCCCATTGTGCTGACCCTGTTTGGTTGTTACACCCACTCCGTGGTCTCAGGTTCTTGCACTAGTTTGTGTAGGTCAACTGGGGAGAGGGTAAGGATGTCCTCTGGTTCTAGTTTTGGTTGCACGAGTATTTGTTGCCTTTTCCGATCGAGTGACTTGCAATGGCAAACTATTAGTCCATGGAAATCGTACTAAAATAGGGGTGCTGCCTTGCATGAAATAAGGTAGTTCTAATTTTTTGATATGTTGTATCTGATGAAGTGGTAATAACAAATCCAAATTTTCGACCTCGAAAGCCCTCCGGATCATTGTTAAATATTTCAAAAACCTTAAATTTTGTTACTTTTTTCAGGCTTTGCCAATTTTAACCACCAAGGACTAATATTACGGCAAAAATAGTTATATACAATCTAAAAGCAAACAAAATACGCAAAAAAACGAGACTAATTTCGTCCTTGTAGGTTAAATAGTTTCTGAGTTATGGCAGTTCAAACTTGTGCAAAATTTCCAAAATAGATTTTTTATTTTTTTTTAGTTTTTGTCAGTTTTAACCATCAAGAAACTATTTTACGAACAATCATAACAATAATAGAGAAGAACTAATCTTTCAACAAAATGACACTAGTTTCATTTAATTAGACCTAATAGTTCTTGAGATACAGATGTCCAAAGCTGATGAGATAGTAATAATCGAAATAAGTGTTATAATTATCAAAAAAAAACCTTGTAGTAAGTACAAATTTATTATTTGAAGTTTTTTTTATAATATAAAATATATTCAGAATCTATGCACTATTGAACTTGCTTATGTATTTTATTATATATACTAGTTATTTTTATAAATCTTTGACGGACCAGGCTGATCCTCTAAATCCACAGCACTTCTTTTGGGGGCAGCTTGCTGTATCAACACTTCTTTATCATCAGGTAGATCTAAATCGTCATCTGACGGTGGATCGTCGATAAGTGGCTCATCAATGTCGTCAATAATGTCTGGTATGTTCTCGCAAGATTGACCGCTGCAGTGGTTACAAACAGCCGAGCATTTGAGTCCTGCCTTTCTACAACCGCAGTTGTTGGTACAACCTTTCTTGCAGTTGCAGGAAATCATGTTTAGCAGTACTGAACTTGTAATCGTATTATATATTTAAAAAATACATATTATTGACACTTTATTATATGTTCTAAATGTGCACCTCCTCGTTCAAGACAGACTTCATAACGATGTTCTAAGTTTCTGGTCATGTTATTGAATAAGGGTTGTCTCAGAGCTGCGAAGAAGACTCTAACGGCATCCTTTAATTCATCGATGGTTTGTGGTGCCCGTTTGAAAACGGCATTTTTAGCCATGCCCCAAATGTATGCGTCTGGAGGTGTGAGGTCTGGAGAATGTGAAGGATAAGGGAAGTCAGTAAATCGTGAAATGAATTTGCTTGGAAAATGTTCTTGAAGAAATTGACGAATTGCGGCAGCAGTATGGCAAGTTGCCCTGTCCTGCTGAAAAAATTGGTTTCGAAATGCCAAGTTACGTGCACGACAGAATTGACGTAGATCAGGGATAAATCGTGTTAAAATGTGTCTGTACCTCTGTTGATTAAGTGTGACTGGCCTACCATTCTCTTCGATGAAGTACGGACCAATGATTCCGTGTCCGGACACAGCACACCAGACACTCACTTTTGCACTATGTAAAGGAACCTCTTGAACCTCATCGGGTCTGGCAAAGCCCAGAAATCGATTTGTGCGACGATTCACATAGCCTGACAAGTGAAAGTGTGCTTCGTCTGAGAACCAAACATTTTTTAAAAATTCAGGATTTTCATACTGTAACGCGAGAATTCTGGCGCAATATTCCACTCTACTGCGATAATCCCGAGGATGTAGTTGTTGATGTACCTGAATCACATACGAACATGCACCCAGCTCCTTCAGGATTCTTTGAAAGGAAGTTTTTTTTAAATCAAGTTGTAACGCTGTCCTTGCCTGGCTGACTTTCGGATTTTGTAAGATTTGCTCAAAAACACGTTCATGGTTATTGTTGTTGTTAACTGTCCTGGGACGCCCCGAGTTTCCTTTTCGTTGGCACAATGCACTACCCGTATTTCTGAACTTTTCAATAACCTTCAAAATTACAGCATTACTTGGAGAACGTTTATTAAACCGTTGTGTGAATTGATCATACACGTATAGCAAACTTGCACCATCATGTCGGCCCATTCCGTATGAGCGAAAATAATGCTCTACCAGAAACACTTTCTCCTCTGTACTTAACACCATTTTTAATAATTAGGCCCTACTAATTACTTGTTTGAGGATTACTTAACAGGTCTATACTAGCTAACTTGAGTGTGACAGCGCACGCATAAAAACACCGCCAACTTAGTTTCAGTACTGTTTGTTTCGGGCATATCTGTACATACTTCGTCATTCTTGCATCAGTCTTTATTCGGTTTTCACATCCGTCCGGCTATGAATCCTAGAAATTTGCCCTTACACGATAAGCCCCATTTCCTTATCAAGACTGTCAGTCTGAATGATCGTGTAGGGTCTGCATATGAGAATTTACATCAGTCCGGCCATCAACCCTTATAATTTTCCTTTACACAATCAGTATATGTTATTCCTTAATCAAGACTGTCAATCTAAATTATTAATAAACGCTACTTACAGAAGTTTATAGTTGGCTTTGAATTTCAACATTTAAAGAAAGACGAATAGATAGGCGCACTATGATTTATTCGCTACGTAAGAACCGACGTGACTTCGGAGCGCGCCGTCTTTTATTGCATAAAATAATACAATATCTTGTGTCTGAAATCGATCGAAAACGGAGACAAACATTAGTTTGTCTCCAAAAACGGTTGTCACATTTCTTCACTCTTCTTTAAATATTGAAATTCAAAGTAGTTGGTGTCTATTTGAAAATTATTTATATGTATATTAACCCTCTAGCGGGGCTGGAAACAACCCTTAAGCGTTGAGTGATAAGATACACACTATTTGAAAGGTAGTTCAAGTATTTTGTCAAAAGTACCCAATACTTATATTGAATACTTATAATTGACCTGTATTTTCAGTAGATTTTGAAAAATCAAGTAAAACCCATTAATACGCTTAGACAAAAAGTGTATAGCAATTAAACCTAAGTCCATTTTAATATGGCTTTTTAAAAATGTAACAAAAATCCTGTGTAAAATATTATCAGTGCATCAAATCTCCTATAGCCTTTTTAAGGCTAATTGATAAAGTTAAATCAACTTCTCAATTAATTACAACTATCAATTCAAGCTTTTAACATGCCAATTTAAACAAATAAAAATGAGCTTACAGGTTATTAAATAAGCCTATAAAACCATGTTTAAATTTGAAATTAAATATAAATAAAATTAAAATCGACTAGAAAGTGTAAATTTGTTTTAAGTTTATGGGATATCTAAAAAAGGAAGTTGCTACTGGTTGTTCAATAAAGTGCTGGTTTTTATTGTGGCGCTCAAAACTTAAAACAATTATTGCATAACGATTTTTAACCATAATTAATTACCCAGCAAGTTTTACTGTGACATATAACATTATTAGGCCTTATTTACTCTCATCAAATTAAAAACTTAGGTAACCGGGCCACTATGATTGTGAAAAAATTATTTCTGTTAACGTGGTGTATGTAACAGTCAAAGTTGCCGGTTAGTTAACTATTGTAAAAAAGCTTTAAACAACCTGACATTAATATAGAAGAACATAAGTAATCACCCTCAGGTAATATGTATTTTTAGCATCAAAATATTCTTTGACAAGAAAATTACGGTTATATAAACCTCAACTTAATTTTTTTATATAATTTCGAAAAGGGTACTGCTTTTATTGACTGTTAATGTCCAATTTTTGACCTATTTTTTTATGAAATTTTAAAAATAGATGCAATGATGAAAGTATAAAACATTTTATAAAGAATTCACCAGGTAGATTTAATTTCAATTCTTAGGAATGAGGAACCGAATTTATTGTAAAATATTACAATTAATGAAAATTAAATAATTATTAACTTGTGATACGCGGTTAGACAGGAAATTAAATGAAGAATGTTATTAATAAAACAAAGATTTTTTAAAAAATTTTGTTAAAAAAAAAGTTTTAAATAAAATAGCCCCAACGGATACATTTTTCTCAAGCAAGTCAATTTTATATTATAAAGTAGGTTGAAATAAACCATTTCAACGTTTCCACGGCCTACTCTTTACCACTTATCATGTTTTATCAAAGTTACATACATTTTAATCAACAAAAAGAAAATTTGAAGAAATAGTCCATACTTAAAGTGGAGTGGAAATTTAGAAGGTAAGAAATAAGAACACTAAGTCTTCCTCTACTATTATATTAATAAAATATTAATGATTTAAAAAATTCTCTACATGTTTCGAATGCAGAAGCATTCATCTTCAGGAGAATAAATTAAAACAGAAGAAACGGAGCATTAAAATTGTAGGTTAGAAGAAAAACGGTTCAGTGAGTAGAACGGTGAGAAAATCTTTACGCACGTGACATTGTGAAAAAGAAAAATATGTGGGTTTAAGGATTAGTTATAAGAGTTTAAATGTAAAATGAAAGATTTAAATTAAATTGAATGGAAAATTCTAAAAAAAAAATTGATCCAAGCAGCCATTTTTAAAATAAATGATAAAGTATAATGTCACTGAAAAGAGAACTTTCCATAGAATTTAAGCATCGAATAAAAATGAGGGTTTCCATTTAAAATTTAAAAGTTAACTTCACCTTCGGTCAAACCGGAAGCGATTTGAATTGGCCGAAAAATGGCAATTTACACACTTATTAACTTGGGGTGTAGCACTTTTCTTGTGTCACCCGGTATACTGTAATACAGCTAAATCGATTTGTATTTATACAACGCGGATTCCCTATAAAAAGTAATTTCACAATTTAATTGTGAAATATTAACTGGCGTTTTTACAAATCGCAAAAAATATACATATGGATTGAGATGAGTATTTTTACTGTTATTATTGTAGAAGAAGAAGATTTCCCTTTTCATTTCGCCAGATCCATCTCTAGACGCGTTTCGTCATATCATGACTCATCAGTAGAGCTAGGATCCGACGAAAAGAAAAGGGATCTCGAAGCTACTTAAGGCAGCACTTGGTGGGACACACCAGTAAGATATGGCACGGAGCGCCATCTGTGTCGTTGTTAGACACTCTTGAGCATACCAGCACCTCTAACAAACTTATAGAAATAAGTAAATGTTAAGAGGAAATCGCCTGTAAAGACATTCGTCACAATTACAGGAGTCCCTCTAGGCAGCGCTAACTCACATCGGTTTATTAACCGAAAACAATGAGTAAAGAAAAAGATTTTCCTTTTCATTTCGCCAAATCCATCTCTAGACGCGTTTCGTCATATCACGACTCATCAGTAGAGCTAGGATCCGACGATAAGAAAAGGGATCTCGAAGCTACTTAAGGCAGCACTTGGTGGGACACACCAGTAAGATGTGGCACGGAGCGCCATCTGTGTTATTATTATATTGTAAATTTCATCAGGATACGAAATATCACAAATTACATACGGATGTAAATTTACCTTGAACGGCATTCACCTGAAGACGACTGGAGATACTTACCAGTTAAAACGTAGTGATTCAAAACAAATAAAAACAATGCAAGTCTAAAACTCTACTGCCGTTCAAGAAAAGTCATTTTGTAAATCGTTTGTAATTTCACATTAAATTTTTTTAGTATAGTTAATTATAGGAAAATACCACCAGCGCAGATACTTCTAAGAAAGCTAAAAATCTCATCAGCATTATAAATATTTCTATGTGTTTATTAGTTACTATTAAGTGTCCCAAACGCTTATCTTTTTTTTGTGATGATCGTTAAAATAGACAATTATGTTAAGTGATTGTAATTTATCTTTGCACATATACATATTTTTTGTAAATGTATCTTTGACTATAATTATTAGGAAAGCTTATGTTTTAACAACTATCTAATTGTTCGTATTTTTTCTTTCACTATTATTTAGTTACTTAATAAAGCATTGATTGATTGCTCTGTGATATGTGTAGATTGCTTCATCACGAGGCTGTCAAAAGAAAACGGAACTAGCTATTACAGACTAATTTCTCAAAGATTGCATAACAGAGAGGAAGATTTTACTTTTCATTTGCAAATTAGAAAGGGGTTTAAAATATAAATCTGCATTTTGATTGAATCGTTGATATATGGTAACCATCTTAAACTTCGGTACATTACTTTTCAACACTGCAAATTATTATTTTTACAACATGTTTCGCTGCCTCTGAACCAACTTTTTATATTAGAAGAAGCTGCGCTGCTGTGTAAAAAAAAGAATTAGGATTGTTGAAAACTAAAGTGGAAAATGTGATATAGTTATTTACGATATAAGTGTTGTAAGGATTCATATTACAACACGAGATGTTAAAGTTGTCAAACGAGGCGTCAGCCGAGTTTAATAAAACATCGAGTGTAGTAACATGAATTTACAACAAGAATATTGTACAAAATTTTATCTACTTTCATCTATGAATACAAATATGTGGCAAAAGACATTTTTAAAAATAAAAATGCACCTGCTATTAAGTTTACTAATCAAGTTTTTTATGTTACCTATCGCATAGTTACTGTTTCGCATGGTTACTGTCGAAACTTTGTCAAACAAATTCAAAAATATAAAAAGCGTTTTTCAAAATGAGCGATTTTGATGGGAGTTTACCCTCTGCTATAGAAGCAGCGGCAAACGAAGCGATCTCAAGTTTAGTTCCGACAAAATCCAAGGCGCGGTATGAGTTGGAGTATCAGAAGTTTGAAGATTGGTGCAAAGCTAACAAAATAAAGGAGGTGTCTAGAAACCATCTACACTATGGACTCACTACTCAATGTTGAGAACTATGATTTCAGTCAAGAAATATCCAGATATAAGCAGATTTTAAGTGTTATATTTTAATTAATAATTGGTAATTAATTTTATAATTTTAATATTAAATCATTCTTCTAAAAAGTGTGGTTTTATTTAACAGCAAAATTTTAATAAAACCGTTTTTTTTCCATTACAGCACTAGTGCTGTAAAGGCATATATTACAGCACTAGTGCTGTAATAGATGCCCTGACAAAACGATTTACAGAACTGTAAAATTCATATTACTAAATGAAAGTAGATAAAAAAATTTACGGTTTTGCTTCTATTTACCAAAGTTTAAATCTGTATATCTTTCTAATAGATCTTTAGGATAAAGTGTGTGTGATACACAATAGACAAAGGTATCTGCATAAGTCACTCGATGCCCTGTTTTGTATTATTTAAATTTATACAGGGTGTTAAAAACTCTGGAATATTGCGTGTATGTAAGAAACTAGTGAAACTAATAATTGAAAATTAGCACATCATTTCAAGAAGGACAGAAACAGCAAAATCGCGTTTTTAAGAATTTCTTAGGAATAAAAAGGTAGTGGAAACGTAGCAGCGTCATCTAACAGGAACTTTAATACAGAAAATAAACTTACCGATTAAAAGAAAATATATCTTATCTTTTACAATAAAATATATTATTTTCCTATTGGTAGTACTGCTTATTAAATATTTTAATAAACTGCACAATTTCTTAACTAATATTTTAATACTAGATATAAGAAATTATTGTAGTGTGTTAATTAATAATATGTAAGGGTATGGGTGTGGATCTTGGGGATATCTGGTTATACACTTTGTAATTTGCTGATGACCAGATAATCATAGCCAACGACAAAGACGACCTAGAATATATGGCTAGAAAACTAAACTGCTGGACAATTGCTTTCGAGCAAGAAAAATTTCGCCTAAATTTAACAGTTAATATTTTCTGAACATATGATATCGACCTACAGTTTTGAATGGTTGATAGATCTATCCCTTGGGAAACAATTGTCAATGTTGGATTTTCTTTAACTGTCAGAAAATTTTATATACAGGGTGTTAAAGAAGACGATGATTTTTGCTCCAATTTTAATATCGTGTAACTTTCACAATTATATTTTTAAATTTTATTATTCTACGTCAATTGAATCACTGGTTCCTAGCAAAAAAAGTAATTTGTCAAATTTTTGATAAATATCTGCTATATTTTAAGAAATACCGTTTTTTTTGGAAAACCTTGCTTTATTTCAACTTATTGGTAGCTAGATCTCACTGTGCGTTGTATCGTGCAAAATTTGCGAGTGATTATTATACCTTATGAAAAGTTTGATTATGTTCAGTAACAATAGCTGTACTTAAATGGTATGATGTACAGTGACGTACCTATAAACACCTGTATGTCTATGGTATATGAGTATCTCACAATTTTTCACGACTGTGTTATATTGGAAAGCACTCGCCCCTAGTTTAGGTAAATTTTTCTTATTTTTTTAGTTTTTTATATCACACTACAGGTATATTATGTTGTAAAAAATTCGTTGTGGCTGTGTACACGTAGGGTAAAATTGAAGAAAAGAAGAGAGACGGGTTTGTATTACGTGTAAAAAAATTTTATTTTGTTAAAATCTTAGCAGAGCGCTTTCGGCTTTCGCCATCCTCAGTGCTATTCGTCAGTATACAATGATATCCTCAAGATGGAATGGCATTTCGTCCACACAATGTTTCAAAAACAATATTAAAATTGTAAAAGAACAACAAAAAATGGTAAAGGTAACGAACACGTTACCTTTACCATTGTCAACATGTCTTTTTAAATCAATTATGTTTTATTTTTTGTTTCGTGTTGTCCTTTTACAATTTTAATATTGTTTTTGAAACATTGTGTGGACGAAATGCCATTCCATCTTGAGGATATCATTGTATACTGACGAATAGCACTGAGGATGGCGAAAGCCGAAAGCGCTCTGCTAAGATTTTAACAAAATAAAAAAATTTTACACGTAATACAAACCCGTCTCTCTTCTTTTCTTCAATATTATGTTGTGTTTACAAAATTTTAACAAAGATAATTTTTTTAATTTAATTTTTGCAAAAAATGTATTTATTAATTTCGAGTACTTTCCAATATCGTGAAAAATTGTGAGATACTCATAAACCATAGACTGAGATGTTTATAGGTACGCCACTGTACATCATAATATTTAAGTACAACTATTGTTACTGAACATAATCAAGCTTTTCATAAGGTATAATAATTACCTACTCGCAAAGTTTGCACGATAAACGCACAGTGAGATCTAGCTACCAATAAGTTGAAATAAAGCAAGGTTTTCCAAAAAAATCGGTATATCTTAAAATATAGCAGATATCAAAAATTTGACAAATTACTTTCTTTGCTATGAACCAGTGATTCAATTGACGTAGAGTGTAAAAATTTAAAAATATTATTGTGAAAGTAACACGCCATTAAAATTGGAGCAAAAATCATCGTTTTCTTTAACACCCTGTATATAAAATTTTCTGACAGCTAAAGAAAATCCAACATAGACAATTATTTCCCAAGGGATGAATCTATCAACTATTCAAAACCGTAGGTCGATATCATATCTGGTTCAAAAAATATTAACTGTTAAATTTAGGCGAAATTTTTGTTGCTCGAAAGCAATTGTCCAGCAGTTTACATGAAGAATGCAAACGATGGAGATTAGAATTAAACACACAAAAGACGAAGTACCTTCTCATAGAAGCCGAACTGTCAAATGTTCACCTAGACCTAGATAATACTGAAATAATACTTCCCTGTAGCGAATACACCTACTTGGGTAAGAAAGGACGACAAGGAAATCAGAAAAAGAATAGCTCAGGCCAGAAGAACAGTTAGATGCTTGAACATTATATTTTGAAGTAACGAAATAGGAAAAAGAAGAAACTACGACATATATGAAACCCTTATTAAAAGCAGTCTACTCTATGGAGCAGAAACTTGGCGCCTAACAGAAAACCACAAGAGAAGGCTAGAATCGGTGGAAATGGATGTGTTTCGAAGATCGCTAGGAATCTCTCGGAGAGATAGAATTCGCAACGAAGAAATTAAACAACGAATGGGTATAGACGGCTCTCTAACAACGGATATAGAAAGGAAACAACTAATATGGTACGGTCATGTACAAAGAATGGACAACACAAGATTACCTAAGAAAATTATGGAATGGATACCGCCTAATCGCAGGAAACGAGGAAGACCCAGGAAAGCTTGAAAAGAAGGAATTGCAAAAGCAATGAGTTCCAGAGATCTAAGGGAATGACCGAATGACGTGGAAGATAGACATCGGACAACTGCGTAAGACGTTCTAAACCGATAATATATATAATTTTTATAACGTAATAAAATGTGATTTTGTATTTTATGATAATTAAAAATGATGATACAAATTTTTTTTACAAACAATTACAAGAAATACAGTTTGCTTTGTGCAGCTATTTCTTTGGTCTGAATAAAAAATTTCTAATTGTGGAATATTCTGGTTACGTAATAATGTTTGTATGGATACGAAATAATAATAAAACCTTGTCATTTTTGTCTCGAAACTATGAAAAGGTCATCTTGAAAATAAATGTGGAAGATGTGTGCAGAAAATGCAATTGCCCCGGAGAAACGATAGAAGATATTACGGCGGATTGTGGTGCTATGGCACCCAACGCTTATTTTGGGAGACATAATCAGGTGGCAAAGATCATCCACAAGGAACTGGCTCATAAACTAGGTTTAAAGGAAAACCTCCTACCATACTACCAATCCTCACCCGAGCCCGTCCTTGAATTCCCTAATTATCTCTTATACTGGGACATGCCAATAATAACGGATAGAACAGTAGACCACAACCGTCCGGATATTCTTCTTATTGACAAGACAACCAAGAAAGCTTTCATAATCGATATAGGTTGCCCACTAATACACAACCTCTCTAAAACCGAATCAGAGAAGAAAACCAAGTCGAATTTGACGATAGAGATAAAAAATAAATGAAAGTTAGAAAAAATAGACATCATTCCAATCATAATGTCGGTGGAGGGAGCTATGACGAAAAATTTCAAGCCCAACTTGAAAAAACTTTGCCTTTTAGGTTATTTATACCAACAAATTCAGAAAGCGTTTTTCTTGAAACGTGCCATATAGTACGGAAATTTTTAAACAGTACAGGTTAAGATAAATTTCTTCTCTGTACTATAAATAACACCAGCAATACCAATAAAAAGCTGTGAAACATAACATTGAAAGCATAATAATAATAAGGAAGGAATCAAATACATCCTAAACACGTATTCTTAGAGAAATAAATAAATTTATTTTTTATAGTCCTGCTAGATTTCTCTGACTGAATAATTGAATGTAGACCAAATTAAATTAAAATATTAGATAACAATAAGTGAAGAATAAAAACTATTGTCTAAGTCTACCAGACAAAAGACATTAAAAATAGTCATTATTTTAAAGTTTCTCATAAATTCGCTAGGTTACATTGTACACTGTTAAAAGATTAAATTATTAATCAGGAAGCGAAATCTTTGTATATTTTTACTTACACTTCCAATTTCTCACAGTATAATTCGAGAAAAAATTTCATGACTTATTTTGAGTTGAAACATTACTTGAACTATACATGTAATTAAACATAACAACTATAGAAACATTTGTTTGAAAACCCATTATATTGAAAACAATTGCGTAGAAATTAATCCCGCGTATTGTAAAATTATAGACTTTCCGAATTTAGCTCCTTCCTCCTCCTTTTAATGTTTAAAAAATCGCCTCATAACGTTGCAGCAAGTTTAGACAAATTACATTAAAAAATATTATATTCTCTTTTAAGGCTAGTGAGCATTTAAGTAGGTTAATTCATCTGGTAGAAACGCCGGCCTTTACATAAATTATAAATAACAATGGTACGGATCCCTGTGGGACACCATGCTTGCTATACCAACTCGATAGTTAGAGCGCTGGGAATCCTCCTAACCGCCCTATTTTCTTAATAAATATGAGATCAAAAAGTTCAATGCTTTACCTATATGCAGTGTGGCCCATTTGTCTGACAAAGTAATATACCGTCTCTGCTATTAAATATATCAAAAAAAAAGTTTTAATAAAAGTTGTGAGGTATAAAAAAATACATGTTCCAAAATTATTTTTAAACAAACAGGATGGCCCAAAAAAGTGGGACAATAAAAAAATATATTTTTTTAAATGGAACACCCTATATATTTTAGCATATTTTGTTTTCTTATAAAATAATCCATATGACGCCATATTTAGTTTTTTAATTTTTTGCAACGTTGCCAAACAATATGCAAAATTCTTAAAATTTTGAAAAAAACTGTATTTTTTAATAAGAATATTGAAAATGTCTTGTAAGCTCTTAAGTTTAGGGATAGAAAAACGGTCTTAAATCTTTAAGTACCTAAAATTTTGTACAGGGTGTTTTTTGTTGACCTCCAAATATACAAAATTTTAAAATACAATAACTCTGTTTTTTTAAAATGAAACCCTATATTTATTAGGCTTGTCTGATAAATATAGTAAGTATCTTTTATTATTGTCATACCTATATCTAAATTTACCAATATTTCGATTTTTATTTAAATTTTCGTAAAAAAAACTATAGTTTTTATTTTTATAGTTAGCCATGACCAGCAAAGTCAAAACAAATGTAATTGAATATAATCTCATATTAAAATAAATTGATAACTATAGTTACGTATTTATTTAATTAAATAGAACTTCCTTTTTATTACGCAATTTGATATTGAAAATAAGTTCACAAACATTTAAATTGAGTAAAACAACACCATTAGACTGCATTTACGAAAGACGAAGTTTCGCGTGGTTTGTTCTCGGTTTAGTGATAGTCAATAAATCATTTAGCTCATTTTCCTTCGTTCAAACAGTTTTTCTTTGGAGGGAGGAAACAAAAAATGCTAAAATATATAGGGTGTTCCATTTAAAAAATGTATCATTTTATTGTCCTACTTTTCTGGACCATCCTGTATGTTTAAAAATAATTTTAGAACATATATTTTTTTATACCTCATAACTTTTATAAACCCTTTTTTTTATCTCTTTAATAGTAGAGACAGTCTATTACTTTGTCAGTCAAATGGGCCACATTGACGTCTTAGCTTTATTTTTTCGTTTTTGCAGGAGTTGGCCAAAGCGCCAGTATGCCAAAGGCCCATTGTATACCCTATCGTCTGGGTAATGTCCGCCAGACGTGATCTACAGCTGGTGTCCGAACCACGGGCACGCACTACTTTTCTTTCTACATTCCAGGAGGTCCCCTATGCCTCTCTAGGTCTAGATATTGGGAATAAATTGTAGCCTACTACATTCTTTTATCGACTAAAGTTTCGAATATACTTTTATTATTAAGCCTATGTATTCTTCGAGAATCGAACTTGGACCGCCACAGTCGAATGCCAGTAATTCAATCACGAGCTACCATCGTGCCAAAGCCATAGTAAGATCACCAAGCAGTAAAAGCAGACAGACTAACACTAATTACATCCGTCAAATTTTTAGGGCGAAAGTAAATGCAACATTTTTGCTTCTTATTTTAAAAGCACTGTAAATCCCCTCTGTCTAAAACAAACAGGTATTTTTATAAATTCTGGAAAAATCAATAGGGCTAAACCACCACCATCATGTAGTAGTAAGCTGAGAAAGCATCTAGAGGTCATCAGCGTTGAAGAAGACCCAATACGTCCTGAGTGTCTGGAAGATGAGCCTATGCTATAATTTATGATTATTTATGAAGCCCTGGAAATCCTCTGGCATCAGCTACTAGAATCAACGGTCCTTTAAAAGCAAGAAATTACAGTCCTTGCATGTAGCGATGTGCTCGACTTCATGAGAAGGTGGTGGTTGAAGTGGTTTGGGAAAAACTCTGGAGTAGCTAAAAAGAATCGCAGTTGGTTAACTTGCTAGGTTTTGGGACCCCCCTACTTCTATCACTAAACAATCGTGTCACCTTAGACAATTTAGAGTTATTATTATTTTGTTTGTACCTATTTGTTATCTAAGGAAAAAATCATTAACTCTATAACTGATTAATTTTGAAAGCCTTCTGCGCTTTTGATTTAATTAATTAAACCACATCATCCGCCACTGATCTGTCAAAATTAGTTATAGTCAGGTAACCACACCTTGATCCAGTTTGTTATACCGACCAGACAGAAATTTCGCCGTGGTATCTCGTGAAAAAAGTGGATACAACAAAAAGCGGCTGTCACTTCCGTATAAACAAGTATTAAATAACTTAATGTGATAACTGATAATTAAGAAGTATTTAATAGTCGATAATTAAGAAGTATTTAGGTAATATTTATGTTACCATCGAATACCACCAGCTAAGAAGACAGGTGCTAAGTACCTATTTTTTTAGGTTGGAGTGTTAACGTAACAATTTCTTATTAAAAATTAAAAATTGACTTTCGCGTTTTTAACGAATCCCAAGATACAATTGCCAAAGTTATGCCGGTTAAATTTAATCTCCAGAATACCTAATTATTTTCTTATGCGAAAATCTCATCCATACATAAAAAAAAAGTAATCTCAGAATTTATTATAATCAGTAGAAAAGCCAAACAATGTAAACAAGGTAGTAGGATTACCACACAAATTACTATTTGCAGTAAATCAAAGAATTTAGGTGAACATACTATGAAACTAAACGTCCTTGCCGTGATATGTTTACAAACATCAATTAAGGAATAGAAAACCTTTATTTGCCAAATGTAGCATCACTAAAATACCAAAGCGCATTCGTAGTTAAAGTATTACTATGGTAGACATGTCTAGTCTGATAAGACTATTTTTTTATAATATTCGTAATTAATATTCATTAATTGTTTAAATGGATATTTAAGTTTTGATAATTACAACATAATTTTAGCATGCCTAATTAATATGTGCATTATACAGCAACGATCAAGAGACTAAGAATAACATTAACTATATTTTAGGTCATAAACTTAGGTGGTATTACATTATATGAACTTTAGTAGCCTTTTGGTAGCGTGGATGATAAGAAATCCAAACGAAGAGAGAATAATTTCTTTCGGCTTGGTTGGTTGCTGGAAGTGGTCACAGATAACAGTTTCATTTCCAGCTTTTCATACTGAAGATAATCTCATTCATAATACTTTCTTGAGTCTTCGAAGAATCAATGCTGCACAGCTGAATAGAATATATAAGACGGCTTGTTCTAGATGAAGAAAGGAAAAACGTTGTATTTCAGTGTAACTGTTTATTTTACTGACGCCAAGCGCTTTCGGCCTTATTTACTTAAGGCCATTATCAGGGCTTAACCCTAAAAGTAAGTATAAATTTAGAAGTTGTAAAATAACAATAAAAGAGAGTACTTACTAGTCAAAAAGAGTTTTGAAAGCAATGCTTAAAAGATTTTTGTGGTTTATGTTCAGACAGTAACCTAAACTTGGACAAATGACATTTCAAACAATAAACACATTGACGTCGTAAACTGAACTTGAATAAATAAATAATTAAAATATAAATATGACATTTTACAAACAGAAAGATACGAGCAAAGGTCATGAAAATTAAAATAACAGACTTAAAATCAAAAATCTGACAAGGCCAGGTAATTTAATTTAAGTAGTAGTAAATGCTTAAAAATTTAATATGTTTTATTTAAAATAATTAAAAATGAGGTAACCGGCAACATTGTATATATGCTAAAAAGATGAAGCCTGAGCAAAATGCATGTTTAAAAGGCAAGTTTTTGTGGACTCCAGACAAGGGCTGGATATCGGATTAATTATTTATTTATTCAAGTTCAGTTCACGACGTCAATGTGTTTATTGTTTGAAATGTCATTTGTCCAAGTTTAGGTTACTGTCTGAACATAAACCACAAAAATCTTTTAAGCATTGCTTTCAAAACTCTTTTTGACTAGTAAGTACTCTCTTTTATTGTTATTTTACAACTTCTAAATTTATACTTACTTTTAGGGTTAAGCCCTGATGATGGCCTTAAGTAAATAAGGCCGAAAGCGCTTGGCGTCAGTAAAATAAACAGTTACACTGAAATACAACGTTTTTCCTTTCTTCAGAACACGGTGTACAACCAACTCCACACATTTACTTTGTTTTAGATGGTTGTTGTGGCATCGTATTTTTGAGAATTAGAGCTTTCCTAATTTGTCATTTAGTAAGCGAGTTTTTTATCTAGATCAACCTAGTTGTTAAAGTTTTTAAAAAATTGCCTGTCCTCCATTACTATGTGGAGTAGATTTCTGTATTCAATTTTATCAAAAGGAGCTACCAGACTCTTTTAACAGGGCCAGAGCCAATACTAGCCCCGACTGGATAAGCGATTACAAATTTAATAAAAGAAGAACACCACGAAAATGTCAAAAAAACTGAACTCTCGACAGGCAAAATCGATGATTAGCTGAAGATTCTCACCAAGACATTGTCTGCTACGAATTTATCTTTTTAGAATTAACCTAGGTTAGGTTAGATTAAGTTATGTTAGGTTAGAGTGGCAGACCTTTGGCTCTGACCAAACAATCTCACGTAGTCCTATTAGGTCCGTTGTAATACCACACGTATTCCGTAGAACCCACCTTCATCAGATCTCTGATGGTTAGTGCGGCGTACACCGCAGAAGGATTTTAAAACTCATTCAAACCAGCCACTACTATTCAGAAACCTGTTAAGTTGTCCATGTTGTAAATTGCTTAGTTTCTCCAGGCTATTGACAAATGGTTCCCCCAGGGCAGTGAACCTTCTTCTTGCGAGGCCAGGGATTCACACAGAAAAATGTTAAATATTTTCTTCCTCTTCCTCATCTCTGCAACTTCTGTAGAAGTCGTTAGTGGGAATTTGCATACGTTCGGCATGTCTACCGAAGATGCAATATCCGGTAACAACCGCAGTAATATTTCTCATGTCTTTCCGACTGTGTCTCAATAGCTCTGCGGTTCTCTTTCTATCAAGTGTGGGCCACAGTTGCCTGGATGTACTACAGGTTATTAACTCTATCCATATGTACTGTGCAAGCTGCTCGGCCCTGTAATCAATCTAGAATGAAGGTAAAAGCGACACATCTTTACGTAATGGGAGGAAATAGGAAGATGTGGAACATATTCTTTGTGACTGTTCCGAACTCTCGTCCGTAAATTACTCTTAATTTGTAGATTGGTGAGAAGGCTAATAGCATTCCTTTATTTTTAAATTCCTAAAGGATGCACAATGGATCAACTGTGGGCTAAGTGTTGTGAATTAGCTTATCTTTTACGTCTTCTACGTCCAGACACAAAACCCGAACGACTAAGTCATCACCAAACTTTGTAGTAATCAATCTATCATTACTGAAAACTCTCACCTTTTAAATTATTACGTTAAGAAAAAATAATCAAGAACATTACGTCGTCCAGTGTCAGTGAAAGGATTCCATACTGCTTGCGAGCACTACCGGTAATTGTAGGTCGGTAAGTGCTTTTATTGCATATCTGTTTAAATGACAAGATTTCCGGATTTCCACTGCAAGTTTTATGGCCTTTGGGTAAAGTTAGGTAATCAGAATTAGATTTTTGTTATATTGTTGGTCAGTGGCGTTCTGTTTACAAAGAACGAAACCCACACAATCTATATTGTGCATAATGTTGTAGTTAAAAAACCTTTGACAGATTTTGTCACTTTAAAATACCCTTTCGATAAATTTTAGTATTATTACGGCTAGAATATCATTGTCCAAAGGTCTTATATCGGATACTTGGATTCAGGTATATGTCGACGTATTTAAATAAAGATAAAGTATAAATATCTTGATATTCCTTATAACTAAGTTTATCATCAATACTGTATAGGACAAGGAGAACTATAATATACCCATTAAACAAGGTATATGGCCAAAGTTAGTTGAGAACAACGAGTGGTCCGTTAGTCCATTAAGCAAGAGGTTCTATTCTCAGCCGAAGCATGTAACTTATTCAATTTAAAAAAATGGTGCATGCCGTTAAACATTTTCTAGTTTTCAATGCTTTTTCTCTTGTCAAACGCGTTGACATCCGATTTAAAAATTCCTGATTTCCGAAAACGGCTTTTCCTCGCGAACATTAGGTAGATTCATAAGAGATGGATGTATATGTACAGCTTATTGTATATTTATATGTACACGACAAAGATAGACACTTAACGCTCCCATCTGTCGCCCTTCAAACCCCGTCAAAAGATTTTTGTTACAGAACCTGACATCGATGCCGTTAGTATGTGTATCTCTTACTTACACTTTTGTCTTCGTATATCTCTTTCCGTACTTCATAAATACAATTGTCTTCTCTGCATTCTTTCAATATCACAGAGCCGGAATTCATTCGTTCACGTGTTGACTTATAAGTGTAGTATTTGGTATTTTTAGATATCACTTTACTATTATTTTGTGCGTAGACTTTCTGGTTATAAACTTTGTGTATTTGTGAAGTATTTCATGAAAAAGAAAGTAAATTAATTGTTAATTTTATAACTATTACAGAAGTCCAGCCTTAACAAATGAAATGTTACTAGAAATGACGTGTGTTATCTACGTCCATTAAAAACCTTAAGTAAAATACACTATAGAATAACATGATATCTGAGCCATTATCCACTTTAAATTTTGTTACAATAAAATATTAGTCACAAGCTATTTTACCGCTCGTTATTAAAAAATATCTTGACACTTACATGCTATAAAAATGATAATTCGTACTATTCGCTGTTCTGATAAAATCTAAATTATATTGTAAGATTGTCAAATTTAGCATTTTAATAGATCAGGTTCTAGTATTTGTGGCGATGCATTTATTTTAAATTAACGTTATTTTTTGATGGTTTTATTCTGTACACTGGTCATTCCATTAAAAATGATGTTTAAAAATTCTTGTGTCTCGTCAAAACTTAAAAAAAGTAACTTTTTACAAGCAACTTAAATATTTTTTAAAAGATCACGTAATTAATTTTTAAAGTAACTATCCCAGCTCAGAAATTTAATATTTAATCTTTGAAACTTTTCCAAAATTAAAAAAAGTGCATTTGACTTTGATTGTACTCAGCAATCCGCAAATCAAAATAATTATAACACAAATTCATTGAAGTATAGGTACGAAAACTGGTACTTCTTAAAAAAAATAATCATCTTTTTAATTAAACATTTTTGCTTCGTAATTTGCAAACATAATTGACCTTTTTAACTACTTATCACTTATTTACTTTTTGCTTATTTTAGAATGTAACAATAGGCTTTATTTAAATTTAACGAATATCCTTACCACATGAGAATAAATAGTAGGTAGCTATAGAATATTTAGGTTAAATGTATGTCATACACTTAAGTACTAGTAAAAGATGCATTTTGAATTTATATAAAATGCTGATTCTTCAGCAATATAATTTCTCCTCTAGAAGCAAGAAACTGAAACCAATAGAAATGATTAATTTATCTCTTTTTATGATTAAATATTAACAGTATCTTACTTCTTCTCTTAATACACACAATTCGATCACTACATTTTTTTTTATTTAAGAAATTTGTCGTTTTTTCCTAATTGAATCCGGTTTTATGGATTTGTCGTTGGTTGACATAACCAAGAAACTGTAATAAATACATTTTGAGTTAAAAAGGATCCCCTCTAAACCCCCTCCATCCCCCATGCGCACTTTATTGACATTAAAAATTAAAACAAAATAAACGTCCATTAAATTTGACAAGCTTTGTTACTTGATATCTTACGTGATTGAAAAAAATGAGTATTGAAGTCCAGCATTAAATAATTATTTAGAGTCTATGACGTCATCTTGTAAATAAGCTACCCAGGAAACAGAATACATTTTATTATTGAAACATATATTGTTCTAGAGTCTGTGGCATAGTAAGAAAGTTTATGGATAGAGCAATTACCCTCTGTAACTCAAATAAACCCTCAAAAGAGAAACTAACCACATCAAGACTGACCTCAATAAGAATGGCTACCCCATGAAATGGTTGACACAATATTGGAAAATCGCAAGAATTGGCCAAACGCACGTAAAGCAGAGAAAGAGATACAACCAATAATCAATAGTCCGTATGTCAAAGGAGTACCCGAGAAAATAAGAATACTAGGACAACGATACAACATCAACACAGTATTCAGCTCGAGAGACACTTTAAGAAGCCACCTGACAAAGACGAAACCAACAGGCCAAAAAGACAAGAAAAGTTATGTCTACCAGATCCCCTGCGAGTGCGGCCAATCTTACATTGGAACACAAGAATAACACCCAAAAAAGAGAGACCGAATAATCTGATTCAGCTGACCACGCCTTGACGCATTGCCAATATATCATGTGGATAGAAGCCGAAATCCTGCAAAAAGAACCACACTGGAGGAAGAGGAAGTTTAAGGAAGGTGCCACCATACACCAAAATTCAGGTTGTTTCAGTAAGCCTTCATTAGATATGAGAAACGTCTGGAAACCTTTGTTAAGTAAATGTAATCTTAGAATAAGACCACGAAGAGTTAAATGCAGTCATCGGGAATGATCATGACTTATCCAGTTATGCGTTATACACCATGCTAGTATAAATAGGACACATAAGAGTTACATGCATAGGCATGCGTCACTACACCTACCTAGTATAAATAGAGCTGTAGTTATCATACTTATTTAGCATTCACCTGAAGACGACTGGAGATGCTTACCGGTTGAAACGTAGTGATTCAAAACAAATAAAGTCTATGCAAGTCCAAAATATTACTGCCGTTTAATATATTTTTTTATTCTACGATTAATTCTAGACATTTTTTCATAACTTATGCTCTATACCTATCCTCAACCGTTTACGAAATATCAACACTTTAATGCTGGTAACCACTAATATTTCTCGACTTCTGAATTCAAGTCACAATTATTAAGACATTGAGTATGACAATTTGCTATTTAAGCTTAAGAGGTCCAAAAATGTCCGTAAATGGGTACGAATCACAAG
Source organism: Polydrusus cervinus (assembly GCA_935413205.1). Classification (NCBI taxonomy): domain Eukaryota; kingdom Metazoa; phylum Arthropoda; class Insecta; order Coleoptera; family Curculionidae; genus Polydrusus; species Polydrusus cervinus. The sequence goes on from OW284516.1 coordinate 20,488,241, forward strand.
ATGACGTCACAGCCTCTAAATATTATGTCTTTGTATTATGATGATCGAGTAAGGATTTTTTATGGTACATACTAACCAGATAACTATAAACAAAACTTTTATGGTAATGGTGAGTTACTGGAATTCGGCCGTGGCGACCCGGGTTCGATTTTCGGAGTGGGAAAACGTACAATAAAAAAAGTATGTCCGAAATTCAGTGGAGTTAGGAATACAGGGAAGAGTGTAAAATGTATCATCTCCCAACCTACCCCATTCACGCCGGTAACCAGGCCGGATGGGATCGGACATCTCGTGGGGTGCAGAAGAAGGTACACACTCCCAATCGGTAGGTCATGCAATGGCAAGAAATCAGGGTTGATAGCCCTTGGGGGGTGTCGCATGACTGAGGATCATGGTTTGGAACCCTTGTTAAGCTGTAGGTCCCCTCGGGTAAGGCCTAGCGAATGAAGAGGAAGAATCGTGTGAATAAAAATAAAATAAAAAATGATGTCACAGTTCAATAAGTTGTGGTTAATTATTGTTTAAAACCTTTCTGAAAACCGATATTACTACCTATATCGAGGCCATATCCATAACCACTTTAGAGTTCTTCCTTAAAATTTGATTATTTAATCTAATTAGCTGTATGTCAGTTATACAATTAGTTAATTAGAAAATATTTATTAATATTGATGCATACCTGTTGAGGAGAAATAAAACATATTATCTTGTTCGGTGAAATTAAGGAGTGACTAGATTGTATGTAATATTACCAGTTACCAGATTACCGGTATGATATATAGATATATAAAACCACCTACATGACCTACATATTAAGAATTTATGGTTAGTATGCACAGATCTTACATACAAGAAATGTTTTTGCAATAATTCATTTATATTTATTATTTTAGGACCAGCCAAAAAATGTTTAAAAGCAAATATCACGAAATAATCATTCAAATAAAAGTGCCATCACACCCTTTATTGGTAATTTTTACAATGTCATGTAATTTCAAATAAAAAATGTTCCAATAGCCACCAGGTAACTTTTACAATAATCACAACAAAATATTTTTTTTCTCCTATATCAGTTAACATTGTTTTACGTTCAGTTTACTCTATAAGTAAATCCATTCCTATGTACAACTGTGCGTAAAGAATAAAAACGCACAACTGTAAATAGTATAACAATCAAGTTAGCCTTGAACCGCTCAAATCGTCAAATTTATCTATATTGCGTTTTGAATATTTGACAGTGACATTGTCATTATTTGAGATTTGAAGTTCAAATCGATACTTTATCAATTATAAACCGATCTTTCATTTATTAGTAAGAAGAGTAGTAGAAAAAGTTTACTAAGTATTGCGCGTTGTAAAGCAATTACGTCATGTAATGCATGGAATTACCGCACTCGCCGCTACACGGCTCGTCCGCAATATTTCCATTCGTGCGTAATATGCTTTTTACCACACCTAATAAGTAATATACTAATATACAGGGTGATTCCTAAGTTGATATTTCTTTTTTAGCTGTGAATAGAAGGCATTAAAATAAACAACATTTTCAAATACCTTTTTTTTTAACTCAAAAATAAGGTACTTACATTCATTTATTACACGATGGATCAAATACGGTTCCGCCTAACTTGCCCGTTGAATAACATTACGCAAACGCCGCACTTTGAAGACACTCACTCTAAATTAGCACCATATTTTTTAGTTCATTGTTTTCAAATTTTACCATATTTCAAGTGTCACCAATTAAAAATTAACTTGCTTCAGAAAAACACACGAGTGAATTGCACACATACAAAATAAAGAACTGACGACCGACTCGTAAAATGCATGACTAACATACTAACAATACAAAAAAAGGACAAAAACAATATAAAGTAAAGGGCTACGTTTTGATTACCAGGCCCGCACTTAGATTTTTTACTTCTGTAACTCAGCTTTTTGAAAAAATATGTTTGAAAATGTTGTTTATTTGAATGCCTTCGATACACAGCTAAAAAGGAAGTATCAACTTAAGAATCACCATGTATATTTTAAATTTATCTGATCTACCATATATTTATTACACAAATTTCATGTATGCATGTAACAGCAGATCGTAATGTCTATATGATTGTGATGGATTCATAATAAAAAATTTTTTTGGGTGATTCGCCAAATTGAAAATTAATTTTTAATATTAAATAAAAAGTGTAGAAAATTAAATTGTTATAAATATTTAAGCATCGGTGTTATGAGTTATTGAATGTCCAGACCAAAGATATAGACATTAAAAAATAAAGTATAGTACGGTACTTGTTGGGAAAATAACTATTTTATATGAGATTATGATCTTTTGGAATTTCTGGGAAATATGAGCATACAAAAAAATCCTAATTTAAGTATTTTAAAATTAAATAGGTTTTAAATTTTTTTAAAGCATTCTTTAAGTGAAAAACGTACGTGGAGCCCCCTTAAAAAATAATTTATTATGCACGGTGCAATATGTTAATCCGAGTGAAACTTTAAATTGGTACAAAATTGACTGTCAGAACTGCTTATAAACCAGATGGAAAGATGAACAGAACGAAATATGTGTAAACTTGTCATAAACATTTTAAATAAATTGTCCGAAAACAAGATTTATTAATTACTTAATTGATTATTACTTTCTTTATACATAAATTTCGTGTCAAAACCGTCTTGCAGGGGGTGCTAGTATTTGTGTAATGGCTTTTGGTTTTGAAGTTTAGAAAAAATTAGCTTAAACGAATGAAAGAAGGAAATCGAGCAGTCAACATACCAATAAGTAAAAAATAAAGTAAATTGGTGTAAATGCTCGGGCTGCGTATTAATGCCGACTGAAAAAGAGTGCGTTAGCGTAATGGGAAAATTGCAAACACCACAAAACTTTAAAAGTGTCAATAAGGCGGTAATCTGGCGCTAGTAAAAAATCAAAATTTCCTAGTAGTAGTTGAAATTCTTTCTCAATTTGATCATTCACTGTCACTAATGTCAGAAGAAAATTTAAATTAAGAGTCCAAAAGTGAGTTCTGGCTTTGTTCTGCCAGAACCCGCTAGTCCGCCATTCCCACCAACCACAACACCAGGTAGGTCCCTACAGGCTACCACGACAATAAGGGACCCAATTTCAAACCCCTCGTTCAACACCAACATAGCGTACTAGTTTTAAGCTAATGTTTTGTCATTAATTAAGAGGAGTTATAAACCTAGCCTCGTTTAAAATTGTAATCAATGAAGATCCTAGTCCAAGCGTGAGACGAAGAATTAGGTTGCAATTAGACTTTTAGACCCGAGTTCCTTGGCTCGGGGGGGGGGGGGGGGGCTTCCCCTAAATACGCCAATGAAAGAGATTTTTGACAGTGAACAACATGGAGGTTAACAACCCGACAACTACTAAGTGCTAAAACTTACGTAAATTCCATGCACTATACTGATTTATGTAGCGGCCAAGCTTTTGTGACGTCACGCGCTGAAATATGACATCTTAGAGGCATATCTCCGTTATTATTTGCGATAGAAGGCTGGGTTTGGACTATTATTCTTAGTTTTTTTTTTAAATAAAGTTGTTTTTTTTTGGCGCACACCCCCTTTAACTGTAGAGATATTAAAAAAGGTATAGAGAGGGAAAATCGAAAACTCATTTTTATTGATGAAGCCGCAGAAAAACAAAAACATTTTCTTAACTACTTCTTCAAACCAAAATCATTTTCGTCGAAATATTCACCCCTGCTAACTCGGCCTCATGTGGAGGCACGTGTCGGTCGGCAAAAAGTATTAAAAGTGATTATCTGGGGTTTTAAGTTAGAGTTTTTACACGAGCGCCGAAATAATACATTTTACCGTTTTTTCAGGCTTTCCGATCAGTAAAGCCGAATTTTCGTGTAGAGAACCCAATTTTTTTACTTGTCGGATCTGCTAGATGCCGCATAATCTGTCAACCTTTAAAAATAAATATTAGATGTTCCCTTCTTTAATTACAAACATGTTTTAACCTCTTTTATATATTTTGCATTAAATAGAAACGTGAATAACTTAAAAAATATTTTTAATTGATCCTCTTATGACTTTTCTGAATAGTTTTTAGAAAAAAATATATTTTACCTATTTTTAACTTAACTTGTTTATTACTTCCATACAATAGAAATTTGTGTCTTATATCCGAATAAACTATATTAATTAAAATAATGTAACTTGTTTTTTAAAATAGTACCATCACAATTTTAAGTGAAAAATTATCGAATCCCTTCGCATATCAGCTGCCAATAGACTGCAGGTAGGCAGGATCTGATAATGTCCAAGGAGTCAAAGGACTTTGTCAAAGTGATCATACTATACCCTAATCAGATGTCTTTTACGTCGAGGTAAACACGCTGTTGTCAATAACAGCACAAGAAATTTGAAAATCAGGTTGTATATTAGCCATGGCTTGTTTACCTTAGGCGTAAATTAATGATACTTGAATAGATTATAGGTTGTTTTCCATACTCTGCCTATAAGTAACAGAAAATAACGTTTGATGTCATCAAAGTCGAAATCTTTTTGCAACTTTGTCTGTCTTAACAGGAACATCCTGCACAAGAACAGATGTAAAGCCTTATTTGGATTTTTTTTTGAAAAGAAAGTTACATAACAGCGATAAGGCCATCTCGGGAGTGTAATATTACCATGACGAATCCGCTTCGTTTAAACTGGCAGCAATTCACACTCCTGTGTCATTACTGTTAATGGTTTCACTTTCCAAATTAACTTTATGGCTACGATGATCTTATGAACCACACTGTGGGCCAAATATCGAAAATTATTTTGAAATTATGTAGGTATCCACAAAGAAATCAAAAAATATATTAAGTCAATAGTATTTTCAAAACAATTATTTACCACAAATTTTTTTTAAACTACCCAAAGAAGGCTATTTGACCACTTTTTGAATAGAACGAAATATTGGTCAAAAAATGAAATGGTAAATGGGTTACTAGCTGTAGCTCTTAACGGAGGTGCTAGTTTTTACCACTCATAATATTTTGTATATAAAAAAAGACATTTTATTGCTATCGCCAGACATAGGTACAATATGCGCGATGTGGTGGAAATGCACTATTTTCTACTACCACATGGAAATTTGCTGTTTCCTTTACACTTTTGTGGCGTTTAAAGTAGGCTATTCCAGTTAAGTGTGAGGGAAAATCTTATATCCATTCTAGTTAGGTTATGAAACTGACCAATTACAGAGAAGCCAAATTTACACGTTGTAAATTCGTTTTCTGATAGTTGAGAGAAGTTAGGTTAACAATATGCTTCAAAAATATGCAAATCTATCAGATGACATTTGTTCTTTTTAAATTTAAATCAAAACATTTATCCCAGAATCTATGTATACACAATATTTTCCTAAAGAGTACACGAAATGGTGCAAAAATTGAACGTATAATAATAAAATTAATACCAAAATATATTTCTACCAAATTATTGTTATTTTCTGACCGAACTAAAGATTTGCTCACAGACGCACTTACTTATTTCAAAAATATCTTTATTTTCACACATTTCTAGACAATTACTACAAGCTTTGCATAAAATGTACTATATATCTACCAAATGAATGTTTTCTTACTAACCTTGGTTATTTTTTCCATATAAATAATATATTATTATAAATATTTGTGCACGGGGATATTTTCCGATATATTTTGAACGGGGATCCAACCCCAATTGATCTTAAACCTTTTACTATACAAACAAACATAGAAAATTAACTGGTAATTCTTCCTTAAATGGTGGAACATAAAGATAACCCGATAAAACAGACAAAATTATAAGATTTCCAGAAAAAAATCCATTTTTTACTAAAAAATTTTAAGGTTGTGTTAGTTCTACTAACAGTATTGCCACCTCTTTCCACGTAAACAGTGTTGCTAGTTTGTAAATTGGCGATGATTTTGAAAAATTTGACCATAGCGAACGTTAAAAATTCATATTAATGCACAAAATCCATTTTTAACTGTTTAAAACGAATTCTACAGCTATTTTGTTGTACTTTCGGAGTTATAATTCTTACGCAAGCAGAAATAAACCCGACCGACAAACCTATTTTTCTTCTGTGCATTTCAGTAAAACAATTATTAATCAGAATACCTGGTTGAGAAAATAAATTGTTCGTTTTTATTAATGCATAATATATCGCTTTTTGTCTGTTATTCTGCAAAAAGCCGAATGTGAGAAAGATAGATATATTTAAAAGTTAGTTTGTATAAATATAAGAACTTACCCAAATCGATAAATATGTTACAGTGGAATTTGGTTCATGGGTTTGCCATCAAAATTAATTTTTGTTCAATTGTTTTTTATTACTGTTCTCACAAGTTCATGGCCAACTTAAAAGATAAGTTATAAAGCCTAATTTAAATAATAATAATTTTTTTTAATTCTTAGCATGAAGTTCGGAAGTTAAGTCGTAGAAAAAATATACTGTACAACTCGAGTGGATTGTCCATATTGCACTCGGAAGTTTACTTCCTCGTGCGATATGGACATCATATCCACTCTTGTTGTACAAACTACTATTTGTTCGTGATGACTCATCCACTACGGTTTGCTCCTTATTGGAATTAAGCATGTTATTTGAGGAATGGGAGAACTACCATATATTTAAATTAACCGTACTATTGTTTATATTATAGATGTGACATAGGTCGCCAAAACCAAAATAAAAATATCAAATATCATGACATGCTAAATTTTTGTCGTTTAAAATTATTAATGCACCCACAGTAAGGCGGCTGACTTAAAAGTGAAAATACAAAATAATAAAAACCACACTTTGCGACCCTCGGCGGCAATTAAATTATATATATTACAATCGGTACACTGCAATTTTAATATTTTTCTTGCAAAAAATGCCATTAAGTCAAGTGGGTTAATTTCGCGTGTGGTTCGAGAATACCAAAACATCGTTGGTCATTATCAGTGCACTTGCTACATACCTTCAGTTCTGAGTTTGGAGTATTTATGTAATGGTAATTATTTAAGTCCTACCATTAAAAAGTAATCTGTAACTGTAATATTTTATTTTAATATTCCTAAGCTTTACTGACTTTAAGCCGAGATTATCCTACTCTTTATGTCTTTATATGACAAATCTAATTCCTTAAATAACGATTTAGAGCCTTCTATACCAGCGTGAAATGCGACATCGGTTCCTGGCTTATCTAATTGAAAATTTAATATAAAAATGTCACTAAGAGGTTCACAAGAACTTCTAAACTGCTGGACAATTGCTTTCGAGCAAGAAAAATTTTGCCTAAATTTAACAGTTAATATTTTCTGAACTAGATATGATATCGACCTACGGTTTTGAATGGTTGACAGATTCATCCCTTGAGAAACAATGGTCAATATTGGATTTTCCTTAACTGTCAAAAAATTTTATATACAGGGTGCTAAAGAAGACGATAATTTTTGCTCAAATTTTAATGGCGTGTAACTCTCACAATAATATTTTTAAGTTTTATCACTCTACGCCAATTGAATCACTGGTTCATAGCAAAGAAATTTATTTGTCAAATTTTTGATATCTGCTATATTTTAAGAAATACCGATTTTTTTGGAAAACCTTGCTTTATTTCAACTTATTGGTAGCTAGATCTCATTGTGCGTTGTATCGTGCAACCTTTGCGAGTGATTATTATACCTTATGAAAAGCTTGATTATGTTCAGTAACAATAGTTGTACCTAAATGTTATTATGTACAGTGGCGTACTTATAAACACTATATTTATTAATAAATACATTTTTCCAAAAATTAAATTTAAAAAATTATCTTTGTTAAAATTTTGTAAACACACTGTATAATATACCTATAGTGCGATATGAAAAACTAAAAAATAAGAAAAAATTGACCTAATTTAGGGGCGAGTACTTTCCAATATAAAACAATTGTAAAAAATTGTGAGATATTCATAAACCACATATAAGTAGGTAGTAGGTGTTTATAAGTACGCCACTGTACGTCATAACATTTAGGTACAACTATTGTTACTGAACATAATCAAGCTTTTCATAAGGTATAATAATCACTCACAAAGTTTGCACGATACAACGCACAGTGAGATCTAGCTACCAATGAGTTAAAATAAAGCAAGGTTTTCAAAAAAAATCGGTATTTCTTAAAATATAGCAGATATCAAAAATTTGACAAATCACTTTGCTATGAACTACTGATTCAATTGACGTAATGAGTGATAAAATTTAAAAATATTATTGTGAAAGTTACACGCCATTAAAATTGGAGCAAAAATCATCGTCTTCTTTAACACCCTGTATATAAAATTTGTTGACAGTTAAAAAAAATCCAATATTGACAATTGTTTCACAAGGTATGAATCTATCAACCATTTAAAACCGTAGGTCGATATCATATCTGGTTCAGAAAATATTAACTGTTAAATTTAGGCGAAATTTTTCTTGGTCGAAAGCAAATGTCCAGCAGTTAAGTTTGGCGGAGTCATTCTTTATAAAAACGTTTGCTTGTGCTGAAACTTCAGCAGTCAGAAAAATCATTTTTCGTTTTTTGGATTTTCTTTAAAATAAATTTACGTAAAAACAAACCGCTATTGTTGCCTTCTTACTTAGAATATGATTTTATATCTGGCCGAATAACGATTTTGTTGTAAGAAAACTATTTTTCTTTGTCTACTTTTGAAGTATTTTTATTAATACATATAATATTTCTTTAATTTATTCAATCATAAATTCAATTCATAAAATTCAATAAAAAATTAAAAATGTTTTTTTTGGCCAACCCCGTATAGGTATCGCAAATCTGATATTCGAAATGGTAGTATCAGAACAAGCAAAATTGATTTAGTAAATCAAGGAATTGAAAATTAGAATTGAAAAAAAAAATCCAAAAAACTAAAAATATTGTTTCTGACGAACCCTGTATAGTAATCGCAAATCTGATATTCGACATTATAGTTTCAGCACAAGCAGACGTTTTCATAAAGAATGACTTTTTCTTCTATACCTACTTATAAAAAAGTTTTTCCTCTTCCAAACTCTATCCGTGGACACACTGTAGGTTCAAATTATATCATTCGCCATGCAGAACGAAAAAATAAAAATATTGCGTCTTTTCACGTTAATTTCTTATTTTCCATTAAAATTACAAACGATGCCCCGATATTATCTTCAAATTATCTACTGATGCCGCGCCATTTAATTCTCGTAAAATTAGTTTTTATAATAATTTGTATATGAAAAATTACATTTTATTCCCATCGCCAGGCGCAGGTACAATATGCGCGATGTGGTGGAAATAGATAATTTGTTCGTGATGACTCATCGACTACTGTTTGCTCTTAAGTGGATCTGATGGCGATGATTGCCTATGATAAAATACAAAAGAACTAAATAAATTATTGAATTTTCTTTCACCAATGAAAAGGTAGTATCTATGTGGGTATGAGAAAGTTATTTTCATGCAGAAAAAAAAATCGAGGAAAAAGATATAAGCCAATAAAAACCCACAAATTTTTTGAAAAAATTCATTGTATTCTATAAATATAAATAAATAAATGTACAAAAATAACTTTCTCACATTCTCCAATATCTGTAGAGTCTAAATTTAACAAGTTTTTAATTATCCATTAATAAACATGGACAGGATTTGCTTCAAGATAACGCAATGTTTTTATTATACAGGGTATTCCTTAATGACGTGCTAATATGTGTGATTCCTTAAGTCATTTTATGAAGAAAAGTTCATATAAACATATGTCCTAAACGACTTAAATTTTTTGCTAAAAGGTGTTGAACTATTTTTTTAATGCTCTTTTTGTAATATCTCCGAAAGTACTTTAGATAATATTTTCAATTTTGGCATGTGCTAATAAGACATAAGGCCACATTTTTTATTAATAAAAGTTATTTTTTTGTCCCACCAGTGGCGTCCCTGCAAACATTTCCTTTGATATTTCTTAGAAAAAAGTGGTACGCCACTGACATTTTTTCAAGTGGATATAATTTCTGATTAGCCTGGTCAATTCTGCATAAAAATGGTTTCTTGGGTTTTTCTCCTCAGGCACACCGTTCTTAATTAAAATAATTAAATTAGCTCTACTATTTATTAATATTAACATTGATAATACAAAATTTTGCTTTATAAGATTGTTGAAAATGACCACCTTCAGGTATGCTTCCGCCCGTCTAATTTAATTTAATTATTTTAGTTAAGAACGGTGTGCCTGAGAAGAACAACGCAAGATACCATTTTTATGCAGAATTAACCTGGCTAATCAGAAATAATATCCATATGGAAAAATGTCAGTGGCGTACCACTTTTTTTCTAAAAAATATCAGAGGAAATGTTTGCAGGGACGTCACTGGTGGACAAAAAAAAATAACTTTTATAACTAAAACATGTGGTTTTATGTCCAATTAGCACATGCTAAAGTTGAAAATATTATCTAAAGTACTTTCGGAGATATTACAAAAAAAGCATTAAAAAAAAATTATTCAACACCCTGTAGCAAAAAATTTAAGCCGTTTAGGACATATGTTTATATAAACTTTTCTTCATAAAATGACTTTAGGAATTACACCCTAAAATATTAGCACATCATTAAGGAACACCCTGTATATAGATATAATTTCGTATGGAGCCGGTAACTTTGGAGAAGAATTTAGAAATATGGTTCAGAATTCACTTAAAAATGTATTCTTAACAACTAAGAATCGCTGTTGTATGTTTTTCCTTTTTTATTATTGATGTTTGGTGCCTCAGAACCAAAACCTGTACAAAGTTAGTATTTTTTTCATGATTCCTAAGATTCTACCATCGCATTGTTCTCATTGGGTATGGAAGTTATTTTAAGATATAAAAATCCGTTACAGGAAAAACGCTTGAACGGCAGTAGAGTTTTGGACTTGTATTGTCTTTATTTGTTTAGAATCACTACGTTTCAACTGGTAAGCATCTCCAGTCGTCTTCAGGTGAATACTGAATAAGTACGGTAACTACAGCTCTATTTATACTAGGCAGGTGCTGTGACGCATGACTAGTGGGTGGAGTCATGCGTATTGCTAGGTGATGACGCATAACTGGATGAGTCATGCTTGATGAGTCATGCTCGATGAATCATGCGTTTAACTCTTGGGTGGTCTTATTCTAAGATTACATTTACTTAACAAGGGTTTCCAGACGTTTCTCATATCTAATGAAGGCTTACTAAAGCAACCTGGATTTTGGTGTATGGTCGCAGCTTTTGGCACAATTTTTCTTGTCTTTTTGGCTGGCTGGTTTGTGTCTACCAGATCCCCTGCGAATGCGACCAATCTTACATTGGTGAGACACTAAGATCACTAGAGGTAAGGATTAAAGAACATAGAAATAACACCCAAAAAGGAGAGACCGAAAAATCAGGTGCAGCTGACCACGCCTGGACGCACGGCCATCATATCATGTGGACAAAAGCGGAAATCCTGCAAAAAGAACTGCACTGGAGGAAGAGGAAGTTTAAGGAAGCTGCGACCATACACCAAAATCCAGGTTGCTTTAGTAAGCCTTCATTAGATATGAGAAACGTCTGGAAACCCTTTTTAAGTAAATGTAATCGTACAATAAGACCACCCAAGAGTAAAGGTACGTCCAGAGTGGGAGCGTCGCGTCCGCGCAGCGTCCGCGTTGCGTCGAGCGTCGCGTCGATAGTTAAACAATCTAGTGTTATCAAATGCAAACATCCAGAGTAAGAGCGTCGAGCGTCGCGTCGCATTACTCTGGATGTTTGCATTTGATAACACTAGATTGTTTAACTATCGACGCGACGCGGACGCTGCGCGGACGCGACGCTCCCACTCTGGACGTACCTTTAAACGCATGATTCATCGAGCATGACTCATCAAGCATGACTTATCCAGTTATGCGTCATCACCTAGCAACACGCATGACTCCACCCACTAGTCATGCGTCACAGCACCTGCCTAGTATAAATAGAGCTGTAGTTACCGTACTTTCAGTATTCATCTGAAGACGACTGGAGATGCTTACCAGTTGAAGCGTAGTGATTCTAAACAAATAAAGACAATGCAAGTCCAAAACTCTACTGCCGTTCAAGAAACGTTATTGTCTCCAACCTTTAAACAGACACCAGGAAAAACGCTGTTTAAGGATATGTCTTTCCATATTTTAAAATCAAAGTAAATCGTATCGTTTGTCCTCATTTGGATAAATTGAGTGTCAGTGCAGGTCAAAAAATGAGATTGTTTTATATGCGGTGATGAGCCAAAAAAAAATCAATTGCTATAAACAAAACTCTCGAATAAGAAAGAATGATGTCACAAAATAGTCAAGTCATGATGGCAATTACAAGTGGAATTGGCAAATCAACGCAACTTGTGTGGTGTTTATATAACACATAATTTTGCAAGTCATCTATGCTAACTGTGATAATCTTGTTTTGATGGGGAATATATTTAAATTCTAATTTTCGATAATTAATACAAGCAGTATTCACAATGACCCGTGCGTCATAACTTATACGTCATTAATATCGTACGAATCAAATCGAAGGCATAGGGCCAAAAGGAAGTTTAATTTCATGATTATTATAATAGATGTGCCTAATGTCACGATGTACAGTATCCTAAAAGTTGTTTAAAGTTTTGAATCAAAAATTTAAGTCTTGTACAAAACCAACGTTATTCATACATTTAATAGATCGTTCAAAATCACTACTTTTATTAACAAAGTATACTTGAATAAATAGCATTTCTTTATTTAAAGGACTTTAGCCACCGCCGTAAAAACTTTCTCGCGACATACCATTAAAAGTTAGAACATTTTACGATAAATAAACTACTTACTGGAAAAACAAGAGAACGATAATAAAAGCTCCAAAAAGAACTATATTTATGAATAAATACATTTTCCTACGACCACCTATGAAAATGAGAAGAAAAGCACGGTTAATTTGACTAGAAAGCGCCGTATATCACACGCGTGTTGAAAAAAAATATTTCAACAAGGCACAATATTTAATTTAAACATATGGTGCCAATTTGACAGTGATTCAGAATTAGAGTGTGAAAATGCGCCATCTGAAATTTAAAAAAATGTTAATAATATACTGGAAAATCTATTACCAGAAAAAAATAACTAGCGCTGAAGAGAGTGTCATGTATGAAACCACAAATCCTTATTGGTAGCGATAGCGTAGAGAATAGAGCTCTAGCCTACAGATCGCAAGGTCACAGGTTCAAATACCGTCAGGAGTATTTAACTTGTTTTTTAGAAACATTAAATAATTTATAGAATTATTTTGAATTGAAATCTTCCTTGTTGGGTGGACTTTTTAAATTTTTGTTTAATGCATCTTTTCTTGATTAAATTTAAAATTTTTCATTCCGATTAATCTAGAAGTCAATCCAGGATTAGTTATTTCTATGATATATAAAATATGAAAAAATAAAAAAGTTAAACTACAAATAAAGGAAAAGCCTATTGACAAGCTATAAAACCAGATGTTAAGTGGAACATAATCCTAAGTGTGCTAATTTCAACACTAGTATTAATATTTAAAACTAATGTTGAAATATTGTTTTCACAAATCAAAGGCTTTTTTAATAATTTTTTGTGGTCGTAGGAAAAATAGTGTACATTACTTGTGTGAAAGTGATTATTCTAAAAATCAAAGAATTTCCGCACTCGGCTAACGCCTCGTGCTAAATATCTCCTCGTTTAACAAGATTCACTTATATTCAGTTGTTATGTAATATACTAAATTTCCTACGACCACCTATGAAAACGGGGAAAAAAGCACGGTTAACCTGGCTCGAAAGCGCCGAATATCACACGCGTGTTGAAAGAAAATATTTCAACTCTAGAGTGGTAATACAAGGCACACTATTTAATTTAAACATATGATGTCAATTTGACAGACCACCCCTATTTATTAAAAAGAACACATTTTAGAAATCAGTAATTGTAAAGTGTTTTAACTTATTTTTCATGTATTTGTCGAGTGATTTAGAATTAGAGTGTGAAAATACGCCATGTGAAATTATAAAAAATGTTCATAAAAGAAAAAACAAGTCGCGCTGAAGAAAATGTCATATATTTAAACAACAAATGTTAACTGGTAGCCATGGACGCCATAGCGTAAACACTAAAGCTCTTGCCTACAGAACGAGAGGTCACAGGTTCAAATCCCATCAGAAGTATTTGACTTTTTTTTATAAAAACATTAAATAATTTATAGAATTATTTTGAATTGAAATCTTCCTTGTTGGGTGGATTTTTTAAATTTTGATTTAATGTATATTTCCTTGAAATTTAAAATTTTTCATTTTGGTAAATCTAGAAGTCAATCCAGGATTAGTTCTTCCTATGATATATAAAATATGAAAAAATGAAAATGTTAAACTACAAATAAAGGAAAAGCCTATTGACAAACTATATGAAACCAGATATTAAGTGGAACATAATCCTAGGTATGCTAATTTCAACTCTAGAGCTGAAATATTTTTTTTCAACTCTAGAGTTGAAATATTTTACAAATCAAAGGCTTTTTTAATAATTCTTTGTGGTCGTAGGAAAAATAGTGTACATTACTCGTGTGAAAGTGATTATTCTAAAACTCGGAGAATTTCCGCACTCGGCTAACGCCTCGTGCTAAATATCTCCTCGTTTGAAAAGTATCACTTTCATCACTTGTTATGTAATATACTAATTTCAAGGCACAAAAATATAAAAAAAAAATTATAAGATTAAATGACATTATTGATTTAATTACTGTTTAAATTTTAGTTTCCTGAACGAACATCATAACTCATATTTTTCTATTTCGATAAAGTTAGTTCGGGACACTAAATTTTAAACAAAAATGTTAGCGAAATAATTTTGCAATGACAGCTGTGATAAAGAAAATTATTTATTTTTTGTTCCAAAGCAATCTTGACTAAATTATTCAATTAGAACTTTCCTTTTTTACCCTAAGTTAAGACAAATCGTAAAATATTTCAAAAACTATAATATTTAGATATATGACATGTTTAACAAAAAAGTAAGGTTTTCGAAAGATACATCCTTTTGCCTAAAAAAATTAGTGGGGTCCTATTTAAAAAAATTGAAATAAAGCATTTTTAAAACTGTCGAATTGTCCAACTTATACCGAACGCTCTGTATAAGAGATTTAAAAAACATTGTTATCGATCAATATATCGTACCTTAAAGTACCCACAATGTAAATTATATTTGCCTAGGGTTAATCCACAGGTTACTATGATTTTTTTACGATACCCTTAAAATTACTAAAATTTCGGAAAAAAATTAATTACTTGGCAACGTTGCATTTTAGTTCAAAAATTTTAAGATGGTTGCAAAGTCCTTATTCTATTGAATCATATTCTGGAAAATTATACTGGGTGTCCCATTTAATTTTCTTTTTTATTATTCAGTACCACTTTTTGGGACCACCCTGTAGATTTTAAAATATTTTTAGGTTATGCATCCTAACAAACCATTTAACTTTTATATTACACTTTTTTTCCTATCTTTGATAGTTTAGGTGCTATCAAAGCCCGACACCTTATTGACACACCCTGTATATATATATCAAATTTAAACGAAACAAAATTTTAAATAAATATAATTACAAAAGACCTTGGGGCCACTTTAAAGTAAGGCTATAGTACTCAACCATAACCACCCAGATGCGAACCGTATCAAACCCAATACACAAACAATATTTCATAAACCTATAATTAAACCAATAACATCTCCTTTCTCACAATTTAATCGCTTCGCGATAAACAGCGCTTGGTTCCAATTAGGTAATCAAAGATGGTGTAGTACTTAACTGTTTTTTCAAATAATATTATATAATTTCATCATACAAAAAAGGGCTTAAGTTATTGCGGATAATAAAATTTGTAATTTATAATGAACATTTTATGGTCAATAAACTGAAGTGACTGTAAACTGGCATAAACAAATTTAAATAACATTTTATCACCGCCTGATGTATGATATATGAACTCTAATTTTTTCTTTTGGGACATACGATATTCAACCGGTGTTGTTCTAAAAAAAATCTGCTAGTTTTTCGGGAAGGCCACACTCCATTGACAATGTTTACCAGGTATTCTTGGATAATTAGACTAGACTTTTAAGAAGAAAATTTAACAGGTCAATTGATTAAAAAAGTAAGGGGTTTGGATCGACACTCATCGTGTATTTTAATTGTTTTCTGTCAGATATTTTATAAAATTTAACTTTATCTCGGTTTTTAAGTATTCATTAATTTTTATTGACCAAGGTGCGCCCTACTTTGTCTCTGTGTTTTTGGACCTTATTGCCTCATGTTCTGATGATGGCTCTTTTGGCCGAAACGCGTAGGCACTAGTCTATATTTTAATAAATGTAAGAAGGAAATTAGGGCTTTCTTTCCAAACCCCTTATTTACGATGTCCTTTCTGGAGAGTAGTTACGACTTCGTTAGGTCAATTGATTCTCAATCTTTTGCATAATAGGCCCTCTTAGGCCCGTATTATCCATCTCCTGGTAACTCTTTCAGCAAGATAATTTCCAAAGAAACCATTATTGAGACAATTGTTCCCATAGAAATTATCTGTCTGGTAAAGTTACCAGGAGATGAATAATACGGGCCTTATTGCATAATCTTTGATAAATCAAGTAGCTGAAAATGACACTCTCGAATTCAATGTAGAAAATTTACATTTTCAGCAAGCTTCTCTCCACTCTGTATTACCAGTTAGAGAGTGACTGTGACCAGTTATCTGGTAAATGGATTGGTAGACGAGGTGAAATAGAGTAGCCAGTAAGATCTCCCGATTTTCCTAACTTGATTTTTTTCCGTGAGGGTCACTGAGAATTCAAGTTATTAAAAATTTAAAATATAATACCAGGCATTATCAATCAACGATTCCATAAAATCCGAGAAGCATTTTAAAAAATACTTGATTACTGTCTTGCCAAGAAAGGCGCACATTATGTAATTCTAATATAATTTTTATAAGTTCAATTTATTGCATATAATTTATTGTTGTTATTTTTTTGGCACAAATAAATATCTTTTTCTTCAAACGTCATATAAATGATAACTTATGTGACGTATCTCAATGACATTAAATTTCAATTATATGACAAGGAGTATAAGTACTTATACTCCTAGGCGTATAAAAATAGATTATATTGAAATATTTGTTTTGATAGATGCCAAATAAGTACCTACGTATCCATGATAACGATACCAAGAAGGGAATACCGTGAAATAAGTTAAAAATTCAATCTTATTATCTTCATTAAAAATTCGTTTTCTTCTATTTAATTTATAATATGATGCACGTTTGAAGAAAAAATAGTATATGATATTCGGAGAATAAGATACTTTATGTGCTTCGCATGGATTGTCTCTCACTACGTTCGTCAGACAAGCTTTCCACGCTCAGCACATAAAGTAACTCTTATTCTTCTAATATCATAATGTACTATTTTCTTCAAACGTCATATAAGTGATAACTTATGTGACGTTTCTCAATGACATTTAATGTCATTTAAATGATGCCTACGAGTATAAGTACTTATACTCCTAGGCGAATATAGTATATTATGTAACAAGGACGAAAAATGCAGTATTTCGGATGTATTGCGGGAGATTACTGGACGAGGCAAAGCCGAGGCCAGTAACCCGCATAGTCTGAAATACATTTTTCGTCCGTATAACAACGCTATTTTTTATCCGATTGTGTTTTTGCTCGGATTATAAAATAATGTAAAAATTAAGAAAACCAATATATTTCATCTTGCATTGTAATTTTTTGTCCCTTGAATGTTTGAACAATGAAACCTGTAATATGCACTATCCATGGATCTAACAAATAATTAAATTAATATTATCAACTGACGTTTTATCAATCAGGCGATAGTTTTAACTAATCTTTCGTGTTCTGCTAGTTTTAAAACCTGAAAAACACAATTAAAAATGGAAA
The DNA here is from genome assembly GCA_935413205.1 of Polydrusus cervinus. Taxonomy (NCBI): domain Eukaryota; kingdom Metazoa; phylum Arthropoda; class Insecta; order Coleoptera; family Curculionidae; genus Polydrusus; species Polydrusus cervinus. The sequence continues at coordinate 20,506,244 of OW284516.1, forward strand.
TAGACGATGATCTTATAGAAGGTACACCACCTGACATTCAAGAAACTGCCAAGGAAGTAATGTTACATTTGTTGCCACAAAAATCTAAGGAAATATATGAAAGAGCTTATAAAAAATTTATGGATTACCGGCAAGAAAAAAATATACAGTCGTTCTCCGAAAACGTCTTCTTGGTCTATATGGCGGAATTATCGAAAACTATGAAGTCTTCTACTCTGTGGTCGCAGTATTCTATGCTACGTGCAGTGGTAAATGTAAAACAAAATATTAATATATCTAAATACATGAGATTACGAGCATTGTTGAAACAAAAAAGTGTTGGATATTGTCCAAAGAAATCAAGGATCCTAACTAGAGAAGAGGTTCACAAATTCCTTTGCCATGCTCCAGATGACAAATACTTAATGTTGAAGGTAAATGTAACTATATAATAGTATTTTAAATTTTTGACTAACAATTTTCTTAATTACAGGTTGCTTTTATTTTTGGAATCGCGGGCGCATGTCGTCGAGAAGAACTGGCTCATATGAAAATTGATGACATACAAGATTTGGGAACGGCTTTGTTAATAAAAATTCCCTATAATAAAACAAACAAACCGAGATCATTTACGGTGACTGGAGAATATCTAAAGTATTATAGAAATTATCTGGCTTTACATCCAACAAATATGAGTGATGGGCGATTTTTTGTGTCTTATCGCAATGGAAAATGCCATAAGCAAGTTGTCGGTATACACAAATTTGGCTCTGTACCTCAGGAAATAGCATCTTACTTAAAACTGCCGAATGCCAAGGAATTCACGGAACATTGTTTCAGAAGAACATCGGCCACATTACTTGTAGATGCGGGAGCAGACATAACATCTCTAAAACGGCATGGAGGCTGGAAGTCTTCGGGAGTAGCCGAGGGCTACATCGATGATTCCTTAAGTAATAAGTTAGAGCTGACCAAGAAAATATTCAACATTCCACAATCTGACCTGCAGTCAGTCTCGACTCAGGTGTCGCAATCCGTCTCCCAATCGAGTTCAACATTGGAGAATAATATCATAACGGAGACCAAAAATAATAACACATCCTCAAAATCAAATTTACATCACCCCGTTCTTGTTCAAAAATGTTCTAATTGTACATTTAATATAAATATTGTAAATAAATGAATAAAATAAACTGTTGAAAATATTTTAGTGTCCAACAAAATGTTTTTCGGACTAGGACGACAAAGGTTGCCTAGCTTACAGCGCAATAATCAATACCTTATTAAAAAGGTTACCTTTTCGTCCAAATATCTGATCTATAAAACGTCATTTTTTGACACAATCGGATAAAAAATACATTATAGTACTAGAAATGTTTTTTTTTCGTTTTTGTTGAACTTGACAAAGGCAGCTTAATATACTGCACCAGATTTCATCGGCAGCAAGTTTTTAATAGCTATTCTAGCTGCTTCTACTACCTCGGGAGGATCATCAGGCACTTTTAAACTCATTTTCTGTAAATAATGTAATGTAAAAATAAAATATTTTTATTTAGCATGACAAACTATTATTGTTATATTATAAAATGTTTTTTTTTATTATTTACATTTTTATTTTCCTTTCCCTTGTTACAGATTGGCATAATAATTAAATGAATCAATTAAAAGTCGTTTAGTACGTTTTCAGGTGAATTTTCAACTTTTTTTTTGAAAATAAAATACCCGCAATATATTCTACGTCAACCTATACCCATTTTTTATTCATCCACAACTTGGTGCAACAAGATATTAAAATATGAATAAAATCTAGCCGTTTGTTTTAAAATTCAAAAAATACGTAAATTTTTTTTGGATTTTCAAAATTTTTTAATATTATAATTTATTTAATCCGCCTATAAATTATTCAACATCCTGTATATATTTTATGTCTGTATAAGTTAATGAAAACTTAAGGCCACCTTTTCCACCAATAAAAAAAGAGTAAAAAAGTTGATAGTTTTTAAGAAACAAGTGAAAACTCCAGGCAATGCATAAAATCTCAAAGTAAGAAGTTGACAACTTTAAAAGGCCATAACTCAAAAACTAGTCATAGGATTGGATTACGGCCATGGACACTTTTAATCAGGACGTCAAGATCTAGATAATACTAAAAATTCAGAAAAATTAGTCGAAAGCCATTTCCAATAAGCTTTGTGCGGGGGTCCTATAACAATTACATTTTTCCTTTTAACTTGTAACCCGAGTGCCATTTACCATTTTTTCACAGTGAGGTTGGCTGGAGGTGAATTTTATTAAACGTGTAACTAAACTCCCTCCTCGATATTAGAATTCAACTGCATTTTCTCAAATTTTATTTCCCTAAAAATCAAAAGATATTTAGGTCGGTTGGTTTTAAAATTAAACCCATTAATTGGGATTTGATATCTTATGTATCCTGTCATAATATTAAATAAAATATTTGCCTGTACTTCCAAGTTGGATATGATTACAGTTCGCAACAGCAATTAAAGAATGTAGTTTTTTTATAAACTAAACTAAGTGTGCAATTTTGATGATTTATTACATTTTCATTCTTTGTTAGTAAATCATCGACAACCTTAAAACAGGCAAGATTTATTACAATTTAAATGCATTGATCTTGTTATTTCGTAGGAGGTCCATATTTTATAACGAACAAGAATGTATAAACAATTTATCAATTTTAGCAAATATTTGGCAGTTTTAGGGGCAATTGCGATAATATATCTTGTGGATAATTGAAAAAAATTGGTGGATTATTTTTACGTTTAAACTCAAAAGAACGTCAACTGATAGATATTTCAAAAATGGTTGCAGGCTATCAGAAGATATCACCAGTAAAATGTAATTAAATATATAGAAATTTAGCTATTACTTAGTAGCTTAAGGTACTTATATTGTTTATCGTGTAATATATTTTGAATTTACAGCTTTTATAGCAAAAAAAAAATTATAATTCTCATATATATTCGAAATCTTGTCATTTTCGTGGTTTTTGAGTTTATTTCATGAATATCTATAGACTATAAAAATATGTACAGGGACATTATTTTAAGTGTCTCACCCGATTGGCGACTTTGCTCTCGACCACAATAAAAAAACAATTATGTATTCCCTAACAGCTTTTAGTGAAGAAGCCAAATTTGATGTCAAAAAAAATCTATGTTTACAAATTTGACTGATACGACGCCATATTGGATTTTCTTAAATGGCAACCCTACCCTAAAGTAAGCCAGCTGCATTCGCATATTTGTTCCAATATTAAAAATGTATAATTATTAATATTTATTTTCAGCCGTTCCGGAGATACGAGGCTTCGAAGTTGGTGATATTGTTATCATCGAATTAACAGAAGCTTTGAGATTAGAAACTCAATTTTTTCTGGAGATACGTAATTTTTTATGGCGGAGCCACCCATGCTATTGTCATATATGTCAGATGTCAGAAAATGACAGTTTACACTTACGGAATTACGACCGTATCAAAAACTGCATCGTACGATTATGTGTTATAAGTAACGGTTGGAAATAAATATCGACAACTATATATTTTTAAAATTGGATCGCGAAATGCAATACATTGGTGTAGTTATAAATGTGGGTTGCCATTTAAAAAAATTCAAAATGGCGTCGTAACTGTCATTTTCTGATATGTGACATATATGACAATAGCATGGGTGGCTCCGCCATAAGAATTTACGTATCTTCAAAAAAAAATTGAGTTTCTAATCTCAAAGCTTCTGTTAATTCGATGATAACAATATCACCAACTTCGACACCTCGTATCTCCGGAACAGCTGAAAATAAATATTGACAATAATACATTTTTAATGTTGGAACAAATAGGCGAATGCAGCTGGCTTACTTTAAGGTAGGGTTGCCATTTAAGAAAATCCAATATGGCGTCGTATCAGTCAAATTTGTAAACATAGATTTTTTTTACATCAAATTTGGCTTCTGCGCTAAAAGCTGTTAGGGAATACATAATTGTTTTTTTATTGTGGCCGATAGCAAAGTCGCCAATCGGGTGAGACACTTAAAATAATGTCCCTGTACGTCAATATGACTTTGTTTTAAATACCTAAAATACAGTGGCGACTTGTGAATATATGGTAGGGCGCAGATCTAGGTCCTCAAAATTGAGTGACTCAGGATATTTTTCTAATTTTCGTGAAAATGTCTAAAATGCATGACTTACAAATTCATATCGAAAATATTAGCTAGGAAGATTGGCCACGATATGATTCACGTTTTTTTATTTTTTAAGAGCATTCAAACAATATTTCCAAATTGTTCTGCAAAATTACCAGCTCCATGCCGAATTACATCTAAACATTTTTATTAGTAGGTATAGAGGAAAAAGTCATTCTTTATAAATCGTCGGCTTGTGCTGAAACTACAATTTCGAATATCAGATTTACTATACAGGGTTCGTCAGAAAAAAACATTTTTAGTTTTTTGGATTTCGTTTAAAATAAATGTATGTAAAAACAAACAGCTATTGTTGCCTTTTTACTTAGAATATGATTTTATATCTTGCCGACTAACGATTTTGTTATAAGAAAACAATTTTTCTTTGTCTACTTTTGAAGTAGTTTTAATACATATCATATTTCTTTAATTTGTTCAATCATAAATTATAAAAAAATAAAAATGTTTTTTTTTCTGTTCAACCCTGTATAGTTTATCTGATATTCGAAATTGTAGTTTCAGAACAATCAAAATTGATTTAATAAATCAAGAAATTAAAAATTAGAATTGAAAAAAAAATCCAAAAAACTAAAAATGTGGTTTTGACGAACCCTGTATAGTAATCGCAAATATGATGTTTGAAATTATATTTTTAGCACAAGCAGACGTTTTTTTAAAGAATAACTTTTTCTTCTAAAGCTACTAATAAAAAAGTTTTTCCTTTTCAAATCTCTATCCGTGGACACACATACAGGGTGACAATTTAAAAACGAACAGCATTTAATATTGCCTCTACCAATGATAGTATGAAAATTTGGCGAAACACGTCAATTGATATATCGAGGGGGACATTTTTTAAGACATTTGTTGTCGTGTTACTTTCAACCCCCTAACCCCCAGGGCACCTACCCCTAAAATTTTAAATGGCAACCCCTATTTATTTTGCCATTTTTGTGTTCCTTATAAAATTCTACTTAAACTGTATCATCTTTTTTTCAAAAAATGTAATTATTTTATTTTTTCTAGTGGAGACGAAATGTAGAAATACATTCCAAAATCCTTTATTTACCCACATGCAACCATCTTTTAATTGGTAAAAACAGAAATTCTATTTTTAACTTAATTTTTTTTAATTCGGGTAAAAAAAAACCGATCTTTTACATGGTTAAGGCATTTGGATACACTTGCCGCATCCCAACACATCACGTTGGTGCTTTACCGTTTGCCGCGATACCTTCGCGGATAAATCTACGAGATTTCAGCCTGTTTTCAGTTATACGTTATAACTTATAATATATGATTTTTTGCGGTCATCAGAAAGGAACAATCGCAGAGAATTCGGTACCGAGCCACAAACATTACATGATGGCGCGTCGATTAGTAGGTAACGAAGGTTGTAAGAGAGTTGCAGGCAGTGTTGCCAATATTCCTGAATTATCGGTAGATCCTTCAAACTTATTTATTGTTTACCAATGAATTAAACAATAAACCTAATGAAATAAAATTATCGTATTGCGTTTCAGTTTTAAAAATCCTTTCAATAACAATAAACTCTCCAATTGGGAAAAAAATATGTCCGCAATAGTGAAATCATATTAAGGAGAAATGATAGTTTTGACACATGTCTATAATTACTACGTCAAGATTTAAACTATAACGGTTGGTGATTTATCTTGTATCATAAAAAAATGTATAATATTTTTTAGTGCTAAGTCGTGAAAGTTTTAGGGAGTGCTAATGATAGAAAACAAGTCTATATATATAATAACTATATATTTCTATAAGGATACCGGATGATAATATCGGGGTGTCCCAAGTACATATACAATTAAGATTTAAAATTGAATAAACCAGAGCTTAAAAAAACATACCCTTTGTGAAATTTTTCGAAAATATCGGTATAAAATGTTGTCCAAAAAAGTCGTGGCCTTACTAATTCGTATAAAAAGAACGAGAATAACCTCCGTCTTGATGTCAGTCTTTGAGAAATATTTTTTTTTTTGAGATTTATTTTTAAATTTTAAAAAACGCAATTTTTGAGCATAGGAGATTGAAAGTAAAAAAATAAAGGAATAGCGTAACCAGTTCTAATCTACGCAGAAAGATAGCTAAAAGACCAATCTCTAACATATTTCAAATTCAAACCTACATTTTTCGAAAATATTAGTATAAAACTTTGTCCAAAAAAGTCGTGGACTTACTAATTCGAGTATAAAAAGAACGAAAATAACGTCGGTTTCGATGTCAGTCCTCGGGAAATATTTTTTCTTAGATTTTTTCCAAATAATATGGTAGTTCATAGCCGAGCGTAGCGAGGCTAGGAATTCAGCTTAGGAAGTCAATCTACCTTGCTGCCGAGTTGAACATATAATTTTTTCTCCGATTGTTTATAATGATATAATTGTATTTGCAAATCAATACAATTTCCACAATCTTTTTATTTTTCCTGTAGTGATAAATTAAAACAAAATTTGATAGAAATCGCAATTGTTGTAACGGTTGGTTGCTATGGAAATGTATATGTCCATAATAATTATAGTTTGACAACTTATACAACAATGTTTATATTATGGACAGTGATAGCGACTTAGAAGTACTTACTCCTCCAGAAATAAGGGAGGTGGCAAAAAATATTGAGTTAATTTATTGCCGGAGAAGTCTCGGATGAAATATAAAGGAAATTATAAACAATTTGTCAAATGTTTTATTCCCATTGAGAATAATTATTTTGCTGCCTTGGCAGGAAAGTCCTTATTTTGCTGCCTAGGCAGGAAAAGTAATACCTTGCTGATTGATATATGTCTGCAAAATTAATATTTGCTGTCAATCGGAGAAAAAATTCAATTGTCATAGCTAATAGCTAAAGTCAGCAGATAATTATACAACTTGATATTTTAGCTATTAACCTGTATAAAAAAGACATAAAGTGAAGTCACACACATTTTAGTTAGTGGTTCGAGTTCAAGAGACAGCCTACAGAATAAACTAAAAATAGAACAGATTAATTGAATTTTGATGAAAATATATTTTTTTTAATTCAAGTACTTATTTAATTCCATAATAATTAATGGACACAGTGTAGATCTAGATGAAACCAGATTAAATTACTATAATTTTAACTATGACATTTTAAAATATCCAAATTATAAAATACATGTAGCCACAACAAAAGCTATTATCTTGTTCTTATTAATACTATAATTTACCATAATATGGTAATATTTTAATGCATTAGAAAAATATTTCGTAAATTTAGGAAGGTTTTATCACGTTGTAGGTGACACAAAATTTAAATCTATTGACATTTATCAAGTTTTTTGACCTGACCCCACAAAATTACGTGTTGTTTTGGCGATATTGCCAATCGGACCTCTCATTGCAATTTTTTATTTTTGGAACATTAGGTTATGCATGAATTTTTAAAGATATTATCTATAACCCGGCTATAATATTGAAATATGGTAATATATATGCAAAAAAAATCATAAATAATTTGCATCATTTTTTTCCGTCAACATTATATGAAACCATACTGGATTTGCATATTATTAACAATATCCTTAATGCTTTTTGCTACTTTATTAAAACATTCTTCCTTAAGAACCACACTTAGTGACAGATAATTTTTTTATATATTTTATTTTAAGTAAGCATTTTTAAAAGCTTTTTTGTTAGAGATGTTTTTTCTTTATATATTAACTAAAGCATATTTTGACTTGACTATTTTACCTTTTTTACAAATTTTTAAGAATATAGCACAGGCCTGGTACTTTAAATTTTTATTTTAAAACAAAAGTATTACCAAAATACTAAATGTTTATGATCCGATGGCATGTAAGAGATACACTATCAGAATTACTGTCATTGCCCTTTTAAGAATGACCGTGTAGGGTCTGCAAATAAGATAGTAAAGAAAACTCTACGTGATCATTCAGAATGGTATCTGCCTGGATAGGGAAATAATAGTAATACTGATTAATAGCCAAACTGATGTTGATCTTGTTTAGGACTGCCAGACTGAATAACGGTGCAGTTCCCCCCTTCGTAATTATATTCTTCTTTACTCATTGTTTTCGGTTAATAAACCGATGTGAGTGAGCGCTGCCTAGCGGGACTCCTGTAATTGTGACGAATGTCTTTACAGGCGATTTCCTCTTAACATTTACTTATTTCTATAAGTTTGTTAGAGGTGCTGGTATGCTCAAGAGTGTCTAACAACGACGCAGATGGCGCTCCGTGCCACATCTTACTGGTGTGTCCCACCAAGTGCTGCCTTAAGTAGCTTCGAGATCCCTTTTCTTTTCGTCGGATCCTAGCTCTACTGATGAGTCATGATATGACGAAACGCGTCTAGAGATGGATCTGGCGAAATGAAAAGGAAAATCTTCTTCTTTATATTAGGAATGTTGTACTGTAATACTGACAGTAATACGGTTATTAATTCGGGTTCGACTTGAATGAAACAACACTGATGTGAGAACGACGAAAGGATGGAAATCATTCAGGACTGCCAGTCTGAAAAACGATGTTATCCCCCCATATGTAATTATATTAGGAATGTCAGTAATACTGATAGTAAAACGGTTACTAATTCGGGTTCGACTTGAATGAAACAACACTGATGTGAGAACGATGAAAGGATGGAAATCATTCAAGACTGCCAGTCTGAAAAACCGTGTAGTTCCCACATATATAATTATATTAGGAATGTCAGTACTACTGACAGTAACACAATACTGTTATTAATACTATCTTGTTATAATTTATAACCAAGTATGTAATATATATATTTCTATTTCTATATTTCTATAGCCTGGCTATAATATGGAAATATGGTAATATTTATGTAAAAAAATCACAAATAATATCCATAATTTTTTTCCGTCAACATTATATGGAACCATACTGGATTTGCATCTTCTTAACAGTATCCTTAATGTATTCTGCTACTTTACTAACACATTCTTCCTTAAGGACCACATCTAGCGAATGCGGTATTTTTTTTATATTTAATTTTTAAGCCAATAACGCGAGCTGAGACAAGTATATTAAAAATAAACTCCTTGGCACAAAATTCCGATACCCCAAAATGCTGGCTAATTTTGACCAGATTTTAAATATATTTATTAAGATTATTTGTTATTATTTTAATAATTATAGTCTATTTTGAAAAAGGTGTAGAGTAATAAGAGCTCAATAGGTATGCACGGGGACTACAGAGTGACACAACGAATATTTAAGCAACTTTCATAATTTGTCATTGATTTCATTGCAAAATTCTTTATTTTCATCAATATCAATTGGTCCCCAATTAAAGAAACTTATGGAACCACTTCTTGGAGGATTTCTTTAATGTACCAGTAGGCGCTTTGTAAGGTTTTTACAAGTAACTTCGTTACACCTTAAAGCTCAATTTTCAACAAATACAACTTACACGCTGTTAAATTTATTTTTATCGTTGATTAATTATATTGATTTTGATTTTTGTCAATGTCTTTTTTATTATTATTTTATTATTTTAAAATCGTGTCGTTCTTACGAGAAATCACATCTGAGAATGTAAACAATAGTTTTTAAACATAACTATCCTGCCCAACAAAAATAATAAATATCACATTAGCAAAAAAATGTTAATTATTAAAATAACAAAAATATAATTTTAATAAATGGCTTCACAAACTGATAAAAGAGTCAAAAAATGCAATTTAAAATAAAAAAGATTGAAGAAATTCAGTTACAGCACAACATGTTTTTTTTTTAAAATGCGGTGATGGAACTCTTAAAATATAAAGTTAATAATATAACTTTTGCATAGGCTAATTAATGCATGCAGTCAAATTCTAATATGGTGTATAATTACCCAATTCGTTCTACACAAAATTTAAATGAGTGTCTTTTTAAGTCAGCAATACTTTCTATTGCAAATTTCAGATATTTTTTATACAAATATATACCCATGTGTCTTCTAGTAAGAAATAATTATTTTGTAACAACTTACTCATTGTTGATTATTGTAATTTGGTGGAAAAACTGGAAAACTGAATAAGAAAATAACAGTAATACTGATTAATGGCCAAACTGATGTAATTAATCTCATTTAGGACTGCCAGTCTAAATAGTGGTGTAGTCCCCCTTATGTAATTATATTAGGAATGTTAGTAATACTGACAGTAATACACACAGCTATTTCGAGTTCGACTTAAATGAAGCAACACTGATGTAAGAACGACAAAAGGATGGAAATCATTTAGGACTGCCAGTCTGAATAACGGTGTAGTTCCAACATAAGTAATTATATTAGGAATATTAGTAATACTGACAGTAATACACACAGCTATTTCGAGTTCGACTTAAATGAAGCAACACTGATGTAAGAACGACGAACGAATGGAAATCATTTAGGACTGCCAGTCTGAATAATGGTGTAGTTCCAACATATGTAATTATATTAGGAATGTCAGTAATACTGACAGTAATACACACAGTAATTTCAAGTTCGACTTAAATGAAGCAACACTGATGTAAGAACGACGAAAGGATATGGAAATCATTTTGGACTGCCAGTCTGAATAACGATGTAGTTCCAACATATGTAATGTCAGTAATACTGACAGTAATATACACAGTTATTTCGAGTTCTACTTAAATGAAGCAACACTGATGTAAGAACGACGAAAGGATGGAAATCATTTAGGACTGCCAGTTTGAATAACGGTGTAGTTCCAATATATGTAATTATATTAGGAATGTCAGTAATACTGACAGTAATATATACAGTTCTTTGAAGTTCGACTTAAATGAAGCAACACTGATGTAAGAACGACAAAAGGATAGAAATCTGCCAGTCTGAATAACGTTGTATTTCCAACATATGTAATTATATTAGGAATATCAGTAATACTGACAGTAATACACACAGTTATTTCGAGTTCTACTTGAATGAATTAACACTGATGTAAGAACGACGAAAGGATGGAAATCATTTAGGACTGCTAGTCTGAATAAAAGTACTGACAGTAATTCTGTTATTAATTCGGGTTCGACTTGAATGAAACAACATTGATGTGAGAACGAAGAAATGATGGAAATCATTTAGGACTGCTAGTCTGAAAAACGATGTAATTCACCCATATGTAATTATATTAGAAATGTCAGTAATACTGACGGAAATACTGTTATTAATTCGGGTTCAACTTAAATAAAACACTAATGTAAGAACGACAAAAGGATGAAAATCATTCAGGACTATCAGTCTGAATAATCGTAATATAACTTAAGGCCTTTTTACATTGGGTGCAATTGCAAGAAAAATGGCCTGGAAGCATGCGCTTCGACGACGTTTTAATCAGCTGATGCACGTTTTCCCATTTAAAACCTGCATCAGCTGTTTAAAACGTGGTCACAGCGCATGCTTTCAGGCAATCTTTTCTTGCAATTGCATCCAATGCAAAAAGGCTTTTAGAATAATTTAGCGTATATCTCAAAAGTTTCGACGGTAGTTTATATTAATTTAATGAATATACATACTTCCAAAGGTAATGTAGTATAAGTAGCGTAAGAAAGATAGAAAAACAAATCTTGACTGAAAGAGATTTAAAGAAGGTTATAAAAAAATAGGCATGTTATACAGACAAACAAATAATGAAAAATATTTTAAAATTTATTATGAGCTTGTGTGACAGCGACGAGGCGCCGATTGATTCACATTTTCGATATTTATCAGTACAGTCTCCGAACAGCGGAAGACCAACTTTCTTTTTAATTAATTCTATACTTTATGTAGATGCAAAAAAAATCATTCTTAATTGGTTGGTGATTTAATTATTATTATTTGGTCATCAATTTTATATATAGAAGATTTTACTGACAGAACTTAATAATGTTAAATTTGATTGCTTAAATATATAATGTTTTTGTTAATGTAACTTAAATTATGGTTTACGGTTTAGGTACAGTAATTTTAACGTAAGCAACAAACCGTGGTTGACCCATATTTTATTTAAAATAAGTATACTTGTATAATAATGATATAGAAGGTAAACATAGATATAAAAAAGTAGGTTTTTTGTTGGTAAATGTTTTACATAACAGTTTAAATTATTTTTTGTATAGACAAAAATAGGCATTAAAGACGAACAGCCTTTTTACATTTTACAGGTCCCACACAGCCATTCTTGATAAGGGAATGACAGTAAACGTATAAGGGTAAATTTCAATGACCCAGTGGCTGATACAGAATTTTGTTGAGGAAAAATCTTCTTACTGTCAAAAGTGACTTCTAATAAAAATTCTGACCCCACACGCTTAACAATTTTTAAGGCTCAAAGTAAAAAAACATATTTTGTAAGTAAATGTGTGGAGTTGGTTGTACACTGTGTTCTGAAGAAAGGAAAAACGTTGTATTTCAGTGTAACTGTTTATTTACTGATGCCAAGCGCTTTAGGCCTTATTTACTTAAGGCCATCATCAGGGCTTAACCCTAAAAGTAAGTTTAAAATTTAGAAGTTGTAAAATAACAATAAAAGAGAGTACTTACTAGTCAAAAAGAGTTTTGAAAGCAATGCTTAAAAAGTTTTTGTGGTACATTATTTATGTATTAATATATTAACCTAAACTTGGACAAATGACATTTCAAACAATAAACACATTGACGTCGTGAACTGAACTTGAATAAATAAATAATTAAAATATAAATATGACATTTTTCAAACAAAAAGATACTAACAAAGGTCATGGAAATTAAAATAACTTCATATCAAAAATCTGATAAGGCCAGGTAATTTAATTTAGGTAGTAGTAAATGCTTACAAATTTAAAATTTTTTATTTAAAGTAATTAAAAATGAGGTAACCGGAAGCATTGTATGTATGCTAAAAAGATGAAGCCTGAGCAAAATGCATGTTATAAGGCAAGTTTTTGTGGACCCAGACAAGGGCTGGATATCGGCCATTAGAAATTAACGAAAATCAACACAATCAACCATTATTTTATAAGATCATAAGTTTTTCAACTTAGGTTGTTAAATTTGATAAAGAGGGTATTCAGATTTTAAGGAATTATTTGTAAGAGATTTGGCAACAGGTTAAAAAATTTATATGGAAAAATAATCTTATAGTTAAGTGAACAAAATATGGTAAACGTATAGTATGCAGGGAAGGTTGATTAGCTAAACGAAAAAATTAATTAAAAAGTGAATTGCTGATGTTAGATGAATTTGTCATTTTTGTGTTAAGACAGAGGACAGGATTTTTCTTGATCTCTCTAGAAATTTCTAACTCCTCTAGAAGATCAAGATGTTTGACATTAAGACCTGTGAAATGATGAATGATTTTACTACTTGAAGTAGGAGAAAAATTGTGGTTATTATATTTAAGATGGTGTCCAAAAACTGATTTTGTTGGCCTACTTATGTGTTCTTTGATTCTTGTATGTAAAGACCTGGTGGTTTTTCCAATATAGGTGGCTGGACAATTTGAACAAGATAGTTTATATACTCCGCTTCTTTGTAGATGTTTCATTTTTTGTTTTGTGTTCACAATGGAAGAGCTAAGTTTATTCGTTGATTTAAATGAGACTTTGATGTTCGGAAAATTGTTAGAAATGGTTCTTGAGATTATGTTGGAAAAGGGACCTAGAATAATTTGTAAGGCTCGAGGGGGTGGACGACCTGCGCCTCCCCCCTTGGATCCGCGCCTGTGATGGCCCTACCAATGTAAATTTCATTAGGATAAATAAACATTCTTTATTTCAAATGTATATTGCAACAAGTTGGTAAAACATAAAGAAGCAAAACAAAAAATGCGAGAACGACGAAGAATTGATATCATTTAGGAATGTCAGTCTGAATGATCGTGTATGGTTTGCATTTCATTATTCTCACCGGATGGCGATATCAAAGAACACACATTACAGAATATTCATTCAATTATGTCAGTGTTACTGCCATTAATAAGGCATTTACGTTATGCAGATTCTACATAATCAGTTTTATTTATAAAGCTGAATGGTTTCAATCCTAACGACTTCTAAAATTTGCTCTTATAAGATCAGTATTACTGTCATTCTCTAATCAAGACCATTAGTCTTAATGATCATTTCGAGTCTCCATTACAAAATAATTACATAATTAATATGATTTATCTAGTAATGAATGGTCTTACTTTAGTTATTTTACTATTGACATTAGTAATATTGATTGTGTAGGGTCGCATTTATTGACACCATATATAATCATTCACACCACAGAGAAACCAAACCAAGAGAAACGGTCCAATATAAAAATATAACCGCTCATAAATTGTGGGGGGCGCGACGTCCAAAACGGTAACGCCAAACGTTGTCTGTAATAAACATTAAGCGAACGCGAATATCTGTCCAAAGTCACTTCGCTTCTCGGCATTTACGTCGAGGCCTTGATTTACGCTTTGGCCCATTTATGTGGGATGTCTAGGTTTACTTAATTTATGTTTACTCTGATACTCCTGAACGATAACAATTACATTGGCCATCAATCCTTGAAATTTTCCCGTAACGATTATTACTGTCGACTGTAAGACTGTAAATCTGAATAATTGTTTGGGGGACTACAGATTAACGTGGAATCCGAACCACGTGTATGCACTAGTGTTATCCTTTTTACCCCCCCCCCCCCCCTTTAGAAGTCCATGACGCGGAATCACTAGTAACATACCGCATTCTTAAATCCACTGAATTTAGGACATACTTTTTTTTATTGTATGTATGCCCACTGATGATGACAATGCTAAAAGTTACCCAATCCCCCTCTCGTCGTGGAAACTGTAGCACAAAACCCAATCTCTTAAATTTGTATTCCCCCCCCCCCCGCCCTACCCCCTGATACCGCCGCTGCCAAAAGCGTCTTTCCATTTGCAATAAAGCTTTTATTATAGTTTTAGCTTTAAACACATTGGTTGTAAAAAAGCCTCAGTTTTCTTTATTCGCCCTATTTAATATTCAAATTGCTACTTCTTAATTGCAATTTGTAAAGATTAAAATATAATTTTTATTATAATGATGCGCAATGTAATGCAATAGCAATAAAACCGAAAGTAATCGTTATGATGAATATAAAATTTTGATTTATATCGAGAAGTGTATTGCACCTTTTAGATCTACGCGAGATGATGTTATGTTTCAAAAATAGTAATCACCTGTTATATTCCTTTCTCATTTTTTTTCCAATAATTAGTTGGGCGTTATGTAATTTAATTGCGTGGTAGAATTCGGTTAAATCTGGGTCACTAGTTAAAGAAGGTACTTCAACGCGACTCATCAAATTACTTTCAATGACCCCTAATGGTCATTTTCAATGACTTAATGTGTTTTTTAATATTGGTCTATCGTCATAAATCAAAGTCGCCTACTTTAACGGGTATGAAGTAACGATTGGACAATAATAGTAATAGAGGTTTTATCAGTTTTACTTTCATTTTTAACAGCATTACATTAGAAGAGTAAAAGCTCCTGTTTCAAAGAAAAAGTACAAATTTAGTAATGAAAAGAAAAAAATGTTGTTGTTTGTTCTGGGTAACTGATGATCACTTGTCCTTTCGAACATACAGTCAGCTTGCTCTTGAACCTACAACTTAAAGTGGGTTCCGAACCACGATCTTTAGTCATGCGACACACCCCAAGGGCTATCAACCATCGGTTTATTGCCATTGCATGACCTACCGTTTGGGGAGTGTGTACCTTCTTCCGACCCCACGAGATGTCCGATTTCATTTGGTCTGGTTACCGACGTGAATGAGGTGCGTTGAAATATGATACATTTTACACTCTTCCCTGCATTCTTAAGTCCACTGAATTTCGGACATACTGTTTTTATTGTGCGTATACCCACTCCGAGGATCGAACTCAGACCGCCACGGTCGAATGCCAGTAACTCACCTCTGAGCTACTGCCGTGGTCATCAGAAGAAAAAATATTTCTGATAAGTTAACGGGAATAGTGTAAACGAAGAAGATAAACAAGAAAAGGAAAAAGAGAAGAAGAAGAAAAAAAGAAAAAGAAAAGAAAAGAAAAGAAAAAGAAAAGAAAAAGAAAAGAAAAAGAAAAGAAAAGAAAACGAAAAAAAAGGATTAAAATATTTTAACTGTAAATTATAAATTTAATCAGTTTAGACATTTTCACAATTTCCTCATTTTTAACAATTTCATCAAGGTCTCGGTTAGCTAATTTTTAATTACATTGCTTTGAGCAACCAGCAATAAAATTAAATATTATGGAAAATACTCAGAGCAATTTCAGTAATCGAATGAGGAAAATAAAATAAACATAAAATTATGAGAGCAGAAAAAATCATAAACATAAATAATGTTAACAAAAAAAGCGTTCGGTAAAGAACTAAGCCAAAATATAAATCATTAAAAAAAATTTGTAGATATATCAATTAATATAAAACAGGTGGGTCAAGGTTATGCTGTAATTTAATGTAAAGATGGTGAATCCCCAAAAATTTCTAAGCTAATATAGTCACTGAATTGGTAAATAATGAAAAATAAAATAATGTTTTTTTAAAAGTAAAATTATTTGGAAACATGAACTTAACAAATTTTCTAGTCACTTTTTCGTGAGACATAAATTGGGGTTTAAAATATACAGGGTATCCCATAACTTATGGGCCGTAGAGTAACTGGAGATACTAAACATCAAACTAAGCCGATTAAGTCATATAAGTTTTTCGGATTGTTACTCGTTCTAGAAAGTAAAAGTTTATTTTCGAAAATAAGCCATAATTTTAAAACGGTTTAATAAATCGAATTGAAAGTTGGCAATATTATGTTTTTATGAGCAAGAAATAAGAATTTTAGAAATTTTTAAGTTTCATAATAGAGGGCGCTAGTTGCATACACTGGGCTTCATGAATCTATTATTTTTTTTCTTACCTGCGATATTAGTGTTTTTCAATTAGAGTTTCTTAAAGAAGGGCATTTTCTGAGTCAAAAAGTGTACTTGATTGATCTTAATATCTTTAACGGTTTTCGAGATATTTCCCTTTAAACATACCAAAGCATAAAAAACATAGTACATAATTAAATTAATATTTTAATTATCAAAAAAAAACTTATATGACATAATCGGCTTAGTTTGATGTCTAGTATCTCCAGTTAATCTACGGCCCATAAGTTATGGGACACCCGGTATATTTTAAACCCCAATTTATGTCTCACGAAAAAGTGACTAGAAAATTAGATAACCAGTTACTCTACGGCCCATAAGTTATGGGACACCCTGTATGTTGGCACCGAAACAAAAACTTTTTACGGAAGTAAAGGGCAATAGGATTTTTAAAAGTATTTATTTAGCTTTGCAAAAAAAATATCCTGCTGACATTTTTGTTAAAACTTACTCTGCGTAGGAAGCAAAAATCCAAAAAAAAACGGTGTGAAAAAAGTCCAAATATAAATCGAAAATTAATAATTTGGGTGATACCACGGCAGCGGCTCAAAGGTGAGTCCTGGCGGTCCGAATTCGATCCTCGGAGTGGACATACGCACAATAAAAAAAAGTATGTCCGAAATTTAATAGGGAAGAATGTCAAATGTATCATCTTCCAACGCACCCCATTCACGTCGGTAACCAGGCCGAATGAGATCGGACATCTCGTGGGGTGCGGAAAAAGGTACACACTCCTTAATCGGTAGGTGATGCAATGGCAAGAAATGAAGGGTGTGAAACCCCTTGGGGGGTGTGGCATGACTAACGATCGTGGTTCGCAACCCATGGTGTCCTCTGGAATTGCCCTAGTAGCGAACGAAGAGGAAAAATTGGAACAAACAAACAACAACAAACATTTGAGTGATAAATATAAATTCCATTTTCACTCTTGATGATGAATTTTGACCTTGTAACATATCTTGTAATATGTAAATTTAAAAATCTCTTTCCCAACATTATAAAATAACCGAAAATAAAAATGTTTAACGTCAATGCTGCCACGGATTCCACATTATTGGTAAACCATTAAATTTATGCAAACTAAAAGCTTTAGTTCTACTAAAACCTACCGCAACACCACATAAAAATTTACATGGATCATTTTCTGGTAGGTGTAAAATATCATTCACAGATTAGACCGGATAACATTTTTAAAACTCGTGTTAGATCTATTTGGATTGTGAAGTAGATAAATAACTTAGTTCTTGTTTTTGTTAAAATTAAACATTTTTTTCCGAGGGCCTGTCCGTGCGCCGGATGCACTTAGGCCAGGTTTGGCCCATTGTGCTTACCCTGCTTGATTGTTACACGTACTCCGTGATCCCAGTTCCTGGCAATAGTTTGTGCAGGTCAACTGGGAAGAGGGTAAGGATGTCCACTGGTTCCAGTTTTGGTTTCCCGAGTATTTGTTGCCTCTTCCGATCTAGTGACACGCAATGGCAAACTATGTGCTGTACAGTTTCCCTGACTTGTCCGCATACTCTGCAGTTAAGGTCTCATTAAACAGTTGCATTCTATGCAGATGGTTCTTGACAGCCATGTGTCTTGTCAGACAGGGCCGTTCCGACCCGGGGTGCAGGGGGTGCGAGGCAGGTAAAAAAGGCAAGAAAAGCAAACTTTACTGTATAACTTATTAGAAGATAATGTTAGCATCCTGTCCTGTATGTATGTATGTATTTCTTGTATGTCTTTCTTTGCCGTTGTAAACATACTTCATTGATGGCGCAATTGGTTAGCGCTCTGTACTGGATATACGGAGGTTCTCGGTTCGAATCCGGCTCGAGGAAATACTTTTTTTTGAATTTCAAATTAGGTGTTTATACACAAGAACTTTCCATCTTAAGATATATACATACTTTATTTTCTTACGAAAAAGAACCGATAGGTATTAATCAGCCGCCTGAAAAGCATGCATCTGGTTGCCGAAACGGTAATGTTGTTGTTTAAAAAGGGTAAAAGTGATTTACAATATCTATCACTGTGGGTATGTATTTCATTACATTACAAATAACTTGTTAAATTATATTATATTAAATCAACTCTGCATGTTTTTACAATTTTGTTTTTTTTAACTTAAAATTATTTCAACTTTTTTATTATCAACTTTAGGAGGAGGAGGGTTGGGTTGGGGTTTGGGAGCCAGATGCTTGCAAGACAAACTGATATCCACGCAAATCTTAAAACTTTTAAATAAACCCGGGGCGCGCAAAGCCCTCCTCGGATTTTATTTATTATTTTAAAAAGTTTTATTGGTGTTTGCATGTATAATCTTTACATGACTATGGCTTCTAATAATTGTCGATTATAGTTAATATATTTTTTTGGTTTTCAATAAAAAAATAAACCTTATTTTTAATATGTTTTTACTCAGTTTTGCTTATTTCATAAAGTTTTAAATTATTAATATTAGTGTATTAGAACTCCCTACAAGTTTCTATAAAAATATTATATATTTTCCTAATTTGAATATTTTTTTATGGTCCAAAAAAGGTTTTTTGGGCATGGCACCCAAAAAAATTTTCAGATCCTTTTGCCTTTTGAATTTCTAGCTACGCCACTGTTGGGAGCGGTAAAATTCTCGCACCCGGGCGGCAGATACCCTAGGAATGGCCCTGCTGTCAGAATTCCTGTAATGATTCTCAGCCGATTCCTGTTCATTTAAAGCAACTGTTTCGTTAGTCTCGGGTTTGGATTCCCAATGAGCATTGTGTTTACTCCTGATCCATCGCTTTATCTCGTACTGTGCACCTTGGTACTCCGAGTGCCGGTTCTGGACCAATGAATGTATTTTCTGAGCCTTTCCTTGCAAGTTTATCGGCTATTTCATTTCCTGTAATACCTTCGTGTCCTGGCACCCACTGCAGTATTAAATAAATAAATAAATTACTTTGTTTTTTTTTCCAGAGCCTCCACTTCCCCTTGACATTCCTATGCCAGTCTTGAGGTTACCTTGTTGCATATTAGCGATCTAAGGGCTGCTTGACTGTCAGAATATATATGGATCCGATTGACATTTAAAGACATGGAATTATTAATGCAATAGACCAGCCTTTCCCAAAGTGGGCGATAACGCCCCTTGTGGGTGCTGTAGGCCTAAAGGGGGGCGGTAAGAGACCCAGAAAAAAAAATGGGGGTGTTGTGTAGAGGCTTGGGGGCGATTTGTAATTTCATCTAGCTAGGAGGACTCTTAGACACCGACTGAGCTCCCAACTCTCGACTACAACTTGTGAACATCTTAATATTAGTAAGATTAGTCAAACTCGGTTCGATACTTCTCTCCGCGTAGTTCATATATCTGTCCTATTTTATTGAATAAATAAAATAAAAATCATGTCAATCGGTCGCTCCGTTTTGAAATGAAAGTAGATACAAACAAACAAATAAAAAGGCAACAGACACACTTTTACATTTTCATTGTTATTAGTATTCCTAGATAGGTAATTTTCGTAGATAATAGACCGCGGGCAATCATCTTTTAACAAGTTTTTGTTAAATAACCCGATTTGTGCATTCCTGTATCAATCGGCTGGTTTATGGAATACTTGTCTGAATACTATAAAGTTGCGTTTCAATAATCATTCTCATTGGCAGGTGTAGCCCTTAAAAGTAAACTTGAGACCTGAGCGCTGTTGTGTACTACCTACTGCGCTCAGGTCTTAAGTTAACTCTTGCAGGTTATAGTAAAAGTCTCGTTTAGAATGAATGTTTAATCTCCGCTAATACAGTTCACAATAATTAATTAAATTAAGTTATAGTGGTTTTTAAGTAAGTAAAAAAATGGGGGCGCTAAAAAATAATTTATTCTCAAAGTGGGCAGTAGACAAAATAAGTTTGGGAACCCCTGCAATAGACGCTAATTGGAAATAAACTAATGTCAATATTTTTATATAATTTTCAAATTGTACAAATTTGTTAAATATTATTTTGTAATTTAATATCAGCCAATAATATTTATAGTATGTTAATTAAGGCAGAATTCTATTATGTTATATCTATAAATATTCTTTTTGAAAATACAACGAAGTGTAAATACCAACATATATTAAAATATGATGCAAAGTAACCTTACTTTTTATTTGCCTAAATTGTGCAACAATAATTATAAGTTCTCGCATATTTTTGGCTTAGGTATTTCTAATACAATAGGCCGTTATACCAGTGGCGTAGCCAGAAAAAACGGTCTGTGGGATACAAAATATTTCTTAGTAGATCAAATATCTTTTGTGGAAAAAGAACCAGCGTCAGTGCAAGAACATTTTTCACAAAATATGAAATTTATCCACAAACCAGGGTTGGCAAATATCATGATATTTATATAAATATCAAATATCGGATATACAGGGTGATTCAAGTTGAGTGGCCTATTTGATGATCTCGGAAACGAGTAAACTTATCTTTCTAAAAAATTTATAGCAGGCATAATTGGCTTTGAGCTTTTAAAACATTATATTTTGACGTTTTTATTACTTCCGGTTATACCGGAAGTTAATGCCAACTTTGCTATTTCAAGTGGAACATCCTGTATATTTTAGCATTTTTGATTACCTTAGTAAAATGTAAATAACTTTTGTTAATAATAATCTATTCCTATCTCTAACCGTTTTTGAGATATGAATTATAAAAGGATTTTTGTGGGTAAAAACGCTCCGAGAAGAAAGTTGCAAATGGAACACCCTATTTTTTAGCTTACTAATGCGGAGATAATTAAATTTCCTATGTTAATGCCTATTATGTTACAATACACATTTTTAGTCGTTTTGGAATTATGAGCAATTTAAATAAAAAATTTCTGTTTGTGTTAATGCGACATTATTTTTGAAAAGAAGGCTTCGACTGGGATTTTTGTTTGACTTTGATCTTTGTTACCAGTTGTTATTAGGTGCCTATGTTCGTTGCTTAGTTATTTCTGATTTTTTTAAATAAAATTATTTTAATAATTATTCGCCATTCTCAGATTACCAAGAATGAACGTAATTTTAAATAAGTTAACTAGAATATGACAACAGGGCTAAGATAAGTGTCAACTTTAAAATCATTTTGGTGAAATCCTACTTTATGAATTGGCAACAAAGCTCAAAGTCAAACGAAAATCCCAGTCGAAGCCTTCTTTTCAAAAATAATGTCGCATTAACACAAATAGAAATTTTAAGATTTTTTATTTAAATTGCTCATAATTCCAAAACGACTAAAAAATGTGAATTGTAACATATTAGGCATTTACATAGGAAATTTAATTCTCTACGCGCTAGTAAGCTAAAAATAGGGTGTTCCATTTGCAAAAATTGACTTATGCACATTTATTTAAATGGAAACATTGGCACAATTTTAAGAACTTCCTGTATAAAAAACGTGAAACCCAAGTAATTTAAACTAAAGATCTATGTATTACTTGAAAGCTTAGAAAATTTTAAATGTTTACCTTTATTAATTTCAGAGTTACTAAACTTTCTTTTCGGAGCGTTTTTACACACAAAAATCCTTTTATAAATCATATCTCAAAAACGGTTAGAGATAGGAATAGATTATTATTAACAAAAGTTATTTAGATTTTAATAAGGTAATCAAAAATGCTAAAATATACAGGGTGTTCTACTTGAAATAGCAAAGTTGGCATTAACTTCCGGTATAACCGGAAGTAATAAAAACGTCAAAATATAATGTTTTAAAAGCTCCAAGCCAATTATGCCTGCTATCAAATTTTTAGAAACATAAGTTAACTCGTTTCCGAGATCTTCTAATAGGCCACTCAACGTGAATCACCCTGTATATCCGATATATATCAAATAATTTTTTTCAGCCAAAACAGATAAAATCGTACTTATAGTAGAGCCAAGTAAAATCAAGGAAGTAGATATTTGAGTTAATATTTTTATTAAATCCTAAATATTATTTCAAAACAGAACAAGCCTCGGAACAAGCATAAAAGCTAACAAAATAATAATAACAGATATTCACCTAGACAACACATATTTACCTAGGGTGAATGCGTACAACAAACAAAATCCCGAAAAAAAAAATATAAATAGGTACCCATCTTAAATCAGCCTTATCAATGGTAAGTCATCGTCAGATTCTTTAGAATCGATGGAACGTCCCGGTAATTCTTCTGGTACAGTTCCTGCCCAAATCCAATCAATATTTTCTTTTTTATTTGTTTCTATTTGATTAGAGTATTTAAATAAAAACGTTAATTTTCCAGCTTTATCATTTTCAAGCCTATTGCGTAGTTTCGATTGCACGAGTCCAAATGATGAAAAGGTTCTCTCAATGGACGCGGTAGACGCAACAGCAGTAAGCAGTTGTTCACATAAAGCCAGTCTTTTTTATTTGGCCAATCCTCATCCTCAATAACAATTCCTTACCACCACACCAGAAAGTGTATTTTTAAACTGAGATCCAAATACATATTTGGGGAATGGTGTTGATTCAACTAATAGGGCCATTACAAATGGAACGAAGTCTGCATTAATTTTACTTAAATAAGCATATGCTTGTTCTCTTTGATAGTTACTCAAACGTTTTCCAAAAAATCGATGGTCAAGCAAATTAGCTAAGTAATGTTCAGCATCTAAAGCCATGTCCCTCCTTCGATAAAAATGCTTTTTAATGTTTAAGGGTTGCCCTTTAAGATCCAGTTCCAGTTTATGCCAAATTTCAACTACAACGGCAATAGTCGCTTTATCCCTTTGAGCTCCGTCTAAAGCAACTGCTATTGGCTTCAGGTGACTATGTGTTCAGCATTGGTTACAATGTTTATGTCATTTATGATTTTAGTTATGTCAGGATCTATGTCATTTTTGTGATCTTGACATAGCTGCACTCGCCTATAAGTGATGATAATATTTCATCTTTATGTGGCTCAGTCTGAGTTCCTAAACATTTAACATAATGATCATTTAAACGTTTTGACTTGCCTTGCATTTCTTTTTTACACTTCTTACATTTTGCCCATTTTCCACTGTTTTCAATCTTTTTTGTTTCTTCAAAATATTTCCAAATATTAAGCTTACGTTTTGGAATTTTAAATTTAAATTTTATGACAGATTAACGTTGTAATAAAAAAACACACATAATGCACAGTTGCATCGACGAACGCTTCAGTAATGAGAAATAATAATGAAATAAATAGGGGATACCTAGAAGCGAACCCGAAACAAATTCGGAGAATTAAATATGTACCAAGCCAGTTAAATTACTAAATGGTGTTACCAATCGTAATACCAACCCAAGCCATACAAAATTTGGCGGTAAATTAAAATTTATATTTTAATAATAAATATCATGATATATATCGAGTTATAAATATCAATGATATCAGTGATATATATCATGACAACCCTGTCACAAACCAAAGTTGCTATAAAAATAGCTGTCGAAAATTAATATAAAAATATCAAAATTTACTATTAAAGTCGCGCCACCGACAAGATTTGGATCAAAATTAGTAAATATTTCATGGCATAGTGGTTCCTTAAAATGTTTTTAATTTTGCTCCTCTTGGAGGGAAAGTTTGGGGGTGCTTTGACCCCTCGCGCCCCCTCCCCTTACCACGCTTTTTTATTATACAATATTATAATTAGTTAAAATTCAAAGGACTATTTACCTAACCTTCAGCGGATTTAAAATATTCAGTAGTAACTTGAGAATGTTTGTTGCCTAAATATTTCGTTTATTTACATTGTCTGTACCTACGTTTGTGAAAATTGCATGTTTATAATTGAAAATATATTTTACGTTAAGGATGTCTTTTTACACTATTTAAACTAAACTGCTGGACAATTGCTTTCGAGCTAGAAAAATTCCGCCTAAATTTAACAGTTAATATTTTCTGAACCAGATATGATATTGACCTACGGTTTTGAATTGTTGATATATTCATCCCTTGGGAAATAATTGTCAATGTTGGATTTTCTTCAACTGTCAGAAAATTTTATATACAGGGTGTTAAAGAAGACGATGATTTTTGCTCCAATTTTAATGGCGTGTAACTTTTACAATAATATTTTTAAATTTTATCATTCTACGTCAATTGAATCACTGATTTATAGCAAAGAAAGTAATTTGTCAAATTTTTGATATCTGCTATATTTTAAGAAATACCGATTTTTTTGGAAAACCTTGCTTTATTTCAACTTATTGGTAGCTAAATCTCCTGTGCGTTGTAACGTGCAAACTTTACGAGTGATTATTATACCTTATAAAAAGTTTGATTATGTTCAGTGACAATAGTTGTATCTAAATATTATGATGTACAGTGGCGTACTTATCCTATATGTCTATGATTTATGAGTATCTCACAATTTTCACGATTGTTTTATATTGGAAAGTACTCGCATCTAGATTAGGTCAATTTTTACTTATTTTTTAGTTTTTCATATCGCATTACAGGTATATTATACAGTGTGTTTACAAAATTTTAACAAAGATAAATTTTTTAATTTAATTTTTGGAAAAAATTTATTTATTAATTTCTAACTTACTAACACTATACTTATTATAAACCATAGACATATAAATGTTTATAAGTACGCCATTGTACTTCATAACATTTAGGTACAACTATTGTTACTGAACATAATCAAGCTTTTCATAAGGTATAATAATCACTCGCAAAGTTTGCACGATACAACGCACAGTGAGATCTAGCTACCAATAAGTTGAAATAAAGCAAGGATTTCCAAAAAAATCGGTATTTCTTCAAATATAGCAGATATCAAAAATTTGACAAATTACTTTCTTTGCTATGAATCAGTGATTCAATTGACGTAGAGTGATAAAATTTAAAAATATTATTGTGAAAGTTACACGCCATTAAAATTGGACTGGAGCAAAAATCATCGTCTCCTTTAACACCCTGTATATAAAATTTTCTGACAGTTAAAGAAAATCCAACATTGACAATTGTTTCCCAAGGGATGAATCTATCAACCATTCAAAACCGTAGGTCGATATCATATCTGGTTCAGAAAATATTAACTGTTAAATTTAGGCGAAATTTTTCTTGCTCGAAAGCAATTGTCCAGCAGTTTAGTTTGTAATATTTTATATAAAGCACACTGCATTAGATTTTTTATTCAAACTTTACATAGTTATTTTCTTAAGGGCAACCAAACAATATTTTTAAATTATTGTCCAAAACAAACTCAATATATATTTTGATAAACGAATCATGTCCATGTTTCTTAATGATATTTAAAAGTTTTTTAAATTTGGACTCTACAGATATTGAAAAATGTAAAAAGTTATTTTTATTAAAAAAAAATAATAATAAATGATATTTATATTTTTTAGATAATTATTTTAGGGAGAATGTTTGTTTCGATTTAAATTAATTCAAGAATAAAAATGCAACTTTATAAGAAATTTATCTAAAATTGGATTATTAATTTTAAAATACTATTTAATAAAAATAGCTGCACAAAGGAAAGCGAACGGATTAAAGGGTCCGACAAGCATTGTGCTTAGCAGGCAAGAAGCGGAAAGCTTGATTTGTTTTTTGATCTATGTCCGCCAATTGTATGCTTTATTTGAGAATTTTTTTTAAATTATTTTTTGATTTCATGTTTGTTTATAGGTATAATAATTTTAAGGCTGACTTAATAAATACCAATTTTATTACTGTTTTTGTGGCAAATAATTTTTTATATGGTATACATACCGGGTGTTGCATCGTCGAGCGGGCCATAGGAAATCCCATGTAATTTTAAATGGGGTCAATTATTGGCTTCCCTAATTATTTTAGAGAAAAATTCTATTTAGGTTTATTAAAGAGCACTAAAACCCACATATAAAAGAATAACTTTAGATATTTTTGATGAGCCCGTTTACGGGTTATCGCCGATTTCTTTTTAACTATTTCTCCTTTTTATGGCCCCGTATTTGCGGGCACCAGTCAAGGTAAAAGATGACTGTCAAATAAAGTTGTCATTTTGAAATGTGTGCTTTATTGTTATAAAAACTCGTACATCGAAAATATTAAAGGTGTATTTATGAGTACAAATTAATCTGAATAAAACTAAAATAAAGTATCCAATTACAAGGTTAATTATGACATTTTACATGTTTCAATATTTTACTAATTAATAGGTAGGTACTATTAAATTGTTAGAACTTTAGAATTTAAGAAGATGTTCAAATATTCCTCCATTGACTGCTAGACAACAACCGAGGCGATCATAAAATTCTCTTCTTACATTCGCTAGTTGGTAAACTGAGATTCTATTGCATTTGGCAGAAATAGCATTTTTTAACTCGTCTAGAATTGGGTATTTTTTATCTTTGTATATCCTGTTTTTTAAATGGCCCCAGAGAAAGAAATCATTTGGCGATAAATCAGGAGACCTGGCTAACCAATTTACTAGATGATTTAAGCCAATAACATTTCCATTAAAAGCACGGTTTAAATATTCCCGGACAGCCAGGGTACTATGTGCCGGGCAGCCATCCATTTGGTACCAAACTTCCTGATTTTCCCTGGCGGCATCATGTAAAGTAGGTAAAATATGATATTCAAGTAATTCCAAAAAATATTCTGCATTTAAATTTCGTGTAAGAAATAATGGCCCGATAATATTTTCTCCGAAAATCCCAGCCCAAACATTAACTTTTTGTGGATATTGCGTCCTTGTTTCGACAAACCTGTGTTGGCTTTCTTTGCTCCAATATCGATAATTTTGAACATTGGGTTCATTGTTTAAGGTAAATGTGCATTCGTCAGTGAAACAAATGTTTTTAAAAAATTCCCTATCCATGTTTGCTCTTTCAATCATACCAAAACAAAACTCCTGTCGTCGTATTTCGTCCCTATCTCTTAGCTCTTGGTGCTTTTCATATTTGTATGAATAATATTTATGTCGTTTTAAAGCTCGTAACGCTGTGGTGTGATCTAATCCTATGTCATCCTCAAGTTTCCTTGTGCTGATCTTCCCATCATTTTCTTCCCCGCACAATAAAACTTGCAAGTCCCTATTATTTCTTGCATCTCTTCTTTGTTCCTGCCTTTCTTCACATCTGCAGTTATTTATTACAGAGCCTTTGGTCTCAAATTTCTTGATAGTCCTTTCGACTGTAGATTTTGCAGATATCGGTCTATTCGGATACAGAGCAGCAAACATGTCTGACACATTTTGATAACTATTTCCTTGATAAAACCATTTAATCATTAATATTTTTTCTTGTAAAGTGTAATTCATGGCTAATATTTTCGATGTACGAGTTTTTATAACAATAAAGCACACATTTCAAAATGACAACTTTATTTGACAATCATCTTTTACCTTGACTGGTGCCCGCAAATACGGGGCCATAAAAAGGAGAAATAGTTAAAAAGAAATCGGCGATAACCCGTAAACTGGCTCATCAAAAATATCTAAAGTTATTCTTTTGAAGGTGGGTTTTAGTGCTCTTTAATAAACCTAAATAGAATTTTTCTCTAAAATAATTAGGGAAGCCAATAATTAATCCCAGTTAAAATTACATGGGATTTCCTATGTCCCGCTCGACGATGCAATATCCGGTATATCATTGAACCATAATAAATTATTATTGAATGTCCTATAAAGGAAAAAAACACTAAGTTGTGAGAGGCTAAGGCACCCATATAGGGGTGCCTCCCTGGATTTTGGGTATTTTAGAAGTCAACTTTAATAGTAGTTTTTGATACCACATACCACGTTTCTTTTTTGACTGGTTATTCTCCCCCTCTCCGACACAAATTGACTTTATGGACACCTATGATTAGGGGCCAGGATTGTGTAACAGACTTCTGGCCCCCTATAACTAAAAATAGGCCTTAAGGACAAACACGTAAAAGATACGTTTTAAGATTATATGAATGAAGTAACGTTTGAACACTTCAGAGGGTGTAAAATTTCCAAAAATTCATGACAATGAGAGACTTTCAAAGTATATTTACTTTGTTTAATCGCTATATAAAACAAAATTATGTAAAATTTCGTTGCGTATGCGTAAATACTTTTAATTATTTGTAACATTTTATGTAAATACATAATTTTCGTCACTTATCGTAGGTGAAAGAACAAATACATTTATTTTTGGGAAGAGTTATGTAAACAAGTTGTAATAAAATACAATTTTCACAGGTTAGTAAAGAAAAATTTAATTTTTCAGAGATATACACGAGACTATAATAAAAGCTTACTAGGTATGCAAAGGACTACAGAGTGACCCAATGAATATTTGAGCCACTTTCATAATTTGGCATTGATTTCATTGCAACATTCTTTAGTTTCATCAAGTGCAGGTAGTACCAGCCGGGTTTAGGTCAATTTATGGATTTTGCCTATTGTTATCCATTTATAAACACTGAAAATGGTATGACAAAGGCGTGCATTATGTACACTTATTTTTTATTAAACATTATAAAAAAATATAAAATACATTATACAGAAATTAAATTATAAAAAATCCTAATATTCTTCGTCTTCTGAGGAACTTTTATCTCCTCTTGACGTTATAATTAACGGGTCGACGGTCCGATCGGTCAGGTGGTCAAGATCCCACATTTTCTCCTCTTCATTAATGAATGACATGATGGACTGCTTTTCGCCAGTTCTCTGGTATCACTTTCTTAATGGCTTCATCAAACAGTAGCTTAACGTCTTTCATTTTGAATGTCGTATTGTATTTTGCTACAAATTCTTTCACTTGCGCCCATATAAGTTCCATAGGATTTAGTTCGCAATGATATGGCAGTGTGCGCAGCATAGTTACACTATGTTTTTCAGCTATATCTTTCACGGCATATTTCATAAAACGATGTTTGTGTAAATTTGCTATAGCTTATAGTTCCTTCTTTATCAAATTATCTTCTTTTTTCTTTGGTTAGTTATCATAAATAATGTAATGCAACAAATTTACCTATGCCTATGGCGACACCGAAATTGAGCCGATCTGGACGGAATTTCCCATTTTATTACTCTACACCTTTCTAAAATAGACTATAGTAAATTAAGAAAAAGTTGTGTATTTTTACAACTTTATTTTTGAATTTATAAAACAACAGCCAGAGACTTTAGTTATGCATATAAACGTATATTAGATTTTTGATCGAATTAAGCAAATGACAATGGTTGGTGTTTATTAATAATCTTTATAACTTATTTTTTGTTAAGATTTTCGGATATTATTTCACTAAATATTGTTTTTTTTTTACGGTTCGCCGACTACGTAGGCCATCTTGAACCGGTCATCGACCACAAATCTGATCTACCGACTGGGGAATTATAGTTTTTTATTCTCTATCCAAAAATACCAACTTTCGGTTTAACATAAAACCGTTTTTTTGGTTTAACATGTTAAACCGGAAGTTGGTATTTTTGGATAGAGAATAAAAAACTAAGATAGGGAGGTGAAAACCATATTTCTCTAAGATGAACCGTTCCAATGTTACAGCCTGTCAAAGTCAAAAAATGCCATATTTTAAACGTCAATTACTCAGGAACAATTGAATTTAGACATATGACATTTTATACAAAATATACGTGGAATTGTATAGGGAATTAGAAAATAATATAATATATAGGGTGTTCCATTTAAAAAAATGCAAGTTTAGTCCGCCACACTTATTTGAGCCACCCTGTATAATGTAAAATATTTTTAAAATATGCCGCTTTTAAGTCGATACCTGATGCTGGTTTAGTATTTTTGATAAGCTCCTTGATAATGATTTAATCTTCCATCCCCGCCACGTTGGCGGACCCGGTATAAAATAAAATTATCTTTTTTTATTTTTTGATATTTTTAAGCTTACCCTGAGGAAATGAATAAAAAAAAACGATTGCACCAAAAACACGGACTTTATCAAATCATTGAAGTCTAAAACAAACCGCAACTTCACAATGTTGCCACTGTTCTCTAACATTTTCATATTATATAAAGTTGAAGGGCAGTAAGTTAGTTATAATCTAACGTAAAATTGATTTTTAAGAGTGGCTCAAGAAAGCTGAACAAGAAAAAAATGTATTTTTTTTAATAGAACTGTAGATTTTGCATTTTTAAATTATACTTCTATACACATTTTTTATGGCACAGTACATGTCTAAATTCAATTGTTTTTAAGATATTGACATTTATCCCACTTTGACAGGCTGCTGCGTACTAATGAATCATTTAAAAAAAACTGTTTTCACGGTCCTCTATTAGGTTTTTCATTTTCTACCCAAAAATACAAAGTTTCGGTTTAACTTTTGAACCTAAAAAACAGGTTTCACCGTAGATAAAAATCTTTGTGCATCCCAACATATGTGTGTGTATGTGATGCGTGTGTGTTGGGTTGCACAAATATTTTTAACAATAATTAACTAACCAGTAACTTTGACTGTGACATATAAATGACATTGGCAGGCATTATTTACTCACAATTGAACTTAATCAGGCCAGTTCAAATAAAAAATAGTATAACCGGGCCAATGCCATTGTGAGAAAAGTATTTCTGCCAATGTTATGAATATCATCGTCAAAATTGCTGGTTGGTTAATTATTATTAAACTTTGTGCAACCCGACATTAACAATTTAAATGCCAGAACTATCAAATTTGATAATAGTGAAAGAGACCATTATTAGAAGGGTTTTGTCGTTTTATTTTTTTAAATCATTTTTGACGTCGCCATTATTTTGTTGCTTAAATAGTAAAAATTATATAATAAATAAGCACATAATGATCTTAATGAGCCCTGTTGTATATTACCAAAGCTAAACAAAAAATATGGAGGAATATTAGATAACACCTTACAAAAATTAATCTAAGCATTTGTATTAAATTATTTATCTGGAAGTCCCATCTATCAATGGTGCCAAATAATCAACTATTTATAATTTCCTTTTCCTCATAGGTGTTCAGCTACCGGTACGACCCAGATACATTTTGGTAACATTAATATCGTTATAAATTCTACTTAAGAGCTCATAAAAAAAGTCATTTACATAAAAAGTGTATCAAATTCCTTAGGAGTGGTTTATTTTCGCTCATTATGTCGTTTTTTTACACTTTAAGAGTGGCTGGAGAAATTACTTTTGCTTTTGCCATGATTAAAGGTAACGATTTATCGTTTACTGCCATGTTTATTGAAGAATATAGTAAGAAGCATTTAAAAACGGGTTAGTTTTTGGATGACGCGTGTCACTATAAAAATTTGATTTCTCAGAGAAATATTGCATAATTTATTTTTGAATTCAGTGTTGAATAAAGTTGTCTTCTTTCATTATTAAAAAAGAATAATTTTCTACTGTGTATCCACTCTCCGCAGGGAATTAGTTCCAGGGTTGTCGCCATTGTCGGAATCTGCGACATTCTCGTTTTTTCTTTTTGAAAACGGCTTTACGAGTCTCAAAATGGTCGTTTTAGGGTCACATTCTTTACGAAATAGGTCAAATTGGAAAACTCGGACATACGGTTTAAACGGTCAGATGGGCAGTCTCAAATATTTGTTTTCCACAATAGACATAATCAGGCGGCAAAGATAATCCACAAGAAACTGGCCCATATAGGTTTAAAGGAAAACCTCCCACCATACTACCGATACTTACCCGAGCCAGTTCTTAAATCCCCTGAATATCTCTTATACTGGGACAGGCCAATAATAACGGATAGAACAGTAGACCGTAACCGTCTGGTTATTTTTCTTATTGAAAAGACGACAAAGAAAGCCTTCATAATCGATATAGGTTGCTCACTAACACAGAACCTCTCTAAAACCGAATCGGAGAAGAAAACCAAGTACTCGAATTTGGCGATAGAGATAAAAAATATATGGAAGCTAGAAAAAATAGACATCATTCCGATCATAATGTCGGTGGAGGGAGCTATGACGAAAAATTTCAAGCATAGGTACCTTAGAAAAACTGACCTTTAAAAAATGCTTAAAACTGGCCATGTTCCATGCAGATTGGTATTTTTTCCCAAATTTTTCCTTTTCTGGGACTCTCTTTAACCAAACTATAACCTTCGGGTTTTCCAACACAATAAAATTATTTTGCATAGTAGTAGGGAGTAGGCTATGATAAGCCAAAAACAAGTGAACAATCAGCCCCTAAATTAAGTAATATGGAGAAATTTATTTTGAGAAACTCTGTTTTAAAATAAATATTTTAATTTAAAAATCAACAATTTGTGCCCTTTTTTGGATTTTTTACCTCTGAACAAGTTTAATAACCAATGTGTAACATAAAAAATAGTGATTATTTGCAGTAAAGTAGCAAAATTGGAAAATTCTGCGGTGCTGACATAATCCCTAAGAAAAACGACACGATATGAAGAAATACCCCGAAAACTAAGCATTTCTGACGACAATCTTATTTAGATCTTTAATCTACTATGAATAGTTTTCGAGAAAATCATCAATTTTGGGATGGTAAGCGTATACTAAGTACAGCGGCGGCGCCAGATGAGGCCCAGGGTGGGCACCGGCCCACCTTAGAAACATGAGTGCCCACCCTGGTGCCCCCAAAATTGATGGATTGGGTTTTGTAATGACATTTTTCCGGGGGAAAGTTTTTTATTTGGCCCTACTTATGGCATTACAGAGCGTGGGGGAGGCGCCATTTTTTTTTGGGTAGTGCCCACTTGTGACCACCCACCCTGGCGCCGCCACTGGATATTTAACTTCACTTTTTTACGGGTTAGTTAATGTATTGAGAAAACCCCTCCCAGATGAAACTTATCGATGCGCCACTGTGGTATACAAATGTAAATGTAATCCTTATCACAAAGACGTTTATTTGCTAATTGTATAGGTTCAATATTTCAAAGGTGAAGCTTCTACCCATTAGGTGATAAGAGAGCAGTGGCGAATCCAGGATTTTGCTGAGGGGGGAGGGACTAATAATGAAGAGCGTATCCCGGCTCTAAAAATCTTCTTACCCTAAAAAGTGCCTTCTAAAAAAAAATTCTGACCGTTCAAACTCACAGTAAAAAAGCACCCATTTGGTAGGGCTGGGGGAGGGGGGGTCAGTCCCCCACTGAATTTGCGCCTGCAAGATAGTCCGGAATTAAAGTAAATTTCCGGCCTATGAAAAATATAGAAAAAATAGCCTGGAGTCCAATTTTCCGCATTCCGGAATTTATATATTTTTAAACAAACAAATCACGGAAATGATGTATCACATTAAACACAAACTCATAAAAATATCATTAAAACACACAGAAGATAAAAACAATAATTTCTCCAACGGCACGACATGACTAGACAATCCGTTAATTGATGCACCAGGTACAATAATAATTATTAAATAATTTCCCGGGCGCACGAAAATAAAAAAAATATATTAGGAAGTACGGGTGATCCCACTATACCGAAAACGGCAACAAGTCAGAAGAAAGTAAAACCATCATTGTGCGTTCTCCTTTAGCACACTATACCGGTCCATTGGGGGGAAGGTAACGCAAAATACCAAATATCGCCCGGTATAAAGACCGTACCTTTACATAAACTGCTCAGTAAATCAACAGCGTTTACGTGTCATCTTCCCCCTAGTTTGGGGTTGAAATTTTTTTCAAAATGCAGTGGCTATCACTATTGGTTAGTGCAAATTTTTTGGATATTATGGTGAATGGTATTAGTGATTTAGTGACCTTTGACCCCTGTTGAGGTTATGGACTATATTTTTGGATATGCTATACAGGGGGTTAGATAATTCGGCTTTATCTTGGATATGGTGAAACGTTTTGTATACATTGAGATATTGAGGGCGATTTTTTAAAATATAGAAAATTTTAATAAGATGGGAAAATTTATATTTAGATTAAAAATTATTTGTTAAGGGGATGGAACCGTATAATTTTTTTTTAAACGCTATGGGGTAATTACTTTATACAATATTATATTTTATATTATTTATTTAATAAAAAAGATGAAAACTAACAATAAAATTTTTAAAATGTATGCTAGTTTTGAGAAAAACAATGAATTTTAGAAAAAAAATCAATTAAATATTTTTTGGAACTAAAACATTACAGTACAAAAGGACAATCATTTTTTTTATGAAAAGGTTAGGTACTTTTTTTTAGTTTACCCTTTTTTCCGAAATTTGTTAAGTTCGTGCCCATTTTTCGAGTTGCAAAATACATTTTCAGAATTATCTTTAGTATGATTTGACACATATTTTGTTTGCAAATAACGACTCTTAAGTTCTGAGAAATAAATATTTCTTTAATTAAACATAATTTTAATAAATACTAATGTAAAACAAAATCTACTATATTTTGAAAAAACTTTTATTAAACTCATTGTTTCACGCCCCCTTTCAGTCACTTCGCTGTTTCCTTAAAAGTCGCCAATGTTGAGTTTTCATAAAACGGTCTTACGAGGCTAGTAAGTATTAATGTAATTTTTTACCATTTTGGGTGAATATAACTAAAAAAAACGAAGAATTTGCACTAAAGTCATTGTTTTATCGGAGAAGCGTTATTATATCAATTAAATTTTTGAAAATATTTATAATAATTACACAACCGACGTAAATGTAACACAAAATATAAAAACTAAGACTTTGCTCGGTTAATGTAAGTTTCAACATAAATAAATTAATAAAGAAACAAAACTAAAATTTGTAATACAATTAAACCATTCTTTGAATTATCCTATTTTCTTTTATTTTTTATTATAATAAAATGAAAATAAGAATTATTACTGTCATTAGAACTAGTTACCTAAACCAATATATTATATCAGCACAAAAATGTCATTTTTAATATTCTAACGAATGGGTCAATGTCAAAATTCTCAATCAATAGGAATTATCAAATTTTGTTAATAACAGTAGGTATTTAATTATTTAAATACAGGGTCCTGCGCATCACCTCCCGTTTTCTATAGCTCACTTAATAATTAAGTTAGGATTTTGATATTTTGCAGACTTCACCTGTATCCTAAGGCGCATTTAAGGAAAATATTTTTGTTTTTACAGGGTGTTCCAAAAAAGTGAGACCTTATTAGGATATATTTTTTTAGATTACATGCCATAAATATTTTTACTTATTTGGATGCCTCTTATAGTTGCCTTCATACCCCTAAAATTTTAATGAAATCGGTTCAGTATTATAGGCGCAAAAAAATAAAAACTAATAAATATTAGTCTTGCACCACTGGTTTTAAAAATTAATTAAAAATAAAATCAATGCCTTGTTAATAAAATTATACAAAGATACTTAATAAATAAGGTCGAACAGTCTAGTTAACCACGTTTTATTAATACGAGTTGTACAGGATGTCCAAAGTTTAGTGTCAAACTTTGCAAACTTTAAATCAATTTATTTTTCTTATTTCAAATAAGAACACCTGTATATTATTATGTCATTCGATGCAGAATTAAAAATCAAACATTTGTTCTAATTACAACCCTATCGCAATTTCTGACGCATCAAGACTTATTTGCAGAAAACTCATTTTATCAACTATTCCACCAGTCATTATCATAAATAAATATCGAAGATGGCTTTGCAAAACAATTTATTGGTATAAAAGTTTATTAAACCGACAAAAGGCCATTTAAAATTTTGTTAGATTATTAATAATTATTTAAGCTATATTATTTTTTGTGATGGAATACAACCAAGAAGAGCGCGTAGATATGATTTTCATATTAGGAGCATGTGAAAAGAATTATTTTTTGTCACCTTAGTAAACGTTAATACCAATAAATTATTTTTCAAAGCCACCTTCGATATTTATTTATGATAATAATTAGTAGAATAGTTGCTAAAAGAAGTTTTCTGCAAAAGGGTTTTGATGCCTTAGAAATTGCGATAGGGTTTTAATTAGAATAAATGTTTAATTTTTAATTCTGCGTCGAATGACATAATAATATACAGGGGTTACAATTTGAAATAAGAAAAATAAATTGATTTACAGTTTGCAAAGTTTGACACAAAACTTTGGACACCCTGTACAATTCGTATTAATCAAACTTGGTTAACGAGACTGTTCGACCTTATTTATTAAGTACCTTTGTAAAATTTTATTAACGAGGCATTATTTTTATTTTTTATTAATTTTTATCCAGTGGTGCAAAACTGATTGTTTTTAGTTTTTATTTTTTTTCGCCTATAATACTAAACCGATTTCATTAAAATTTTGGGGGTATGTAGGCAACTATAAGAGGCATCCAAGTAAGTAAGAATATATATAGCATGTAATCTAAAAAAATAGATCCTTATGACGTTACACGTTTTTAGAACACCCTGTATATACAAAAATATTTTCCTGAAATGCGCCCTAGGATACAGGTAAAGTCTGCAAAATATCAAAATCCTAACTTAATTAATAAGTGAGCTATAGAAGACGGGAGGTGAGGTGCAGGACCCTGTATATAAAATGATTGTTTAAGATTATTCTAAACAATACGTATAAATAAAAGCAAGTCTTAAAGGAACTTAGGAATCTGAGCAGCTGTCAATTCACGTGTCAACCAGTCCTAATATTGAAAAATATTTTCTTGCTTATCAGAATTTTGAAAATAAATAGTTAGTTTAATTTTATTTTCCAAGCCATTTTCTGCACAATACAATGCATTTGTGTCAGGACAAAAAAGTTTAGTAAAGTTCCATGAATAACAAAATATAAAAAAAGGGACTCGTGTTTCTAGATCGGATGGAACTTTTTGTTACTGAACTTATTCCAGATAAAAGATGTACCCTGTTTCTACAGCTGATGGAGCGGACTGACCTAAAGGTTAATAAACCTTTAGGTCAGTCCGCTCCATGCGAGAAAAGGGTTGTCAGTAGTACTCAACATCCCTTTGTGATAAGATGAAGACTTGGAGTCGGGTATCGGATATTACATTCTTTAAAAAAATTAAAACGTTGAGTTGCACAAAGATCTTAAACAACAAGTAACTGACCGAGCAACTTTGACTGTGACATAAATTACAATTGGCAAAAATGATTAAGTGACTCGGTTAGCTTAATTGTTGATTTATTAACCAGGCAATGTATGACAACGGTTAAGTTGCACAAAGATTTTAAACAATAAGTAACTGACCGAATAACTTTGACTGTGACATAAATTACATTGGCAGAAATGATTAGGTGGCCCGGTTAGCTTAATTGTTGACTTATTAATCAGGCAATGTTTGGGGTTTTTAGTACATTCTACCTAATATTTATTACTTATGCTGTTATTGTAAGTATTTATAATGATATAAAATATACAGGGAGCCCCAGATAAGGATGCACTTTCGTAAACCATATGAGAGAGATGGTTAAATTAGTAAAAAGTTGCGCTCTACCAATTCTGCAACACTGTGTTTTCAAATTTAAAATACTCGGAATTCCTCCGAAGATTTTTGGGCAAAACCAAATTTTCTGACTCTATTTGAAGAGATATCTTAAAATAAGGTTTAAACACCTACTCATTAACATATTTTCTCCTCTATAAGTTGGTGTAATTGGATGTCTAGTTCGACGTTTCGTTTTTAGAAACCATCATCAACTTTGCTTTTTTAAATAGTCGAAAAATTATAATTTATTATTTTTAAATCCCTCTCCTCCTGTATAATTCAAGGCCGTATTAAACCTAGTATTAATAACACGGACTTAAAAATCCATCAACAAAAAAATAAGTGCAAATTCATCTTGTATCAATAAACTTTCTTTGTTTTAAAAGCCAACTAAACTGCTGGACAATTGCTTTCGAGCAAGAAAATTTCGCACCAAAATTTAACTGTTAATATTTTCTGAACCAGATATGATATCGAACTACGGTTTTGAATGGTTGATAGATTCATCCCTTGGAAAATAGTTGTTAATGTTGGATTTTCTTTTACTGTCAGAAAATTGTATATACAGGGTGTTAAAGAAGACGATGGTTTTTGCTCCAATTTTAATGGCGTGTAACTTTCACAATAATATTTTTAATTTTATCACACACGTCAATTAAATCACTAGTTCATAGCAAAGATAGTAATTTGTCAAATTTTTGATATCTGCTATATTTTAAGATATACCTATTTTTTTTTTTACCCCGTCCATCCAAGGAGGGCCTACAAGATATTAATCCCAACAAAATCAAACTAGCGTTAATTTTAGGGATCCCTTTCAATGTAAGTTTAATTTTGGGAATAGTTAGAAAAGTTAGAAATTAATAAATAATTTTTTTCCAAAAATATTAAATTAAAAAAATTATCTTTGTTAAAATTTTGTAAACACACTGTACGTATAATATACCTGTAGTGCGATATGAAAAACTAAAAAATAAGAAAAAATTTACCTAATCTAGGGGCGAGTACCTACTTTTCAATATAAAACAATCGTGAAAAATTGTTAGATACTCATAAACCATAGACATATAGGTGTTTATAAGTACGCCACTGTACATCATAACATTTAGGTACAACTATTGTTACTGAACATAATTAAGCTTTTCATAAGGTATAATAATCACTCGCAAAGTTTGGACGATATCTACAGCGCACAGTGAGATCTAGCTACCAATAAGTTGAAATAAAGCAAGGTTTTCCAAAAAAATCGGTATTTCTTCAAATATAGCAGATATCAAAAATTTGACAAATTACTTTCTTTGCTATGAACCAGTGATTCAATTGACGTAGAGTGATATAATTTAAAAATATTATTGTGAAAGTTACACGCCATTAAAATTGGAGCAAAAATCATCGTCTTCTTTAACACCCTGTATATACAATTTTCTGACAGTAAAAGAAAATCCAACATTAACAACTGTTTTTCAAGGGATGAATCTATCAACCATTCAAAACTGTAGGTCGATATCATATCTGGTTCAGAAAATATTAACTGTTAAATTTAGGCGAAATTTTTCTTGCTCGAAAGCAATTGTCCAGCAGTTTAGAAGTAATTTGACTCTGGACATCGATATCAATAACCCAATCTGTCATTTGGCAAGTATTAATAATTTATTTCAACAAGTACCTGTCACAGCCTACTATACAATAATTGAGACATGAAAACTAGATTAGGTTACAGAGATTATGCTTGAGATGATTGCACTTATTCTTTTTGATAATGGGTTTTTAAGTTCGAAACATATTATTAATACTAGGTTTGATACATCATTGAAATAAAAAGGAAGAGGGGAATATTAAAACAAAATAACATTTTTCCAAATATTAAAAAAAGCAAAGTTGATGATGGTTTTTAAATAATAAAACGTTGGATTAAAAATTTAATTGCATCAGCTTGTAGAGGTCAAAAAATAGTTATAAGAATGTAAACTTTATATTAACATATCTCTTTAAACAAAGTCAGAAAAAAATAAAAACGAAATCGCGAAAACTCGGCTTTGCCCAAATATCTTCGGAAGGATTCGGAGTTTTTAAATTTAAAAACACAATGTTGCCGAGTTTAGTAGGGCGTAATTTTTTTCTAATTTAACCATCTCTCTATATTAAATGGTTTACGAGATCCCTGTAGAGTGTATCTGGGACACCCTGAATAGCAATTTGACAAAAATGTATAACGAAACTCCATTTATATTATGTTTTTTATTGCTTCTGCTTAATTAGTATAACTATAAATAAAATGTATTTATAATAATTGGACTTAGAAATTGCGATTACCATCTTATTTAGAAACATGTCATTACTATTCATATTTTGTTTTGTATAACATATAGAAAGTAATAAGTAATTGGCACCATTTCCTTACTGCAAAAAAAAAATTCTGCGGTATGAAAATTAAAGTCTACTGTAAGTTTTATCATGTAATGATCATAAAGAAATTTCTCTTATTAATCAATGTTTGCCAATTATACATGTAAAATGTATGAACAAACTTGAACGAAACAACCATTTAAGGAAATCATCTCATATTTAAGTCTGTTTTGCTGTTATTATAAATATTTTCGGTATCTAGCTGTAGGTTAATTTTGTACAATTTTTTAAATCACGCTATAGATAATTGGAAAAATTAAATGTACCGGGTGAGTCAACGATTGCGCGGAGTAGTTTTATGCCTAGAAGATAAAATTTGTCGACAATAAACTTTTATCTTAAGGTATGGTTGGATATCAGGCACATTTTAAAAATATTTTGAATTATACAGGGTGCGCCCAAAAAGTAAGGTGTCAAAAAGGTACATTTTTTTAAATGGGACACCCTATATATTGTATTATTTTCTGATTCCTCACAAAATTCTACGCTTATTTTGTAAATGTCATATGTCTAAATTCAATAGTTTTTGAGATATTGACGGTTAAAATATGGCATTTTCAGACTTTGACAGAGGCTATAACATTGCAACGGTTCATCTTAGAGAAAAATGATTTTCACCTCCCTATCTTAGTTTTTTATTCTCTATCCAAAGAAACCAACCTCCGGTTTACCATGTAAAACCAAAAAACCGGTTTTAACGGTTTAACATGTTAAACTGGAAATAGTAACGTTTAGTTAGAAAATAAAAAATTAAGATAGGGAGGTGAAAACCATTTTTCTCTAAGATGAACTGTTCCAATGTTACAGCCTGTCAAAGTCTGAAAATGCCATATTTTAAACTTCAATATCTCAAAAACTATTGACTCTAGACATTTCATATTTACGAAATAAGCGTAAAACTTTGTGAGGAATCAGAAAATAATACAATATATAGGGTGTTCCATTTAAAAAAATGTACCTTTTTGACACCCTACTTTTTGGGCGCACCCTGTATAATTCAAAATATTTTTAAAATGTGCCTGATATCCAACCATACCTTAACACAAAAGCTTATTGTCGACAAATTGTATCTTCAAGCCATAAAATTGCTCCGCGCAATCGTTGACTCACCTGGTATAAACAAAATATATGATGCAAAGATAATTATCTCTTTAGTTCGCTAATTTACCATTTCAATTTTATTGACAGTTACTTTTTAAGAAAGATTTAATTTTTTTAGCTAATGATGAACACGTCTATCTTTAATAGTTATCTTCAACGACAGATCTAATCTAAAATTAAATTTAAAAAAAATAAAGGCATTAGGTATAAGATTCTTTTGAAATTAAATTGAATTGAGTAAATAACTAACTAAAAATAGTAAACTAACTTTCTCATGCCCACATAGATACCATCTTTCCATTGGTGGTGGAAACAGAAATTCAAAATCTGGCTTAGTTTTTTTGTAATTCGGTTAAATAAAAACCGCAATTTAACTTGGGAAAATTTAGCGCGTTCGGATCGACTTAATACAAAAAAATAAGAATATCAAAACCATTATAGTCTTTTTCAGAATGGTGTAGAGTATTAAAAGCCAACTAGGTATGCCAAGTGACTACATCAAATATTTAAGCCACTTTCATAATTTTCAAAATTCTTTATTTTCGTCAAGTGCAGGTAGTACCGCCCGAGTTGGGGTCAATTTATGGGTTTCGCCTATTGTTATCCATTCACAAACACTGAAAATGGCGATATGGTGGACTACTTTTCACCAGTTCTCTGGTGACACTTCATTAATGGCTCGATTAAACAGTAGCTTAACGTATTTCATTTTGAATGTCGTGTTGTGTATTGCTACAAATCCTTTCACTTGCGCCCATATAAGTTCTTTAGGATTTAGTTCGCAATGATATATCGGTATGCGCAGCATAGTTACACTATGTTTAAAGGTTGGAGACAATGATGTTTCTTGAACGGCAGTAGAGTTTTGGACTTGCATTGTCTTTATTTGTTTAGAATCACTACGTTTCACCTGGTAAGCATCTTTAGTCTGGAGATGCTTATCAGTTGAAACGTAGTGATAAACAAATAAAGACAATGCAAGTCCAAAACTCTACTGCCGTTCATAGTTACACTATGTTTTTCAGCTATATCTTCCACGGCATATTTCATAAAATGATGTTTATGTAAATTTACTATAACTACTGAATAGTTCCTTCTTCATCAAATTATCTTCCTGTTTTTTGGTCAGTTATCATAAATAATGTAATGCACAAAATTTAATTATGCCTATGGCCGACATCGAAATTAGGCCGAGCTGGACGGAATTTCCCATTTTATTACTCTACACCTTTCAGAAATAGACTATAATCATTAAATTTTGTTAGCAACTGATTTAGTATAATACCAGCAAAAAATTATTTAAAAATAAAGCCAAGGGAAGTATTTTAGGTCCTTTTTAATTCATATTTCAATAATATGACATCTACAGGGTTGTAATATACAAATTAAGTTTATAGGTGACTTAATACCTACAATATGTAATTAATTCATTAAAGTTTAAAATTTGGACCATCGAAATATTTAAATCTAGCCTCACAGTTTTGTTTTCATTGTGGCAATAATTTGCTATAACGCTTTTGTGTTAATTTGATTTTTTTAAATTAAATGGCCTTACCGATAAATAATTTTACCGGAATGCTGTGGCAAATACATTTTTAGTTCTATTAAAGAACACAGCATGTTCTAAAATCCACTTTTTTTATAAATTTAAAGAAAACTCAAAAAAAATATTTATCTACTTTCATTTAGTAATATGAATTTTACAGTTCTGTAAATCGTTTTGTAAGGGCATCTATTACAGCACTAGTACTGTAATAGATGCCTTTACATCACTAGTGCTGTAATGGAAAAAAAACGGTTTCATTAAAATTTTGCTGTTAAATAAAACCACACTTTTGAGAAGAATGATTGATTATTAACAATTATATCTTGATTTTTTTTGACTGAAATTATAGTTCTCAACATTGAGTAGTGAGTCCATAGTGTAGATGGTTT
This sequence comes from Polydrusus cervinus, assembly GCA_935413205.1. Classification (NCBI taxonomy): domain Eukaryota; kingdom Metazoa; phylum Arthropoda; class Insecta; order Coleoptera; family Curculionidae; genus Polydrusus; species Polydrusus cervinus. The sequence goes on from OW284516.1 coordinate 20,550,068, forward strand.
CTGGGAGCGTTGCTTTACGGAAATATAACCTAAAAGGATTTTTTCAGACACCTCCATTATTTTGTTAGCTTTGCACCAATTTTCAAACTTCTGATACTCCAACTCATACCGCGTCTTGGATTTTGTCGGAACTAAACTTGAGATCGCTTCGTTTGCCGCTGCTTCTATATCAGAGGGTAAACTTCCATCAGAATGGCTCATTTTGAAAACCGCTTTTTATATTTTTGAATTTGTTTGACAAAGTTTCGACAGTAACCGTGCGAAACAGTAACTATGCGAAAGGTAACATAAAAAACTTGATTAGTAAACTTAATAGCAGGTGCATTTTTACAGGTGCATTTTTATTTTTTAAAATGCCTTTTGCCAAATATTTTTATTCATAGATGAAAGTAGATAAAATTTTGTACAATATTCTTGTTGTAAATTCATATTACTACACTCGATGTTTTATTAAACTCGGCTGACGTCTCCGAAAGGGATACAAGCGATATTCGGTTCTAAAATAACTAATAAAACATTTCGTTGTATAGAAATGAACAAAAATAATGTTCTGACAAGTATTAATCAAAGCGAAATAAGTGACATCAGTGAAAACGAAGAGGGGAGATGCGATATTGTTCTTAAACTGTTTTACCTTATATAATTAGATAAATGTCAGCCAAAACGTTTCCTTCTAAATTTTTTTTATAAGTGGGACTGGATAATAACCTGACTTCTAACAATATAGAATCTATCCAATACAATAACTTAATTTTTTTTTTAAGGTGATTGGATGCTTTTTTGCCATCCCCTCTCGATCTAGTCCTGTTAGTCTCTCGCGAACCAAAAGGGGTTCCCACGAACCTGAAGGGTACTGGAGCAAAAAATTAACGTGGAAAACAGAATGGGTTAAGGTCTGGAAACATGAGAAAAAACTGGAATGGAAACCTGATTGGAAAAAGATTCAGGTGCCATCTTGGAAGGAAATCCAAGTTCCGGTTTGGAAAGAAATTCAAGTGCCAGACTGGAAAACCATTACTAAACCACATTGGATCGAAAAACAAGTTCCTGCTTGGAAAGAGATTCAGGTCCCTGACTGGGTAGAGAAACAGGTACCTGCCTGGAAAGAAATACAAGTACCTGATTGGAAAGAAATTCAAGTACCAGACTGGAAAGAAATTCAGGTTCCAGACTGGAAAGAAGTCCAAGTACCTGCATGGAAACAAGTCAATAAACCAGTCTGGGTAGATACCCAAGTTCCAGCATGGAAAGAAATACAAGTACCTGAATGGAAAAAGCAATTCGTACCTGAATGGGTGAAGGAGGGAATTCATGGAGAGCACTATTTGGGCAAAGACGAGCATGGAGCTGAATATACTGCACACGATTTGTGGAAGAAAAAGCTTATATGGAAACCAGTATGGAAAAAAGTGTGGAGAACAGAAAAGAAACAAATCTGGGTCCCATCAAAGAAAATGGAATGGAAATCAGAATGGGTAAAAGTATGGAAAACAGAGAAAAAACAAATTTGGAGAACAGAGAAAAAACAAATTTGGAGAACAGAAAAGAAACAGATCTGGAGAACAGAGAAAAAAGAAATTTGGATCCCGAAAAAAGTACAAATCTGGAGAACAGAAAAGAAGCAAATTTGGGTCCCTAAAAAACAACTAGTATGGAAACAAGAAAAAGTGCAAATTTGGAGAACTGAGAAAGTGCAAAAGTGGGTGACCGAGAAAAAAGAAATCTGGGTCGACCAGTGGAAGAAAATATGGGTGCCAGTATGGAAGAGTATAGAAGTACCAGCGTGGAAGAAGATCTCAGTGCCAATATGGGAAAAAGTGTGGGTAAAGGTGCACAAACACCACGGATGGGACTGATCTGAGTTTGAGTACTTTTAGGTTCTAAATGCTTCTTTTCTGTATATAAAAAGTCTGTTTCTGCGATAATCTCATATTTTTAAGTTTGTCGTTACGTGTATATAGAAAAAGGTAAAAGAGTTGATATTTAGAAAGGTTTGTAATAATATAAATTATATGTGGGAAATGTAGATAGTGCTAGAATTCACTAGCAGTGTGAACAGCATACTGGTGATCCAGACGCTATTATAATACAAGAAATGCCAACTAAGATAGACCTATCGAGCAGTAGGTAATATTAATAGGTGAGTGGTATCTTCAAATAAATAATACTAACATTTATATTATGTTTGAATACCTATATAATCTTGTTCTTCCGTTTCCTTTTTCATACAATTCGTTTCTTTTAACGTCATGTAATTTCGAAGCTTTGATAATACTAAATTTATCTTTATTAAAATAATAAAATTAATAATAATTAACAACAATGTCAATCAATTATTGTCTTATAATATATCTTCTTCCTCCTATAAATTCTGATTTGTCTTTTACTTATCAACTCTTATTACCTAAAAACCTGATTGAAAAGTGAGTTTTCTCTGCTGATTACGTGTAAGCCTATTGCCTTGTATAATTGTTATTTTTTTTTTGTTAAATATGTACAATAAATTCTTTTTAATTACTTCGCTGTTCTCATTGTCGTTTCTTATCCCGTAATTACTAGTGTATTCCTTAAAAAGGAAAACATACTTTCTCGAGTTATGCAATGATTATAAGGATGGTGCAGACAACAAAACAACGGTCATTTTTTTTAAACGTAACTGCAAAAACTTTAACAAAGTTAATGTGTGTGCCAATCTATGTTTGTATATAAGCGTACGTTTATTTGTATTCTTAAACCGACCTTAAGGTGTCAAGAAAACTATAAATTTCGAGATATACACAGGGTGTTCCTTACTGACGTGCTAATATTTTAGGGTGTGATTCCTTAAGTCATTTTATGAAGAAAAGGTCGTATAAACATGTCCTAAACGGCTTAAATTTTTTCTACAGGGTGATGAATTATTTTTTTTAATGATTTTTGTAATATCTCCGAAAGTACTTTAGATAATATTTTCAATTTTTGCATGTGTCAATAGGACATAAAACCACATATTTTAGTAATAAACGTTATTTTTTTTCCCACCAGTGGCGTCCCTGCAAACATTTCCTCTGATATTTTTTAGAAAAAAAGTGGTACGCCACTGACATTTTTCTATGTGGATATCAATTTTGATTAGCCTGGCCAATTCTGCATAAAAATGGTCTCTTGCATTTTTCTCCTCAGGCACACCGTTCTTCATTAAAATAATTAAATTAGCTCTACTATTTATTATTATTATTATTATTATTATTATTATTAACATTGATAATACAAAATTTTGTTTTATAAAAATTGTTGAAATGACCACCTTCATTAAACTAAAATAATTAAATTAAATTAGACGGGCGGAAGTATGCCTATTAAATTTTAATAGGCATGATTCCGCCCGTCTAATTTAATTTAATTATTTTAGTTAAGAACGGTGTGCCTGAGGAGAAAAACGCAAGAGACCATTTTTATGCAGAACTGACCAGGCTAATCAGCAATAATATCCACATGAAAAAATGTCAGTGGCGTACCACTTTTTTTCTAAATAATATCATAGGAAATGTTTGCAGGGACGCCACTGGTAGGACAAAAAAATAACTTTTATAATTAAAACATGTGGTTTTATGTCCTATTAACACATGCCAAAACTGAAAATATTATCTAAAGTACTTTCGGAGATATTACAAAAAACGAATTAAAAAAAAATAATTCAACACCCTGTAGCAAAAAATTTAAGCCGTTTAGGACTAATGTCCATATGAACTTTTCTTCATAAAATGACTTTAGGAATCACACCCTAAAATATTGGCAAATCATTAAGGAACACCCTGTATATCAAATCGATCCTTCTATCCTTTTGTTTGGAAAATGACTTACTAGGTCATTAATATTATAAATACTTCTAATAAAAGATTTTTCAAATGTTAACACACCGCTTGTTTTAAACTGTAATATTTCTTGAACTGTTGATATACATCAAACACACATCTAAACGAACTATATAAGGGCACTCTCGGGCGATTCGGCATACCTAATAAAACAAAAGGTTTATGCAAATACATTCCGCATATTTTGTAATAAGCTTTTCTTTGTCTAAAACAAAGTTTTGATTGCAATGACATGCATGATTCACGGAGCTGTTCGACTGTGTTATCATAAATGCCTATTGAACGCGAAGTCGACCGCCGGATTTGTCTCTTTTTAACGTCCTAAAGCGCGGATGTCTGTTTCGCTCTTCGTTTCCAGTTATATATGTAAATATAAACCCATAAGGTCAACCGTGAGCCACACTAAACTATGGCTGAGCGGAGCGCTTTGATCTGTAATGGAGCGTTTTCGCATGACACATTTTGGAATATTTGTTTTTTTAAGGATAATAATGGGTCTAATCTATAGGTGAATTATTGACCAAATAACCCTATGGACAAGCCGCGCCTGAAGTTATAAAAATGTTAGTTCACTTATTGCAATTAACTCGTAGTAAGTATTGGAAAAATACTGCTTTAAGCGACATAACTTGAGATGGAAATTCAGGAGATAAGTCATAATTCTAACGTTGCTGAAGAGTACTGGCATTAATATAAAGTTCATTATCAGCAGCAGTTGGGATATTTTTTGGAGAAATAAAATTAAATTTTTCGTATGTGCAATTCATGCTCTCAAAACGAATCTTTAATTTAGTTTCAGTAATATGTATATGGCTTTGTATACATAAACCGCAAATAGTGGTACAGTATTGTGAAGTTGGTCAGTACTATATTCCTCAAAAAATCGTTTAACCTTTCGATGTCGCTTTTTCTTGATTTTGGAGAGATGTTTCTTTTCTTAGCCAAAAGACTGGCAGTCTCTCACGAAAGTTCCTAATAGAAGTTAAACTAGAACTTAACATTGTTGTAGTGATTTTCAAATTTATTTCAACAGGTTGTAATGATATATATGTTAAATTTATGGGCTCTAAAACTGCACACTGAAAAATCAAATATACAAATTCAAATTTCTCCATGTATTTATAAAGCGTAGTCTATATTTTTATTTCTTCTGCTTCGCTACTTTATTTACTCCACCTAAAAGCCTTTTAATCAAGCTTAATGATGATGATGATAGCCTCAAAGGACAATGGCCAGGAGCTTTCCAGTTGAAGATTATGGGAGGTAGAGAATCCTTATAGACAAATTGTATGAACTCTGTGGAAACGTTTGTTAGTAACCCTAGTTTTCTAATCTATTTGGTGAACGACTAAGATTTGTCTCCGTTGAGTAAGTAATAAAATCCTGTACCTGTAGTTTAAAAAATGTAAATCTTTATTTCTTTATACTTTCTCGAGTTATGTAATGATTACAATGAGGATATAAAGAATACCAATGCTGCTTTTAAAGATGGTGTTGTTTATGTTACTTGTTTTAAAATCATTGCCCATTTCTAGTCATAGGAACTAATGACAGATGGTATGTTTATAGAAAAAATTCCTCTGTCGTAATATTTGACGTAAATAATGTGGTCTTCGTAGTTCGTTTCAATACATTATAGTTAAGAATATTTCAAAAACTTAGTTATACAGGGTATACACAAGGAGATCTGGAAAATGGTCAGAGATACGAAGATGATTAAGTTGAGGCAAAGTTGCGCATTTTGGGGCTTAATCATTTTTTGGTGAAAGAAAATTGTAAATATTCCGAATACCCTCGGAGATATCTGATTCTCTTGAAAATAATTAATAAATTGAAAATCAATAGCCAAACTCTATCCGTGGACATACTGTATATCAAATTAAACCAAAAATATTGTATTCTCTTGACCCAAACCTGACCATGATTAACGAATTTTTAAATTTGCACTAAAACTATTTTCGTTAGAGAAAAATAATTTTAAATATTTTTAACAATACAATAAAATTAAATAATAATTTTAATTGTTTTCTTTCCCTTATTTTTTTTCTCGAATTTTTCTTGCATGAAAATAACTTACGCACACTCACACATATATCACCTTTCCATCGGTGTAAACAGAAATTCAGTATCTTGCTTAGTTTTTTTATAATTTGATCAAAACTATACAACAAGAAAGGCTGTATATTGGTGACATTTTGCAAACCAACAAAATCCCTCTAAACGCTATTTCAAATGTTATTTTCTCGGAATCCACACAAACAATTTTGTAAGAACCTGTTTCATATTTAGGGGCAATTATAATTATTTTCAGTGAATCGAGAATCTGGTTTCAGGTATCAGCCAGTGCAAAGATTTTACGGCCTGAAAAATCAACTAGCGGGATTTTGTTGGCTTGCAAAATCTCACCATTAACTGGTAGTAAGTCGTTATTACCATATGCTTGGTAATATAAGCGACCGCAGCACATAAATGACAAATTCCGTATTTGAAATGTCCGGCCCCAGTCAAGTGTTTACCTATTTATTTCAAGTCCAACGGCAACAAACCAATAAAATAAGTACCTAGTATTGCCAAAGAAAACTTAGAAAGTACTTATAGTAATAAATTCTTAAATGTCAAATCGTTTAAAATATTGATCCTTGATCTTGTGCATTTATAGGGGCCAATTGCTAGTCGAGAATTTAAATTGCAAGAGTGAAAGTTATTTTGCGTAAGTTCATTTGTATTTTTTATTTTAAGTATAATATGCTAAATTTTAAGTGAGTTAATACATAAATCTGATAGGTGGTGTTTAACGGGTTATAGCATGAAGAAATATTATATTTTTCTATATATTTTTTAAAGTTAAAACGAATTTGACAAACTTATAATTTTTGGATTACAGCGAAAACCAACCCCCAGGATGAAGTAAAACCACCCCATACTTTAGAATACAATAAATGTAAATACATTGTTGTAAAAAAGTATAGGTCTTGCATTGAGCAATCACGTTTGTCGAATAATAACTTAAAACTCCCACATAATGGGGTGTAATAGTATATTGTATACCTAGTAGAAAAAGCTGAACATTCCCAGACGACCGTAAAGATTGTATATCGAGGCGCAAGCCAATACGGAGTCCGGGAATATAGCTTTTTCTACGAGGCATACAAACTATTTTTCCGTAAATCAAAAATTATTAAAAGGACATAACTTATTACAAGCAACTTGTTAAAATTTTGAAATAAATATTATTAACTTTGTTCACAAATAAAGGATGCCATTTAATTATTTGTGTTGTATTTATGGAAACACAGTAATATTGAATTGTCAAGCTTAACACATTTTAGTTTACAAGTAGCCGTACAGAAATAATATTTCCTTACAGTACAATAATAAATATTTCCTAACAGTTATTTTCCGTTGCCTAGCAACGACCAAGTGCAAGAGAATATTGACTTTTTTTTCAAAAATATTATCTAAAATGTCAATATTTCCTATCGATTTTCGGAAAAAAAACATTTTTATAAGATAATTAAATTCTCAATATAAATTGCTTACAAATAAAACACATTTTACAAATTATTATAAATAATATCCGCCAAGAAAATCAAGCATGTTTCCAGGATGGTGCAATCACCGGTTCCGGTAAAGGATATCTGTATTCTTTAATTTCCAAAAATTGTAAATGGTAAATAAATATGTATTGTTTAAAAAATTATATCGTTTATTTTATTGAACCTCATCTTATTCTCAATCAATTATTTTGGCAGGAAGCGGTACCCCCCTAAAATAGAACAATCAGCTTGTAGTTCCAAGGCATTAAGCAAGTGTACATCATCAAAACTGACCAGGAATGGTTTGATCTTATTTCACAAAACCTTATTTTATTCAATGTTGATAAAACAAATTTAAATAAACGAAAAAATTGTTTTGTTTACTACACCGAATTTCTTTCTTTGACCAACTTTAATCAAGGGCTGATATTTTATTGAAAAGCCGATAAAATCGCTAAATTTCATAATTTCAAGAAACACACGTTCTCTATTAATAGTTTTTACCAACAATAACTATGTTAAATTAACGCATATAATAAACAATTCTGCTAATTACAGCGCTGTAGTGTAGGAATTAGGCAAACAACTCGATGCGAGCTAGGCTCGTTCCGCTCGTGAGATAATATCGAATCTCTTCCCATTGTCTCAAGGTGATTTATCTTACTTTCTTCAGCTTTGTCTTGAGGTTATCAAGGAAAATTCTCCCATGCAACAATTTACAAACACTTTCTTCATCTTTACCTCGGCGGGGAAAAATATTCGAACACGTTTACAAATGTGAAAAAGAATTTATTATTGAAAGAGAAATAGATACTGGGTTAATAGTACCTAAAATTTGATAATGAAGGAGAAGCAGAAGGGAGAAGAGCAGAAGAAGGGGGAGGAGGCAGAATAGAGGTAGACGAAAAAGAGTAGCGTACCTTTATACTTCCTGGCGCATATGAAGCACTACAAAGATTAAGATCTTTAAAAGACAGGTATTCCAAGATTGTTTAAGTTATTTGAACCGATATATTGACCTTAACTGTGAAGTCGGGAAGGTTTAGTAAAAAAGCGTTTTCACACGGCACCATATATAGCGCGATAAATGGTCGCAATATTGCTTTACACCAAATTATGTGTTCTCTAATATCGCTTGTGTGTAAAAATGGCTCATTAGAAAACACATAATTTGGTGTAAAAGCAATATTGCGACCATTTGTCGCGCGCGATATATGGTGCCGTGTGAAAACGCTCTAAGGCCAGGTATTTAGAGAGCCAAGGAAACATTTAGAAATGGACAAAAATAACGTTACTCAATTTTTGGGTGTCTGACCTTTCCACAACTACTACTCGTAGAAATATGGGTTAAACTTGGTAATCTCTATCGTATTTAGTTTTTAGTTTGGGCCGGCGGAAAAATGAGTGCTTTACTTACTTAACTTACTTTTAAACGATCCCCCAGACCAACGCGATGCGACTATTTACACCAGCGCGGTGGGATTTTTATTGTTCTGTGAATATAACCTGCAAAAATATGTTAAAACAACAGTCGAAGTCAGCACAATAATCGAACAGATAACACAAAACATGTGGCTGATGTGTCAAAATAAAACGGGGTCACAGCGAAAAACGCGAGTTCAGCACCGCAGCGGTGTGAATAGCGCCATTTACCGCTGTTTTCTATGGCACAGCAGCAAAACCGTCACCGCACCGATCTGGGGGATCCTTAAAACAACTTTATTTGTTTACTATAATCGTTTACATAGGGTTACCATCTGTAAAATTATTAAACTAGGACAAGAAGCTCGAAAACCCCGGACTTTTTAGCTTTAATCCCGGATATTTCTGCTAGAAAAGTTTCATCTTACACTAATACAATAAATTGAAATTCTTCTAATTTGACATCTTCATAAACTATTATTTTATAGAATATACCGTGGAGGAGAGTATACTGGGTGTTCCTTAATGACGTGCTAATATTTTAGGGTGTGATTCCTCAAGTCATTTTATGGAGAAAAGTTCATATAAATATATGTCCTAAACGGCTTAAATTTTTTGTTACAGGGTGTTGAATTATTTTTTTTTAATGCGTTTTTTGTAATATCTCCGAAAGTACTTTAGATAATATTTTTAATTTTGGCGTGTGCTAATAGGATATAAAACCATCGATTTTAGTTATTTGTTTGTCCCACCAGTGGCGTCCCTGCAAACATGTCCTCTGATATTTTTTATAAGAAAAATGGTACGCCACTGACATCTTTCCATGTGGATATTATTTCTGTTTAGCCTGGTCAATTCTGCATAAAAATAGTATCTTGCGTTTTTCTCCTCAGGTACACCGCTCTTAATTAAAATAATTAAATTAGCTCTACTATTTATTATTAACATTGATAATGCCAAATTTTGTTTTATAAAAAAGTTGGAAATGACCACTTTCATTAATAGGCATGCTTCCGCCCCACCCGTCTAATTTAAATTTGTATGGTTTTAATTGGAAAATCGTTTTCCTCGATTTTTTTTGTATGAAAATAACTTGCCCGCAGCTATATAGTATAGGTTCTTTTAGAATAGTGTGATTTTTTTAGAATAATCAACAGAGAATACTATTTTCAAACGACATGAAGTAATTTGTGGTAACTAATTAACCTAATAATTACAATACTTTTATCATAGAACCTTTTTTTTTTAATCCATTAACCTTTTAGCTGTTTAGGACATATGTTTATATGAACTTTTCTTCATAAAATGACTTGAGGAATCACACCCTAAAATATTAGCACGTCATTAAGGAACACCCTGCATAGCCTCGTTCCCTAACTGTCGGTAGACAACAAGTGGTGACAACCCGGACTGTAAAGAAAACTTCGCTCGGACCTTCTACTTTCTTGTCGATTTGTATGCCAGAAAATGGCATTTAACTGGCCTAGGCACAAAAATGACAAGTCTGATCAACACTTTACAAGTCATACGTTGGGTTGCGCAAAGATTTAAAAAAAAATTAACTAACCAGTCACTTTGACTGCGACTTTAATGACATTGTCATAGAAGTGATATTCTCACGATCAAAGTGGTCCGGTTACCTTAACACGTTAAAGATAGTAACGCCGAACTGTGTCCTATCTAGCATTGTGACAGAAAGCCGTCTGGCTTGGAGCGGACTCCCCGACTTCTACATTGTGTCATTTTTAACACCTAACCACAGAATTCGAACAACGAGAAAAGTTATTAACGTGTTAAATGATAGATGCCGCTGTGACTTTTAAATGACGATGCTAACGCCAAAGTGTAGTGCGTTTGAACTAATCCTGGCGGAAGGGGGGTAGGGGAAGCCACCATATGTTTTAATTTTTTTGAAGGTCAAAATTAATATTTTGAAATTTAAAATTTGTAGTAAATATTTTTATTAATTACGTTTTTGTTACTAATAAATACAATTTGCATTGCACGATTTGTAAACAACAACGTATTTTTAATAAAAATTATTTAACACAAATTTTAAATCTCAAAATATTAATTTACCTTGATGACAAATATATTTGGTTTATTTTTAGTAAAACAATCAATAATACAACTTTTTTATTGCACAAAATCATTTAATTTATATAAAATAAAGTCTTGAAGGATTCCTTAACCCATACAAAAGCAGAGGCCAAGGATTAATCCTCCTTAAAAGTGTTCTCAAACTACTATAGTCTGACGCACGGTTCTAGAGCTACAATGCCTGATAAGGCAGGGAGATAACGGCCGCATTAAAAAGGCAATTCCCCTTAAAATAAGGTAAAGTCCATACAATTACTGTCTGGATGCACATCACAGCTTCTGACGTAATTTTTGATTCGAGTTAGGTCGTTATCTCCCTGCCTTATCAGGCATTGCAGCTCTAGAACCGTGCGTCAGACTATACATAGACATACCACCCTCTACAAACACCGGCCGCATAAATAAATTTATTAAGAAAATAAATAACTGAGATCACACATCTATGTTAATAAGTTTAGGGTCATAATCATATGTCGAGATCCAGTACCAGTAGAGATCAATAAATCAGGTTGAGGTCTTATTACAGTGAAGGTCAGTATCGGTGAAGGGTATCATCAAGTTCAGGTCTAAATCCAGTGGCAGTTGGTTAACATCATGTTCATCAACATTCTGAAGGATTTATCATGAAACAAGAGAACAGCGACAAAAATCTTATATTGGCAAATTATTTCTCTTACGACTAGTTATCACACATATCAAATACAAAGACAAAAAAGGGGCAAAGAAAGAACAACTTTTGTATATTTAAAGTTAAAGTGACCAGAACTTATTAACTTGGTATTCACTTAAATTCTTGTAAACCCTTAAATAGACAGTCAACTTGATAATATCAGTAGTTATATCTTATATCATGTTGCAAAGCAAAAATTAGGTAATGTACTACCTACCCGGAATATGTTCAATAACATCGAGCCTTTATTTTTAAACAACCTCGATAAGAAACTGACTTGAAGTTTTTATTAAAAAATATTATTTTGTGAAAATAGAGACGTTTTTTAAATCGCTTAATCAACAAATACATACCAAGATACTTAAATTATTTCTGGCAGAAAAGTAAAAAATTGTTTAAAAATTTAGGGTCATCGACCTTTGCCGCTATAAAATAGTTTGAACTCTGTTTTCAGATTTTTTTCTTAAATATATTAATATAACATCTTACCCAGACATGCAATAAGACTTTCTTTTGCATTTTAAAATCACGATCTTGAGATATTTGCGATAAAAACATAAATAATTTCTAAACAAAGAGCCATGTCATGAAAAATACCTTCAAAGCCGAACACAAGGAAAAACATCAACGGGTCAACGGTTGGTTTTAAAAAATGGAGCAACGTGATTGGTCGAAAGATGACAGCAAAAGTAGTGGAAGACAAGTGACACTTGATGCGTCTTTTCCTATCCAAGTTTCATACCCCTGCACCTAACTAAGGTTCCTTACTGTCCTTTAACGCGGTAATTATTGAATTATGTACCAAGCAACCAGTGTTGCCAGGGGCCCCGCCGGTAAAAATTGAGTAAACACCTGCATGAGAGAAGAAATCAGAGATAGGTGATATACCAACATCGCTTGTATATAAAAAATAAAACTCATTTAAACGGTAAATTTACGCAGAAAAATGACGATATTTTGCCAATAGTCATGATTGGATTGTATAATAAAAATACCTTCAAGGTAATTGCTTTCGTAATAGAAACTTGAATCAAACAATAAAGATTCCAAAGAAGAAAAGGAAGAGGTCACGATGTCATATTACCCACTAAAGTGCATGTAAACTTTCTTTTGATTACATGCCTATATTATCCACTACCGGTTTACCATAAACGTAATTATTAAAAATGTTCATCCTTTTTACTTTTAACATATACAGGGTGACATTAATAAATTATAGAAAATCTCAAATGAAAAATATTTTTATCGTATCATTGAAGATTAAGTCATTTTTATATGATATCTGTATTAATAATTATTAACATCATAAACGTACTAAAACCTACATAACATCTTAGTTACTCATAATACATTAGTTACCATAATTTAATACGTTAGTTACGAAAGCATAATGTGTTAGATACCAAATAATATTAGAACTATTTTTCATGAACATATTTTGACAGTTTTCAAATTTGATGGATACACCTTTGTCTTTAACGTCCACGATCTTAGGTATGCCCTCTGAAGACTGATTAATGACCGAGCAAGCACTCCTTTCGATTTCGTGCGGTTCCCCAGTGCTTAATCCACTGCCGGAAACATCGCCGATTTGAATTCGTCTGAGGCAGAACACATAAATTCGTTGACTTGTTCTCTTGTAAATACTTTTGATTTTTTAGCTCTATATCCAACATTTTTCTTCTTGATGAAACGTATTAAGTCGCCGTATTTGTCGATTTCCACTCTGTCCTTCAGTTCTAAAGCCGCTCGTAACATGGAATATTTCGGCCATATAAGGATGAAGCAGAGTATTCCTCAGAGAGTTTTGCGAAATACGCCAGCAATACCGTTTCTTCTGCACCTTGAACATGTATTTTGTTTCGCCACTCACAAAACTGCCGATATTCTTTTTCAAAATGGATTTTAGATTTGTCCGAAAGCAAGTTCAACCTTATAATGTTGGCTGCAGCTAATATATCGTCAGGAATATCAAAATCTTGCATGATTTTAATGATGACTTTTTGAAATTCCAAAATGAAATGACATAAAACCTTGTTTTTATTTTCGCATCGCCGTTGTCAATGATATACGATAAAGCTTTGAATACAACTCGATTATTAGCGATTTAACACCGTCTCGGACATTGCGGGTGACCGGGCTGTTGCCTCGTTACCCAGTAATGTCCTCGACTATTATAAATCGCATAATAATCTCGTTATATTAATAGCTATAAAACTCGTTTTACAATAATGTTCCTATAAAATACATGGTCTCAAAAACTCAAAAAATATTGAAATTATTTAACAAAACTTCTTAATATAATTTCTTGAAGGTGGGCATATTCATATAAAAAATGGCACACCTAAGAATGACAAAACCATGTCTGTAATCGTACTGGGTTAGTCAGAAAAATGTTATAGTTTATTTCAGAAAGGTGTAGAATAATAAAAGCTCATTAGGTATGCGAAGGGACTACAGAGTGATCCAACGAATATTTAAGCCACTTTAATGATTTGGCATTGATTTGATTGCAAAATTCTTTATTTTCATCAAGTGCCGGCAATACCACCCGGGTTTGGGTCAATTTATGGGGTTGGTCTATTGTCATCCATTCACAAACACTGAAAATGGTGTGACAAAGGCGTGCATCATGTACATAGTATTAGGTACACTTATTTTCTATTAAACATTATAAAAAAAATACAAAATACATTATACAGAAATTAAATTATAAAAAATCATAATATTCTTTGTCATCTGAGGAACTGTCATCTCCTCTTGACATTATAATTAAAGGGTCGACAGTCCGATCGATCAGGTGGTCAAGATCCCACATTTTCTCCTCTTCATTAATGAATGACATGATGGACTGCTTTTCGCCAGTTCTCTGGTATCACTTCCTTAATGGCTTGATCAAACAGTAGCTTAACGTCTTTTATTTTGAATGTCGTGTTGTGTCTTGCTATAAATCCTTTCACTTGCGTCTATATAAGTTCTATAGGATATAGTTCGCAATGATATGGCGGTGTGCGCAGCACAGTTACACTATGTTTAGCAGCTATATCTTCCCCGGAATATTTCATAAAACGATGTTTGTGTAAATTTGCTATAGCTAATAGTTCCTTCTTTATTAAATTATCTTCTTTTTTTTTTCTTTGGTTAGTTATCATAAATAATTTAGCACACAAAATTTACCTAGTCCTATGGCCGACACCGAAATTGAACCGAACTGGACGGAATTTCCCTTTTTATTACTCTGCACTTTTCTGAAATAGATTATAACTTTCTTATACTACATAGAATGTCCTGCATATTTTTAAAAAATCAAATATTACCTGAAAAGACCAACTCTTTCTTTTAATCTGGAGGATCCTTAAGTTTCGAATTAATATATCAAAAAATTTAAAAAATTTTATTTGACCAAAAGTTTAACTGTAAACTTACTTTAAAAAATCGCGATTGCCACCTTACATTTTTTTTGTGAAATCATTTATTAAGTCCCCACAAAAAGATTGGGTTCTCTCCCTCGAAAAGGGCTACGACGACCAAGAGATATACATTTTGTTAGACAGTCAAGTGTCCTCAAGGCTCTAAACTCCAACCGACTCAAATCGAGGATCTCAATGGAGTGCCTAGACAACCTGAAAGACCTAGCAGCAATCAACAACAGGGTAAAACTCAAATAGGTTCCTGGTAACTCTGGGATAGCGGGCAACGAAAAAGCAGATGAATTGGCTAGAGTCGGATCTTCTTAAAGACTCAGAGACCCTGAACCCGCCCTTGGCATATCAAAACAAACAACCAAAGCAACATCAGACAGGTGCGCGCAACAACAACACATTAATAACTTTGCACCGACAATTAAATTCACCATGGAAAAAGAAGAGAACAACCAATTACCTTTTCTAGACGTCAACGTAGAGAAAAATGGCAACACCTTTCTAACCTCAGTGTACAGAAAACCTACACATACAGGGCAATACCTCAATTATACATCAAACCACTCAAACAACACAAAGCATGGCATAGTAGCAATTACTCTCTGTAACTCAAACAAAGCTCTCAAAAGAAAAACTAACCACATCAAGACCGACCTTAACAAGAATGGCTACCCAATGAGATTGATTGACACAATATTGGAAAATCGCAAGAATCGGCCAAACACACGTAAAGCAGAGAAAGAGATACAACCAATACTCAACATTCCGTATGCCAAAGGAGTATCCGAAAAAATAAGAAGACTAGGACAACGATACAACCAACACAGTATTCAGCTCTAGAAACACTTTAAGAAGCCACCTAACGAAGACGAAACCAGCAAGCCAGAAAAACAAGAAAAATTGTGTCTACCAGATCCCCTGCGAATGCGGCCAATCTTACATTGGTGCGACACTAAGACCACTAGAAGTAAGAATTAAAGAACATAGGAATAACATCCAAAAAGGAGAGACTGAAAAATCAGGTGCAGCTGACCACGCCTGGACGCACGGCCATCATATCATGTGGACAAAAGCGGAAATCCTGCAAAAAGAACCGCACTGGAGGAAGTTTAAGGAAGCTGCGACCATACACCAAAATCCAGTTTGCTTTAATAAGCCTTTATTAGATATGAGAAACGTCTGGAAACCCTTTTTAAGTAAATGTAATCTTAGAATAAGACCACCCAAGAGTTAAACGCATGACTCATCAAGCGTGACTCATCCAGTTATGCGTCATCGCCTAGCAACACGCATGACTCCGCCCACTAGTCATGCGTCACAGCACCTGCCGAGTATAAATAGAGCTGTAGTTACCGTACTTATTTATTATTCACCTGAAGACGACTGGGGATGCTTACCAGTTAAAACGTAGTGATTCTAAACAAATAAAAACAATGCAAATCCAAAACTCTACTGCCGTTCAAGGAACGTCATTGTCTTCAACCTTTAAACACAACAACACCTATCCCGATCGACCAGAGGATACTTTGTCAAACCCAAGCGAGGGCCACAATATTGCTTTTAACGCGTACCTACTTAGCTAAAAAAAGTGATTCACCTACTAATAGGCCACTGCCACTTAAGAAAACACCTACGTCGAATAGAAATTTACAATGGCCCCATTTAATGCAGACTTTGCGGCGAAGAGGACGAAACCGCTTCACATATATACAACTGCGAAGCACTGACCTGAAGAAGATTCAAAATCTTCGGAGGAATCCAATGTGGTGACAATCTCCCGCATGACAAACTTGGTAGAAATTTGTTGGACCTTATAAAAGAAACAACTCTTTTCTAGCAAAATCGGGGCGCACAATAAGCCACTAGGCTGCAGTTTAAGAAGTTTGGGTCGAACGCCCGACCCCTGCCTTAAACCAATTCAAATTCTGGTTAAAAATATTTGTGCAACCCAACATAAATGTTTTTTAGTGTCTGTTTAAAGGTTGGAGACAATGACTTTTCTTAAACGGCAGTAGAGTTTTGGACTTGCATTGTCTTTATTTGTTTAGAATCACTACGTTTCAACTGGTATCAGGTGAATACTGTATTCACCTGATTTACCAATACAGTACCTATTCACCTGAAGACGACTGGAGATGCTTACCAGTTAAAACGTAGTGATTCTAAACAAATAAAGACAATGCAAGTCCAAAACTCTACTGTCGTTCATAAATGTTTTTTGTTGAATAAAATTCACTTATTTATAATATGATAACAGAATTATTATTAGACCATAGTAGTAGGTACCAATCTATGCGCTGTACTTTCTTCTTTTTTGGTAAAAGTTTTTATTGTTATATTATGAAAATTGAATTTTCAGTGTTTTTATGATTAGCTACCTAATGTTTTGTAACCCAGTTGCAATACTTAAAGAATCTTTTTACGGTCACTGAATAAGCAATAAGTCGTAATAAAATATGTCTACTTTATGTACATAAATTAAGCTTCTTTACTTTTCTAGATTTTACGAATGGATTTTTTTACTATAATCGAACTTGTCATATTCAGGACTAACATCCTGAACAAAATCCTATTGAAAATATATCTTAGTAATAAAAATATTCCCAGAGTAAGTATCACAAACCTTTTCTAGAAATAATTAAAAATACTGGATACTAACTTTTAAACGAGACTATAGGTGGACCTGAGTTAGCAATGAGATCAGTCCACATAAATCCAAGGTTTCGCTATGGCATACCACATGAGGTCGTAATTGATGAACGAAACGTATGGAAAAACAAAACACCACAAACTACTCCTGGGACAAAAATCTGGTACACACGCGAATCCAAACCCAAAGAGGGTATCGGATACACGAAGTAAGACCGGAGAAAAATGTATTTCTCTCTTTGGAAAAATCTCCCACAGTGTTCCAAGCAGAAATCTACGCCATATTGCAATGTGCATACGAAAACAATGGGATCTCATACTTCAATAAGCGGATATACCTATATTTTGACAGTCAAACAGAGAGCCCTTAATATGCCGATGCGCTCGCAAGAGAGGGCGCAGGCATGCCAGCTGATCTAGCAGACAATACAGTGAACAAACCACTGGGATTGGTCAAAGAGGAGATTGACTACACGGCCAAGCAGCTTGAACAGAACAGATGGACAGGGTTGACAACCTGTAGTACATCCAGGCAAGTGTGGCCCACATTCGATAAAAAGAAAACCGCAGAGCTATTGAGACACAGTCGAAAAGACGTGAGAAATATTACTGCGGTTGTTACCGGACATTGCCTCTTTAGTAGACATGCCGAACGTATGCAAATACCCACTAACGACTTCTGCAGAAGTTGCAGAGATGAGGAAAGAGGAAGAAAGTATTCAACATTTTCTGTGTGAATGTCCTGGCCTCGCAAGAAGCAGGTTCACTACTCTGGGTGAACCATCTTTCGATGGCCTGGAGGAACTAAGCAACTTACAACTTGGACGGCTGAGCAGGTTTCTGAACAGTAGTGGCTGGTTTGAATGAGTTGTTAAAATCCTTCTGCGGTGTACGTCGCACTAACCATCAGAGATCTGATGAAGGTGGGTTCTACGGAACACGTGTGGTATCACAACGGACCTAATTAGGACTACGTGAGACTGTTTGGTCAGAACCAAAGGTCTGCCACTCTTACCTAACCTAACCTAACCTAGATCGTTAATATGCAACAACCCACTGAACACACTTTGTGAAAATCATATGGCAATAACATTAGAACACTAACGTTTTTTTACACAACATTTAATTTTGTGAAAAAAAAGTTAATAATTTCAACATTATTTTTTACAACCTATTAATAACAACTGTTGGGTCGAATATATTATTTTTAGAGGTATTTGTGCAATGTTTTATTTCCCAACGATATAATTATATTACTACTTATAACGTTACTTAAATCAACATGTTATTCATTTGCACAAAATGAATTTTTAAATTTGGCGCCCGATTTAAACTACCTCGTGTTGACTTCGCTTATGTTCGGAACTGGTCGCAACCACTCCGCCCACGAGCCTCCGGCTCCCGGCCCAGCGTCCATTCTACTACCTTTTTCGTTGTCTTATTCTTGTGGTCTTTCTTAGTTTTGTTTTGCGATTCTTAAGTAAAAATTAGTGGTGGTGTGTTTTGTGATATGTGCCTCTTTTATGTTTGATGTGTAGGTAAGTTTTCAAATTTCTTTTTTTTATATTAATAACTATTTGCCGTCGGAATATCTACAGAAACTGGCCGAAAAACGATGTGTCACCAATGGCCAATATCGCCATGTTTAATTTTGACTTATTTTTGTAGGCTTTCACAAATTTTAAAACCGAAAAGATATGTTTAGCACCTAAATTTTATGTTTTTAAAATAAAAATATGTAATAAAAGAAGAAAATAATGTTTAAAAAAAAATATCACCCCTTTTTAACCAGATTTAACACCTAACCTTGCTGGTAAGATGATGACCGCGGCTATCCTACCGTTTTATTTTAAAATAAAAGGTCATAAAATTTAAAGTAAAAATAGGTGTTTAGTCAATGGTCAATTAACTATCGTAAAAATATTGAAACTTTATTTTGGGATTAGGCGGGGGATTAGGATTTTTATGACAGAAAATTTGTTATCTTAGAAGATTTGGCTTCATCTTTATATAAAAAACTCACCAGTTGGTTACTTTTATTACTAGTGGCTTGTGTTGCAGGCTTATAACAATTTTTTTTTAAGTACATATTTATGCAAACTTATAAAAAAACAAATGCATCTAAATAATAATCCCGAGGGTAATCCAATTTTTGTTCATTTTTTTTTTTAGTTTCACAAAGACCTGTCATTCAAATGCAAAAGCTGAATGCCGTCCTGTACCATCGAGATAGAATAAACAAGGAGGCGACATCACGTGACTAAAAGTGACCCTACCTGCGACCTTTAAAGCTTGATCTTTCTGTCATTCATGTAGTCAGCTGTTCGATCAATCATAATCGAGGTAGTTTTAGATTTTATGAGAAGGTTTTCAATTTTTGTGTAAAACTATTGCTACTGTGTGATAGATATTAATTATTTCTTGTGCCGTGCGAAGTTGTTCCAGCAGAAAAGCGGTGGATAAGAAGAAAACGGCGAAAATTACGTTTCATAGGTTAGTATAATATAAATCATATACTTCATCTGACTTTAGCATAGACAAAACGATAATGGAGTATGTTCGATATGCTAATGCCCGATTAAAAAAATTAAATGTATAAAAATAAAAAAAATTAAATAAAAACAGTTGTGTTATTGGCTTGTTTTCCCTAAAACCCAATTTTTATCGACAAAAAAAGATCGCTGTGAATATATGTTGATGCTAATACCACTCTTTATGGTTTTTGGATTCCAATTGTATCAAATTGGAGTTGATTTCAGACGTCGTTTACGATTGCACGTTTGTATCTTCAGGGATTTGAACCTTTTAAGATTAGAACACTGGAAAACAAGCTGAATATTGAACTTGTTTGTATCGGACTATGGATAGAACTCTAATTCATATACCTAAGTCTCGGGATGCATTTAGTGTTTCAATCTCAAAACGTCAAGATCCCAGAAGATGCTTCAAACAATCGTAGGCGAAAGGTAATCGGAAATTTGGTACGATTTGAGCCCATAAACCATTATAAGAATACGTTTATAAAGTAATACCAAAATATTATAATTCAAGAATATTCTAATAGGTAAAAAGTTGAAAATATAGAATATCTAATGATAAAATACCATTATAAATAAGATACAATATAGTGCTTTATCACAAATTTTAAACGTTAAAATAATGTTAAACGTTTTTGTCCGCAACGTTATTCTACATTAGAATTAAGTAAATATAAAGATATTTTATGTATAAATGATAATACAAAAACAACGTTAAAATATCTAATGTTTTTTACCACAATGTTATTTATCGGCCGATTAAATGTTATTTTCATATTGATAAACATGTGATTCGCCTAGTCAACGTTTTTTAATACCATATTAATCTAACATGGTTTTAATGTTATTTGGTTGACTGGGAAGGTAACCTCAAGACTGATATGGGAATGTCAAGAGGTACTGAAAGCCCTGGCAAAAGTAAACAAAGTAATACTGCAGTGGGTACCAGGACACGAAGGTATTACAGGAAACGAAAAAGCCCATGAACTTGCGAGGAAAATAATTGAGAAATTTAAAACCGTAAAAATTGAGACCGAGACTAAAGATACAGGGGCGCTTGGCACGTAGCTCGGCGCCGCTCCACTATGCTTGTACCCTTAGTATTGGTCTCGCAAATCGAGAGTAAAACACTATTTGTTTTATCTGGGTCTTAATGTCATTTATGTTCGAATATTATAATTCCTAATTAAATTTTACAATGTGAATTTTTTATAAAGAAATGCGGGATACATCAATTTAAAATATAATCATATTTATAAGAGCCCATATAGGTACGCTAATTATTTATAAAAACATATGTATAACTACTAATACTACTAACTACCATTGATAATACAAAAAAATATATTATCATTACTTTCTTTTTTCACCAAGCAGGCTTACTTCCTTACTTTAAAATAATTAAAATTTAGGACAGACGTTATTGCTATATGTATTTTGTTTAAAGCTGGGATGCAGCCCAAAACCCCCTGGCTTAGTCACTTAGTGTTCTGTGGGTTAACATTGTATTGCATAACACCATCCAATTATGACCATCTGTATGATGGGCAAGGGCGGTTTTTGAATTTATAATCTTAAACAAGCAAAAAGATAAAAGATTAAAATAGATACAAGGTACTACAACAAATGCTGTTTGCGTGGTTTGGCTCTTATGCATATGCATAGGGATGTCTCAATTGACATAAACCAAGTTATTGACACGTTCGCAAAATATAAAAGGCGAATTAAAGAATTTGTGATTTAGTAAAAATGTCTAAATTATACTCTAATATTTTTATTTATGTTTATTTTTTTTTGTGCTGTGCATAATAGTCATCTCGTATCTTTACTTTTATTATGTTAATGTGTTTTTGTTGGTTATTTTATTTTAATTTCTTTAAGAGGTTTATGTTTTAGTTTTTGAATGTTAAAGTTTAAGGTATGTATAATAAAAATATACTTTTTCACTTAAAGATGTTTTACTAAAAGCTTTTCTATTTATTAGTGCATGCTTGTTTAAAGCAAAATGTAGGTACCTATCTAAATGCATAGGTAATTGATACCTTTTCTTTGAAAAAATTGGAATTTGAGAATACCCCCCCATGTTGAAAAGCTAAAACCGCCCTTGATGACGGGACATAAGAAATTCCACAAAAACTGATTTTAAAGAGGTAAGAAACCATGTGCAGTTGAGAAGCTTATCGCTATATGAGACTAAAATATTTAATATAAATAAAAACAAATTTTAAGGATCTGTTTAAATTATAAAACATTTATTTTTACGAGGAGCAAGTAACTGTAATTTCATTAATTTATCCTGGAATTTATGTATGGGTGCCACGTACCGATTGTAGAATTTAACTAATTTTTTATCAACAAGTAGATTTATTAAATTAGTCGCCGTTTTGTCAAGATTCAAAAAAAAAATCAATAACTGGTTGCATACGCTTGAAACACTGATTAAATTGCCAGTAAATTATTCGTCTTACCGTAATTTTGTCAAGATCCGCACATTGTAATGTTATATTATCTAGAAAAAAATAAATACTATGCAACCTAAGACTGTGAGGCCTGAATACTTCTAAAATGTCATTGTTTAATAAAATATATACACTGGCGAAACCAAGAATATACCTTATTTAAAAACGGAAAAAGATATGTTCATAAAAAAATAAAAATTTTAAGTTCACCACGTACTTAGATGACGTAGGTCTCCACCTGCTGCTACTCGGAGAGTAAATAAACAAACCAACTGTAGCCGAGAAGCAAACAATAGTAGCTGATTTTTTTGTCTTTTTAGCCTAGTCAACAGGAAGAGACAGACGGGAGCACTCCTGCTAGACATCTCCAAAGCCTTCGACAAGATATGGCACAAAGCGATAATACTAAAAATGATAAGGGCAGAATACCCAGCATACCTGATCAAAACGTTCGGGTCATTCCTAACAGATAGAACCTTCATTGTAAAAGCAGACAATCATAAATCAGCCACTAAAATATTCTAGCAGGAGTCCCCCAAGGCTCCCCTCTTTCGCCCCACCTATTCAACATCTACATGGCAGACATCCCACATGATCTCGAAAACCATCTGTTTCTGTTCGCCGACGATACAGCCATGATTACAACAGCAATATATATGAACACCATTGCAGTAAGACTCCAAAAGACACATAAACGAAATAGCCAAATGGATGACCAAATGGAAAATCACCCTAAACCCACAAAAAACACAGGCCATTATATTCACCAAATCTAGGAAACCGCTACCCAGGCAAATCATATTAAATAACACCCAACTGACATGATCCAAAAAAGCCAAATATCTGGGTTTACACTTCGACTCCAAGCTTATCTGGAAGAAACACCTGGCCCAAACATTCACCAAAGCAAACAAGCTTCTACACCAGTTCTATCCACTAATAGGTACATAGAAATGGCAAGCTAAACATTCGCAACAAAGTTACCATCTACAAACTATGCATAGGATAGGACCAGCACTACTGCATGCCGCCCCATCATGGTCAACACTCTGCATGACGGGGAAAAGCAAAATACAAACATATCAAAACAAATTGCTACGAATAATAACTAACGCACCATGGTTCGTAATGTACTAGTTTTAAGCTAATGTTTTGTCAATAATTAAGAGGAGTTATAGGCTTAGCCTCGCTTAAAATTTTAATCAATGAAGATCCTAGTCCAAGTCTTGACTTCTTGTCGTAATTTGACAAACAAAACTAACCTTAAAATATTTGTTAAGTTATAGTATGCATTCGCGATTTATTTTTTTGATCAATAATTCTTATTATTTTCGCTTTATTCAAAAAGGGACCAAATACCCATCCTTGAGTAGCAATTACCTACAGTTTTGAACAGAAGAAATTTTGTTTAAGAAATTAATAAAAGCAAAAAACGAAAATTTGTGAAATTTCTCCATTTTTCTTTTTCTGCTTTTATTACTTTATAAATTTTAAGTTGTTTAACTTTAAATTGTAGGTAAGTATGCTTTAAATGTCAGTATTTAGCCGATTTTTTGGATAAAAGGAAAAAGTAACGAAATATTGATCAAAAAACTAAATGGCAAATGCATCACTAAACCTGTATTCGATCACATCTTTATTGATCAATTATTATCTTCCGGGCGTTACAGAATTAATCCAATCAAGTAAATATATATTTTCAGGACAAAGGTAAACTGAATGGTTAAATTTTTCAAAGAGAAAAAATGTCACCGTTTCTTCAAAATATTTAGTGGAATTAAAAAATCATCTTTCCATTCACTGCTATCGTTCAAATTGATGAGATACGAAAAGTGCCGGTATTATTAAAATATACAATTTGCGCGACCCAAACAATAATCTTTCAATATTAAGCTGTCAATTGGTACTTGTTTCTTTTTACTTAATTAAATTTATAAAAATAGTGATTTTTCATTTCTGGACTTGCTTTGTCGGAGGGAGGGGGTCAATCGGAAGAGTAAGCGATGGAAAATGACTTCTCTTGTCCCTCCTTCACAAAATTACTACAATGGGCATTTATCCAGGGGGCAGGAGTCAAGCCTCTTCAAATACATCCTATTCTTTAGGAAATCCACCTACTATACTGGGTCGGTATCTGTGTACCTGCTACTTTGAAACGACATTTTTTAATACCGTCGTGTCGCGCTCCACCTCATACACGCAAGCAGTTACTCTGCATTTTAATAAAATTTTGTCCTTCCCTTCGCGGCCACACGCTGCGATGCGAACCGAGAGAAATCGACAGCGGCCGACCTCTTCAGCAGTGCGTTGTGGAGCGCGCAACGGCGAACGGTATCTGAAGAACAATCTCGTAGATGATGGTATTTTGTCGTTGAAGGTATTTTGTCATACCGAGGATAAAAGGTTGCGGAGGGAACTGTGGCGGCCGCCGTTCGCTGGTATGTAGATGTCGTGGGACTGTTTGATTTTAACGCTGCGGCTCATAGTTACGATACCGGTGTTTTGCTGTCGCAGTAGCCAAGGAAGTATAGTATTATTTAATGGACGCGGTCTCGAGGAACCCTTTGGTGTGTATCGATGATGACAGAAATAACTCAAGAAGTTGAAAAGCGTTGTTGTCAATTTGACTAAAATATTTTAATATTATTAAAAATAGTTTTGTGTAGGTACTCAATTAGTTTTAATCGAAAAACAGTTTCAGAAACCAGCGAAAACCCCTTTTTAAATAAAAGAAAAGATTCACACTTCAAGTGTTGATCCATCAGAGGCATTTTCTCGGTATCTTTTCCAATATAGCGGAAATCGCACAGAAAATTACTCTAAAAAAATGTTTAATTTAAGTAATTGGCAATTTAAATTTTATCATTTATTGGTTTGAGATTTTAAGGTCACAGATGGGAATGATTGATTATTTTTTATTTCGACAAATGATTTGCTTATTTTTTGCAAACTTTGCCCTCTAGTTGGTTTCAAGTAATGGTTATTTAGTCGCGGTATTTTCCTGTCGCGGTATGAAATGGAACGTTCCATATCGGTAACAGTATTTTCCACGTCTATACTATATCTACTCGATTCTTGTACTCAAGTTCACGACCTAAGGTTTCAAAATACTTTAATTTAAATAACATTACGTTAAAATAGGGCCTATTCATGCAAATAAATACTCTTTATTTACGGGTTTCTATTTATATTATCTAAAAGAAACCGTTTTAATTAACAATTAATGGGAAAAACCACCAAACCGTTGAAATCAGTAAACGATGCTTTTCCGCATTGTTTCAAACAACTGATTGCATCTTTAAGAAGCGCGCATTGCCAATTAAAATAAATAATTTTATTGAATATAATTACTAATACGTGTCCATTATGTTTAGAGAAAGAAATTTTACTTTACATGTTTCTCTTTTTTTTTAGTATTCCGTACTAAAATTAATCACTTCAGAGAGTGGGTGTGTCTTTTATAGATATACTATCCATATAACATTGCAGAACCGGGTATATTCATGGACAGGCAGGACACGCAATTCCCTTGGCACTGTCTATTAATTTGCTGGGGGTCAATCTGGAAGGTAATATGTCTTGGCATAATCACGTTGCCGTAATTGCCAAGGCAGCTGCACAGAAACTTGGTGTACTTTTCCGCACCAAAAGGTTGTACACACCTCATCAACTTTTGACACTCTACAAAGCCCAGATTCGACCATCATTAGAATATTGCTCTCATGTCTGGAGCTCTGCACCCAAGCACACCCTTCGGCTACTGGATTCCATTCAAAGGAGAGCAGTTCGTCTGATCGGCGACCCCGAGCTGACCAAGACCCTCGATAGCCTGGAGCATCGAAGACAGGTTGGTGATTTGGCTCTCTTTTACAGATATTTCCATGGCAGGTGTTCGACTGACATTGCCCACTTGATTCCACCTAGAGCAATGCAAAACAGAAATACACGGCGAACTACTGCCGCTCATCCATATGTTGTTCAGTTTAGTACTCCTCGAACTTCATTGTTCAAGAATTCTTTCATCTGGAGAACGTCATCTTTGTGGAATGATCTTCCTGAGGTCGTGTTTCCCAATGAATACAATTTTCAACGTTTCAAGACCAACGTTAATCGCTTTCTTCGCACACGCACCGCTTCCAGAGCGCCCTAAAGGATTTTTCCTACAGTGCAGGTGTTTTATCATAAAAAAAAATCCATACGTACAGATATGAGAGAAATAATCTAAAATTTTAATTCATGCCAAAGTCAAAGTTAAGCTGTAATGTCAGGTAGAAATGTCATTATCGACAAAATTTTTAGAAATTTTAACTTAAAATAAAATATAATACAGAGTGGAGCATCGAAAACTAAACAGAGACATTTACTGGCAGCTTAGTTCTTTTTGGAAAAACGCTCATACCCGTCAATTTTTTTATCGAGGGGGACACAAAATTGGCAAAAAATCACGTTAACACGTGCGGTCCCCTTTGCGGTGGTGGCACCACCCCTAAAATCTTGATTGGAAAAGGATTTATAAAGATGTAAAATTGATGTACTTCAGTTCAGTAGTAAAGGGAATTGAAAGACCTTTAAAATAAGGTATATTATATCACTCGACCTCCCATTCCATTTAAGATTTTATGGGTGGTGCTACCCCCGCCCAGGGAGCTGCACGTGTTAACGTGATTTTTTTTTTAAATTTTGTGTTCCCCTCAAAAACAAAATTGACGTGGGGGGGGGAGTATCACTTTCATCAATATAGGTACCTCAATAACTACCGGAATTTCTAAAAAGAGATCTACAGTCGGTAAAGTACGAAACCCTTATGTTGGGTAGTATAAAGATTTTTTAAACCACAATTAACCAACCAGCAAGTTTGACTGGTAACATATTATATGACATTAGCTGAAATAATTTTCTCATACTGGCTCGCAACGAAGACAAACATAGAAAGAAGGCAAACAAACGTTTTAATTGGTCGAAGCAAATTTGACATAAGAAACGTCAAAACAGCGCCACCATCGGGTCTGGAGGGAACCTTTGGACTATAGGCGGGACTTTCAAATATGACCATTTTAAAAATTTTGGCCGCCAAAATTTTAAAATGATATTTACAGCTTAAAAAACCATCAGAATTCTAATATTTAATTTTTACTATACTTGGAAAATTAAATGAGGATTGTGAATAGTTTGTTGGTTGTAAATATAATTTTAAAATTTTATGTGCAAAAATTTGGACAACCTTTCGGCTATAGGCGGGACTTTCAAATATGGCAATTTTAAAAAATGTTGCACACAAAACCTTAAAATGATATTTAAGGCCATCAAATTATTCACAATAATCCTCTTATTTGATTTTTCAAGTAGAGTAAAAATTAAATATTAGGATTTTCTAATTAGATTTTTAAGCTGTAAATATCATTTTAAAATGTTATTTATTAAAGTTGTACAATTAGAAATAAAACTTCAGAAATCAGCTTATAATTAATTTTATTGACAACTACGATGAAAATATAGGTAAGATCAGTACCTCGTTTTTTCTTTATATTCCCAAAATGTACTTACTTTCCCAGATTAACCTACATTACCAGCTGTAGTGATTCTCATGGGACATTTATTCATGCAACATGCATAATCATCAAAGATTCATGTACCTATAGGTACTTCTTGAAATAGCTAACCTAAAAGAATATAAAATAAAAAAATTAATGAATTACTTACTAGAACACTCGACAGACTTAAAATTTTCTAATAGTCTAAATTCTAAATAATTGAATAGCAAAAAAAATATATTTTGTAGGTATTTGTGTTACCTACAATTAATAAATATACTATAAATGATTTAGTACACATCTACATTAATAAAAATTATTAAGTGAAAATCTCCTTAAAGTAAAAATATGTTTGGAACATAATTATTTTTGCAACAAGTAGGTAAACTAATGTAATAAATAACGAATAAAAATAACTAAAGATTTACTTACCTGCAACAAAAAGAAAACGGTCCTTTTGGTAAAAAGATTAGAAAATTAAAAATAATATAAAAATATCAAAAAAGCCTGGTCCGATTTACAGCTATGAAGAAAGAAAAAGGGGCAATTCCATTTGTGCCATTGACATTACAAATGTCAATGATTTGTGCTGGTGGTCAAGCTCAAAACAGGAAAGTTAGGTTGTAAAATAATTTAACAGCTCGTGCTATTCATGTCAAGTACCTATCTCTGTCTGCATCAAGTTATCTCCATTCGATGTAAAAAGAGATAAATATAGTCAGACCAAGTTCGTCTGCCGTAGCTCTCTTTGTAGAAATAACTACGTAGGTGTAATATTAACACATAACTAATGGGGATAAACGTAGGTCCTAACTTGAAAAAGTCTGGAGGTCTGACGTCACCCTAGCTGCGATCCCGCCCATAAGAAGTTTCACCGGGCTGCTGGCTCGGTTACCTTAATTTTTAATTAACTACTTTAAATGCTAAAAGGCACCATTGATTGTGAGTAAATATGTTTGTCAGCGTCATTTATGTCAAACTTGCTGGTTCGTTATTTGTGGTTAAAAATGTTAATGCAATCCATCAATCCAACATAAAACTCCTAAATAACTAACTCAATAATATTAAAAAATAAACATACCATGTACTTAATGAAGCAATTTGTATTATTATTTAATAACTGCTACTTAATATTACTACTAGTACAGTTACAAATAACAAGTACTTATTTATCGTCTTAATACATTGTGTTTTGAATTATTAGTTCAGTAATGCAAATGAGACTTTGTCTACAGGGTGTCCCACATAAGGATGTACTCTACAGGGAGCTTGTAAACCATGTAAGATACAGAGATGGTTAAATTAGAAAAAAGTTGCATCCTACTAAATTCTGCAATATTGTGTTTCAAAAAAACCTCCGAAGATATTTGGGCGAAACCGAATTTTGTCTAATATTTTAGATATTACTTAATTCGGTTTGCATGATATTTTAGCACAGATATTTTTTTTATTTGTAGAATGTCACCACCTGTATACCAGTTTTGAAAACAAAAGAGGTGCATACCTGGTGCAGCTGAGAACCATTACAGGAATTCTGACAAAACACATGGCTATCAAGAACGATCTGCACAAAATGCAACTGTACAATACAGGGAAACTACACAGTACATAGTTTGCCATTGCGAGTCACTAGGTCGGAAGAGGCAACAAATACTCGGGCAACCAAAACTAAAACCAGAAGACATCCTTACCCTTTCCCCAGTTGACCTACACAAACTAGTGCAAGGAACTGGAATCACGGACTGGGTGTAACAACCAAACAGGGTGAGCAAAATAGGCCAAACCTGGCCTAAGTGCATCCGGCGCCCGGACGGGCTCTCGGGGAAAAAATACCTGGTGCAGTCGGTTTACCCACTATTATTCATTGTTATATTAAAAATTTTGTATGACGTATCCCTTCTTTCGTCCAATTTCAAAGAATAATTCGAATCGATTAAGCGGTAATTGGTCAAATAAATAAAATAAACACGAACATAATTTCCCAATGTAACAGCCATTAAAATAATGCAATATCAATACTTAGAACATTGAGTTCTGGTTTTTCTGATCATGTTTATATGTACGGTACAAGTCGGTGCAAATAACTTTCGCCGGTGTGCCATAATAGTCAATTTCTGTTACGACACAAACTTTCTTCTACACCCTCTTAAGAGTGCTTTGCAAATTAAAATATGGAATTTTAATCGAGATCCGGACCATTTATGTGGGAGGAAAAGAATGGGTTATGTCATGGTATTACCAGCAATCTGTCTGTACCAGAACTAAATAAACAATCGTCATGGATGTACAGGTGCGGTTAACGCGTTAAATTGTATATTTATGTTGGTTTTTTCGCTAATCAAGAAACACATAAAATTTAATATTTTTTTTTATTTCTTCAAAACAAAATTATGATTTTTAAAAATGTCTGCAGTCTCTTAGACAGTATCAGAGACTGAAATACATAACTGGAAAGCATAAACAAAATTAAAGATTATACAATTGGTGTATAAGGGTCCTCCGCCTTTAATAAAGGTCTGCAAACAATTTTTAGCTGAACAGTTATTGGGACTTAGCAGGAGTTTCTGTCGTTCAGTTAGGTCAGTGCATTCAGTACATGCTGCGTTGAGTGAAGGGAGATTATGTTTTGAAAAAATATATGAAAAATTACCGACAAGCAAGCGGTATAGAGTCCGATTCCCAGAAGATGCATACAACCAGTGGCGTAACCAGAAAATATGCTCAAGGGGAGGGGGAGTGGGCGTAACTAGTACTTTTTTTTCTGGAGAGAGGGACAGTTTATGATATTTTACCTAATGAAGGCGGAAAAACGCCGCAGGTGAAAAATTTTCGAGTCCACGCCCAAAGTTCGATTAGAATTCACCTAACTACTATCAAATTTCGAAAATTAAATTATTACCCCGCCCCCTCTGCATGGTTAATGGTAAATAATGTTATTTATTTCACTTTTTTTTTTAATATTCCTAGCTGGCTCTTTATTTAAAAAAAAAAATTTTATATTTGTGAAAAATATGAATATTGGTGTCTATCAAAACTTTTAACATAAGAGATATGTATGACTTTAACCAACGTTTTTCGGGCTCGCTTTTTCATGATTAAAAATAAAGCAAATATCGCTCACCACGCCAAAATTGATGATTTTTTCAGAAATCATGTATTTTAGGAGCGTAGATCTAAGAGTATTTTTGGTGCAAATGCTTAGGTTTTGAAATATTAAATGCCGTTTTGTATATTCATAATAAAGTATTTTCGTTTCTTCTCGCACTATTTTTTTTTATTATAAATTATTTCGCTTCATCCATAAAAATGTTTCAATTAAAGTTTTGTACTTTAATTTTTCTCTTTAAAAATAAATACCTAATTGCTTTTTGTACTTGTTGTAAAAATATTTTATTGCATTGGGTTATATTTTTGTTGATTTAAAATATCTCTAAAAAAGGGAAAACGGGACAGACAAGTATGCCTATAATAGAAAAATACTATAAAATATTATTCTTTTTACTAGTTTTTCTTAAAAATTGCATCATAAATCAATAACTAAAACGATATGCGTCTGAAACCTTAAGGGGGATTTCTACTGTGATGGTTTCAAAAAATCGAAATTTTTTTCCGACGTTGTTGGACTCTCTATAGCCTCTAGAATAACCGTGTGTAAACGTTTTTACCAAATCTACTCCAAAAAAAAGTTACATCAAATTTTATGATTGCCGGTCAGTTCTCACCACTAGCCGC
The DNA here is from genome assembly GCA_935413205.1 of Polydrusus cervinus. NCBI lineage: Eukaryota > Metazoa > Arthropoda > Insecta > Coleoptera > Curculionidae > Polydrusus > Polydrusus cervinus. The sequence continues at coordinate 20,581,980 of OW284516.1, forward strand.
TTTTGAGTTAAGCCGTGTTCTCAGAGCTACGTTCTGTCGCCAGCGACATCATCTTGACCAATCAGGATCGTCAGGCCAGGCTCGCAAAGAGGCAGGAAGAATCAGCTCGTTTATCGTTTTTCGAGGAAGAGGAGGGTGTAATCTACGGGCCAGACATCGCACACTAAGTGACAGAGAGACTATTTTGTTGTGGGCCACCGTTAAAACTTTAAAGTTGATTTTCTCGAAACCCTGTTTTTCGCGCTGGCGGAAAGTATATGTATGTTCAAATTATCAGAATTTAATGATTTTGATCTTAAAATGCTCAGAATACAAGTAGTTATAGAATCAAGTATTTTGCGATATTACAGAAAATGTTACGACCCTTAAAATACAAAAAAAATGGTAAATTTTCAAAAAAAAAATTTAAATCCCGCGCCATTTTAACAGTTACTCGAGTTTTGACTTGATTCTAGTGGGGGTTATAACTACATGCTTACAATTGAAGAATATGGGTCTATTTTTATTTTTGAATAAAAAAATTTATTTGAATTCTGCCAGCAAGTTACTTTTTTTTTGAGGGGGTAACCTCAGCACCCTGTAGCCCCCTCAAGTTTTTCATTTTTTGGGGGTTGAAAAATTTTTTTTGGTACATCTTATCTCGAATAAAATAATTGAAAACTTGTTTTTTGCATTTGTCTTATTATCCCCAAAAAAAATCGTAAAGAAACGATAAAAATAGGACCATCACAGTAGAAATCCCCCTTAATCTCTATATAAAACAGGACTTTTAGAAGGAAAAGTTTAAAAACTAAACGTTTTCTACAAGACCTTTGTAATCTAAGCCAAGAATACATTATTTAAAGATTTAAATTAAGCGTCCAAGCGTGAAAATTAGGTTGCAATTATACTTTTAGACTTTTAGAAACCACTTTGCTTGCACGTTTGTAAATATTCAATTTAGTTATAAACTGAAATAGTCCCACTCAAAAAAAAACTGCACCAAGTTTTATCCTTTATACCCTTTTTGTTTTTAATCCGATTTTTTCAGTTCTTTTATCATTTTATAAATAATTTTATTGGGATGTATCGTATGTTTTTATTGATGTTCAATAGGGTGAACCACAAAATATTTTTGCTTGAAGTTTTAAACGCCTTGTGTAATTGTTGATATATTCCATGTATTCCTTTTTTTCTTTATATGTATTTAATAAAAAAAATATTTTTTAAGAGCTTTCTTTATCCAGGCTATTTTAAACAGTATATAATAGTAAAATTTATTTAAACAAATAGTACCCTGCATCCTACTCATCAATATGAGCGCATTCTGCTAGATATCTAGTGAATGATTAAAAGTGACGATGGGATTAAAAGTAAGGTCTAGTGACACATTCGCTATTTTATATTTTGATCAATATTTCGTTACTTTTTCATTTTATCCAAAAATCGGCCCAATACCTACATTTTAAGCATAATTACCTGAAATTTAACATTAAACAAGTTTGAATTTACAGAGTAATAAAAGCAGAAAAAGAAATAGGGATTAATTTCACAAAATTTCGTTTTTTGCTTTTATTAATTCATTAATAAAAATTTCTTTAAATTAAAACTAAGGTGACTGCTACTCAAGGACGGGTATTTGTCCGTTTTTTAAATAAATTGAAAAGGATAAGATATACTTATTGATCAAAATTGAAATTGCGTCACTAGACTTCACTTTTATGTTAAATTCTTCAGAGAGATCTATTAGCTTAATTGCCTGACTGCAAAGGGCAATGCCGAACAACTCTTTTCAAGTAATCTCAGAATAGTTCAATGGAGTTCAAATCTGGATTACATGCAGTCCAATCTAACCATCGTCGAATACCAACTTCAAGAGGCCTAGATTATCGTGCATGGATTTAAATTAGTCACCGCTTAAAGAAGTAAATGGGCATGTTGCAGAATATCGTCAATGTACTGAAGCGCATTTAGTGGTCCATTTTTTGAAAATATAAGTTCAGTTCACGTATTACAGTCTAATAATTTAAACAATTGCATGAGCTGTCTTAATTTAATAATGACTGGTGGTGATAAAATAATGTAATTTGCAGAATTTTTTTTAGAAAACCGTATCACTTCTGAAACTGAAGATAGCAGAATTAAATAAAAAATAAAATGTTAGCAAAACACGAAAATTTACCAAGAAATTATGAGGATCAAAAAAAACACTCCCACTTTTTGTGTGTTTAAAACCTACTTTTAAGGGGAATACAATCAAAATCGGCTTTTATATCAAAAAATGATTAAATTTTAGAACTTAGCTTAGTAATAAATTCAATAACACAAAATATATATTATACAGGGTGTCCCATAACTTATGGGCCAGAGAGTAACTGGAGATACTAGACATCAAACTAAGCCGATTAAGTGATATAGGTTTTTGCGAATTGTTACTCATTCTAGAGATACAGGGTGTTAAAAGTAAAAGTTTATTCTCGAAAATAAGCCATAATTTTAAAACAGTTTAATGAATCGAATTGAAAGTTGGCAATATTATGTTTTTATGAGCAAGAAAGAGGAATTTGTAGAAATTTTTAAGTTTCAAACTAGAGGGCGCTAGTTGCATTCACTGGGCTTCATAAATCTATGATTCAAAAAGGTGTACGTAAATGATCTTAATATCTTTAACGGGTTTCCCTTTAAACATCCCAAAGCATAAAAAACATAGTACATAATTAAATTAATATTTAAATTATCAAAATAATCATCATCAAATCATCGGCTTAGTTTGATGTCTAGTATCTCCAGTTACTCTACGGCCCATAAGTTATGGGACACCCTGTATATAAGAAGGAAATTAACTAGCCAAAATGTGCAGGTCTTTGTTATAAAAATGTAGATAAAGCAGCAACAATTTAACAATACCTGCCATTAAAATAAAACTATTTTAAAATGTCACTGGTAATAGTCCAAAAAACTTAAATTGTAACAAGTCAATTACAACAATCTGACGATTATATCAACGATGAGATAATGCTGAATCATAGACGTGGGTGTCTAATTGGATGTAAAAAAAGAAAGTACAATTTAAAGTGTTATTTGTCATTTAATAAATTAATCAAGCATAAATAAAGATAAATTTTAGACTAGGGATTGTACTTTACTTTTTAAATTCACTTTTTAATATTGCGTAAACCAACGTTAAATTATATTTAAAGGATTTAGGTATCGGGTGTCCAGTACTACTATAAAGGGACGTCGCGGCGCCGGAAAATCTTGGAAACCATTAATCGTATAATATAAGAAAAGTGGGCAAGAGAAATGGTTGGAAATTATTTTTAAGTATCTCTGCTAGCCGCTAGAGGGCGTAATACTAATTTCTCAACTAAGAAAATGAAGGTGTCTTCCTTTAATTAAGCCTAAAATTTATGTGTAGTAATTTTTAAAAACTTATAAGTTACTTTGTTTAAGCACTCATTGCTTCAGCTACTCAACAAAAGAGGTTAGAGAAAAACATTTTTTTTTTTTTTGGAAAAAATTAAGCAACTTCGGGTAGGTTAACGAAAATTATTAAACTTGGTCTCGTATGAAAAAGATTCAATTGTTTTATCCTTTGTAATATAATATATGTGCTTTTGGTTTCTGTGGTGGTCGGTACAGGGCGCCATTTGAACCATCATTGAAATATGCGGGTTTTCAAAAGAAAGAATTCAGTGAAAAAGTTAATATGTCTTTTCTAGCTAAAGATCTAGTCAAACATTTTCAAAACACGATTTTTGTTCCAACGTCTACTGGTCTGTTTTACAATTTTTTGTTTTAAAGCCTTTAATGATGATGGTAGATCAAAACTTAAAGAATAGTTTAACTCCTTTCTATAAAACATCTAAAATATTATTTATTAAGTAACAAATCGTTCTCTCACAACGGTTCGATTGATGGTTTCCCATTATGACCCACTTATAAATTTGACCCACCTTATTAATTTATTTTTAAAACAAATAAAAATTATTATCCTTTAAAAAATGCAAATATTTCGAAGTGTGTCTTGCGAAAACTCCCCAATATAGATCGAAACACTTTGCTCGGCCGTATTTTAGCTTGGCTCACGGTTGACCTGATGGGTTTATATTAAATTAGAAGATTACATAAATGAATTGGAGACTAAGAGAAGAAAGAAGAAAAGAGACAAATCCAGCCGTTGACTTCGCGTTCAGTCGGTCAGTTGTTTAATCACCTTCAATAGGCATTTATTGAAACACAATCTAACAACATTGAAAAACCATAACTTTCGTACATTTTTCTTGCTGGGGTTGGCGGAAAAGCGAGTATACTTAGGTCCATAAGGTCCATTATATCCCCTATCGTCTGGGTAATGTCAGCCAGGCGGGACCTACAGCTTAACGTGGAATCCGAACCACGTGCATGTACTCTTTTATTCCCCCAGAGGTCCTAGGCGCCCCTCTCTCTAGGTCCCGATATTAGTATTCACTAATAGCATACTGCATTCTTTTATCCACTTAAGTTCCGAGCATACTTTTTTTGATTAAGCGTATGCCCACTCCGGCGATCGAACCCAGACCGCCACGGTCGAATGCCAGTAACATGGAGCCACTGATGCCGCGGTTTTTGTCCATTTTAAATAAACCCATTTTTTTGTGCAACTTACTAACTCGAAAAAAAATTGCCTTGCAGCATATTGTAACCATTTTTTTCATTATGCACGCCTTAAAATTCAGATCACTTTTGGACACATTAGAATACGTAAATAGAATGTTAAAATAATGCGTATGATCACATTATGACGAAATGTTATAGAAAGTAATTCGCGTGGATTATCATAACACTATGGGTTGATATGAACCTGTACATGTACAACCTAAACATTTTATAAATCATGGTTACAATTAACAACCATGATTTATAAAAAATAAATTAAAGAACCTTTTACTATTTAAATAAAATTAATGAGTTATTATAGAGAATGCAGTGGGGTCTAAGTCCATATCTTTAAGATATGATATTATCAAATATTATGAATAATGATCTTTTTTCACTTAGAGCCTATAGTCTATTTCAGAAAGGTGAAGAGTAATAAAATGAAAAATTCCTTAAAGTTCGACTCAATTTCGGTGTCGGCCATAGGCGTAGGTAAATGTTTTGCATTAAATTATTTATGAAAACTAGCCAAAGAAAAAAAATAAGATAATTTGATAAAGAAGGAACTATTAGCTATAGCAAATTTACACAAACATCGTTTTATGAAATATGCTGTGAAAGTTATAGCTGAAAAACGTAGTGTACCTGTGCTAAACACACCGCCATATTATTGCAAACTGAATCCTATAGAACTTATATGGGCGTAAGTGAAAGGATTTGTAGCAAGACACAACACTACATTCAAAATAAAAGACGTTAAGCTACTGCTTGATCAAGCCATTAAGGAAGTGACACCAGAGAACTGGCGAAAAGCAGTCCATCATGTCATTAAAGAAGAGAAGAAAATGTGGGATCTTGACCACCTGATCGATCTAACCGTCGACATGTTAATTATAACGGCAAGAGGAGATGACAGTTCCCCAGATGACGAAGAATATTATGTATTTAATTTCTGTATAATGTATTTTGTATTTTTTTATAATGTTTAATAAAAAATAAGTGTACCTAATACTATGTACATAATGTACGCCTTTGTCCCACGATTTTTAGTGTTTGTGAATGAATAACAATAGATAAACCCCATAAATTGGCCCAAACCCGGGTGGTACTACCTGCACTTGATGAAAATAAAGAATTTTGTAATTAAATCAATGCCAAATTTTGAAAGTGGCTTAAATATTCGTTGGGTCACTCTGTAGTCCCTTTGCATACCTAATGAGCTTTTATTACTCTACACCTTTCTAAAATAGACTATAAGGTAATAGAGCAGAGTCCAATGTCGTCCATACAATATAGGCTAAAAGAAGCCGCTTGTACCACCCTGTAAAGCACTATTAGCATAGTTATTTACATAACAATTCACCTCCAGTAAAGCAGTAATTAAACAATTATTTACATACATAAAAAGAGTAATGAACTAATGCATTAAAACAGGAAATAATAAAAGAGTTAAATGCTACAAGGCCAAGAAACAAGGCTAGAAAGAAAGCACCTTCTGGCGGTTACTGCCACGGTCATTTCACTCTGCGTAGACGTAAAAGGTAAATTATGTATTACAGAATACCGCATGGACCTTTTAGAGTTATACAAGATCGTTTATCTGAGACAGTAAAAAGTTATTATGGCAACGGTCTGACAACTTTCGCTTTCGATTTTCTTCCGAGTATATATGGAAAATTCCAACGCATTTCTACGCGGAATTTGCTAACTAGTTTAATGTGAAACTGGGCGTGTTTGTTTGGCAAGGATTTAAGAGACGATTAAGAGATGTCATTTTTAGGAGTTCCTGCAGATAACTTTTACCTTTTAATGGGATGATTTAGACAAAAAAAATATTTTTTTCCTTAGAGGTGTAGGCGTCATTTTTGTAATTTAGGGCATTATTTTTTTTTTTTAATTTATTTCGATTTAATCTTGTCCAAATATTTTTAAATAGGCCAGTCCAGATTTAATTATTACCTGCTAATTAAATTAATCAAATGATTAATTGTATTAAAAGAAATGTCTAAGTACTTACAAATTGTAATTGATTACTTTATTGTTATTCAGGCCGAAGTTGTTTGTCGAAAGGTCTTACCTGAAATTAAAGAAAAAGTACACTGAGCAACCAATTTACCCAAAATTTACTTTAACCAAACTAAACTGATTTAGAAATATCAACAGAACTTGAATTGAAAATAATAACAAAAGTTATTTAATAATATGTGCCATACAGGCTTATTCACACAGGATAAAGGGGTGCCACACAGGCCCATCCACGTAAGGATGTTTAGGTGCCACACAGGCCCATCCGCGTAAGGATGTTTAGGTGCCACACAGGCCCATCCACGTAAGGATGTTTAGGTGCCACACAGGCTTTGCCACACAGGCCCATCCGCATAAGGATGTTTAGTTGCCACACAGGCCCATCCGCGTAAGGATGTTTAGGTGCCACACAGGCCCATCCACGTAAGGATGTTTAGGTGCCACACAGGCTTTGCCACACAGGCCCATCCGCATAAGGATGTTAAGTTGCCACACAGGCCCATCCGCGTAATGATGTTTAGGTGCCACACAGGCCCATCCACGTAAGGATGTTTAGGTGCCACACAGGCTTTGCCACACAGGCCCATCCGCATAAGGATGTTTAGTTGCCACACAGGCCCATCCACGTAAGGATGTTTAGAAACATTGGGTGTACAAGAGCCTAATTATTATTATTTTACCAGGCAAAAGAGAATATCAAAATATAGATTATGAATTTATGAACTTGCCTGGGACATAAAATACAATCACAAAATATTAAATTGAAATAATTACACCCAAATAATTTATAAGTAAAATTGTAAAACAAATCATCACACAGATAGTTTAAATTAATAAAAATAGATAGATTGGCTTAATCGGGTTATCCGTGAGAGACACTCACTGATACCCTTAAATATAAAAATAGTTAATTTAAGTAAATTGGATCGCTCGTGAGACACACTCACTGATACCCTTAAATATAAAAATAGTTAATTTAGGTAAACTGGATTGCTCGTGAGACACACTCACTGATACACTTAAATATAAAAATAGTTAATTTATGTAAATTGGATCGCTCGTGAGACACACTCACTGATACCCTTAAGTATAAAAATAGTTAATTTAGGTAAACTGGATTGCTCGTGAGACACACTCACCAATAATCAAAATTTCTTTGTCCCAACAAAATATCACACAAACACTTGCACCGTCAAAACTACTCTAAATTAAATATTTAAAGCTTAGCGTTTAGCTGCTCTTTCAGCCGATTTGTTTATTCTTTTAAGTGATCAACATTCATTCATTGGATATTATTTTATAAACAAAACCTTGGAATTGCGTGACAAATAGTATTCAGCACTTTTCTTTGGGAGTCTGTATAAGATAAGCAAAATAATAATAATAAGAAAAAACTGATTCTTACAGTCGGCCATCCTGCAGACATCTCGTCCCGAGATACTTCTACTGATCTTGATCATCATCGGAAGGAAGTGGCACTTCATCTTCCCCACTTTCCCTATCAGTGTCATCAGAAACACCTCCAGGTATACACCATGGACGCATTCGATCAACAGCAATGGTTTTCTCGTACTGCGATGTTCTTAAATTACGATGCGAACCTCTCATATCTCTGACAACATATCGATCATTAGGTAAGATTGTCTTAACAACCATAGGGCCACTGTAAGGGGCAGCCAACTTCCTACTGGTGCCAGTTAATTGTATTTGTTTCATAATGACTACGAGATCGCCTTCTTTGTATTTTCGTGGTCTCTTTCGCTTTTTGTCAAAATAATGCTTCTGTTTTAGTTGTGCCGATTCAATCTTTTCTGCAGCTTCCTGCCGTATTTTAATTATGTCTTCTAGTAATAATGGAATTTCCTGAATTTCATCTTTTAATAATGCATCGGTACTATTTCGTGGTGTAAAGCCAAACATTAATTGGCTAGGGGTTTTACCAGTGGATTTATTTACTACATTATTAATTGCAAATTGTACTGAGCGTACTTGCTCATCCCAGAGTTCTTCTTCAAGAATAGAAGGTAACAACGCTCCAAGGATTGTACTGTTCAAGCGTTCTACTTGACCATTTGCTCTAGGAGTGGCTACTGCATTTATAATGTGTCTTATATTATTTTGTTTACAAAATAATTGAAATTTCTTTGATGTAAAAGAGCTTCCTTGATCTGATATAATTATTTTAGGTATACCATAGGTTGCAAATATGTCTTTAAAATAGTCAATTACGTATTTAGTTTTGGTACTCTTAGCAGCTCTCAAAAATGCAAATTTAGTAAAAGCATCAATTCCAACAATCATATATGTATTATTTCTCTTTGATTTGGGAAATGGTCCCAAATGATCTATATGAAATGTATTGAGTGGTTGTACACCTTGTGGTATTGGATGTAGAAACCCTTCTTTTCTTCCAGAATTTCTTTTGTTGTATAAGCAGGGGATACAACAAGAAATATATTGCTCTACATACTTCCGCATTCGGGGAAACCAATAACTTTCACACAGTCTATGAAGTGTTCGTTCTACTCCAAAATGACCAAAATCATCATGTGCTGCTTTTACAATGTTTTGCGTCATCCCTCTAGGCACTAACCATAATATACCCCGTACTGTTATTCGATATACTCGATCATTTCGTAAACAGTAGTTCTGATAAATATGTTTTTCGTATTCAGTTTCTGGTGGTTTGGAAAGAATTTTATGAATTTCTTTAATTTTTTCATCTGTCAGTTGTCCTGAAAGTACCCAATCAGCTTCTTCAATTCGAAGAATAATGTTATCTTTTTCATGTTCGATAGTTTCATTGGGATTACGACTTAACGCATCCACATGCTTCATTCTATTTCCAGGTCGATATTGTACTTCGAAGGTGAATTCTTGTAGTTCTAACCACCATCTCGCTATACGTGGTATCATTTGTTTCTTTTTGCTTGCTGCCTTAAGAGAATTACAGTCTGTTACGACAGTAAAAGAAATTCCTAGTAGGTAAGTACGAAATTTTCTCAAAGTTTCTACAACAGCCAGCGTCTCAAGTTCATAAGAATGATATTTTTGTTCAGTATCTGATGTTTGTCTACTATAATAGGCAATATGGTTGAATTTTCTGCAACTCGAAGTATTATTCTTGTATCGGTTTGTTCTGGTTCAATTGCATTTAATTCGGGATTTATTCGTTTGAAAAACTTTAATGTAACATCATCCTTAACCATAAATATGTCGTATTAGTGGAATCATATTGTAAATTTAATCGATAAGTTTCTTGTAATTTAATAGTACTTCATGAACTACCTAAATCAATGTATGCTGAAGATGACATCCCATTAAGCTGAATACTTTTGTAGAATTTTTGATTTGGTTTATCCGAGATTAGTCAAATGGTTGTCTTAGCAGTCAAAGATTTTTTTTTGTAAAACACTCTTCTTCTAAATGACCAACTTGACTACAGAAGTTACATCGCTTTTCCCAGTTTTTAGTTTGTGGTTTCTTGTTTGCAACTTTCTGGTGACATGCATTAGCAGTATGTCCTAGTTTTCGACAGATGTAACATCTCATTAATCTTTCACTTTCTAAAAGAATTTTCTTTTTGTTATAAGGACTAAATTTGTTTTTAAGAGACAATCTTGACGTGTCCCCCATTTTTGACGGTCCTGCCAAATTACTCAGAGAACTGAGATAGGCATACAGTGAATCAGTAGTCTGATGATTTCCTGCGGTAGCGCCTGTTTTTACCACAACATCATTAATACCTCCAATAATACAGGAGACAGCATTTGAGCCGTAAATTTGACAATTATTGAGTAACGCTACTTTTTCGTAGTAGTATCTTGTATATGATTCCTTATAAAGTTTTTTCCTATTTAGCATTTCTTGCAAATCAGTGCAATAATCTCGTCTTGATGGAAATCCTGCAGCTAATTTTTGTTTCCACTCATTCCATGTGAACTTTAAACTAGGCAAGCTTTTATACCATGTTTCAGCTAAACCTCTTAGTTTAATCGTAGCAAAATAGATGGTTGCTTCCTCAGACCATTTAAATACTTCGCGTAATTCGTCAACTTTTTGGCACCAGCTAACAATGTTTTTACCCTTTTCCTCGGGGTTAAATTCCGGGACAACATCCCCTTTTATAGCCGAAGTACTGGGTATTTCCCTTTCTGTGGCTGATTCAATAAAATTAGCCATAACGGCTGTTAACCGATCAATCGATTCATCTGTTGTTCGAGGGGAACTTCGAGGCGAACTACGTTCGTCTAAATCTGTTTCTAGTACTGAACGTACACGTTTTCGCGTTTTGGAACTCATTGTGACTTTTGATGTCAGTTATTAGAAGACGCAACTGATAAAATAAACAAAAATAATACACTTCAAAATATTATCCTGAAAATATGTCACTTCGACAAACAACTCTATTCCCAAATTAATTTAAATTTATTACTTCTCATCTAGTAATTAAGTAATCAACTTATTAAGTAAACGAATTATTAATTAATTTAGTTTTGGAGTAATCCTTTTTTTTTTCGGAGTAATCCCACTTCTGATAAATTTTGTAGGCGTCATTTTTGTAATTTAGGGCATTATTTTTTTTTTTTAATTTATTTCGATTTAATCTTGTCCAAATATTTTTAAATAGGCCAGTCCAGATTTAATTATTACCTGCTAATTAAATTAATCAAATGATTAATTGTATTAAAAGAAATGTCTAAGTACTTACAAATTGTAATTGATTACTTTATTGTTATTCAGGCCGAAGTTGTTTGTCGAAAGGTCTTACCTGAAATTAAAGAAAAAGTACACTGAGCAACCAATTTACCCAAAATTTACTTTAACCAAACTAAACTGATTTAGAAATATCAACAGAACTTGAATTGAAAATAATAACAAAAGTTATTTAATAATATGTGCCATACAGGCTTATTCACACAGGATAAAGGGGTGCCACACAGGCCCATCCACGTAAGGATGTTTAGGTGCCACACAGGCCCATCCGCGTAAGGATGTTTAGGTGCCACACAGGCCCATCCACGTAAGGATGTTTAGGTGCCACACAGGCTTTGCCACACAGGCCCATCCGCATAAGGATGTTTAGTTGCCACACAGGCCCATCCGCGTAAGGATGTTTAGGTGCCACACAGGCCCATCCACGTAAGGATGTTTAGGTGCCACACAGGCTTTGCCACACAGGCCCATCCGCATAAGGATGTTAAGTTGCCACACAGGCCCATCCGCGTAATGATGTTTAGGTGCCACACAGGCCCATCCACGTAAGGATGTTTAGGTGCCACACAGGCTTTGCCACACAGGCCCATCCGCATAAGGATGTTTAGTTGCCACACAGGCCCATCCACGTAAGGATGTTTAGAAACATTGGGTGTACAAGAGCCTAATTATTATTATTTTACCAGGCAAAAGAGAATATCAAAATATAGATTATGAATTTATGAACTTGCCTGGGACATAAAATACAATCACAAAATATTAAATTGAAATAATTACACCCAAATAATTTATAAGTAAAATTGTAAAACAAATCATCACACAGATAGTTTAAATTAATAAAAATAGATAGATTGGCTTAATCGGGTTATCCGTGAGAGACACTCACTGATACCCTTAAATATAAAAATAGTTAATTTAAGTAAATTGGATCGCTCGTGAGACACACTCACTGATACCCTTAAATATAAAAATAGTTAATTTAGGTAAACTGGATTGCTCGTGAGACACACTCACTGATACACTTAAATATAAAAATAGTTAATTTATGTAAATTGGATCGCTCGTGAGACATACTCACTGATACCCTTAAGTATAAAAATAGTTAATTTAGGTAAACTGGATTGCTCGTGAGACACACTCACCAATAATCAAAATTTCTTTGTCCCAACAAAATATCACACAAACACTTGCACCGTCAAAACTACTCTAAATTAAATATTTAAAGCTTAGCGTTTAGCTGCTCTTTCAGCCGATTTGTTTATTCTTTTAAGTGATCAACATTCATTCATTGGATATTATTTTATAAACAAAACCTTGGAATTGCGTGACAAATAGTATTCAGCACTTTTCTTTGGGAGTCTGTATAAGATAAGCAAAATAATAATAATAAGAAAAAACTGATTCTTACAGAGGTAATAATATATAACTTTCCGTTCGTTATAGCAGAGATTAAGTTAAATAAACGTACAAACAATTTTGGCAGTGGCGACTCGTCAGGTGAAGTAGGTGAAGGGACTCTTCACCAAAAAAAAAAATAATAAAACCAGGAGGAAAGTTTTTCGACAATATGAATTATAAATGTATCAATACAGCTACCATTTTAGCCCTTAAAAAATATACAGCGTGATCAGTTAAGGGTACGGAGCGGCCATATCTCAGAAACTACTGGGCATAAAAATTCAGGAAAAAAAATGATAACTAAAGTGGCTATGAGAAAATCCTGGAAATAATTTTTAAGTTCCGCATTTTGCCGCAAGAGGGCGTAATTGAGAAGTAAATTTTAAAATTTTACATATCTCCGAAAATTCCACATTAAGATATATCTTTGATAACACCATTAAAAAGCTTGGACAATTATCCATCATTTTGGTCTTATGCTCATTGGCGTACCGACTTTAATAAGAGGGGGGGAAGCTGTTGAAAGTGTAATAATTTAAATCGCTGTAACTTATAAACGACTTATCCGATTTTAGCAAACTAAAGACTGGTTGGAAGAGAAATGTATGCATTTTCACCAATCGTATTTGGTTGTCCTTAATAGTTCTCAAAAAAATGCTAGAGGGCGCAATTTGTAATAATTACACATTTTTTGATTTTACTCCGAAAAAATAAATCATACGGTATAATTATGATACCATAATCGAAAAGTAGATGAAATTTGCTAGAAAAAATAATAAAACCGCAGCTCGATATCTCCGTTCGTTTCAGCGTTATCGCACAAGCTTTTTAATGGTGTTTTCAAAAATATACCTTAATGTGGAATTTTCGGAGATACGTAAAATTTTAAAATTTACTTCTCAATTACGCCCTCTTGCGGCAAAATGCGGAACTTAAAAATTATTTCCAGGATTTTCTTATGGCCACTTATCATTTTTTTTTCCTGAATTTCTATGCCTAGTAGTTTCCGAGATATGGCCGCTCCGTACCCTTAACTGATCACGCTGTATATGTTCGAATTAATAATATTAATTTAATCCGAATGTAGCTATGCATAATAGTGCCACGGTTAACTCTGGTGTACAATAATTATAAACACTCGTGCATTTTGGCGCGCCCCAGCGACCGTGTCCGTTAGTTCAAAGCAATGAAGACCCAACGCCCAACATGGCTTTGATATTCACCGTTGCTATGGTTCCGTGACTTCAGTCACGCAAGCAGCATGTAAAAATTTGCATTATGATGAAGGGCAATTTAAAAATAGATCAGTCATATGCACCATTGTTTTAGCATTGGTTCGCCTAACCTTAAGATATTAATTTTGAAGCGTCACGAAATTTACGGTTATAGATATCGTTTTTACGTGATTTACTATGTGATTAAAAAGTTTTGTTTTTATTTTTCAGTTAATTCAGTAGTGTACGTCCCTACTTAGTTGTGTGTTTTAAAAATGAACCCAATCAATGACATAGTTTGTAATTTGTTGGAAACTCCATTCAGTCGTTGGACAGATGAGGATAAGAGAGACGTTTTGTTACACGGGTTTTTAGTCAATGTTTGTTTAAGTACCCGCACTATACTTTGCTCTTCACCAATTTTTAAGATCGCGAGCCGCCACTGAATTTTGGGATATCTACCTTTCTAGATCGCATCAAACAGCAAATCGTGTTGTAAAGATTCATATTACAACACGAGATGTTAAAGTTGTCAAACGAGGCGTCAGCCGAGTTTAATAAAACATCGAGTGTAGTAATATGAATTTACAACAAGAATATTGTACAAAATTTTATCTACTTTCATCTATGAATAAAAATTTGGCAAAAGGCATTTTAAAAAATAAAAATGCACCAGTAAAAATGCACCTGCTATTAAGTTTACTAATCAAGTTTTTTATGTTACCTTTCGCATAGTTACTATTTCGCATGGTTACTGTCGAAACTTTGTCAATCAAATTCAAAAATATAAAAAGTGTTTTTCAAAATGAGCGATTCTGATGGAAGTTTACCCTCTGATATAGAAGCAGTGGCAAACGAAGCGATCTCAAGTTTAGTTCCGACAAAATCCAAGGCGCGGTATGAGTTGGAGTATCAGAAGTTTGAAGATTGGTGTTAAGCTTACAAAATAAAGGAGGTGTCTGAGAAAATCCTTTTGGGTTATTTTTCCGTAAAGTAACGCTCCCAGAAACCATCTACACTATGGACTCACTACTCAATGTTGAGAACTATGATTTCAGTCAAGAAAAATCAAGATATAAGCAGATTTTCTCAACTAATCGCATTTTTGAAAAGAAGTTCAGAGGGTTACAAGGCCAAAAAGTCCAAAGTTTTCACAAAGGAACACGTATGTAAGTTTCTTAGTACTGCAGATGATGAAACATATTTACTTATGAAGGTTGTTATGATAATCGGCATTTTTGGGGCTTGTCGGCGAGAAGAACTAGCTAAGTTAATATTGGATCATATTGAACACAATGATTTGTATATAAAAATTGTGATTCCATTCTCGAAAACCAAAATTATGCGAGAATTTGTTATAACAAAAGGAAATGTAACCGGTGTCAACTGCTTAAGTATTTTTCAAAATTATGCTAAACTTTGTCCTCTTAATGCAACTCACAGGCGGTTTTTTGTATTCTATGGAAAAGGAAAATGCACCTCCCAGCCTATCGGAATTAATAGTTCTGGAAGTATACCAAAAAAGATTGCAACAAAACTTGGATTGAATAATCCCGAAGGATACAGTGGACATTGTTTTAGGAGGTCCTTAGCCACCATTCTAGTTGATGGTGGTGCAGATATGCAGATGTTAAAGCGTCATGGGGGCTGGAAACGCTCTTCTAGGACAGAAGGCTACGTTGAGAATGAACACCAAAATTTTAATAAAACCGGTTTTTTTTCATTACAGCACTAGTGCTATAATAGATGCCCTTACAAAACGATTTACAGAACTGTAAAATTCATATTACTAAATGAAAGTAGATAAATTAAGTTTAAAGTTCGATTCTCGGAGTAGACATACTCACAATAAAAAAGTATGTCTGAAATTTAGCAGGTTTAAGAATGCAGGGAAAAGTGTAAAATGTATCATCTCCTAATTCACCCCATTCCTGCCGGTAATCAGGCCGTTTGAGATTGGAAATCTCGTGGGGTGCGGAAGAAGGTACACACTCTCCAATCGGTAGGTCACGCAATGCCAATAAACCAAGGGTTGCTGGCCCTTGTAGTTTGGAACCCACGTTATACTGTAGATCCAAAAGCAAGGTGGCTGAATGTTTGAAAGGACAAGTGGCCACTAGTAACCCAGAACAAATAACAAACATAAACATAATATATTATAAAAAATAAATGTATGTTCCGGTAAAAAAAAACTTTTAGCGTTAAAAAATTTTACAACCGCAAAGAAAATTAAATAAAATATTACGTAAAGATGGTAACACTACATAAATCTGAAAAAAATGTTTATGCATATAATCGTGCAATAACAGATACTAAGGCATGCATAATAGTGCATATTACTCCAAATCACTTTCACACGTTAGACATTACCAAAGTCTCGGCTACGGTCAGGATGTTCCTAGTCACGAAGCACGAGCTTTTTTTTATTTTCAAATTTTCGTTACGCCTATTAAGTTTATTAACAATAAAATTAAATGAAGCAAGTGTGAGCAATAATTTCTTTACATGTTTTCCGAGTTGTTTGTTCCTTTTTACTCCATTGTTAAAAGGTGCAAAAATTAAAAACATATGTCTTCCATACAAATAGCATTACGATTTGGCAGTTTATAAATAAACAAATCTTTCATAATTTATACAGGGTGAACGAAACGTATTGAAAAACGAAACACCAGAAACTACTCCTGAGGCAATAATCTGGTACAAAAAGGGCTTCAAAACCAATGAGTGTACCGGAGCGGGGATACACGGAGTAAGACCGGAGAAAAATGTGTTTTTCTATCTGAGAAAGTATCCCACAGTGTTCCAAGCAGAAATCTACGCCATAATGCAACGTGCGTACGAGAACAATAGGAGGACTTACCTCAATAAATGGATCCACATAAACTGCTGGACAATTGCTTTCGAGCAAGAAAAATTTCGCCTAAATTTAAGAGTTAATATTTTCTGAACCAGATATGATATCGACCTACGGTTTTGAATAGTTGATAGATTCATCCCTTGGGAAACAATTGTGAATGTTGGATTTTCTTTAACTGCCAGAAAATGTTATATACAGGGTGTTAAAGAAGACGATGATTTTTGCTCCCATTTTAATGGCGTCTAACTTTCAGAATAATATTTTTAAATTTAATCACTCTACGTCAATTGAATCACTGGTTCATAGCAAATAAAGAAATTTGTCAAATTTTTGATATCTGCTATATTTTAAGAAATACCGATATTTTTGGAAACCCTTGCTTTATTTCAACTTATTGGTAGCTAGATCTCACTATGAGTTATATCGTGCAAACTTTGAGAGTGATTCTTATACCTTATGAAAAGCTTGATTATGTTCAGTAATAATAGTTGTACCTAAATGTTATGATATACAGTGGCGTACTTATAAAAACCTATATGTTCATGGTTTATGAGTATTGTGTTAGAAAGTTGGAAATTAATAAATACATTTTTTCCAAAATTTAAATAAAAGAAAATTATCTTTGTTAAAATTTTGCAAACACACTGTATAATATACCTGTAGTGCGATATGAAAAACTAAAAGATAAGAAAAAATTTACCTAATCTAGGGGCGAGTACCTACTTTCCAATATAAAACAATCGTGAAAAATGGTAAGATACTCATCAACCATAGACATATAGGTGTTTATAAGTACGCCACTGTACATCATAACATTTAGGTACAACTATTGTTACTGAACATAATCAAGCTTTTCATAAGGTATAATAATCACTCGCAAAGTTTGCACGATACAACGCACAGTGAGATCTAGCTACCAATAAGTTAAAATAAAGCAAGGTTTTCCAAAAATATCGGTATATCCTAAAATATAGCAGATATTAAAAATTTCACCAATTACTTTCTTTGCTATAAACCAGTGATTCAATTGACGTAGAGTAATAAAATTTAAAAATATTATTCTGAAAGTTACACGCCATTAAAATTGGAGCAAAAATCATCGTCTTCTTTAACACCCTGTATATAAAATTTTCTGACAGTAAAAGAAAATCCAACATTTACAATTGTTTCCCAAGGGATAAATCTATCAACCATTCAAAACCGTAGGTCGATATCATATCTGGTTCAGAAAATATTAACTCTTAAATTTAGGCTAAATTTTTCTTGCTCAAAAGCAATTGTCCAGCAGTTTATATTCTGACAGACAAGCAGCTCTTAGATCGCTAATATGCAACAAGGTAACGTCAAGACTGGTATGGGAATGTCGAGAGGAACTGAAGACCCTGGCAAAAGTAAACAAAGTAATACTGCAGTGAATACCAGGACACGAAGGTATTACAGGAAATTAAAAAGCTGATAAACTTGCAAGGAAAGGCTGAGAAAATACATTCATTGGTTCAGAACCGGCACTCAGAGTACCAAGGTGAACAGTACGAGATGCCATAAAGCGATGGATCAGGAGTGAACACAAAATCGACTGGAGCAACAGACAGGAATTACACCACAGCAAAAGCTTCATTGGGGATCCAGACCCAAGACTTATGAAACAGTTGCTTCAAATGAACAGGAATCAGCTGAGAAACATTACAGGAATTCTGACAGTACACATGGCTGTCAAGAACCATCTGCACAGAATGCAACTGTACAATGGAGACCTCGACTGCAGATTATGCGGACAAGACAGGGAAACTGTACAGCACATAGTTTGCCATTGCAAGTCATTAGATCGGAAAGGGCAACAAATACTCGGGCAACCAAAACTGGAACCAGAGGATAGCCTTACCCTCTCCCCAGTTAACCTACACAAACTAGTGCAAGGAACTAGGATCACGGAGTGGGTACAACAACCAAACAGGGTGAGCACAATGGGCCAAACCTGGCCTAAGTGCATCCGGTGTACGGACGGGTCCTCCGAAAAAAATGTATACAGCGCGAGATTACACAGCATCTGAACGACTTAACTTCTTAATATTTTTCAAAAACAGATTTTTATAAGGAGGCATTAGATTTACAATTTAAAATTATTTTAAAGTATACATGGTGTCCCAAATAATCAGGGAATATCCAATGTACTTTTTTTTAAATGAAACACCCTATATAAATTCCATAAATTTATAATTTCCTATAAGATGTCAAGTATATTTGGTATAAAACGTGATAAATATGTCTAAATTCAATTGTTTTTGAGATAATGACGTTTAAAATATGGCAATTTCAGACTTTGATATTTGGAACGGTTAGAGGAAAATGGTTGTCACCTTCCTATCTTAGTTTTTTATTCTCTATTCAAAGATACAAGTTCAACATATAAAACCAAAAAACGGATTTACGGTTTAACATGTTTACCACAACCCAATACATTGGTAAACTATTAAAACAATTTACATAAAATATCGATATCATAGTCCAAGTTACATCACATCAACAATGAGAAATTCCAAGTCGCAAAACGGAAGAGCCACTGGCGTAATAAAAAAAGGTGTAACATTTTAGCATAAATATTTGGTCAAGCTAATTTAATAAGTTGATTCAATAATTATTATATAAGCTTGTATTAGCTGTTACTAATTACGAATGCTAAAGAATAACCTACTTGCATTTTTTGATACAAATTTGATTGTACAAAAAATTTTAAAAAATAAACTTAGAAAACTGAACCGATAGACTAAGTAAAAGCTGCATATCGCCTGATCGTCACTGTCGTGACTCTAAAGGTAAAAGTCATTACATAAAAGAATTTAAAAAAATTTGAATTTTTAATTTTTTAAATTTTTTTTTCATTTTTTATAATTTTTTTTTTAAATATTCCGTTTTACTATATTATTTACTTTTGTATCACACTCCTCCGGACTGTGATGTGAAAACATATCGCCTAATTTGTCGATATAACACCTGTCAAGAAATATTTACAAATATTTCATTTGATATTTAAGTATTTCAATCTTAATGTGAGAACTACACTAAAACAACAAAATATTTTTTTATAAACGCGATTATTACACATAAAAAATGTCGAAATGACAGCTGTCAATATATAACTAATAATACTGTAACGCGTGTATTTTATTTTTATTCCTTTTATTTATGTTTCACAAAATTAACACTTAATATTAAATAGTTTAATTGAAATAGTTGAACTTTAAAATTGTCAAAATGACAGCTAGTAAGAAACAACCTCTTTTTCAAAATACAAAATCTTTGTTCCACACAATAACTAATTTTTCATTCGTATGCCAAATTTTGTTCAGACCAGATAAGTAGTTTTCAATTTATGCTTTTACTTCTTCGGATATATTCGTTTTTCCAAGACAATAATAGCAGTCCATTTTAAATTTCACAACTATCATACTTTTCCGAATATAAAGATTGAAGATGTTTTATAGGGTCGAAACGTTGATATTTAGTTAAAGCAATAATGCACAAAGACGTTAGAAGAAGCAAGATTTATGAAACTGCAATAAAAATTACAAGTTTATATTTAAAAATAAAAAACCTGATGATGGTATCTAGATGACGAAACGTTTTACTCGAAATCTGATGACATCATATGATAGGAAACAAAATACGGCAATGCCAAAGTTAAATTATTTTTTATTTATCTTTTCAAATAAAGTCACAAACCCAAATATAAGAACATAAAAATTGAAGATGTTTTATAGGTTCGAAACTTTAATACTTTTTTAAAGCAATATTGCACTAATACGTTAGAAGAAGCAAGATTTACGAAACTGCAATAAAAATTACAAGTTTATATTTAAAAATAAAAACATGATGATGATATCTAGATGACGAAACGTTTTACTCGAAATCTGACGCTATTATATGATAGGTAATAAAATACGGCAATGTCAATGTTAAATTATTTTTTCTTTATCTTTTCAAATAAAGTCACAAATCCAAATATAAGAATATAAAGATTGAAGATGTTTTATAGGATCGAAACGTTGATATTTGGTAAAGGCAATATTGCACGAATACGTTAGAAGAAGCAATATTTACGAAACTGCAATAAAAATTACCAGTTTATATTTAAAAATGAAAACTTGATGATGGTATCTCGATGACGAAACGTTTTACTCGAAATCTGACGCCATCATATGATAGGAAACAAAATACGGTAATGTCTAAGTTAAATTATTTTTTCTTTATCTTTTCATATAAAGTCACAAATCCAAATATAAGAATATAAAGATTGAAGATGTTTTATAGGGTCGAAACTTCGATATTTGGTTCAAGCAATATTGCACAAATACGTTAGAAGAAGCAAGATTTACGAAACTGCAATAAAAATTACCAGTTTATATTTTAAAATGAAAACTTGATGATGGTATCTCGATGACGAAACGTTTTACTCGAAATCTGATGACATTATATGATAGCAAACAAAATACGGTAATGTCAAAGTTAAATTATTTTTTCTTTATCTTTTCAAATAAAGTCCCAAATCCAAATATAAGAATATAAAGATTGAAGATGTTTTATAGGATCGAAACGTTGATATTTGGTAAAGGCAATATTGCACGAATACGTTAGAAGAAGCAAGATTTATGAAACTGCAATAAAAATTACAAGTTTATATTTAAAAATAAAAACCTGATGTTGGTATCTAGATGACGAAACGTTTTACCCGAAATCTGATGAGATCGCATGATAGGAAACAAAATACGACAATGCAAAAGTTAAATTATTTTTTCTTTATCTTGTCAAATAAAGTCACAAATCCAAATATAAGAATATAAAGATTGAAGATGTTTATAGGGTCGAAACTTTAATAGTTTTTTAAAGCAATATTGCACAAATACGTTAGAAGAAGCAAGATATACGAAACTGCAATAAAAATTACAAGTTTATATTTAAAAATAAAAACCTGATGATGGTATCTAGATGACGAAACGTTTTACTCGAAATCTGATGACATCGTATGATAGGAAAGAAAGTACGGCAATGCAAAAGTTAAATTATTTTTTCTTTATCTTTTCAAATAAAGTCACAAATCCAAATATAAGAATATAACGATTGAAGATGTTTTATAGGGTCGAAACTTCAATATTTGGTTAAAGCAATATTGCACAAATACGTTAGAAGAAGCAACATTTACGAAACTGCAATAAAAATTACAAGTTTATATTTAAAAATAAAATCTGATGATGGTATCTGGATGACGAAACGTTTTTCTCGAAATCTGATGACATCGTATGATAGGAAACAAAATACGGCAATGCAAAAGTTAAATTATTTTTTCTTTATCTTTTCAAATAAAGTCACAATGATAAGAAATCCTAACGGCAATTTTCAACTGTTCCAAATATACCCGATATTGAAAATATAGGGCTTGCAGACCGACATTAAAATAAAAAATACATCTATAAATACTATATTTGGAGCTATCTGTTTTATAGCACTGTAATGTAGAAGTTTCGAGTTATCTCTTATCCCACATTTTAAAGCGCGACATGCTAGAATAACTTTAAACACTTGCGATGAAATATGCCATTTTCGGCTATTTTTGGCCTTTTTTGACACTTCATATTTTTAATATCCACCATGACGCGTTATCCATCCAAAGCAATCTCTTCGAAAAGTCATAATTCTGTTAAAATGAAACTTTTACGGAAATTGCAGGGTATTTTTAAAATTGAATATTCGATAACTAATCGGACATATGAAGCTTTAATTTTGGTCTCATTAAATTGTAAAAGTCCCAAATAATCTATAACATTCAATTTTTAACGTCGAAACGTTAAAACAGCGTCGCTTTCTGAAGTCAAAAACACTCATTTTAGGCCAATTTTGACAGCTGTAATTATTTCAATATGGAAGCCTGTTTGAGATTTCATGGCAAGCTATTTAAAAAACGTTGCATTTCGATATTTGACGAATTTTTCTGTCCTCGCTCTAAATATATCAATTTTACTCAAATTAAAAAAAATAAATTAATATATTCAAGTATACGTGCGTGTTTTGAAAAGATTGAGGAATAAAATAAGCCTAAAATGAACTCTCTAAGGATATTATAGTAGAAGCTATAATCGAATATAAAAATGTTTTGGTAAAAAAAACATAAAAAAATTAAATAATTTTTTTTTTAAACCACTAAAAGTCATACCGAAGAGCGCGCACGGCATGAATTTTAAAGTCTATTTATCCCTCTAAACAACAGTCCAAAAAAAAGTTGAAAAAGTTAATTACAGTAGCTCACAGACGGGTTTAAGCGGACCAGTACCTAAAAAAAAAATTGTAAAAAATCAAAAAAAAATCAAATTTCATTCGTTTCGTCCTCTGTAACTAAAATAGATTAAGGATCGAAAAAATATATTTTAAACGTAAGTCGACGAGCTCTTTCCGATAGGATATACGACATTTTAATAATAAAATTATTTTTCGAGAAAAAAATTAAAAACCGTGAAAATTTTGGGTCTAAAATCGTAATTTTTTAATTTTCACAATTTTTCACAATTTCTAATGATTTTAGGTATAGAAAGATGTATTGTGAAAAGATAGTATTTGAGACGGCCCATCTGATCGTTTAAACCGGAAATATGTATGACGTACCCAATTCGACTTATTTGGTACCCAAGACGACCCTGCAATGGCCATATTTCAACTTTAAAAAAATCAAAAAAATTACTTCTCAATTTCCGATATCCTCCATCTACGAACTTGCTCTTTATTTGACGGATCTCTCCAACCTCCAAAAGTAAAAATCGAAAAAAATAATTTTTGCGACCTGAAATGCGTTACAGCGGATTTCGCATATTTCCCGACTTTGACGTTTAATAACTTTTTTCCGGTACACCCTGTATATTTAAAATTTTTCACAAAATGTGCCCCCGTTATTCCTCTATAAAACCAAATAATCAAAATCAATTCGACGTTTACCCCTTTAGAGAAAAAAAATCGAAAATGTCAAAAATCGCGATTTCAAAAATCGGGTACGACGACGACAAGGTCGAACATTTTTAAAATAAAGGAGATATATACATATCGCTCGAAAGGGGCGATATGTGATAAACAATTTTGTAGAACACGGCGTAGCTCAGTGGTGAGCAGTGGCGTAGCCAGAAAATATACTCGGGGGGGGGGGGGGGGGGCTTAGTGGGTCTAAGTAGGACATTTTTTTTTCTGGAGAGAGACAGTCGGGACTTTAAGTATTTTATGATATTGTACCTAGCGAAGGCCAAAATGCGCCGCAGGCGAAAAATTTTCTTGGCCACGCTCAAAGTTCGTTTAAAATTCACCTAACTACTATCAAATTCCGAAAATTAAATTATTTCTTCTTCCCCTCTGCATGGTTGGACTAAATTTGTTTTTGTAAATGTTTTTTTTCTTTTTTTATATTCCTAGCTGGCTCTTTATTTAAAGAAAAACATTTTTTATATTTGTGAAAAATATATATTGGTGTCAATCTGAAATTTTAACTCTAACCAGCGTTTTTCGGGCTTGGTTTTTTTATGTTTAAAAATAAAGTAAATATCGCTCACCACGCTAAAATTGACGATTTTTTTAGAAATTATGTATTTTAGGAGCGTAGATCAGAGAGCAGTTTTGAAATAAGTACTTCTTCTTAAGTGCCGTTTTGTATATTCATAATAAAGCATTCTCGTTTCTCCTCGCACTATTTTTTATATTATAAATTATCACACTTCTTACATAACGAATGTTTCAATTAAAATGTTTACTTTAATTTTTTTCTTTTGGCGTAGCCACAAAATAGGCTCCCTCTTTGCATGGTTGGATTGAATTTGTTTTTGTAAATGTTTTTTTTACTTTTTTTGATATTCCTATTCTTTATTAAAAAAACATTTTTTATATTTGTGAAAAATATGAATATTGGTGTTAAAACAAAATTTTAACATAAGATGTATGTAAGTATGATTCTAACCAGCGTTTTTCGGGCTCGGTTTTTCATGATTAAAAATAAAGTAAATATCGCTCACCACGCCAAAATTGATGATTTTTTCAAAAACCATATATTTTAGGAGCGTAGATCGAAGAGCAGTTTTTGGTACAAATGCTTAGGTTTTGAAATACTCTTAGTGCCGCTTTGTATATTCATAATAAGGCATTCTCGTTTCTTCCCGCACTATTTTTTTTTATTATAAATTATCAGACTTCTTCCATAAAAAATGTTTCAATTAAAATTTTTACTTTAATTTTTTTCTTTAAAAATAAATACCTAATTATTTTTTGTTTTTGTTATAGAAATGTTTCATTGCATTGTGTTATATTTTTGTTGATTTAAAATAGCTCTACAAAAGGGAAAACGGAACAGACAAGTATATAATAGAAAAATACTATAAAATATTATTCTTTTTACCCGTTTTCCTCTAAAATTGCATCATACATCAATAACTAAAATGACATGCGTCTAAAAGCCTAATCTCTATATAAAACAGGACTTTTAGAAGGAAAAGTTTAAAAACTAAACGTTTTCTACAAGACCTTTGTAATCTATGCCAAGAATACACTTTATTTAAAGATTTAAATTAAGAGTCCAAGCGTGAGACGAAAAATTCGGTGCTCCTAATCTAGGGGGGGAGCAGCCCCCCCCCCCTCCTCAGTATGACAGAATCCCTTTCACGCCGGTAACAAAGCCGGATATATCGTGGGGGTGCGGAAGAGGGTACACAGGGTACACACTCCCCAATCGGTAGATCATGAAATGAGTGAGACAAGAAGTTAAGGGATGACGTTGTGTTCCACAAAGATTTTAATTAATAATAATTTACTAACCAGACAGGTTTGACTGTGACATAAATGACCCTGATTAGTAATAAAACAAGAACTAATTTGGTTGGTCACATTGACTGTGTAAAAATTATTTCAGACAATGTCATTGGTCACAAGTCAAAGTTATCTGGTCATGTGCAACCCAACAAGTCAGTTTCCCGTTTTCACTTACTATTATAAAATGGTAAAGAAATGTTAGCGAAATACACACATATACATAAGATCTATGCAACAATATGATAAATGCGTGAACAAATAGAAGACGACCCCAAAACGAATCTGCTTAAAGAAAACTACAAACAAAAAAAATTACTAAGTTTTTTTATCGAATACAAGATTATTCTGAATTTAATTGAAATTTAATTTTCGCTGACATTATCAGTATTTCAGTGAAACTTAATGAAATATTAAATTACGCAATCTTGCATTATAAAAAGTATGTAATAAAGTATTTTTTCTACTCCCACATGGATATTTGCTGTTTCGCTTACACTTAAGTGAAAAAGTGAGCTATTCCGGTTAACTGAACGGATATAATTTCATATCTAGCCTAGTTAGCGGTCAATTACAAAGAAACCAAATTTACTCGTTGGAAATTTTACGAGTCGTTTTCTAACGACAGGATTGCCTTCTCTTTCCACGTTAAAAGTGTTGCTAGTTTGTAAAAATTTACCATAGCGAACGTTAAAAAGTCATTTTAAAGCACAAAAGCCGTTTCTAACTGTTTAAACCGAATTCTACAGCTATTTTGTTGTGATTTCGGAGTTATAATTCTTCAGCAAACCAAAAAAAACTCGAAAAAAACTTTTTTTTTCTATGAATTTCAGCAGAACATTTAATCAAACTAGCTATGGTTGAGAAAAAGAAACGGTTCATTTTTATTAACAAATATATCGTTTTTTGTCTGTTTATATATCCTGCAAAATACCGATTCTGAGAAAGATAGATAAGGTGAAGTGGGGTAAGTGGGGATCTGGGGCAAGTGTTTTTTTTTTGTAATAATTGTAAAAAAAAATACTTTTAAAACCTAAAACTACAATAAAATGGTTTTTTGGACTTTTATAGACCCCAACATATTGTTAAAAAAATTTTAATATTTTTTTTAAAGTAACACAGCTTATGTCAAATGTATCTAAACTTCGTCTACAGGGTGGGGATAAATTAAGGAAACAATTCAATATCTCGAAAATTGAAAAAGCAACCTTAAAACCCTCGGACACGTCGATTTAATTTTACTTTTGCGCAGACTGTAAAATTATTTTGAATTATACAGGACCACTCACAAAAGCTCTACAACTGTCAACTTTGGTTTTTTTAATGGAACACCCTAGTTTTTTTGGCTGTTTTGGATTTTACGCACAATTCTAGCCAAATTTCGTATAACATAACATATGACTAAAATTGACAGTTTTCGAGATATTTAAATTATAAGACATAATAACCTTTGCCATATCGCCTTAATAATTTGATTATAAACACATACCTTTACGCAATAATTAGGAGGTATCATTTCATTTCATCTATAAATATCTCGAAAACTGTCAATTTTAGTCCTATGTTATGTTATACGAAATTTGGCTAGAATTGTGCGTAAAATCCAAAACAGCCAAAAAAACTAGGGTGTTCCATTAAAAAAACCAAAGTTGACAGTTGTAGAGCTTTTGTGAGTGGTCCTGTATAATTCAAAATAATTTTACAGTCTGCGCAAAAGTAAAATTAAATCGACGTGTCCGAGGGTTTTAAGGTTGCTTTTTCAATTTTCGAGATATTGAATTGTTTCCTTAATTTATCCCCACCCTGTATAGTTACAAGTTAGGGCAAAATTTTTTTATCTGTACTAATTTAAAACTTAGGGCCAAAATTTTTATATCCTCAGAGTTGTAATCACTAACGTTATCTCTTGTATTTTTTTAACACTTCAAAAAGTTTTCAGTTTTAGGTTCATAGTTCCCACTTGCCCCGCTTTTTTTGTTAGTGGGGTCAGTGGGGATTAGTTCCCACTTGTCCCATTTAAATTTTTTATATTGATAAAATTCAAAGTGAAAAGTTTTAAGAAGTTGAAAAGTGAGATTGTCCGTAATCTTCAAAAACTACAAAGTAAATAAAAACTTAAAAACCGTATTACGTAATTTTAAAAAGAGTTATAAAAGAAGAAGGCTCTAACATAAAAACTTCTTTATTTATTGGAATTTTTTAAATCTGAAAAAAGCCTGTTGTTGGTAAAGTCGCAATAGATTAACCCATTTGCTCCAGTTGAATATAACATTACTCAAACGCGATTTATAAGTTGAAAACCCACTTACCCCAGTACCTGGGGCAAGTGCGTTCTATGGGTATATTTTCGTAACAATTTTTTGTTTAAATGAAATTCTTGGGTAAATTATTAAACAAATTTTGTTGTAATTGTAAATATCACTAAGTACTTCCTGTCTAAAGCGCATCTCTGTAACTCGATTTAAAAAAAAGTTATATGGTTTCAAAGGCGACCTTTTATATTTTTAATCCCCACATACCCCACTTCACCTTATATTCAAAGTGGTTTTGTTTAATAATGTAAGATATGACCCAAATCAGAGACTGCCGATGCGCTCGCAAGAGAGGGCGCAGGCATGCCAGCTGATCTAGCAGACAATACAGTGAACAAACCACTGGGATTGGTCAAAGAGGAGATTGACTACACGGCCAAGCAGCTTGCACAGAACAGATGGACAGGGTTGACAACCTGTAGTACATCCAGGCAACTGTGGCCCACATTCGATAAAAAGAGAACCGCAGAGCTATTGAGACACAGTCGAAAAGACGTGAGAAATATTACTGCGGTTGATACCGGACATTGCCTCTTTAGTAGACATGCCGAACGTATGCAAATACCCACTAACGACTTCTGCAGAAGTTGCAGAGATGAGGAAGAGGAAGAAAGTATTCAACATTTTCTGTGTGAAAGCCCTGGCCTCGCAAGAAGGAGGCTCACCACTCTGGGTGAACCATCTTTCGATAGCCTGGAGGAACTAAGCAACTTACAACTTGGACGGCTGAGCAGATTTCTGAACAGTAGTGGCTGGTTTGAATGAGTTGTTAAAATCCTTCCGCGGTTACGTCGCACTAACCATCAGAGATCTGATAAAGGTGGGTTCTACGGAACACGTGTGGTATCACAACGGACCTAATTAGGACTACGTGAGACTGTTTGGTCAAAACCAAGGGTCTGCCACTCTTACCTAACCTAACCTAACCTAACCTATGACCCAAATCAATAAATATGTTAGTGTAATTTTGTCCATGGATTTGCCAACGAAATTAATTCTTCTTCAATTATTTCACGGCCAATTAAATAGACAGGTTATAATGCCTAAGTTAAATAGTTTTTTAAATGTCTAGTATGAATTTCGTTATAAAAATCCTTAGAAAACAAAAAAACTGGTTTTACCATTTGAAAGGGTGGTTTCACGACTTAATTGCCCTGATGGGGTGAAACGGAGGTCGGATTCGGAATCAGCGACCTCAGAAACGTATGATTAAGTTGGTCAAGTCCAGTGGACATGACTTTATTCTCGTGGAGCTGTGTAATTTTTTTGAGATTAAAAAAAAAGGGCGTTCTTGTCTCCAAAGAAAGATTGATTTTTATTTTGGAACAAAAATATCGTCAACAATTGAATTTTTATGCCCTGAATCGATTAACGTCTTATTAAATTATTTTATAATAATCTGAATATCTATAAAGAAAATTAAAATATACAAATTTTTATTAAATTATTGTTACTTTCACGGAAATCTTCCAAGTAGTGTTAATTACAACATACCACTATAATTATATAATGCAGTAAATTAACAAATTTATTAATACAAAATAAGCACATAGAAAATATCCACGTTCAATGAATAAATCATTATCGTCCGAAAAGGGGGTAGCTTTCCCTCCTTCTTCCGGACTAGCCCAAAAATTATCATCTCTTACAAAAATAGGTACAATTGCGATGTAAACAATTTTCTCCAACACTTTGTCCTATTTCATGCACTTGATTTTATTAGAATTTTTCCTAGTCTTTTTACCTACGGCTCATTTTTTTCGAAACCGAAGTATTGTTCTGCTTTTTTTATTATAAAGAAAAACTTTAAATTATAAAATTTTACTATTTTCATAAAAATGGATTTACCCACTTACTTTTTTTTTATGATAGAACACCTGCACTGTAGGAAAAATCCTTTAAGGCGCTCTGGGAGCGGTGCGTGTGCAAAGAAAGCGATTAACGTTGGTCTTGAAACGTTGAAGATTGTATTCATTGGGAAACACGACCTCAGAAAGATCATTCCACAAAGATGACGTTCTCCAGATGAAAGAATTCTTGAACAATAAAGTTCGAGGAGTACTAAGCTGAACAACATATGGATGAGCGGCAGTGGTTCGCCGTGTATTTCTGTTTTGCATTGCTCTAGGTGGAATCAAGTGGGCAATGTCAGTCGAACAGCTGCCATGGAAATATCTGTAAAAGAGAGCCAAATCACCAACCTCTCTTCGATGCTCCAGGCTATCGAGGGTCTTGGTCAGCTCGGGGTCGCCGATCAGACGAACGGCTCTCCTTTGAATGGAATCCAGTAGCCGAAGGGTGTGCTTGGGTGCAGAGCTTCAGACATGAGAGCAATATTCTAATGATGGTCGAATCTGGGCTTTGTAGAGTGTCAAAAGTTGATGAGGTGTGTACAACCTTTTGGTGCGGAAAAGTACACCAAGTTTCTGTGCAGCTAGCTGCCTTGGCAATTGCGGCAACGTGATCATGCCAAGACATATTACCTCCCAGATTGACCCCCAGCAAATTAATAGACGGTGCCAGGGGAATTGCGTGTCCTGCCATGACTATATCCGGTTCTGCAATGTTAACCTTTTTGGAGAAGACTGATGCCTGGGTTTTCTTAGCATTAAATTCGACTTGGTTACTGTCACCCCAAGCCAAGATTTCTTCCAGGTCATTGTTGAGGCGCAATACTTCATGCTGCCTGCGAAGATGTGCGTCGGCAGCGGATGTATGGGGAGTCAAGGTAAAAGATGAGACAAGTGTGCTGTCATCAGCAAAGCTATAAATTGGATTTTGGGTTTTCACTAGAAGGTCGTTAATATACAGTAAAAAGAGGGTAGGCGACAATATGGACCCTTGAGGAACACCGGCATTGATGGTAAAGGTGTCTGAGAGAAACCCGTCAATCGCCACTTGCAGAGAACGGTTCTTAAGGTAGCTGGTTAACCATAAACAAAATCCATTAGGCATACCGTAGGATCGCAATTTACTTAGAAGCCCATCGTGCCAAACACGATCAAAAGCTCTAGAGATGTCCAGTGTAACAGCCCGGGATTATCCATGATGTTCGATGGTGTTGCTCCAAAGATGGGTGACATATGCCAGAAGGTCACCTGTTGATCTGGACTTACGAAAACCGTATTGATGGTCGCTGATAATGTTAATCCCTTCCAGATACTTTAGGAGTTGTTGGTTAATAGCTCTCTCCATTACTTTTGAAATTACTGAAAGCAATGCGACGGGTCGGTAGTTGCTTGGCAGGGTCTTTTTACCTTTCTTTGGAATGGGCTGGACACGCGCCGACTTCCAGCAGGATGGAAATATTCCCTTTTTGTAGGATAAGTTAAAAAGTCTACAAAATACTGGTGTAAGTTCATCGGCGCATGTCTTGAGAACAATGATAGAAATTTCGTCTGGACCAGAAGCTTTTTTGACGTCGAGTCCTTTAAGAATCCGTTTAACAAGACGCTGACGGAACACGATTTCAGACATTTGCGATTGAACTGAGGGTATGTTGGGTGGTAGTTTTCCCTGAAAGTCTACAGTGGAATGCGAGGAAAACAGTTCAGCAAGTAGGTTTGCTTTATCCCCGGCTGTGGTTGCTATTGTGCCGTCGGAACGTGTTAGAGGTGGAATAGTTGACTTTGTAAAGTTTTGGCTGACGGCCTTAGCGACTGACCAAAAGGACCTTGATCCGTTAGGACTGGCAAGAAGTTTGTTTTTGATTATCTCGTTATGAGCTTCTTTGCTTTGGTCTATCATTTGCTTACATTGGTTTCGGGTGGTAACAAAGATGGTGCGATTTTCAGGAGTAGGGTTTTTACGCCACTGTCGGTAAGCCAGATTTTTAGATCTGACAGCACGCTCACAATTCTTGCTAAACCTGGGCTTGCCGTTGGAAGGGCGCTTTTTGGAGAAAGGAATAAAGGCCTCCATGCTAGTTAGAATGACGTCGGAGACCTCCTTTGCACAGACAGATGGATCATCCGAAGAAAAGCATACGCTTAGCCAGGGAAAGTTGCGAAAATGGTCCTTTAGGTCTTCCCACTTAGCTGATGTATAGTGCCAAATCTTACGGGGTTTAGGAGGTTGTTCAGAACTAATTGGCAGCTCGCTTAGGGTTGAAATAAGTTTGTGATCGGAAGAGCCCAATGGTGGTTGTACGGTGACCGTTCAGTTATAAACTAATTTCTACAGTTAAAAAAAAAAATGTAGTAGCTTTACTTGATTTTTGAAATTATAAAATATTTTTATCGTAAAATACCTTCGCTCTTGTACCTACATGATACTGATGATCTTAGAGTCACATCAAAATGTTTTTTTTATAATTTATATTTTTTATTTTCGTATAATTAAAAGTTTTTACTTGTGTAAATCATTCTGTATATCTAAGATAAGAATATGTTAGAGAACAATTATTGTAAAAGAAAGTTGTTACAGATTGGCATAGTAATTAAATGAATCAATTAAAAGTCGTTTAATTATTACGTTTTCAGGTGAATTTTCAAATTTTTTTTGAAAACTTAAATACCCTGCAATATATTCTACGTCAACCTATACCCATTTTTTTCATCCATAGCTTGGCACTACAAGATAATAAAATAAGAACAAAATCTAGCCGTTTGTTTTCAAAATTCAAAAAAAGAGTAACATTTTTATTTGGATTTTCATAATTTTTTAATATAAGTTTTTATGTAATCCGCCTATAATTTATTCAACATCATGTACAAATTGTATTTCTATATAAGTGAAAGAAAACTTCAGGCCTACTTTTCTACCAATAAAAAAAAATAAAAAAGCTGCTTGTTTTTAAGAAACAAGTGAAAACTCCAGACAATGCATAAAATCTCAAAATAAGAAATTGCCAACTTTAAAAGGCCATAACTCAAAAAGTAGTTATAGGATTTTACTACGGCCATGGACACTTTTAATCAGGACGTCAAGATCTAGAAAATACTAAAAACTAGCCGAAAGCCATTTCCCATAAGCTTTGTGCGGGGTCCTTTTCAACAAGTAATTTAAAAAATAAATTCATCCCGAATCCTAATCTAAAAATTAAAAAAAATATATTTTTATATACTTATTCTTTGATGAGCCAAAAACGCAGTCTAACTCTTAAAAAACACCGACATAAACATAACCACGCGGTGCTTTCTTCGCATCAGCCTTGTCTCTTAACCTTGCGTTGCTTCATGCATTCTTCAATTTCTTCGCGAAGAAGCCGACGTCTAGCGAAAGTGAAAAACCCCTCCCCGGTACGATTGGCGTCGATATAGACCCCGAACCTATATAACAAAGTGGCCGTCGGCCAGCGACTATGAGTGATTAGTTTTTCTTTTACGAAGAACACCCCTTAAATCTGGTGTCTGTGGTTCCCAGACCATGAGGGTCCACCGGTACCTTACGGTTAGTGCCCTTTATGTGATTATTATTTGGTTTTTTGGACTATTTTTAATCTGGACGTTACGTGCGAAAATTGTGTCAAGTGTTGTGTGACAAAATAGGATGACTTATTAGTAATGTTTAAAAAAGAGCGCAGTAGGATTTTTAAATTATTTCTTTTATTTGGAGTACCAATAACAATAAAATTATTACCAAAACAGTATAACCCGATATGCCGAAATACTGTTACTCCATGTTGTCTTCTAAATTGTTAAAATGTTATTGGATTATTGGCTTGTGTTAAAAATATTTATTAATTTACAATGATTTTGCCAAAGAAACCTATTATTGTTTATTTAATTAACTAAGGGCAGGCCCACACATTTTTACACATTAATTACGTTAATTAATTAGTTGGAAGATTTATAATTTTACTTTTATAAAAATGTTATTGTTAACTTTTTAAATTTCATAATCATTTTCTGGCTTCATCAAAATTATTTATCGTGCAATTGTTTCAGCCTTTACTTGATGAAAATCCATAATACGAGTGAAAATTACAAACCACTAGTGTTTTATTTCATAATAAAACATTTTTTATACAAATAACTAACCTGACTAAAATTTTGGAAAATATTAAGCCCAATAGGCATAAATAAAAATAGTTGACAACAAATAAATGAATTAGCTAAAACGGATCTGTATAAGGTTCTTGTCTACACATGAGAACAATAGTTTTCTATGCCGGTTCAAAATGGTCTTGCCTCTAAAAGGGCCAAAACTATAAAATAATATTAATAACCATTGGCTAAATTTTGAAATCTTGTCAAAACTACCTATATCAAGTGAAGAAAACGAAATTATATTCTAACCTCAAACTACTAATTGAACAAAATGGCGGCTGTAGGTACATACTAATTCCTGATTGGTTCATGCGGCTCAATGATTGACATTTTTTTTCCGAGGGCCCGTCCGTGCGCCGGATGCACTTAGGCCAGGCCTGGCCCATTGTGCTCACCCTATTTGGTTGTTACACCCACTTCGTGATCCCAGTTCCTTGCACTAGTTTGTGTAGGTCAACTGGGGAAAAGGTAAGGATGTCCTCTGGTTCCAGTTTTGGTTGCTCGAGTATTTGTTGCCTCTTTCGATCTAGTGACTCGCAATGGCAAACTATGTGCTGTACAGTTTCCCTGTCTTGTCCGCATAATCTGCAGTCAAGGTCTCCATTGTACAGTTGCATTCTGTGCAGATGGTTCTTGACAGCCAGGTGTCCCGTCAGAAATCCTGTAATGGTTCTCAGCTGGTTCCTATTCATTTGAAGCAACTGTGTCGAAAGTCTTGGGTCTGAATCCCAATGAAGCCTTTGCTGTGGTTTAATCCCGGTCCTGAATCGGGGGATAACATTGCTGGATTGTTGGTGGCTTAATGCTTTTCGATCACAACCACCATTTTAAGCCATGTGGATTCCAAAAAAATGTAAAGCCGCTTCAAAAGGTATTACTTACTTTACATAGCCAATGGGAAACATGTTAGAGTCCCAGGTTGTTAAGGGTCTTAACTTTTAAACAGCCTGAATCTTTTACACTTCATTTGAGTATTATTTGAATGATAAAAGAGTTTTGGACTTGCATTGACTTTATTTGTTTTTAAATCACAACGTTTCAACTAGTAAGTATATCGTCGTCTTCAGGTGAATACTACCGAGATTTTATTAGTTATCAGGATATTAAAACAAAAATACTTTAGTGTGTTTAACCTCGAAAACATAAGAAAATATTATTTTGGTCCATAGTTTTGTAATATTTGATAATTGAAGCAATATTTAACCATAAATTGAAGCGATTATGTTTTTTATAACATCAGTTAAATACCGGCTTCCTAGAAAGCAGAGCTTATTAGTTGTAACTACCTACATCTGGCACCTACATTTTCCCTGGTTATATTTTTATATACATCATTAAAAACTCATTAATTAATAGATGAAAATTTTTTCGAACAATTACGGCGATAATTTTTTTTATATACATACTGATGCTCGTACCTTTCTCTCTTTTAGACCGTTGACATATTGTTCATAGTTTGTATCTTATATTTGTTGTTAAAATTTGCTAAAAATCAGCTAATTTATGAACAAACTTGGGAAGATGTAGCCAGCCATTCACCACTTTCTCTTAAAGGATTATTTGTTTTCTTCCACATCGTAATATATGATGAATAATTTATTAATTTTGTTTTTATATGTAGTAGAACATGTCTTAAACAGATTTAATTAAAAAACAACAATTTTGGTTGGATCGCACAAAGATTTTTAATAATTAACTAACCAGCAACTTTGACGGTGACATACAGGGTGTTACAAATTCGACATACCAGCATTGGAATCTCGGAAACCATAGGAGTTAGAGAAACGGTTAAATGGGGGCAAAGTTGGGCAATTCGGTGCTGATTATAATGCCGCTTTAAAAGTTTGCAAATTCCGAATACTTCCGATTTTATTCGAAAAATCCCGTAATTTGGCCAAATCGTTTTTATTTTCTCCTGAGCTCATTTGACTAGCTATTTAAAAATAAATGACACTTTGTCATTGCCACTTTTGCTACTCTACAATATGACGTTACTAAACCAAAGATCCGCAGTTTCGTCTCCGAGCGGCCATCACCAACTTTACTTTTTTAAATACGGACCGGGATTTTTTATTACCGATTTTGAAACCCTCCTACCCTCTAAATGTAATGGCGATATTACTTTCTCATAATGATGAATTGTCCTTGCTTATTTTTTTAAATTCATGTTTTTTACACTTCTTGTCAGTCCGGTCCTGGCAACGAATTACAATATTAATTAAAACTATATTTTATTTAAAACATTCATACATAAGTAATATAATTTATTTTATAAGAATTTTCTAATAATTCTAAATTTAATAATTATAAATCCTAATTTTCTAAATGTTCAAAGATATTGCCGTTCTGCTCAATACAACGATCGATTTTTTTTCCAATTTTGGCGACAGCCCTTTCAACCGATCTTCTCCTTATCCTAACAAATGTAACCTCTATGCGTTGGTATAAATAAAATAAAGTTTTTAATTAATATTGTAGTTTGTTGCCAGGACCGGACTGACAAGAAGTGTAAAAAATATGCAAGGACAATTTATCATTATGAGAAAGTAATATCGCCATTACATTTTGATGGTAGGAGGGTTTAAAAATCGGTTAAAAAAATCCAGGTCTGTATTTAAAAAAGTAAAGTTGGTGATGGCCGCTCGGAGACGAAACGGTGGATTTTTAGTTTAGTAACGTCATTTCGTAGAGGAGCAAAAGTGGCAATGACAAAGAGTCATTTATTTTTAAATAGCTAGTCAAATGAGCTCAGGAAAAAATAAAAACGATTTTGCAAAATTTCGTTTTTTTTCGAATAAAATCGGAAGTATTCGGAATTTGAAAACTTTTAAAGCGGCATTATAATCAGCACCGAATTGCCCCCATTTAAGCGTTTCTGTAACTCCTATGGTTTCCGAGATTCCAATGCTGGTATGTCGAATTTGTAACACCCTGTATATGACATTGGCAGAAATACATTTCTTGCAATCACAGTGGCGCGGCTAACATTTAATTTACTAATCAGGCAACTTCGATTGTGAGTAAATAATGCCTACTAATGATCATATATGTCAGTCAAAGCTGCTGGTTAGTTAATTCTGGTTAAAAACCTTTGTGCAACCCAACATTAGTGCCTCCACAGATGAACACAACTATAAAATTCGTTATTTTCAGTTTTTTGAAAAAGTCACTCTTTACAATATCTTTTGCTTATTGTTATATTAAAAATACTATGATTCACATTTAAAAATTTGATTTTGTTGTACGGGGTCTGCAAAAACTATAAATAATGTCAGCCAATGGCATTTATGTCACAGTCAAAGTTGCCGGGTAGTTAATTATTGTTAAAGATCTTTAAGCAACCCAACATTAATAATTGTCTAAAGCGCTAACGCTTATGCCAAAAAATCATGGTTCTATATCTAATAAACTCTGATCTTTTGATGTAAAATCTGCCAATAATTTATCTTGATTAAATTGGAAATAAATTCTTGTAAAGGGTCATGTTCAATGGAGTTTAAATCAGGATTATGGGTAAGCTCATCCAACAGTTAAATACCAATCCAGCCAGTTTACAAATATCAGATGTTTACCGATTAAGAACCGGGAGATTTTTTTTCCGAGGGCCCGTCCGTGCGCCGGATGCACTGAGGCCAGGTTTGGCCCATTGTGCTCACCCTGTTTAATTATTACAGCCACTTTGTTATCCCAGTTCCTTGCGCTAGTTTGTGTAGGTCAACTGGGGAGAGGGTAAGGATGTTCTCTGGTTCCAGTTTTGTTACCCGAGTATTGGTTGCCTCTTCCGATCTAGTGTTTCGCAATGGCAAACTATGTGCTGTACAGTTTCCCTGTCTTGTCCGCATAATCTGCAGTCAAGGTCTCCATTGTATAGTTGCATTCTGTGCACATGGTTCTTGACAGCCATGTGTCCTGAGAGCCTGAATTTCTGTAATGGTTCTCAGCTGGTTCCTGTTTATTTGAGGCAGCTGTTTCGTAAGTCTTGGATCTAAATCACCAATGAAGTTTTTGCTGTGGTGTAATCCATGTTCTGAACCAGGAACAAGTGCAGAAATCTTTATTTTAAGAAAATGAAGCTTAATGTTGGGCAAATTATACTAATTTAAACATTTTGATTGGGCAGGTTACTTGATAATAAATATCAGCACAGGTCACGGATTTAGTTATACCCCTTTGCCAACAATTAAAAAGAGATTATTATTATTAGGCACCTAAAAGTAGTTTTACAGATTCGTCACTTGTTCTCCTTTAAATGAGGCCACGATAATCTAAAAATTGCGTGATGACTAAAGTTGGAACATTTGGATTCGAACCATAAGCGTATCCGTTTTTATACATCTAAATTAAAAATTTAAAACAAAAAGTTGAATTCATTAACGTGTAATATTGTTCAAAATCCTTGTGAAATTATGATGCCGTGCAGACCTCTATTTTGAAAAGGAACTTTCTATAACAAATTATTAAGCCCCAAAATACGCAACTTTGCCTCAATTTAACCATCTTCGTATCTCTTACCGTTTTCGAGATCCCCTTGTACGCGCACGAATTTGCAACACCCTGTATACAGGGTCCTGCGCCTCACCTCCCGTCTTCTCTAGCTCACTTATTAATTAAGTTAGGATTTTGATATTTTGTAGACTTTACCTGTATCCTAGGGCGCATTTCAGGAAAATATTTTTGTTTATACAGGGTGTTCCAAAAAAGTGTGACGTCATAAGGATATGTTTTTTTAGATTATATGCCATATATTTTCTTACTTAGTTGGATGCATCTTGTAGTTGCCTACATACCCCTAAAATTTTAATGAAATCGGTCCAGTATTATAGGCGTAAAAAAATAAAAACTAAAAAAAATCAGTTTTGCACCACTGGATTTAAAAATTAATAATAAATAAAAATAATGCCTCGTTATTAAAATTCTACAAAAGTACTTAATAAATAAGTTCCTAAAATCTCGTTAACCAAGTTTGATTAATATGAATTGTACAGGGTGTCCAAAGTTTAGTGTCAACTTTGCAAACTTTAAAGCAATTTATTTTTCTTATTTTAAATTGGAACCCCTCTATATTATTATGTCATTCGATGCAGAATTATAATTCAAACATTTGTTCTAATTTACAACCCTATCGCAATTTCTAACGCATTAAGACTTATTTACAGAAAACTCGTTTTATCAACCTTTCCACCAGTCATTATTATATAATAAATATCAAAGGTGGCTTTGAAAAACAATTTATTGATATTAAAGTTTATTGAAGTGACAAAAGCCCATTTTGACTTAAGTTATTTTATAGTTTCAAATATTGTTAGATTAGTATTAATTATTTAAGCTATATTACTTTTTGTGATGGAATACAACCAAGAAGAGCTCGTAGATATGATTTTCATATTAGGAGCATACTAAAAGAATTTTTATTTGTCCTTTTAGTAAACTTTAATATCAATAAATTGTTTTTCAAAGCCACCTTTGATATTTATTATGTAATAATGACTGGTGGCATAGTTGATAAAATGAGTTTTCTGCAAGTAAGTCTGAATGCATTAGAAATTGCGATAAGGTTATAATTAGAACAAATGTTTGAATTTTAATTCTGCATCGAATGATATAATAATATACAGGGGTTCCAATTTGAAATAAGAAAAATAAATTGCTTTAAAGTTTGCAAAGTTTGACACTAAACTTTGGACACCCTGTACAATTCGTATTAATCAAACTTGTTTAACGAAACTGTGAGACCTTATTTACTATGTGCCTTTGTATAATTTTATTAACGAGATATTATTTTTAACTTTTAATAATTTTTAAAACCAGTGGTGCAAAACTGATTTTTTTTTAGTTTTTATATTTTTTCGCCTATAATACTGCACCGATTTCATTAAAATTTTAGGGGTATGTAGGCAACTACAAGATGCATCCAAATAAGTAAAAAAATATATGTATGTATTCTAAAAAAACATATCCTTATGACGTCACACTTTTTTGGAACACCCTGTATAAACATAAATATTTTCCTGAAATGCACCCTATGATACAGGTGAAGCTTGAAAAACGTCATAATCCTAACTTAATTAATAAGTGAGCTACAGAAGACGGGAGGTGAGGCGCAGGACCCTGTATAGCTCTATAGAACCATTAAACACAAAGCACATCCCTAATGAAATTAAATATAACATAGTAACATAAGTAAAAAAATCTGATTACAAAAAATAAAAAACAAATTTATAAATGATCAAAGATTTTAAAATGTCCATACTCAAATTTTATAACAAGCTTTAATCCGCCACATCGCCATCAATACCACAGCCAGTAATCGCGATAGCCCATCTTCTTAAAACACCCTGTATTTAACAGTAGTAGCAGCAAAAGAAAGGTCACTGTAGTTAACTGCGTTTATCGTGTATTTGACGGGGATTTTAAGAGAACCGAAAAACGTTGACGACCATTATCTCACGTATTGTATTAGAAAAACCAACCAAAATGTCTGTACTTTCGAGCGTATAAATACTGTAAAGTGTATTCTATACAACCAATTAGCACCAAAACAAAAAAAAAGTAAATATCCGTAACGTAACATATTATATTATTATGCTAACCACCTGAAAAGGACATAATTAAAAAAGAAAGTGTTATTTGTTGTAAACGTTGTGAGTTTATGCATGTAAAAAAAGCAAATTGGCGTAAAAAATAACAATGTTTTATTAATAAAGGATTAAAATTATTTCTTATGCAAATTAGACCCCTAATTTTTATTTAATTTATTAGGAACAATTTTAAATGGTTTAATAATAATAATAAGTTTATTTTCAATAGTTATAATAAATATGTTTATTTTATCTTCTTCAATAAACTCATTTTTCAATCGCCTGCAGACGTACCGTTAAGAGGCAAATATTATTTTAAG
Organism: Polydrusus cervinus; assembly: GCA_935413205.1. Taxonomy (NCBI): domain Eukaryota; kingdom Metazoa; phylum Arthropoda; class Insecta; order Coleoptera; family Curculionidae; genus Polydrusus; species Polydrusus cervinus. The sequence continues at coordinate 20,622,830 of OW284516.1, forward strand.
TATTTAAAATGATAAATACAGGGTGATTCACGTTAAATGGCCTATTGAAATATCTCGAAAACAAGTAAACTTATCTTTCTAAAAATTTGATAGCAGGCATAATTGCATTTGAGCTTTTAAATCATTATATTTTGACGTTTTTATTACTTCCGGTTATACCGGAAGTTAATGCAAACTTTGCTATTTCAAATGGAACACCCTGTATATTTTAGCATTTTTGATTACGTTATTAAAATCTAAATAACTTTTGATAAAATTAATCTATTCCTATTTCTAACCGTTTTTGAGATATGAATTATAAAAGGATTTTTTTGTGTAAAAATGCTCCGAGAACAAAGTTTAGTAACTCTGAAACTAATAAACGTAAACATTTAAAATTTTGTAAGATTTTAGATCTTTAGTTTAAATTACTTAGGTTTCACGTTTTTTATACAGGGAGGTCTTAAAATTGTGCCAATGTTTCCATTTAAATAAATGTGCATAAATCAATTTTTGCAAATGGAACACCCTATTTTTTAGCTTACTAACGTGTAGGGAATTAAATTTCCTATCTAATTGCTTTATATGTTACAGTCCACATTTTTAGTCGTTTTGGAATTATGAGCAATTTAAATAAAAAATCTTAAAATTTCTGGTTGTGTTAATGCGACATTATTTTTGAAAAGAAGACTTCGACTGGGATTTTCGTTTGACTTTGAAAATTAGAAAGAGCTCAGCAACGAACATAGGCGCTTAATAGCAAATGGTAACAAAGCTCAAAGTTAAACGAAAATCCCAGTCGAAGCGTTCTTTTCAAAAATAATGTCGCATTAACACAAACAGAAATTTTAAGATTTTTTATTTAAATTGCTCATAATTCCAAAACGACTAAAAATGTGTATTGTAACATATAAGGCATTTAGATAGGAAATTTAATTCTCTCTACGTTAGTAAGCTAAAAAAATAGGGTGTTTCATTTGCAAAAATTGATATATGCACATTTATTTAAATGGAAACATTGGCACAATTTTAAGAACTCCCTGTATAAAAAACGTAAAACCTAAGTAATTTAAACTAAAGATCTATGTATTACTTAAAATCTTACAAAATTTTAAATGTTTACCTTTATTAGTTTCAGAGTTACTAAACTTTGTTCTCGGAGCGTTTTTATACAAAAAAATCCTTATATAATTCATATCTCAAAAACAGTTAGAGATAGGAATAGATTAATATTAACAATAGTTATTTAGATATTAATAACGTTATAAAAATTCTAAAATATACATTTGAAATAGCAAAGTTGGCATTAACTTCCGGTATAACCGGAAGTAATAAAAACGTCAAAATATAATGTTTTAAAGGCTCAAAGCCAATTATGCGTGCTATCAAATTTTTAGAAAGATAAGTTTACTCGTTTCCGAGATCTTCTAATAGGCCACTCGACGTGACTCACCCTGTACATAAATAATATATATTTAATAAATATTAAAATATTTTTTTAAATTTTTGTTAACATTAAATAAAAGTTAAATTGTCAAATTAAAAAAAAAACGTTTAAGTCTATGTGTATAATTATAAACGCAGTTTCTTGAAAATATATAGGTATAATAAAATTTTTAAATATATTATGTATTATATATTAAGTATTCATAAGAATATTATAGCTATTTATGTATCAAGGGCGTTACGGGGACTATAATGCCCTGAAGGTAGAAATAGCCCGAGGGCCTCTGGCCCGAGGGATAGGTTTCTGCCTGATGGGCATTATAGTCCAGTAAAGCCCGTGGTGCATACAATGCTTTATGTTTTACCTAAAAAAGAGTTTTTCAATGACTAATTACATTATTTATTCGCAATATAAAAAATAAGTTGCACCTGTACCTGTATACGTAAGTAGATAATGACTGGTGTTAAGTTTGACTTTGATGTTTCTGTCAGTTAGTCAGTTGGCATTTTTTATTTAACGATTTGCTCAAAATGGAAGAAATTCCACAAAATATAAGAGAAAAGGTCATAAAAGCGACCGAAAATCTTTTGCCAGTTAAATCAAGGCAACAGTATGATCGGGAGTATGGCATATTTGGTATTTGGAAAGATACGAACACAATTCTTCAAATAACCGAAAATGTTTTAATGGCATATTTCCAGGAACTGGTAAGTTATTGATTTTATTTTAATACATATGTTTAACAAACTTTATTATTTTTAGTCGGAAAAATACAGTCCGAACTCTCTCTGGACCAAGTATTCTACCCTAAGGTCTACGTTGATGGTCTATGAAAATATAGACATTTCGCAATACCATCGTCTCATATCTTTTTTAAAAGTTTTATTTTGGAAATAAAGTTTAATTTTTAGTATTGTTTAAAGAAAAAATTATTTTTTGTATAAACTTGATCTTTATTGTGAGAGAAATAAAATTGGATAAGCAATAAAATTTCCATATTAGCGCATTAGGGTAATATAAGCGGGCATTATCATAATGCCCGCTTATAATGCCCTAGGTGTGATAGCAGGTATTATTGCTATCATAACATATTCCGTTTCTAAGGTATTATAGATCAATAATAGATAGGTAAAACATAAATTACTTAAAGCATTTACAAAAATAATTTTAAAGTATATGTTTCCAATATCCATGCTTTTATTTAGACTTAATATTTTTTAAATGAATTTTTTTTTAAATTTTTGTTGGTAAATAATCGTTTAAAAAAACATAAATATTACCAATTTTATAACTAAAGTTCTATTTATTCCTCCCCAGCCCAAAATTCCGTAATTTAAATGAGTTTTAACTAATGCTAAATATAATATTTCCAGATGTTTTACATTTTACATTTTTTTATAGTTTCTTAAAATTGGTAGTAAACTTCTTAATTTTTTAACCAAATATTCCATGTGATAATTCAAATTTAATTTACTGTCACAGATTATTTCTAAATATTTTAATTAATGAAATTAATATTTATAATGGAACGATTAGAATATGAACCTATACATGTATATCAACACTTAGTATAATATGCTTCTTTTTTCGAATTGTTTTTAGTTATATTAACTACGAAATAATCAGAATTTTAAATACTTCATCAATATAAAAAATAAGGATTCCTTTTAGACCACCGCCACCGTAATTATTCTGTAAAGAAACTTACTGTAAAACATTCTTGGTTGGTAAAACATATTGCAGTCATTATTTTACAGGGAATTTTATCCATGTCAACTGTCTTTATTCCTGTCAATTTAACGAATCCATAACATGAAAAAATATTGTGTTAAATAATTACCACCAATTAGGTAATCCAACGATGTGTCAAAATGGCGGCTGGATGGCAAATACTGCTTTGTAATTGGTACACGTGACCATAAAAATAATATTGCTGGTGGCATTAAACGGGTGACTCAATGCTTTTTGCCATCCAACCGCCATATTGAATCACGTGGTTTGAATTCCCTAATTAGGGAACGAAAAGCTTTGAGACACCCGTTAAATGTCACCAGCAATGTTATTTTTATGGTCACATGTACCAATTACAGAGCCAGTTTTTGCTATCAGCCATTACCTCATCGATGTGTCAAAAATGACGGCTGTGGGTAAATACCGCTTGGTAATTTGCAGACGGAACAATAAAAAGGACATTCCTGGTGGTATTTCACGGATAACTCAACGCTTTTTGCCCGCAACCACCATATTAAATTACGTGGTTTGGATTTCCTAACAGAAAAATTTGATAAATTTTTACAAAGTTTGCTTTCGAATGATTAACACTTACCATTAAAAAAGTATACACTTCTTGTTGGGTATATTACTACCTTTCTCTAGAAAAATATCCTTCAAAACGAAAAATCAATCTAAAACTAAACTCTGGAATAATAAAAGAAATAAAGACAGTGAAGACACCCAAAATAGTTTTAAAAAAATGTAACTTCAGATTTTTTGGTAGGTATATATTTGGTATTTGTCTCAGCCTTCTTGTCACCAACGTTTTATCCAACGTGTAGCTCTGTAACAGATTCTATCACATTTTCATTTAGAATCAGTACATCAAATGAAAAGTTATAACACATATTTTGTCCAATGAATAAGGCTGAATATTCAGGACCTGAAAAATTTTATAGGTTAAAATAATAAGAGGGCCATCAGCCATTGCCTCTGACTAGGTAATCCAACGACGTGTCAAAAATAGCGACGGTGGGTATATACTGTTTTGTAATTTGTAGTCATAAATATGACATTCGTGGTGGAATCTAACAGGTAACTCAATGATTTTTACCACAACCACCATATTAAATCACGTGGTTTGAATTCCCTAACAGAAAAATTTGGTAGATTTTTACAAAGTTTGCTTTCGAATGTTTAACAGCACTTACCATTCAAAATGTAGGTATATACTTCTTGTTGGGTATATTACTGCCTTTCTCTAGAACAATATCCATCAAAATGAAAAATTAATCTAAAATTAAACTCTGGAATAATAAAAAAAAATAAAGACAGTGAATATACCTAAAATAGATTTTAAAAAATTTAAGTTTAAATTTCATAAATTTCTTGATAGGTATGTATTTGTCCCAGCCTTCTTGTCGCCAACGTTTTATCCAACGTGTAGCTCTATAACACATTCTATCACTTTTTCATTTATAACCAGTATATCAAATGAAAAGTTTTAACACATGTTTCGTACAATGAAGAAGACTGAATATTCAGCACCTGAAAAATTTTAAAAGTTAAAATAATAATAAGATATTAAATCACGTGGCTTGAATTTCATAACAGAAAAATTTAGTAGATTTTTACAAAGTTTGCTTTCGAATGTTTACTTACCATTAAAAATGTATACACTTCTTGTTGAGTATGTTACTGTCTCTGTCTAGAAAGATATCCTTCAAAACGAAAAATTAATCTAAAATTAAACTCTGGAATAATAAAAAAAAATAAAGACAGTGAATATACCTAAAATAGTTTTAAAAAAATTTAAGTTTAAATTTCAAAAATTTCTTGATAGGTATGTATTTGTCGGGCCTTCTTGTCGCCAACGTTTTATCCAACGTGTAGCTCTATAACACATTCTATCACTTTTTCAATTAGAACCAGTACATCAAATGAAAAGTTTTAACACATGTTTCGTATAATGAAGAAGACTGAATATTCAGCACCTGAAAAATTTTAAAAGTTAAAATAATAATAAGAGATTAAATCACGTGGCTTGAATTCCATAACAGAAAAATTTAGTAGATTTTTACAAAGTTTGCTTTCGAATGTTTACTTACCATTAAAAATGTATACACTTCTTGTTGAGTATGTTACTGTCTGTCTCTAGAAAAATATCCTTCAAAACGAAAAATTAATCTAAAACTAAACTCTGGAAAAATAAAAGAAATAAAGACCGTGAATACACCGAAAATAGTTTTTTTAAGTGTTTTTTTAAATTTCATGGTAGGTCTGTATTTGTCTCAGCTCTTGTCACCAACGTTTCATCCAACGTGTAACTCTATAACACATTCTATCACCTTTTCATTTAGAACCAGTACATCAAATGAAAAGTTTTAACACATGTTTCGTACAATGAAGAAGGCTGAATATTCAGGACCTGAAAAATTTTATAGGTTAAAATAATAAGAGGGCCATCAGCCATTGCCTCTGACTAGGCAATCCAACGACGTGTCAAAAAAAGCGACGTGGGTATATACTGTTTTGTAATTTGTAGTTATAAATATGACATTCGTGGTGAAATTTAACAGGCAACTCAATGCGTTTTGACCACAACCACCATATTAAAGAATTTTACAAAGTTTGCTTTCGAATGTTTAACAGCACTTACCATTCAAAATGTAGGTATATACTTCTTGTGTCTGTTTGAAGGTTGGAGACAATGATGTTTCTTGAATGATAGAATAGTTTTGGACTTGCATTGTCTTTAATTTGTTTTACATCACAACGTTTCAACTGGTAAGTATCTCCAGTCGTCTTCAGGTGAATACTGTATGAATATACTGTGATACTGTGAATACAGTATTCACCTGAAGACGACTGGAGATACTTACCAGTTGAAACGTTGTGATGTAAAACAAATTAAAGACAATGCAAGTCCAAAACTATTCTATCATTCTATATACTTCTTGTTGGGTATATTACTGCCTTTCTCTAGAAAAATATCCATCAAAACGAAAAATTAATCTAAAATTAAACTCTGGAATAATAAAAAAAAATAAAGACAGTGAATCCACCTAAAATAGTTTTAAAAATATGTTTAAATTTCATAGATTTCTTGATTGGTATTAATTTGTCCCAGCCTTCTTGTCGCCAACGTTTTATCCAAGCTCTATACCACATTCTATCACTTTTTCAATTAGAACCAGTACATCAAATAAAAAGTTTTAACACATGTTTCGTACAATGAAGACTGAATATTCAGCACCTGAAAAATTTTAAAAGTTCAAATATTATTAAGAGATTATATCACTTGGCTTGAATTCCATAACAGAAAAATTTGGTAGATTTTTACAAAGTTTGCTTTCGAATGTTTACTTACCATTAAAAATGTATACACTTCTTATTGAGTATGTTACTGTCTGTCTCTAGAAAAATATCCTTCAAAACGAAAAATTAATCTAAAACTAAACTCTGGAAAAATAAAAGAAATAAAGACAGTGAATACACCTAAAATAGTTTTTTTTTAAATGTAACTTTAAATTTCATGGTAGGTTTATCTCAGCCTTCTTGTCACCAACGTTTCATCCAACGTGTAGCTCTATAACAAATTCTATCACTTTTTCATTTAGAACCAGTACATCATAAGAAAAGTTTTAACACATGTTTCGTACAATGAAGAAGACTGAATTTTCAGCACCTGAAAAATTTTAGAAGTTAAAATTATAATAAGAGAACTAGAGGTACCTACTGAGTTTGGTGTAACATAGTGTAAACTTGTACACTGTGTAAACCTACAGTGTTAACTGATAAATAAAGTATTTTGTTTCCTTTTTAAGAGTGATACTCGTATAATTATTATAAAGGAAATTTTGGACACCCCAAAAATGCAGCTATAGGGTTACTAAGAGTATTCTACATGTATTATTAGTAATGTGTAAATGTCGATGGATTGATATCACTCAGGACTGTCAGTCGAAACGATCGTGTAGGTTAAGCTACACCGAGATGAAAGCAAAAGATAAGGATTTAAAACATGGTGCTATAGAAGGTTTAAAAAATTAGGTTTGTTGTTGAATATGTGGAGCACTGTAAGGAAATAAGGAATGTGGAATTACGTTACATTGGACAAGAATAAATCCAACAACATTGAATTAGTAGTAAGAGGTATGAGATAGACATGAACAAAAAAAAAGCTCAGGACTACGGTGAAGTACTGTGCCTAATAATACTAGGCTTTAAACCTTCATGTTACCTATTATTACCACACGTACTACCAGTACTACCTACTTTAATAACATGATAATGCATTAATTTGATAATCAGCAAGCAGTGTCTCAAAAAAACCATGATGTAGTATCGCCTAAATCTTAATATTATTTAGTTATTGTTAAAACTGTAACAAAACACCGTTGTTTTACTGTTCACCGCATATTAATCTTCTATTGACAGAGTATGCCTTTGGCTCTGATTACATCATGAAGAAGAAAAAAAACAACATAACTTTCCAATCATAAAACACACCCTGTATAGTATGTAGACCTGAAAGAAAGTGAAACCAATTCACTTGCGGTATTAAGGTCGGTCAAATACTGTGGGTCGATAATTTCATATTTAAATGATACTGGAACTACATGTTAATGATTGTCTGGTTGTAAATTTCAGATAAAAAATTTAATTGATTATGCCGTGCGTTGTTGTACCTGTATCGGACGATGGCAATAAAAAAAAATGTATACAAAATATTATAAAAACGAGTTTCACCTGAATTAAGTAGCGTGGCGTCAGTGGAGATTTTGAGGATAATATCGGGGTATCGTTTGTAGTTTTATTGGAAAATACAAAATTACCATGAATAGCAGTAAAATTTCTAGTTTTATTTGAAGAAATAGTCCATACTTAAAGTGGCGTGGAAATTTAGAAGATAAGAAATAAGAACACAAAGTCTTTTTAGAAAAGAACGCGTTGGCGGTCGAGCTAATAAAATAATTTTTCTCTCAAAAGTCTTTTAAAATGAACAAAACCTTTAAATTTCACTATTTCTATTACTTTTACTCGTAAACCAACATGAGGTTTACATCCAGCTAAGATTACATTTTATTTAAAATCTTCCTCACACTTATTTCTTCTCCATATTTTCTCAAATGACTAGCTAACAATTTTCTTTGGCTTAAATTATTATTCCCATTCACTTCAGTTTCATCTTTCGACAGACCTTTAACACAAATATGACAAACTTTTCATTCTACCTTTAAATTTTTCACAGTACCTTAGGCCTCAAACCCACATATTTTCCTTTTTCACAATGCAACATGTATACCTGTTTTCTCACCGTTCTACTCATTTTTACATCGGACCTACAATTGTGTTGCTCAGTTAGGGTGATATCTACTGGTTTTTCTTCTTTTATTTATTCTCCTGAAGATGAATGCTTCTGCGTTCGAAACATGTAGAGAAGTTGCTTAATATTTCTATAACAGTGGAGGAAGACTTTGTGTTCTTATTTCTTACCTTCTATTTTTATGTTCTGCATGGCGGATGATATAATTTGAATCTATATGTATAATTTAAACTTTAAAATAAGTTTTAATAAAATAGTGGAATTTAGTGTCCGTTAAAATATATAAAGAAAAGAAGCTTAGCGGCAAGCGGACAGAGTAGTGCGTCTATCTTTTGCATTAAAGTACACAGGGGCGCCAAAGGTTTTGGGTTCCCTGGGGCACAGGTAGACAATGACAGGCTGTTTCGGTCTTGTTAGAACTCATCAGAAAGTCATAACCTGTAAGCAACTCCCAATACAGCGAGACTAATCTTTTCAAGGCGTTCTTACAAAAAAAAAACACGATGAAAACCCAATAACGCCATCAGTAGGAGTCAACTCAATGCAAAAGATAGCCATAGCATTGAGTTGATTCCTACTGATGGCGTTACTGGGTTTTCATCGCGTTTTTATTTCTTAAGAACGCCTTGAAAAGAACAGTCTCGCTGTATTGGAAGTTGCTTACAGGTTACGACTTTCTGATGAGTTCTAACAAGAACGAAACAGCCTTTCATTGTCTACCTGTGCCCCAGAGAACCCATTACCTTTGGCGTCCCTGTGTACTTTAATGCAAAAGATAGACGCACTACTCTGTCCGCTTGCCGCTAAGCTTCTTTTCTTTATACGTTTTAATTTTTTTTTTGACAAAAAACAAGGTATCATCCACCAATCTAGAAATTCTTGTAAACCCCTTAGTAAAATTTGTCTATTAAATTGTCTTAACAAAAAGTGTCTATTTTTTAATGAAATTTCTATGTTTCCCTGGTATATATCTAATTGATACGAAAACTTATACGAATGAGTCCATTGGCAAGTTCACTGAAGATACAACACTTTCTCTTAAGAGTAAAGATATGAAAATAAACATTAACAACCGGAAGATGTTTTCAAGATAACTAATAAAAAATACAAGATTCTGCACAGTAATTAAGTGAATAATTCAACCTGGCAAGCTCAAGTAATTTTTTGTTGTTGTAGGTTATCTTATTACTATGTTATAACATTAAAGGAGCGAAATAGAATACATTTTGTATAATGAAAACAATACGAATAATACAATTTTGATTAAAGAAAAATGAACTAAACATAATATTTAAATAAACTGATGCACAATTGCTTTCGAGCAAGAAAAATTTCGCCTAAATTTAACAGTTAATATTTTCTGAACTAGATATGATATCGACCTACGGTTTTGAATGGTTGATAGATTTATCCCTTGGGAAACAATTGTCAATGTTGGATTTTCTTTAACTGTCAGAAAATTTTATATACAGGGTGTTAAAGAAGACGATGACTTTTGCTCCAATTTTAATGGCGTGTAACTTTCACAATAATATTTTTAAATTTTATCATTCTACGTCAATTGAATCACTGATTTATAGCAAAGAAAGTAATTTGTCAAATTTTTGATATCTGCTATATTTTAAGAAATACCGATTTTTTTGGAAAACCTTGCTTTATTTTAACTTATTGGTAGCTAGATCTCATTTTGCGTTGTATCGTGCAAACTTTCGAGCGATTATTATGCTCAGTAGCTTGATTATGTTCAGTAACAATAGTTGTACCTAAATGTTATGATGTACAGTGGCGTACTTATAAACACCTATATGTCTATGATTTACGAGTATCTCACAATTTTTCACGACTGTTTTATATTGGAAAGTACTCGCCCCTAGATTAGGTAAATTTTTTCTTATTTTTTAATTTTTCGTATCGCACTACAGGAATATTATACAGTGTGTTTACAAAATTTGAACAAAGATAATTTTTTAAGTTAATATTTTTGGAAAAAATGTATTTATTGATTTCTAACTTTCTAACATTATTCCTAAAATTAAACTTACATTGAAAGAGACTTTAATATTAAATATCACTAGTTGCCGTCAATCCAAACCCCGTCCATCCGAGGAGGGCCTACAAGGTATTAATCCCATCAAAATAAAACTAGCGTTACTTAATTTTAAGGATCCCCCAATCGTGAAAAATTGTGAGATACTCGTAAATCATAGACATATAGGTTAAACTATTGTTACTAAACATAATCAAGCTTTTCATAAGGTATAATAATCACTCGCAAAGTTTGCACGATACAACGCACAGTAAGATCTAGCTACCACTAAGTTGAAATAAAGCAAGGTTTTCCAAAAAAATCGGTATTTCTTAAAATATAGGAGATATCAAAAATTTGACAAATTACTTTCTTTGCTATGAATCAGTGATTCAATTAACGTAGAGTGACAAAATTTAAAAATATTATTGTGACAGTTACACGCTATTAAAATTAGAGCAAAAATCATCTTCTTCTTTAACACCCTGTATATAAAATTTTCTGATAGTTAAAGAAAATCCAACATTGACAATTGTTTCCCAAGGGATGAGTCTATCACCTATTCAAAACCGTAGGTTGATATCATATCTGGTTCAGAAAATATTAACTGTTAATAGTAGGGGAGCCCACGAGGCTAAATGGGGATTTACTCGAGCGTCCTAGAGACCTATTGGGATGCAAAGCTTAGATGATATGAAGAAAAAAATGTTATATGATATATACCTTTACATCGGTGGGGGAAGCGGCTATAGATTTTTAAATATGTAAAAAAAAACTGTTGCATGGACATCCTCGAACGCGTCAGATATTGATAGCATCAATGCCCTACGTATTTTTAATAATGTACCTATGTTAATCTGATCGTTTGCATGATGCGGGTGGTTGTATTTAAGGGTTGAAAATGAAAAAAAAAATAATTTAATCGAGCGCGTCAGATTTTCTAAGGGAGTGTTAAGTGCACCAAAAAAAAGCTCTCATTCACTAATCTGATGATTTCGATGGGACGCAAACTCGCGGCCATTTTCATAATGTGCAAAAAAAATTCGCCATTTTGAAATACTCAAGCGCGTCAGATTAAGATATATATGGTTCATCTTTATGTTCTAAACGTACTGTCTCATAATCTGACGATTATCTAGAGGGATTGGCCTGATCTGACAAAAAAAAATTAGAAAAACGGTACACACCTTAAAGGCCATCCCTGCAACTTCCCGCTAATTCCATTCCTGGGCTCTTAAAATTGTACTTATGACATTTTTGAGCTCAAAATATAATTTATGTGATATTTTGAGCTCGCTGAGTTCAAAGAAATAATATTTCTATGCATTTGAGCTCTCCCAGCTCGAAAGTCTGATAGAAGTTTCATAGAACACTATTTTTGGAATTTTCAAACCGTAATAACTTTTGAATGGATCAACCGATTTTCACGCGGTTGGCGGCATTCGACGCAGTTTTATCATCCTCATAAGTAATTTTGCAATTTTAATTGATCGAACCACAAATTTCGGAGTAATCCCGAAAAAACACTTTTTCGGGTTTCTTTCGTTCACGATATCTCTCGAACGAATCAACCGCTTTTGACCAGCTTGGTGGCGATCGACGTGGTTTTTCAAGCTCAAAGGCGGATTAGTTTTTGAAGTTGATCGATAAAGCCGGTTAAAAGTTATTCCAAAAAAAACACTTTCAAAAAAACCAGAGTGGGGACGGAGTGAGAGAGTAATAGATAGAGAAAGAGTGAGAGAGGAATAGAAACGCGGAGAAGGAAATGTAGGCATCACGCAACTGCACGCATTTAACTTTATCGACGAATTTTTGTTATTTCGGCTTGCGGAAATCGTCAGATTATATATTTTTCATTATTCTTGAATTATTTCCTTCAAAATAAAAAAAAATTTAGCTACGCTCGAGAATATCGAGATGACGTTTTTTTTTTACAACTTTGTTGCCCTCCCCTTTTTTTACGTCACTCTCAAATTGTCAGATTAGTGGAATATACACTTTTTAGGATGTAATTAACTCACCCTACCTTAATCTGACGCGCTCGAGAATTTCTGATGGTCAATTTTTTTTTACTAATCTGATCCTGTATCCTTCACGGGCGGCATTATATATGGGCCTCATGTTTTGTGGAGGTACTTAACCGGGTACAAGGTATCCCCCTGTATATTAATCTGTCGCGCTTTGGTAAATCCCGAAATCCCCGCTTGGGCTCCCCTACTATAAATTAAGGCGACATTTTTCGAAAGCAATTGTCCAGCAGTTTATTTAGAATAAGACTTCAGAGTAATTTTATCTAACTGAAATATTTTGGTAAATTCAACAGCCTTTTTAAAATCTGATTTTTTTTTCCTCACAATCACAGTTTCATGCATTTTTTTTTAAATTACAGGTTACCTTACTGGTAGCTTTCCAAGTTACGTGGACGAATGGTAAAGCAGTAGTAGCAAAAAGCGCTTTGAAAGAGGATACTGCATCTAAAACACAGTAAGTAACCTTTAAATTTTAACAAATATATTTAGATTGGACCTACAGGGTGTGCCATAACTTATGGGCCGTAGAGTAACTGGAGATACTAGACATCAAACTAAGCCGATTATGTCATATAAGCTTTTTTTTGATAATTAAAATATTAATTTAATTATGTACTATGTTTTTTTATGCTTTGGGATGTTTAAAGGGAAATATCTCGAAAACCGTTAAAGATATTAAGATCAATCAAGTACACCTTTTTGACTCCGAAAATGCCCTTCTTTAGGAAACTATAATTAAAAAACACCTAATATCATAGGTAAAAAAAAATCATAGATTTATGAAGCCCAGTGTACGCAACTAGCGCCCTCTAGTTTGAAACTTAAAAATTTCTACAAATTCTTATTTCTTGCTCATAAAAATATAATATTGCGAACTTTCAATTCGATTCATTAAACCGTTTTAAAATTATGGCTTATTTTCGAGAATAAACTTTTACTTTCAACACCCTGTATCTCTAGAGCGAGTAACAATCCGGAAAAACTTATATGACTTAATCAGCGTAGTTTAATGTCTAGTATCTCCAGGTACTCTTCGGCCCATAAGTTATGGGACACCCTGTATAACTCAAGAACTAGCTTGATCGGGATTTACATTCTGAGTTAAATGATATTTATTTAGTCAGAAGATGTTTAAGTGAACTCATCAAAATTTACATTAATTTTACAGTCTCAGCGTGTGTAGAGGCTTTAGATTTTTTTTTATATTTCCTGAAATTTCACTTTAAAGGCCTTTTTACATTGGGTGCAATTGCAAGAAAAATGGCCTGGAAGCATGCGCTTCGACGACGTTTTAATCAGCTGATGCACGTTTGCCCATTTAAAACCTGCATCAGCTGTTTAAAAGGTCGACAAAGCGCATGCTTACAGGCAATTTTTTTCTTGCAATTGCACCCAATGTAAAAAGGCCTTTAAAGCATAGTCACAAGATCATTACTTTTTAAATATTTTTTCAACTCGTATATTTATAACAAGTTATTTTATATAAAGAAGTATTAATTCATACTCAGACTTCAAAAAAGATATTATTTAACAGACAAATAGAAACATCGCTAAATTTATGGTAACACAACAACTTATTTGGGTAAAAAAATCCAGAAGAAATATTTCCAAAATACGACACTTTCTTCGCTATAAATTTGACTTTCTTTTAGCAAATTATTTTATAAACAGATAAACCATTTTTGGATTCATATTTGATTTCTAGTGGAATTTTCAAAAAAGTAAAAATATAATATAATAACTGTTATAATTTCAAAAAGCTCTATGTAGAGAGGACAGAGGTATATAGGGTGATTCCTAAGTTGATACTTCTTTTTTAGCCGCGTATAAAAGGCATTAAAATAAACAATATTTTCAAATACCTTTTTTCAAAAAACCCGATCATAAAGTGCTTTGGTACATTCATTTATTACACTACAAATCAAATACGGTTCTGCCTAACTTGCTCGTTGAATAACATTAAGAAAACTTCTGTGTGTAGAGAAGAAACATCCGCACAATAAATTAGTACCATAATTAGTTCATTGTTTTCAAATTTTACTATTTTTACCAGTTTATTAAAATTAATTTGCTTCAGAAAACCACACCGCGATGCGAATTGCCAAAATAAATAACTGTAGATCATGACGACCGATAAAATGCATGACTAACAATACAAAACACGGAGAAAACAATATAAAGTAAAGGGCTACGATTTGATTACCAGGCCCGCACTTAGATTTTTACTTTTGTAACTCGGCTATTTTAAAGTTTTTTGAAAAAAGGTATCTGAAAAAGTGGTTTAATTTAATGCCTTCTATACACAGCTAAAAAAGAAGTATCAACTTAGGAATCATCCTGTATAAGACAACCATATTGATGTACCGACATTGATTCAATTCCATAATTGGATAGTGTGAGACACTTAAAAAGTTTTTTTGCTTTGTAATTTTTTTCAGCACGCAGAATAAGTTTCTTATATTTTTAGGACAGCTGAAAAAAGAGTCGGATATGACTATACACCTGCAGGAAGTGGACCAGGCCAGGATGCTGGATACGGTCATTCCGGAGCTGGTGTAGACCTTGGAGGTAATTTCGGTCATTCGGGAGCTGGAATAGCTCTTGGAGGAGATTTTGGTCATTCTGGTGGAGGAGGAGATGTTGGTCATCTGGGATCTGGGGGAGATTTTAGCCATTTGGAGGGCGGAGTGTTGGGTGGAGGTGCATCGGTGGATATACAGCACGTTGATGTTCATCAGGTGGATACAGGACATTATGGTAAATATTTTTAAATCTTGATAAATTCCAATTTGGTTGCACCCAAAAATCTTACGGTCATTTTATTTCTTCTATCGCTGCTACTTTTCGAAAAGTGTCTACTTTTAAAATTTATTTTGGCATCTAGGTCCAAGCACCACTAATTTACTTCTTTGTAATCAATTATATTCTTCAGTGTATTATCGGGTAATAAAGACTTAAGCCGCGGCGGCGCTTATTACGTTATTGACTTTTTGAAGGTTTGAATAATTATTTGTGCATTTTTCACTTTTCAATTTAAGTTTTTCAGTAGTAAAAGGATTGTTGCTTTATAAGCCAACAAATCAATAAGAAAAAAAAATATAAATACAAATCATTCCATACAGGGTGGCCCATTTGTCTGACAAAGTAATATACCGGCTCTACTATTAAATATATCACAAAGAAGTTTTTATAAAAGTTGTGAGGTATAAAAAAATATATATTCTAAAATTATTTTTAAACATACAGGATGGTCCAGAAAAGTAGGACAATAAAAATATCCATTTTTTAAAAAGGAATACCGTATATATTTTAGGGTTTTTTTGTTTCCTTACAAAATTATCCATATGACGCCATATTTAGTTTTTTATTTTTTTGCAACATTGTCA
Source organism: Polydrusus cervinus (assembly GCA_935413205.1). Taxonomy (NCBI): domain Eukaryota; kingdom Metazoa; phylum Arthropoda; class Insecta; order Coleoptera; family Curculionidae; genus Polydrusus; species Polydrusus cervinus. The sequence continues at coordinate 20,638,740 of OW284516.1, forward strand.
AACAAAATGCAAAATTTTTAAAATTTTGTAAAAAACATGATTGTTAAAAAAATCTCGAGAAAATCGAAAATTTCTTGTAAGCTCTTAAGTTTAGGGATAGAAAAACTGTATAAAACTTTTAAGTACCTAAAATTTTGTACAGGGTGTTTTCTGTTGACCTCCAAATATACAATTTTCTGTTGACCTCCAAATATACAAAATTTTAAAATCCAATAATTCAGTTCTTTCAAATGAAACACCCTATATTTATTTGGCTCGTCTGATAAGTATCTTTTATTATTGCTAAGTCATATCTGTACCTAAATTTATTAGTTTTGCCAATATTTTGATTTTAATTAAATATTTATAAAAAAAACTATAGTTTTTATTTTTGTAGTTGCATGACTAGCAAAGTCAAAACAAATGTAATTGAATATAATGTCAAATAAATTATTAACTATAGTTACGTATTTATTTAATTAAATCAAACTTATTTTTTTATTACGCAACTTGATATTGAAACTAAGTTCACGAACATTTAAATGGTGTAAAACAACACCATTAGACTGAACTCACGAAAGACGAGGTTTGGCATCGTTTGTTCTCGGTTCAGTGATAGTCAATAAATCATTTAGCTTATTTTATTCAGTTCAAATAGAATTCAATTCCTTTTATGGTCATACTCACGCTTCCTGTTCTGTCAAACCTGCCCATTCATTTTTGCAAAGCTGGTTTATTTATTGGTTGTCGTCTGTCTGGATATTCTCCATAATAAAGTTTTGTTGCCAACAATGTATTTTAGTTGCTTACACTAAGAATATAAATCATATAGCATTTCGGTACTTGAAAAAATAATTGTTTACATAAATGTTAAAATTAACGACCAGCGCCTAGATTATAAGACCTCGTCGAAAAAATATTACTACTATAAGTATTTTAATTTGACATTATATTCAATTACATTTGTTTTGGCTTTGCTAGTCATGCAACTTCAAAAATAAAAACTATAGTTTTTATTACAAATATTTAATAAAAATCAAAATATTGGCAAAACTAGTAAATTTGAGTATAGGTATGACTTAACAATAATAAAAGATACTTACAATATCTATCAGACGAGCGAAATAGATATAGGTTGTTTCATTTAAATAAACAGAGTTATTGTATTTTAAAATTTTGTATTTTTGGAGGTCAACAGAAAACACCCTGTATAAAATTTTAGGTACTTAAACATTTTAGACAGTTTTTCTATCCCTAAACTTAAGAGCTTACAAGAAATTTTCTATTTTCGATACTCTTATTGAGAAATAGAGGTAATTTGTTACTATCATGTTTTTTCCAAAATTTTAGGAATTACGGATTTTGTTTGGCAACGTTGCCAAAAATTAAAAAACTAAATATGGCGTCATATGGATAATTTTGTAAGGAAGCAAAAAATTCTAAAATATATAGGGTGTTCCATTTAAAAAATGTATCTTTTTATTGTCCCACTTTTCTGGACCATCCTGTATGTTTAAAAATAATTTTAGAATATACATATTTTTATACCTCACAACTTTTTTTTTATATCTTTCATAGTAGAGCCGGTATATTACTTTGTCATACAAATGCGCCACCTTTTATGTTGCTCAATGTCTGCCTATCACAGTATAACCAATTTACTGAGGAAACATTTGATTCATGTAATCGTTTTCACTTTAAGGTGGTGGAGGCGGAGTTGATGTTCAACACGTTGCAGATGTCGAACACCATCACGTCCTAGATCATCATGATGATCACCACATAGATCACTATGATCACCACGACCATCACGATCACCACGACCATCATGATCATCACGAGCACCATGATCCAGGCTATTGGAAAAAAAAAGTTACTTGGAAAAAAGGTTGGAAAAAGATATGGAAACCGGCTCAAAAGAAAATATGGAAACCTCAATGGAAAAAATATTGGAAGCCCATATGGGTTCCTACTAAAAAAGCTGCGTGGAAAGAAATAAAGGTTCCTGACTGGAAAAAAATTTGGAAGCCTGTATGGAAGGAAATTAAAGTGCCAGCTTGGAAAGAAATTCAGGTACCAGATTGGAAAAAGATATGGAAACCGGTATGGAAGCCCATTAAAGTACCCGCCTGGAAAGAAATTCAGGTACCAGATTGGAAAAAGATCTGGAAACCAGTGTGGAAAGAAATCTCGGTGCCTGCCTGGAAAGAAATTCAAGTACCAGCATGGAAAAAATACTGGTACCCAGTCTGGGTCAAAGAAGGAATTCACGGAGACCACTTTTTAGGAAAGGACCACGACGGTTCCGAGTATACAGCTCACGATATTTGGAAAAAGAAAATGATTTGGAAGGCTGCTTGGAAAAAATACTGGAAACCAGCCAAAAAACAGGTCTGGGTAAAGGATAAAAAACTCGAATGGAAAGAAGCTTGGAAACAGATTTGGAAAACAGAGAAAAAACAAATTTGGGTCTCCGATAAAAAACTAGTATGGAAGGAGGCATGGAAACAAATTTGGAAAACAGAAAAGAAACAAATTTGGGTATCAGATAAGAAGCTGGAATGGAAAGCAGCCTGGAAGCAAATATGGAGAACGGAAAAGAAACAAATATGGATTCCAGATAAGAAACTTGAATGGAAAGAAGCGTGGAAAAAAATATGGGTTCCTGATTGGAAACAAATCTGGGTACCCGCCTGGAAGGAAATATGGAAACCTGTTATTATACAAGAATGGTTCCCAGCTCCAGACCACCATGATCATCATCATCATGATGAACACCATGAAGAACACCATGGTTGGGATAGGTCAGACAATACCGATGGTAAGAAACTTACACAATTCGTCACGCCTGCATCTTCAAATAGTATAGCGAAGAGACATACAGACGAAAAACTGCAAACACCACAAGTAGAGAACCAAAGCAAACAAAGTTAACTTATATATTGAAGTCTCGAAATGGATTTAAATTCTATTAATTCCAGATTGTCTGGCCATGTACCTTTTGTAAATATTAGGTTTAAGTAATTTTATTGTTATAAATAGTGCCTTAGACTGATTTTATTTTTTTAAAGAATGATAAGTAAAAGATATATTTTGAGCCGAGGTTCCATGGAGCATAGTTATAGTTACTACAACAGAGCGTAATTAGTTTTGTACAGATTGAAGACACTTTTGAAGGCGTTCATATTTCTGGTAGCAATTATAGGTACGCCATAGAACCCAAGGCTGTAAATCATTGTTGTTACGAATTTTCTGTAGATATTATACAAATACGTAATAAGTAGGTATACCTATTATAAGAATATAATTCTTGTTAAATGTTTGAATGATCATATTGCCGATGCACAAAAAAAAACATGATAACTAAAATATTACCTTTATACCCTAGGCCTTAACAACTTCAAGGGTGAAGACATTTTGTAAATCATACTCAGAAATGAATTTAAATGAGCATATAGAAACAATGTATGTAAGAACCTATTTTTTTTTTGTTTGGAAAGTTCTAACTCTTCTAGCTAGTCTTTAACATATATTTTTTTTTAAATCCGTGAATTCTCAATGTGAATTTTTGTTGAATATTTTGTAAGTGTAAGGAAAGGATAAAATTTATTATTTTAAGTTTTTCGGAAAAATTCAATCTTCATAATTTCTATTGCTTGTTGAAAATTTTGAATCATACTTTTTTAAAGAATCCATAATGAAAGAGCTTAAAAGAAGATATCTAAAAGCCAAATAAAATTTTTCTTTAAGAAGTTATGGTTTCCAGAATATTTTATAGTTTTATTCAACATAAAACCCTTCAACATCAAAGCATTTCTCTTTTCACTTCTTAAAATTCATAATATACGTTCCGATGTTTCAGTTTTAAGTCTATTTTTAATATCAAATATTTTTTGGAACCATAACTTTTATGCACTTTTTTTTTGTAAGCTATTTCATTCTGATATATGCTTTAAAAGTTTCATTGAAATATTTCTAATTTTGCAAATTAAAATTTTTATAGTTTTTGCAGACCCCGTAAACAAAATCAAATTTTTAAATGTGAATCGTAGTATTTTTAATATAACAATAAGCAAAAGATATTGTAAAGAGTGACTTTTTCAAAAAACTGAAAATAACGAATTTTATAGTTGTGTTCATCTGTGGGAGGCACTAATGTTGGGTTGCACAAAGATTTTTAACCAGAATTAACTAACCAGCAGCTTTGACTGTGACATACATGATCATTAGTAGGCATTATTTACTTACAATCAAGGTGCATGACTAGTAAATTAAAAATTAAGTTAACTGGGGCACTGTGATTATGAGAAAATTATTTCTGCCAATATGTCATGTATGTCACCGTCAAAAATGCTGGGTAGCTAATTATTATTAAACATATTTGTGCAACCTGACATATAGGTATGTATTTTAAATTAGATTATACTTTTAGTTCTTTCTAGAAAGTAACGTTTTGAATTGTAAGTAATTGATGAATAATTATTAGGTACTTATATTTGTTGTTATTACTGTTTTTGGTATTTTGTTTTTTAGTAAAATGGCGATAATAAATTATTTTTATGAAATATCAACTGAGAGGTGTATTTTTGTATGATGAAATATTGCTTATATTTATTCTAATTTAGCCTAGGAGCTTTTCTTAAGGAAACATTACGAGATGAAATAAATACGTTACCTACATTACATACCACCTTAACTATTTACGGAAGTCTTATATTGATACGGGTATGAATAAACTATTACATTTATCATATTTTTGAAGTTAAAATTAAAATTACTTACGTTCCAAGCAGCAATATTGGTAATTATTCGTCATTTTAACAAGCATATAAACAGCACACTGTGTGGAAAATCCGCAGGTATTTTAGTACTTTTTAATCGTTATTTCGAAGTTATATAATTTAAGTGACAAAAAAAACATCATTCTATGAACGCTTCCCAACTACACAAAGGAAAGATAGGTCACATATTCGGCCCATGTAAGGCGCATTCTTTTCTATGCTCACCAAACGGTTGGACTCCGAAACATTCGGTGGGAGCATGGCATTCTAGAATTCAAGGGGGAGCCATAGAGACAATAATTCATAAGAAAATAATAATTTGACGTTTAGGACGTAGAAGATGCAGGTCTTAGACCAGGTAAATATTTTCTAAGATGCAAGTCGTTGCTAGAGAACTTGTGGTTGTAGTTCTCTGGTCGTTTCCTGATGCTCAGTGTTGCAACTTAGCGGTTTCCCTATCAATTTAGCAAGTAAGGACATACTAAACTTTTCGCAACTTTTTTTAAAAGTAACTTTTTTTAGAAGTCACTTTTGATCATAGAATAAAGATGTGGTGGCGCCGGAGGTTTTTTTTTAGAAATAAACTTTTGATCGGGTTTTTATAAAAATTTTCTCCCCAATTTAAATTTTTGCAGATTCTAACGCTTTTAAAATATCAATCCAGCGGGAATGCGACACAAACCAACAGATGTCAATGTCTTGTAAATTGACAAGCCAAACTAAATTCAAAAGATATTTATTATTTAACGTCTTATCATAAATTAACCTCAACTTATTTAGTTTTGGCCGCTGACATGGGGGTCACCACTGTTCGTTTTAGACTCCCCTAGAAGACACCCCCGCACCCGGATCATTTAAAGTACCCAAATAAACGGTCTAGGAATTCTAACTCACTCATTTTTCAATCGAGTCGTCCCCTTGGTTGGAGAGGTTGTATTGGGTCAGATTTTCCTTGAAAACCCCATTGCACACAAAATTTCTATAGTGTATCTTTTAATAAAATAGATTGTTTTATTCTGCCAAGCATCACTGAATATATTATTAAAAATTATTTAAATATTTATTGTAAATGATAAGGTAAAATAAATACATTTGTAATTCTTATGTTATATCACAAGGTTTGCTAACTTTTTAATTTTTCCGAATCTTTCAATATGCTCTGACAAATAACAATAATTAATTAACTCCAAAATTACATCACTGTGGCTAGACCACTTTTTACAGGAACACAGACATTCCAGCCTGCTTATATTATAAGGGACTATTTTTTAGATTCATTTATACTGCTTAATAATTTGTACAAACTACACAGGGTACAGTTATACATCGTTATGCTTCCTAAAATTGGGTCAATTTGAGAGGTGTATTTAGTACTGGTACTAATTCTTTGATGTCCGTTGATGCGGTCCATATCTTTTTCCATATTGGAATACAAACCTGAAACACAAATAACATAATGCATTAACATAAAAAATCATAGGTACTTTGGGATATTCCCTCAGTATTCCCATCAGATAGAGATGTCATACATACATTTTTCACTTCCCATTCCTTTACCCAATATGACTTCCATTTTCTTTGAGATATCCATAATCCACTTTACGCCTTCGGGAGTTACTTAAAAGATATGAGGATGAGGAATGTTTTCTGAAAACGTACAACAATAATTACTGAATTGAGTAGAAATTATTGATTAGAACTTATTGATTAGGTATAATAATAAAGCTGTATAGGTATATACTGTACTGTACCCACAGGTAATCCCCAAGACCCATTTCTTTTAAATTCTTAAGTTAAACTGGAATTCCAGGAGTCTTATTGGGAGACTTTCCCTACCAAATGTGTTCAACAATAAAACATCCCCATTTTTATGGGAAATATGGCATATCCCCAGGAGAAAGTTGACTCCCATGAATCAAATAATTGAGGCCTTGGTATAATAAAATAGAATGTCAGTTTTAATAGGAGAAATTACTATTGGTTTGATGAACAGTTTTGGGACAGAGTGTTTTTTATAGACGTGACTTTGAATAGGAGGAAGGTGTTTGGAAAAGACGAGAGTTTTTTTTACAAGTCACTTGAGAGATGGAAGGTGGAACCGAGGAGCACTTTTTTGGTTATTTACTTTTTTTAGTCGCTCCTCTCTCTTCAAAATTTTGGATCCACCACCGGATTATTTTCCAGAAATAAAAATATATTAATTCTTGTTCTGGGAGTACAAATTACGCATCCGCCTTTACCGTGAAATTGAAGGTATCATGTTTTTGTTACCAAAAGCTAGCAAAAAATTGTAAAAACAAAGTTTATAAAACGAATATAGGTATGCCATAAAACTTACCCTGACTTAAAATAATCACTAACACTTTTTTTTTTAAATTACAACCAGTTTGTAGAATTAACGAGCCCTAAAAATCCCGAAACATGGAATATATAATAATATATTTTACACTATAGGTATATGTACATTTTTCTCTAAATGCTTCGAGGAATATATTTTAATTTTTATAACTTCAGCCTAATCAAAAGAGGCATCTAAACATGTCCCAGTACCACAAAACTGAATGTCAACAACTCAAGGAAAGTAATTCAATTTATACACTTTAGAAACCTATTTCGAATTTGCATTTCTGTCATTGAAAGTGTTCTAAATCTTATTCTTTCTGGGTCATATAATTCTCATGAAAATTTAAATCAGTTAAAAGTATCATTAAATATATACATATTGTACCTATATATAACTTTAAAATTCAAAGTAAATACTGTTTTCAGTTTTATTCGATCATCTCTGTTGCATACGAAGTATATTATAAATAGCAGAAATTGAATAAGGATGAATTCAATGTATTTCTGATACTAAATCATCTAATTGGCGAATGCGCAAGAACAAGATAGAGGACACTGAAATGTTATTAAATAATAAAAATAAAAACGTAAAGTTATTTATTTAGACCGGGAACTTTTTTTAAACGATTTTTAAATTGTACTAGTGCAATAATTGTAATCATTACTATTAAATAAACTCTATGACCAAACTTTAGGTGGAACTAAAGTAATGCAAGCCATATAATTTAAACAATGTCAGAAATTATATTGATTACACTTTTTAAAAATCTCTAGTCTAATTGGATAAACTATGTTTACTACATACCAATGAAAAGTAAATTCCTGTTATGATATTTGCTCGAGCTGTTCTCTCACATACAGAGACATCAGTACCTATTATTCTTCTGTGCTAATCTATCATTCCTCTGTAAAAAGGAATACTACTACACATTATACGTCAGTTGTCACTGTCAAGCGAATATACCGAGCACAAGCCAGATTTAAAAAAATCAGGTTTTCAGCCTTTTTTGTATAAAAGATATCTTTTACTACAGGCATTTTTCCAATAATATATAATGGCAACAAATACACATTCGGTTCCCTATTCAATCGATCCCCGTGCTCGTGAAATCATACCAAAAGCTAAAGTTCTCGTTGTCGGCGCCGGTGGAATCGGTTGTGAGGTTCTAAAAAATTTATCCCTTTCAGGCTTTCAGGACATTGAAATCGTAAGTATTATATTTATTTAAAAATATGTTAATAATAAATGCAGAAGTACCTACCTAAATAAAATATGTTTTTTTATTACACAAATATAAGTAGGTACCTTATTGTTAAGTCTACCGCAGGTGAACAGTGAACACAGTCCTGATTTAATATCGGTACGTACTAAGAATGTACCTACATAAATATACCTACTATGGGTATCAAAGCATTACTTCAAACAATTTATTAGCTAAGTACCAAGGGTTTTTTGGTAAACTTTTTTTGGTTAGCAGTATACCTATACTTATTTATTAAAAAACTAAACTAAATTTGTTGTGTGTGTGTGTGGGGGGGAATAAGCCCTTGATAAATGAATTTCTGATAGTAGGTAAAAAAACCATTCATTTACTCCAGTAAAATAAAATTTGGAGACATCATGAGAAGACAATACAATTTTTTTTATGACCTCAGCCCCATGGATTTGTTACTGAGCTTGTGAATTAATATTTTAGATTGATCTCGATACAATCGATGTGAGCAACCTCAATCGTCAGTTTCTTTTTAGAAAAGAGCATGTTGGCAAGCCAAAAGCTGTTGTAGCTCGAGAAAGTATCTTAGCCAACAATCCTGAAGTAAAAATAAAAGCATATCATGACAGTGTATTAAGGTTGGTAAACTCTACAACTATTTGAAGGCATTTAAATTATTCATTAATTTTTGTAGCTCTGATTATGGAGTTAACTTCTTTAAAAAGTTTAACTTGGTATTGAATGCTCTTGATAACAGAACAGCTCGAAATCACGTGAACCGAATGTGCTTGGCTGCTGATATACCTTTAATAGAATCAGGAACTTCGGGATATTCTGGACAAGTTGAATTAATTAAAAAAGGTAGGTTTATTTCAATCTTCATTTAACTACATACCTATCTATAGTATACATATTGTGGTTTTTCAACAACATTTAGTTTTTGTCTCAGTTTCTGTTATGAGATTTTGAGGCCGCTTATTGAAATAATTTTTAATAATATGAGTTGAACCTTTTATGTAGAACTTTTTAAAAGTTATATTAAATGTTCTGTACTACTAATGATTAACTTGACCTGGACATATTCTACCTTCCAAACATTTTATAATTTTTACCATACTAACTTTTTTTACTGTAGGTGTTACACAGTGTTATGAATGTCAACCAAAACCGCCACAGAGAACTTTTCCAGGATGCACAATTCGTAACACTCCTTCAGAACCAGTACATTGCATAGTATGGGCTAAACATTTGTTTAAGTAAGTCTCAATAAGTTTTGCCAAGCTTTAATCTTAAAAAATCTATGACTTATACTTATTGGTATATTGTTTGAACTATATTATCTTTGTATTTGTCTTATGTTATATTTTATACTCTTTAGTCAGCTTTTTGGTGAAGATGATCCCGACCAAGATGTTTCTCCTGATGCTGAAGACCCAGAAGCAAAAGTTGATGGTGAAAACAGTGTGACAGAAACTGGCAATATTAAAAGAGTGTCAACCAGACAATGGATACAAGAAATTGAATATGATGCTGAGAAGTTGTTTAACAAGTTTTTCTCTGATGATATTAAATATTTGTTAAGCATGGGTAGGTTTCATTCAATACCTCCTTAAGTTTTTAGTTAAAATTAACTAAATATGTTTTTTTCTGACAGTAGAGCTTATTTTGATACTGGCCTCTTGGAAAATTTATAAGTCTTTCTACTATACTTACAGGAGTATGTTTAGGACTTTTGTTGTAAAAAAACATTTTTTCCTGTTTGATGTAGGTACTTAGTTAAATTTTAAATAAGCATTAGGAAAATATTAATTTATGAGATAAATATCACTTAGTTTTACCTCTACTTAAATATTCTAGAAAATTTGTGGAAAAAGAGGACACCTCCTAAAGCAATGTCATGGAAAGATGCCCAGGAACTTATTGGGGATAAAGACAAGGAGCAAGAAAGTATTAGATCTACTGATATGGAAGTATGGTCTATTGCTAAGTGTGCCAAGGTAAGATTTTTTCTTGCACTTAGTCATTTTTGTCCCGTTCTTGTAATTCAGTGTTACCAACTACGCTATTCCAATAATACAGGGCGAACAAAAACTAAATTAGTGTAGAAGTCATAGGCAAAGATATTTGCTGATATTTTAATCTACATTTACAGAAAGTTCATTCTCTTTGATCATGACATTTCTGATTGTACTATATTAAATTTTTATTGTAAGTTGTTAAATTTCTAAGGGATTTGTTGATCAGATATTAAAAATTTTTTTTACTTTGACTAAACTTTATGGAATTAAGAACGTGGTTGGGAGGGAATAAAATGGAGCGGTGATAAATTTTGTTTTGGAATTGATATAAAAAATGTTTTAAATTCTTATTCAGTGGGTAACAGTGTTACAAAAAATTTTTTTAATTTACTCATTGATATATTTACAATTTGCTATGTGCCATATATTTGTGATACGAAACGTTGCAATAGACTTCAAGAAGGACCTACTCCTGGTCAGGTAACATTAATAATAAAAATTGGCGCTCATTTTTACACTAAACTTTTTAGGTGTTTGCTGACAGTATTGCCCTTTTAAAAACTGATCTGGCAGGAAAAAGCTTTTTAGTTTGGGACAAGGATGATAAACCTGCTCTGGATTTTGTCACTGCATGTGCCAATATTCGCGCACACATTTTTTCCATTACACAAAATTCTAGATTTCAAATAAAGTGTAAGTATATGTTTTTAATAGTTTATTTTACAATGGCAATCTATTTTATAACTTTATTATGAAGTCTACATCCTATGTTATTTAAGTATAAAAATAATAAATTAATAAGAAGAGTTAATCCAGTGTAATCCTCAGGAAATATAAAGTAATGGCAATTTTTGGTAATCTGGTATAACCTGGGATAGTCTTGGTACCGGGTGATTCATTAAGGGTGACGAGCGGCCATATCTCGGAAACTACTGGGCATAGAAATTCAAAAATTTTAAATAAAGAATATTTTTTAGAAAATGTGTGGATATTATTTCGGATTAGCCTGGTCAATTCTGCATAAAAATGTTCTCTTGCGTTTTTCTCCCTAGGCACACCGTTCTTAAATAAAATAATTAAATTTAATTAGACCGGCGGAAGTGAAGGTGGTCATTTCCAACAATTTTTATAAAACAAAGTTTTTCATTATCAATGTTAATAAAAATAATAAATAGTAAAGTTAATTTAATTTAATTATTTTAATAAAGAATGGTGTGCCTGAGGAGAAAAACGCAAGAGACCATTTTTATGCAGAATTGACCAGGCTAATCCGAAATAATACCATCATTTACCATTTCCACATGGAAAAATATCAGTGGCGTCCCACTTTTTTTCTAAAAAATATTCTTTATTTAAAATTTTAAAAATTATTCTATTCGCGATAACGCTGAAACGAACGGAGATATCGAGATGCGGTTTTAATATTTTTTCTAGCAAATTTCATCTACTTTTCGATTATGGTATCATAATTATACCGTATGATTTATTTTTTCGGAGTAAAATCAAAAAATGTGTTATTATTACAAATTGCGCCTTCTAGCATTTTTTTTAGAACTATTATGGACAACTAAATACGATTGCTGAAAGTGCATACATTTCTCTTCCAAACAGTCTTTAGTTTGCTAAAATCGGATAAGTCGTTTATAAGTTACAGCGATTTAACTGATTACACTTTTAACAGCTTCCCCCCCTCTTATTAAGGTCGGTACGCCGATGAGCATAGGACCAAAATGATGCATACGTATTGTCCAAGCTGTTTAATGGTGTTATCAAAGATATACCTTAATGTGGAATTTTCGGAGATATGTAAACTTTTATAATTTACTTTTCAATTACGCCCTCTTGCGGCAAAATGCGGAACTTAAAAATTATTTCCAGGATTTTCTCATGGCCACTTTAGTTATATTTTTTTGTTTCCTGAATTTCTATGCCCAATAGTTTCCAAGATATGGCCGCTCGTCACCCTTAATGAATCACCCGGTACAATACTTAACCTTTTTTTTATTTGCAATTTAACTTTAATATAATATTAACAAATATTTAAAAAAATATTTTAATATTCTTATATAGGTATTTATAATTTGAAATACTAAGATTTGCCCCTAACAAACACGTCTTCGGGGGATCAAAGAAAATGTTTATTGAGGCAGATAAATAAACATATTTATTATATTATAAATATTGAAAATATTAAAAAATTATTATTTATTGAAATTGGGTTGAAAATAAGACTCACCCTAATGAACATTGGTCATTCTTCCCCATTCCCGTTTTGTCTAAATCCTTATGCAAAATCTAATAATACCGAATTTTAGCTATTGCTGGAAACATAATTCCAGCTATTGCCACTGCCAATGCCATGATTGCTGGACTGGTAGTATTGTATGCCTTTCGGTTACTTGTTGAGGAATATGAGAAATGCCCTTCCATTTACTTAAGGCAAAAATCCGTTCATTCTAAGTTTCTGTTGGCTGCAGATAAGCAACTTTCAAAGGTAATAATGTCTTATTATTGAATATATTTTTAACTTTTCATATTTAAAATTTATTGTTTCTTTTTATCAAAATAAATGAAGTATTTTGCGGATTGTCAAATAACGTTTCTGCCAAATATTTGTCAAATTTACAACAACTTAACATGTGTGAGGACAGTACAGTATGTAGTCCAAAAATAATTATGTTTTAGGCAAATCCAAATTGTTACGTGTGTAGCCCGCAACCGTTTGTTAATGTGTTTGTAAATGTCGAAAAAATGACCGTGAAAGAGTTTGAGAGTGAGTTACTAAAAAAACACCTTAATATGGTCGCTCCTGATGTAGTTTTAGATGGAAAAGGTGTTATGGTTATATCTTCTGAAGAAGGAGAAACTGAGGTAAGTTATAAAAGTGTTCTTGTGGCGCCTAAACACCGATTTTAATCATATGGTATAACTGCAACTTAAAAAAAAATTTGAATTTACAAAAAGTGAGGTTAGGTAATGATATATCCAAAAAACGTGTTTTTTGGGGTTGGTGGAAGAGTCAGTATACTTAGGGCTAAGCGGCCCATTGTATCCCCTGTCATCTGGGTAATGTCAGCCAGACGGGACCTGCAGCTTAGCGTGAGATCTAGTTCTTTGGCACACAAATTTAAAAAAATGTATACTGTGATGAGATACAAATCATTGCAACAGCGGGCGTCTGGCGAAAACTTACTTTTTCGATTTTATCCTTTGTCCTCTTTTTTGTTTAACTTTTTTTGCATTTTCTTGAATAAAATGACTTTCAGGATGGAAATTAAACCCAACTTTTAATACTCGCGTCTATGTCCCAACCTAATGGCAGGCACACTGCGCATGTCAGGCGGATAGCGTGATGGCGGGATATTTAAAATTTATATAGGTAGAAATGAGTTCAATTAATACATGTAAAATATGATTGATAAGTCGATTAATTAATTCAATTTTTAATATTACGGTATTCTATTTATATTTTTAAATCAAGCACTTTATTTTCTTTTTTTCTTTTACGTTTCAAGGAATTCAAAGATGTGGTAACCAGTGTTGACAGTCTACGATTTTGTAATTCTGACTTTGAGTTATGAGGGTCATAGTAATTAGAAGAAATCACAGGGCTTATTGTTGTTTTTAGTGCATTAATACCAGAAATGCATGGCATGTAATGGTCTTTAATGGTGGTTTGAAGACTGTGTTTTCTTTTCATGTGAACATTAATATTTGTTTTTGTGCTACATTACATTCCACAGTATGTGCACACATAAACTGTTCAACAATTTAAAAAAATACGGTTAGGTTTTTACGTTACAGGTGCTTGACAGCCAGCCGCAGCCATAACAAAACTTACTGATTAATAACCTGCCCCTCCATTTTAATTATGCCCCACAAGGCCACAAATTGACAAACTGTTCTTGTAAGAAAACTTAATACCTCGACTATGACTCAACACCGTGACGTAAAAAAATAATTAAATCCATTTCTACCTATATTCTAAATGTCCCGCCATCACGCTATCCGCCTGACATACGCGGTATGCCTGCCATTAGGTTGGAATATAGACGCGAGTCTTTTAATGAACTATTATCCATAATTTATTTTTGAATTTCTATTACCTGATAAACGAACAAAAATTAAGAAGTGTGATTTTGATTATCTTGACAGGACAGTGAGGTTGATATAAAAACTGTGGAAATCTCTCCAAAACCAATGATTAGTCATGACATTTTTATTGACATGTGACCTATTTTTAGATTAATAACGACAAAGTTCTGTCAAAACTAGGAATTGTAGATGGCAGTATTTTAAAGTGTGATGATTTCTTGCAAAATTACGAATTAACAGTAGCAATTAACCAATACGAACCTGTAGAAAAAGATGACCCACCTTATAAAGTTGTTTGCAATCCTGAGGAGTTGAAAGCCAAAGAATCTAAAAACGGTAAGCATTGACGAAATTATGGTATTTCCGAATTTAAATACCGCTCGCAGGTGGCGACATATTTGGAATCTTTTAGCCAGGCTAATACATTATAATACAATTTCTTCAATAGGTTTAATGCTTATCACAAAGTTTTGAAATAATAATATTAATATTAAATTTATTTTAAATATTTGTAATGTAATAAATGTATTTATTTTATCTTCTTTAATAAACTTGATATTCAATCCCCTGAAGACGTGCTTGTTAGGGGCAAATCCACATTCGCAGAATTCTGACTCTTTTTTAGAATTCTGACTTTTTTAGCACAGAATTTTGACTTTTTATGTTACAATATTAACTTTTTCAGCACAGAATTCTGACTTTTATCACAGAATTCTCATCTTTTTATCTCAGAATTCTTACTTTTTATCTCAGAATTCGGACTTTTTTCACAGAATTTTGACTTTATCTCAGAATTATGACTTATCGGATTGGTTTGATAAAAATTTATTAACAATTAATTTTGATAAAACTAATTATTATTTAAATCCAAATAACATACCACAAAATATGAATAGTATTAAAATAAATGATGATGACATTCAAATTTTGAAAGTTAATCAAGTAAAATATTTAGGAATAATCTGTGACAGTAAATTAAATTAGAATTTTTACATGGAATATTTTACTAAAAAATTAAGAAGTTTAATACCAATTTTTAGAAACATTAAAAAATTTTAGAACGAAAAACATGGAAAATTTTAGGTTGCGGAGGAATAATATAACTTTAATTAAAAAATTAGAAATATTGCAGAAAAGGTTTCTAAAAATTATATTTAATAAACATGATCTTTATCCTTCAATAAAATTATATTCTGAAACAAAAAAAAAATGAACATTAGACAACTTTACATTTATAACACCTTAATATACATATGTATTTAAAATTAAAAATCTTATACAATTTAAAAACCATAATTATAATACATGTCATAAAAATGAAATTACCATAAAACCTAAAATAAATAAGTTCCTGGGCGATTATTAAAAAAAATAATCGATTTTCGATTAATCGAAAATAATCGATTAATCGAAATAATCGATTAATCGTTTTTTTTTCGAATCGTCTTATTGAAAATAATCAGTTAATATAAAAAAATCAAATAAACGAAGTAATTATCGATTTTTTTTATTATATACTTAAATAACATTGAAATAATATTTAAATCATAATTATTATTAATTTTGACAAGGCAAACTTGAGGGTAATACGTAATAGGTGCCTCAAGTTATATCGTTGGTTTTGTCGCAAAATATTTTTATTAATCTATTCGATTAATCTAAAAATGGTTATTATTCCGATTAATCGAAAAAGAGATATTTTAATCGAAATTATATTGATGATCGAAAAATCGAAATAGTTGTTTCGATTAATCGAAAACATTTCGATTTTGTGATTAATCGATTTTTCGATTAAAAATATATCCTTAATCGAATAATCGATTATTTTGCGCACCCCTAGTCTATAGGAAAAAAAATTTCAAATATTTATGTTTTTATTTAGGTTAGGTTAGGTAAGAGTGGCAGACCCTTGGTTCTGACCAAACGGTCTCACGTAGTCCTGATTAGGTCCGTTGTGATACCACACGTGTTCCGTAGAACCCACCTTCATCAGATCACTGATGGTTTATGCGACGTAACCGCGGAAGGATTTTAACAACTCATTCAAACCAGCCACTACTGTTCAGAAATCTGCTCAGCCGTCCAAGTTGTAAGTTGTTTAGTTCCTCCAGGCTATCGAAAGATGATTCACCCAGAGTAGTGAACCTCCTTCTTGCGAGGCCAGGGCATTCACACAGAAAATGTTGAATACTTTCTTCCTCTTCCTCATCTCTGCAGCTTCTGCAGAAGTCGTTAGTGGGTATTTGCATACGTTCGGCATGTCTACCGAAGAGGCAATGTCCGGTAACAACCGCAGTAATATTTCTCACGTCTTTTCGACTGTGTCTCAATAGCTCTGCGGTTCTCTTTTTATCGAATGTGGGCCACAGTTGCCTGGATGTACTACAGGTTGTCAACCCTGTCCATCTGTTCTGTGCAAGCTGCTTGGCCGTGTAGTCAATCTCCTCTTTGACCAATCCCAGTGGTTTGTTCACTGTATTGTCTGCTAGATCAGCTGGCATGCCTGCGCCCTCTCTTGCGAGCGCATCGGCAGCCTCGTTGCCATCTATTTTGGAGTGTCCAGGAACCCAGCACAGAATAACCCGATGTTGGTTGCCAAGTGTGCATAGATTGTTGCGGCATCGCTTTACGAGCTTTGATTTGACGCTGCTGGAACAGATTGCCTTAATCGCCGCCTGACTATCACTGAAGATGGTGATTGACGAGGCTACTCCCAAGCCAAGGTGTTCTTGCAGGATATTGACCGCCTTCTCTACTGCCAGTACTTCCGCTTGAAAAATACTACAATAGTTGGGGAGTCTATACGATTTCTGTATTTGTAAACTTTCGGAAAAGACCCCGGCTCCCACACCAACGTCCATCTTTGAACCGTCTGTGAAGATTGCGTGATCTGTTTTCGTTATATTCTGATTGCCTTCCCACTCTTCCCTACTCGGAATGAGTATAGAATACCTTCTATCGAAGCATGTTATTGGGACAGAGTAATCAGTCGGGTCTCGTAGATTATTCCCCGGGTGAATCTTTAGTATACTGCTGTGCCCGTAGTTAGTTTCCTTCCAGAATTTCGACTCTTTTAGTCGCAGGGCACTTTTTGCAGCTATACTTTTTCCATAGATATCCAAGGGGGGTATATATAACATGACCTCTAGCGCCGCTGTCGGGGTTGACTTAAGGGCTCCGGTTATTCCTAAACAAGCTGCCCTTTGTATCTTTGTTATTGACTTAGTGTGCACTGCTTTTTCCAAAGCGGTCCACCAAACCAGGACCCCGTATATTAATATAGGTCTTATAATAGCTGTATAGATCCAGTGTACTATGTGGGGTTTTAGTCCCCATTTTTTTTCCAATTGCTTTTTTGCAGGCATATAATGCTACCGACGCTTTTTTAACTCGTTCTTGCAAGTTTATGCCCCAGTTTAGCTTGGAGTCAAGTACCAATCCTAAATACTTTGCTTTTTCCTTAAGCACTAAAGCATTATTGTCCAGTACTGGGAGTCTGAAGTTCTCGATCACCCTTCTGCGTGTGAATAGAACTACCTCCGTTTTTTCGGGGTTGATTTTTAACCCGCATTTCATGGCCCACTGTTGTAGTACTCGTAGCGCCATTCCTGTTAGGTCGCTGATTGTGTTTACAAATTTACCTGACACTAGTATAACTATATCGTCAGCGTATGCAATCACTTTTATTCCAGCCTTCTCCAACGCTATGAGAACTTTATTTAAAACTCTCAGCCAGAGTGTTGGTGACAGAACCCCGCCTTGCGGAGTTCCTCTTCCAGCAAATCTGACCATCTCGCTACTTCCCAAACTGGAGCAGATTTGACGGCCTTTCAACATCCTCCTAATCCAACGGCAGATGTAGTTATCGACCCCTGTTTCTATTAAAGCGTCGCACACTGCCTCGGTCGTGACGTTATTAAAGGCTCCTTCAATATCCAAGAAGGTACCTAGGGTGTACTCTTTATTGTTAAGGGATTTCTCAATAGTGCCTACTACTTCGTGTAGCGCCGTTTCCACTGATTTCCCTTTGGTATAAGCGTGTTGAGACGAGCTTAATTCTCGCTCTCTCGCCGAGTTCTTGATATGCAGATCCAGTAACCTCTCCAATGTTTTGACAAGGAACGAAGACAGGCTTATTGGTCTGAAGTCTTTGACGGTTACATGACTGCTCTTACCAGCCTTAGGGATGAAGACTATTTTTATCTTATTCCAGTCAGCCGGCATGTAAGTAAAATGCAAGCTGCTTCTGTATATCACCAAGAGCCAAGGGATCAGGATTCTCTTCCCTCTTTGTAGCATGGCGGGCATTATCCCGTCTAATCCTGGTGATTTGTAAGGTTCAAATGAGTCAATCGCCCATTCTAGCTTATCGTAAGTGACTACTGATTTGATGCTATTCAAATCCGGAACGTCTCCTTGATCGATAAGGGGCTCTATGGCCGATGTATTACCAGGAAAGTGGGAATCCATCAGCAGTTCAAGGGTTTCCCCACTACTCTCTGTGTATGTCCCATCATCTTTTTTTAGAAAAGAGGGAGCACTAGGCTCCTTTGATAGAACTTTTCTAAGTCTAGCGGCTTCGTTTGTACTCTCAATCCGCTCGCTGTAATTGTGCCAAGCGCTTCTTTGAGATTTTCTAATCGCTTTCTTGTACGTCTTTAGAGCCTCTCTATAAGAGCTCTCATCTTTAGTACGTTTGCTCTTTGCTTTGTTAAATAGCCTTCGCATGTCCCTTCTTAGCTGACCCAGCTCTGCGTTCCACCATGGTGGGTATGGCTTTTTCGCTGGTCTGCTTATCGGACAGCTTTTGAAAAATGCTGCTTCCAGGGTATTTGTTAGTTTATTAACTGCTTCATCAATTGAAGCCTTATTTGGTAAGAGATTATTGGGAGGATTTGCCAGTTCTCCAGAGATGATTCCGCAAAATTTTTCCCAATCTGTTCTTTTAGGGTTACGAAATGGTGTAGGCAAGTACGTGGACTCACTGATATCAAATAGAATCCAACGATGGTCCGAGAACGAATCCTCGCTGGACACTCTCCAGTTTTGTACCTTTAGATCGTTGGATTCATTTGTAAGCGTGACGTCCAGAACTTCCTGTCTGTTCGCAGTAACAAATGTAGGTGTATTACCGTTATTGCATAAGCTAAGGTTAGTATTTATAATAAAATTAAAAAGACACTCACCTCGGTCATTGATGTCCGTGCTACCCCATATTGTGTGATGGGCGTTGGCATCACATCCCAAGATTAGGCTTTGCTTAGAAATCCTGGTAGATTCCACAATATTTTGGACATCTACCGATGGAGTTGGAACGTCATGCGCCATGTATACGGATGACAGTATTATTGGTGTCCCTCCTTTGCGCTCCAGTTTGACCGTTGTTATGTCCTGGTTACTAAAATTAGGCATTAGGAATACTTTATTTTTAGCTAAAATACAAGTTCTTGGCTTACCATTGCCCCTGGCGTAATAGAGAGAGTAGTTTCTTAGCCTTAATCCACATATGGCGTCATTTCTGACCCAAGGTTCCTGGATCAAGGCGATGTCGAGGCCCTTCTCCTCCATGAGAAGAGCCAGATGGCTAGAGGCCATTTTACTGTGGTGGAGGTTGATTTGGACCACTCGCAACATCGCTGGGCGTCTGTTGTGGTTCAACTTCCATTTCTTGAGTCGGCTCCTTCTCTGGAGCCGCACTCTGTTCATCTTCCATTACCGTGGCAGATGTCACTGTCTCCTCCTTCCTTCCGACATCCTGCTTGGGTTTGGCAAGATTAACTTTCTGGTCAATCCCCTTGTGTTTGGGGATGCCCTTATATATATTCACAGCGATCGCATTAAAGCCGCAGTGAAGCTTAAACTGAGCTTCCTCTAGGGCTGGTAGCGACTCGTCTGTGAGCTGGAGGATTACGCTCCTCCCTGTGGGTTTTGGGTCCTCCATCTTTAGAACCTTCCATTCCTTGCAAGGAATCTTCGGGTTCTGGGCTGCCAAGAGTGGCAGCAAGGACTTCTCTGGAATGGTTGGCACTGGCAACCAAATTCTAGCTCTCGGACACTCTGGAAGTTCCGAGCGGGGGATGACCTGTAATTGGGCAAGTTCCCAAGGTTGTCCGATCTTTTTGACACTCTCTTTCAGAAATGCTAAGGAAAAATCATCAGTGCAATTGATGATCTTTATTCCTCTAGTCCATCCTGAGGTGTCGTACTGAGGGATCCTGTCGGCAGGATTGGCTATTAGAAACTCCATAAGGATTTCGGTTAGCCTCCTTTCAACCAGGATCCAGCGGTCTGCTGTGATCTTCCAGCATTTATTGCCGGCATCAATCACAGCCACTTGGAGGCTGCTGCGGGTCACTTCCGACATTGTTCTACTGTCGGACCGCTCCCTGAAAGCAGACTTTTTCTGGCCCCCTCCACTACTAAGCGCAGCGGAACTCTTCGTTTTTAAAACTACCGCAGAGACTTTCTTGGTCTCCGCAGTAAGTCCCCTAGAAGACATTCCAGCTTTGCCTTGCTGTGGAAAGGACTTTCTTTTCTTTAGTTCTTTTGGGGTGCTCTCATCGTCTGTAGAACGTGTCCTCTTTCCAGCGACACTTCTCTCGAAGGTTGCACCCGGTTTTTGATACGTATAGGGGACGAGGAATGGGTCTTGGGCCAAGAGTTCTCTTGCCCACTTTATCGTCCCATTGTCCCTACTTGAGAGTTCAGCTGGCTGTTTGCTTTCCAGTTTTACTAGAAGATGCCTAGCCCTTTGGCACTGTCGCATCTTTCTTGTACCAGCTGATACCTTTCTGTGAGGTTTGCTGTCCTTAGGATCCGCCTGCTTTGTGTCAGGTGATCGTAGCAGGTTTTCCTCCTCGCTTTCATTAATACTGTATGGGCTACCCTCGGTGACCGAATCACCGCCTGGTAGCTTGAGCTGATTATCTTCAGCGTTCTCTTTTGGTTTTTCTTTTTCGTTTTCCATGTAGGTCCCACGAGTAAGCTCGGAAATAAAGGTCGATCCTGGCAGAGCCGGCATACCAGGACAAGGCGCTAATACTGCGGTGATTGCCTGGTCCACCACAGGAGCTCGTTAAAGGCTGATTTCACCCTCAGCCTTCCATCCTAGGCACGGTTGCTCACACCACCTCGGATTTAGGTACCTCACAACACGACTGAGCGAAGGCAATTGATGTGCCAGACTCAGTCTTAGCTGACTTTCGTCATTACCAGCGGGCGCCCGCGGGGAGGACTCGAAGTGAGGATTTTGCCCGCCATGTTTTTATTTAAACAATTATTATTTACCAACAAAAATTAAAAAACATATTTCATTAAAAAAATAAAAGCATGGATATTGGAAACAGATAATTTAAAAAATGTTTGAAAATGTTTTAATTAATATTGTTATGAATAATATATTTTTCAAAATTTTATTATATCTACATCTTCAAAAAACTGCGTTTATAATTATATACATATACTTAATCGTTTTTTATTTGCAATTTAACTTTTATATAATATTAACAAATATTTAAAAAAAATATTTTAATATTTCTATATATTTATAATTTAAAACACTAAGATTTGCCCCTAACAAGCACGTCTTCGAGGGATCAAA
The DNA here is from genome assembly GCA_935413205.1 of Polydrusus cervinus. Lineage (NCBI taxonomy): Eukaryota > Metazoa > Arthropoda > Insecta > Coleoptera > Curculionidae > Polydrusus > Polydrusus cervinus. The sequence goes on from OW284516.1 coordinate 20,660,770, forward strand.
GAAAAAGTTTATTGACGAAGATAAATAAACACATTTATTATATTATAAATCTGGAAAATAAACTTATTATTATTATTATTATTGAAGTAATGACAAAACGTTTGTAAAATGCGCTTTTTTTTATTTCAGGAAAAGAAAATGGAAACTCCGAAAAAAAAGAATCTGAAAGTGACGAGGATGATCTTATGGTAGTGGACGAACCCGTCGAGGATCCCCAGGAGGGATCCTCTAGCAAAAAAAGAAAGCGTAATGATGACAGTGACGATGACATTGTTGAGGTTCCTCTATAAATTATCTCATCCTCAAGAAACGTCCTAGTTTATAAGGTACATCATTTCCGATTTTTTTAATTTTCGTATTATTTATTTTAAGATTATAAATTTGTATTTTTTGTAGCGCAGGTACAATTTAAATTAGAATAATTTTCACAAAATAAAAAATTGATATTTTACAAGTTTTGATTTTTTTTCTTTAATTTAGGTATTGTTATAACTAATTGTGAAAATATATCTATGAGCTCTTTTTCTCTAATATAATAAGAGGGACGAAACACTTCAACAGCACTTTAATTTGAGTACCGGATGGCCAAAAAAGAATGGATGCCTCCGTCCATATCTTGGGAACCGTTTATCACAATGGTCTGAAACAGTGCTTCAGGTATGGTGTTTGGTGTGAAACCGGAAACAAAAAACCATGTCCTATTTTCGGCCACTTTTAGGTGGATGGTATTGTTTAACAGGAGTGTTTTATCAATACAAATATTTCTAGGTCACACAAATTTTAAAAACGCCAAAATAGCGCGATTACTCGATGACGTCGATTCGGTAAAAATGTACAGTGACCATCGTTACCGATCTTTCACTTGTCATGACAGGGTTTTTATTTACATCCCACTTGCATCCGAATTATTGTGGAATTTTGATGTATTTTTGTTTAAAATAGCTTTATTTTATTTTTATGCCCAGCAGAAAGATCGACAAATAACTTTGGTTTACTCTTTTTAACTGTCATTTAATTAGCTTGGTCTTTTGTCAATATCACCTGTAAAGATACTCATTACAATTACTACGGTGGCGTACAAAGCCAGTTAAAACAGGGTAGGCAAACATTTTATTTTCCTACGACCACCTACGAAAATGAGAAAAAAAGCACGGTTAACTTGGCTCGAAAGCGCCGAATATCACACGCTTGTTGAAAAAAATATCGACTCTAGAGTGGAAATACAAGGCACACTATTTATTAAAAAGAAAATTTTTTAGAAAGCAGTAATTGTTTAACTCATTTTTCATGTAATTGTCGAGTGATTCGGAATTAGAGTGTGAAAATGCTCCATCTGAAATTTAAAAAAATGTTAATAATATACTGATGGAAAATCTATTACCAGAAAAAACAAATCGCGCTGAAGAGGGCCATGTATTAATCAATAAATGTTTATCGGTGGCCATAGCGTAGAGAATATAGCTCTAGCCTACAGATCGCAAGGTCACAGGTTCAAATCCCGTCAGGAGTATTCGCCTTTTTTTAATAAAAAAATTAAATAATTTATAGAAATATTTTGAATCAAAAAACTTCCTTGTTGGGTGGATTTTTAAAATGTATGTTTAATGCATCTTTCCTTGATTAAATTTAAAATTTTTCATTCTGGTTAATTTAGAAGTCAATCCAGAATTAGTTCTTATTAAATCTCGAGTCGTTCTCAGATTGTGACCGTCAATGGATTTCAATCTGATGCTTTCTCGGCTACATCAGGGGTCCCTCAGAGGAGTCATCTAGGTCCTTTATTTTTCATAATCTACATTAACGACATCAAATAATGTTTTCACCACACAAAATTTCTAGTCTAAGCTGATGACTTCAAAATGTATCGGTCTATAAGAAACCTGGATGACTGCCTAAAAATACAGCTGGACCTGAATCGTCTGGTAGATTATTGCACTAACAATAGCTTGTATTTAAACATAAAAAAATGCTGTTCTATAACGTTTACTAAAAACAATATCATTGAGTGCTCATACAACATTAAAAACTCTACACTTAAAAGGGTAAATCAAATAAGAGATCTGGGTGTCATCTTGGACTCCAAATGGTTGTTTCAAGCTCATTTCAATAAAATCATTACAGAGTCAAACAAAATGTTAGGCTTCATTAACAGAACCTGCAAAGACTTTCAATACCCCCAAACGATGATCTCACTTTACTACGCTTTCGTTCATAGTAAACTTTATTTTGCTTCCGTCATCTGGAATCCCAAATATGTCACATATATAAACAGACTAGAATCTGTACACAACAAATTTCTAAAAAATATTGCTTTTAAAGCCCACTGTACAGTGGAAACTTCGAGAATAAACTATAAAATAATCGCTTTATTCCACCGAAGAAAAATTACTGATATGACATCTCTTCACAAAATAATAAATTCCGGTCTGAATGTTCCTGAACGTCTATCAGAAGTTAATTTTAATATTCCTTGTAGAGAACTGAGAAATCCAGCTTTATTTAATTTACCTTATATAAGAACTAACCTAGGATTAAACACACCATTAGTTAGACTTCAGCATACTTTTAATACGTACAGTAACTTGTTTGATATATTTCATACTACTATTTCTACTTTTAAAAAAAGTGTAAAAAGGCATTTTATACAAATAGCTTTTGAATAACTTTCATTTTAATGTATAATCAATTTTAAATTTTAATTTTAAAATTTTTAATTAAGTAAAACCACATTAGCTGTGTTATAAAATTGTAATATAGTGGATGCTTCTTTGGAACTCCTAGTTCTGTTCGCATCCTAAACATGTAAATAAAAAAATAAATAAATAAAAGTTAAACTACAAATAAAGGAAAAGCCTATTTGCAAACCATGAAACCAGATATTAAGTGGAACATAATCCTAAGTATGCTGATTTCAACACTAGTGTTGATACATTTTTTCACAAATCAAAGGCTTTTTCAATATTACTTTGTGGTCGTAGGAAAAATAGTGTACAGTACTTGTGTGAAGGTGATTATTCTAAAACTAGGAGAATTTCCGCACTCGGCTCACGCCTCGTGCTAAATATCTCCCCGTTTGAAGATTATCAGTTTCATCACTTGTTATGTAATATACTATTCCGAACCATTGACTTTGATCATTTTTAACACAGTTGACATCTTTACTACTCTTAAATTACGTATACTAGGACATGACCACTTCTCCATTTTTTTTACCGACAACCTACGGCGACGCGCCACATTTATAGCAAAAGCAAACACTAATATTATTATGAATACATTTCATTCACATGCATTTTATATTCAGATTTTAAATCTATCATCCACTTGATTGAACCCCAAGTCAATTATTATGTAAATTATAATTTAAGATGCTTATTAGCAAAATATCTTAACTAAACTAACTATTAAACTATATCTGGACATGTTTTATATCGAGAACGCCTAGTATTTTTTGAATCTACGACAAAACTTGAAGATTAGCACTAATGCACTTAACAAACGAGAGCGGATGACTGACTGAGGCTCACATCTCGAGTTACGTGTATTTGTTGCATCTCTTTCATGCTTACTACCTACCGCCTATCTCGCTCGCTTTCACTTGTATAAAAGCAGTGCTGTTGCTTTCCGATAAGGGGCTAATATGATTTGAAATCTCTGCTTTTCGTACGGTTAAACGGGATGTTTATACAGCGATCCAATTTACGATTCATCAGCAACGAATGCGTTCGTGAAAATGATCTTCAATAATATACGATTAACTTTTCGGCCTGGGTCCTCTACATACACAGAAATATTGCCGGATATTACTCAGATAAAAATTTAAATATAAAGAAATACTTTATATAGGTTGGCGTTTGTTTCATTGCTTCCAGGGTAGGGAATGCTTTTTTGCTTATACAGGGTGTTCTCAAAGTTGAGTCATTTATTTGAACAGGTTGTAGAAAACGTAAATATAAGTAATTGTACCAAAATTCATTTATATAAAAGTTGCAGAGTAAAGAAGTTATTAACAATTGACAGTTGCAAACGACACTCGGTGTGGTTCACACGTACCAAACGTGAGCGAAACCATCGTATCAAATCGTATTCAACTTTCAGTTTAACGTGGAAAAAAATCGATAACCGGGAAAACGTTAAAATAAATATCGGCGTTTAAAGCAAACAATGTACCATCCCCCCGGAGGGGATGGGCAAGGTGGGACGTTTAGTGACGCGGCCTTTTTAAAAAACAAGAACGATTTTATTCAAGACATTAATGTTAATACATACAAACCAATGGATATCTCGAGCCAAGAAAATGTAACCTTAGAAGATAAGCATTTTAATGATACCGAACAACAAAAAAAGGTTCCACAGGTGGAAAAAAATAATAAAATATTTAGCCAGAATCAAGATAAGTATGACGCTAATTCTATTTATGTTTTTGTCGAAAGAGTTGGGGAACAACAAAATTTAGGTAAACTGCATCCTTTACGCGTAGCCCATATTTTGAGAAAAAATTTATCTGTAAAAAATATTGTAGACATAAAATCTATTGGTAAAAACAGGGTCAAAGTTATATTTACAAACATTAAGGCGGAACTTTGTGCAGCAAGAAATTTATTTGCAAGAGAGTCTCACCCGAAGTGGGCATACTAGCGAGCTTATGACGTGGTGAAAAATATTCCGTAAACATCGAGACACACTGAAACCACGAGACGAGGCGGCAGGTTCTTTCTTATGCTAATGAGTTTCGGTTGATTTTATTTCGAAGATGAGAAATTTGTTTTGAGGAAAATAAGTATTTTACTTGTTATTGTATTAGTTAAAATAATGTATCTAATCGTTATACGGATATATCTTTTAAATTTTGTCTTATTTTATTATTAAAGCTATAGAATATTTACAAAAAATAAAGTTAGGTAGAGCAGAAAGTTTGAGGTGTTAATTAATAATAGGAATAGGTATAAAAGCACCTGCAAACAGGGTGTTCGTGTTCCACCGGGAACCGCTTCGAACTATATATGGAAAACTATACATAGGAAAATTTTCAAAATTTGCCATCGTGGTAATGCTGATGGGGACGACCGGACTAAAAAAATTTCATAATGGTGGTACTTCCGGTTATACCGAAAGTTAGTGTCAGCTAGGGTAGTCAGGTTTTAAAAATTGAAAAGCGGGAGGTGGATAGTGCCTAGAGGACAAGTTTTTTTTGAGGTGCTTAAAATAATTATATTGATGATTTCTAAAAAAAAAGTCGATACCCTGTTGTCCTTACGCTGTGGCGTGCCTTTTATATTTCTTCCTCCTATCATCAAACGTGCTTTCTAAAAAAAAAAGGTCGCCCCTCTCTAAGGCAGCTGTACAGTTATTAGGCGTCCGTCGTGTTATTGGAAAAAAGCGGGAGTTTTGTTTAAGTGCGTGGGAGGCGGGAGGTTAAGTAAAAAAGCGGGAGCATCCCGACTAAATCGGGAGGGTTGGCAACCCTAGTGTCAGCGTGTTTATTTTAAATAGAACATCCTATATATTATTACATTTTTGCATTCTACGTAAGATTCTAGGCAGATTTTGTACAGGGTGGGGACTTTAATTGGAATAAATTCGATATTATTAAAACTGCTGAAGTTACGCCTACAAAATTTGGTATGTGGGGTTTTGAAGCATGCGGAATTGAATTATGATGTCGGCGCAGTTGCCAGATTTCTCAGCTTTGCGCTACACGTAGTAATTTTAATATTTTAAATGGAATGCCCAATTTATTTTTATTGCAGTGCATTGGGCGTGTCCAATTTAATAAGATGCCAAATTTACAAAATTCTATCTTCACTAATTGCTGAGCTCTGGCAACACTGTAGTTCCATTAAAAAGTATCATGAGAATTTCTATTTTTAAAGTTTAAATTAAATTGGCCATTTTGAAAAGACAAGAACTTTTCTTGAAGCTTGTCAATAACTTAGTAACTATGGAGGTAGACAAGCGTCCCGGTACTTTTTAAGCGAACTACAGTGTTGCCATAGCTCAGAAACTAGTGAAGATAGAATTTTGTAAATTTGAGATCTTACTAAATTTGATACTACCAATTCACTGCAATAAAAATAAATAGTGCATTCCATTTAAAATAACAAAATTACTACGTGTAGCGCAAAGCTGAGAAATCTGGCAACTGCGCCGACTTCATAATCCAATTCCGCATGCTCCAAAACCCCCACATACTAAATTTTGTAGGCGCAGCTTCAGCAGGTTTAATAAAATCGAATTTATTTCAGTTAAAGTCCCCACCCTGTATACCTATACCTATAAATATCGAAGCGTTTTTGACATATTTGAATTTTTCTGTTAAGAATGACGTTGGCAAGCCTTAAAATAATTATCAATTTTTTCTATAAAGAAGCCTTATATTTATTTAATTTAAGCGGGATTCCTTGTTATAAAGGACCTGCTTTATTAGATTTTTTATAATATTTTGATAACTATTAATTCAGGGTGTTTAAACAATAAGATTGAAAAAACTGCAAAAAGTCTAAATTTTATAATTACTTTTAGTTAAGCATTAAAAAGGGTAAGTTTGTATATTCCAAAAATGTTTAGTTTTCGAAATATTGCTAATTTAATATTTTTATATGGCAATTTTGCTGCAGATTTTTAGTTCAGTGACTCTTAGTTGTCTATGACGGCGTTGAAAAACAGCAAAATCTAATTTTACCATTTGAATATTATTAATAAGCACATTGTGATGGCTTCTTTTTTGAAGATATCGATTGGCAAATGTGTCCCATGTTCTTAATATAACTTTAACACATTCTCCATAAATAATAAATAAATTTAAATAATCTTCGTTTGTACAATTTAAGCGCACATACATGATAATTAATGATGTTTAAATGGTAAGTGACAGTTTCATAAATTTTTCTCGCATTTGATTGTTTTTCAACGCCGTTATAGCCAACTAAAAGTAACTAAACTTAAAATCTGCAGCAAAATCGCCATATAAAAATATTAAATTGGCAATGTTTCTAAAACTAAATTTTTTTGGGATATACAAACTTACCCTTATTTTTAATGCTAAATAAGGAATAATTATAAAATTTGTGTATTTCCATTTGAAAAACTAGTCTTTTTGCAGTTTTTCAATTTAATTTTTAATCGTATTGTTTAAACACCCTGTATTAATAGTTATTAAAATATTATAAAAAATCTATTAAAAATATCTAAAACGCTTAGACATAGGTATAGGACATGGTATACAAGATATGCCTAAATTCTTGCGTAGAATGCAAAAATGTAGTAATATATAGAGTATTCTATTTAAAATAAGCAAGTTGACACTTACTTCCGGTATAACGGGAAGTGCCACCATTATAAAAATATTTTGGCCCGATCGCCCCCATCAGCATTAGCATATACTGTCAAATTTTCAAAATTGGGAGGCACAGGCCTACCCTGAAACTAAAGGTTTTCAGCATTGGTTATCAAATACTTCGTAAGGTCAATAGTTTTTTAATCAAAATTTTCTTATATTACAAATTTTTTACCGTGTTTATTTAAAAAACAAAAGATAAGTCCCGCTGGTTCCAGGATTTGTTGACTGTGGTTACTAACTCGCGCAGTATTTTGTCCGTCGCGTTCCGTGCCATTATAATTATTTTTTTTTAAAGTGGTATGTTTTTGACGATTAGTTGCGCTGCACCCTCAAAAGAGGAAAAAGTAAGCACCTAGACTTTTTTTAGTAACACAGAAACAACAGGAGGTAGTACCGTATCGTCGCGCCAATCCGATACAAAATCACGGTATTAATGTTTTTTATAAACATAAACTGATAGGGGGGTAGCCAAAAAAACGTGTAAGTTCTCAAGAGTGACTTCTATAAAATAAAATACTTCGCAGCCTTTTCTACACTTTCTCCACCGTTCAAAAGTGGCTACAAAAAAAACAAAACTTTGCGTTTTCAAGAACTTCTATCAAAAGTGATTCCTACAAAAAAAAATGTCGCAGTCGTTTCATAAGCTCCCCCTAACAAAAGTTAGTAGTAAAAAAGTATATCTACCCCCCCCCCCCCCCCGCTCCCCCTTGGGCAAGAGCAACAGCCCTCTCTATGGACGCCCATGCCTAACAAAAAATTGTATTTTATTACTCTGCGTGGCATACTGTCCAATTTTTATATATTACCTACCTAGCTTCTTAGAAGCATTGTCACTATACAGTAGTCTCGCTGCACCAAATTGTAGCTGCGAGCCAATAACATGGACAGATAAATATCATGTGACCAACGCCAAATTCGTGCCTGACAACTACTTTTAAATCGTTAAACCATGGATAAAATAATAAACACATTTCACCTTTAAGATGAATTCATATTTTAACAGGTTTAGACAGAAGCTCACTATATAAACAATATATAGAGCCTGTATAATAAGCATAAAATATAAAAACAATCGAATAGAAATAGATTCATTATGCAACAGTTGGTTTCCTTACTCACTAAGAACCTTCATAAATGGCTTTATTTTATTGCACCTATCACCCTTTACCAAGACAAATTAAACTTTAATTTTAGATCTAAGAGTTAATATACCAGGGTTACCATACATCCTGGGATTTGCCATAAGTTCCCGGTGACCCAGTTTGGGCCTCTAATACCAATAAGCTATTTACCTTAGTATATTTTGTTCACTATCAAGACAATGGCCCATTTCGATAAAAAACGAAACAAAAAAAATTCAATATAGCCCATTTTTGATTGCAATACATCAACAAATCCACTGCATTTCGTTCAATTCTTATCCTTACCTAACATGAATAAGAAATTTTGAAAGCCCAAACACCCGTTTTGACAAAATGGTGAAAGCGCCTTGAACATTTTGCCTTCCGGCGCATTATAAACCATCTCGGTCTAAGCCGAAACATTTATGGCAACCCAGAGTATATAGCACAACTACTAGTTGCGTCTTTTTAAAATTGACGCTTAGATATTCTGTTATTGGCATTGACAATCCAAAAAGAAGAACATAAAATTTAGCCCAAAATTTCCCCCGAAATTACTTCTTGTTCGACCACGTATAATTTTTTTCAGTGTATCATTATTCTCTCTGGATGTAAATTGTTTCACGTCAGCCGAGAATAAATTCAGCTGTATATAGGCAACTTCTATAACATGACAACAAAATTTACCTAAAACATGAGTTGCGCGCTGCAAGATAACGAACTTATTACGACATTGTTTTGTCTCAATTTTTGAAGTCTTAAAGATAAGACATGGAACTTCTAAGGTACATCGCTATTTTTTTGAAAAAAAAATTCTTAGCTACGATATTAACCTTGGAAAAGGGCCTAAAAATACGCACCTTTAGTGGGCATTTTCTTATACATATTCTTATTTTTTTCAAAAAAGGGCTTTGTACCTTAGAAATACAAACATTCCTTTATTAAATTTTAAATTGTCCCGACAAATATCTCAAATAGCCTTTGCAGAATCCTGCAGTAGCGAAACGGTGTTTTTCATCCTCTAAATTTGCGCGTGGTAGAGCCTTAATGACGCCAATCAACTAGTAAATAATAATAATTTAGTACAGGAAAACCTAAAAACTTTTATACCCAACCATCTATTGGAAAAAAAAGGTCTAGTACGTGGTGTAGATACATTTTTTGAAGATGATTATATCTTAGAGAATATAGAATCCTCGGTAAAAGTAAAAAATGTTAAAAGACGACTGAAAAAAGTTGAAAATGAGGGACAATCCAAAATTGTTAAACGGCAACAAATCCTTGTTACCTTTGAAGGTAACCTTATACCGCCAGAAATACGGATTGACTGTGTGGTTTTTCCAGTAGAAATCTTTTACGGCAGCGTAACGCAATGTTACAAGTGTTTTAGATACGGACATATATCACAACAATGCCGCTCGACAGCAAACATATGTAAAAATTGTGCCAAATCCAATGAGGAAAATCATACTTGCACAAAAGATGATACTTACTGCATTCATTGCAAAATCGTAGGACATCAGTCCAGTTCTAAAAAATGCCCTTTTTTTGAAAAACAAAAACGAATTAAAAAAATTATGGTTGATAACAATTTATCTTTTATCGAAGCGAAACAATTATCTGAAACCTCTTTTGCAGGAATAACTACACAAAATAGGTTTAATGCTCTAACTGATATTAACTTCCCCCCATTAAGCGGAAGAAATATATCCCTTAGTCAACCCGCTAGAAGACACAAACCAAACACGACATATTTCTCTCAACCAAGCACATCATACAGTTCAAATACCACTGCAATAGATAATAACCTAAGCCAAAAAAAGCGCAAGTATCAGTCTCCAACACCCCCCTGCCCCATGTTCCCTTTCACCTTTGGACCTACTACTCCACTGCCCCCTAATCCAAACAACGCAAGGGTAAATCCCGAGGAAGAAAAAAACACATTTTTGGAATGCATATCGAAGTTTGTCTTTGATTACATTCAACAACTAAAAACCCCTGAAGATGTTAAAAAATTTAATTTTATAGAGCTCAAAAAAGAGATGGCCCAAATTATTGGTAAATCATTACCTCTCAATAAATAAAATTCACTCCGCCAAAAGAAAATCAAATCAATATAATGCAGTGGAACGCGCGTTCTGCTGCATCCAATAAAAATAGCCTAACTAAGTTCTTATCTGAAAATAAAATAGACATAGCACTCTTAAGCGAAACATGGTTTAAACCCGACAAAACTATAAATATTAATGGATATAATGTAATTCGCAAGGATCGACCAGACGGTAAAGGAGGAGTAGCCATTCTAATAAAAAATACACTACATTTTAATAAACAAAATATAATAAATAACTATAACAATGAAATCGAGGCATGTGCAGTCGAAGTGTGTATCGACGGACAAAACGTAACTTTTCTTTCTGTATATAAGCCACCTAAAGTCAAAACGTACAACAAGGATTGGGATGGTCTATTTAGTCAAATGCGTACACCTTTAATTATAGGAGGAGACTTTAACGCCCATCATGGGCTCTGGGGTGCATCAAAAACAGATGCCTCTGGAGACCAATTAGTTGAAGCCATAGATAAACTTAACTTAATCAATTTAAACAAAGGCTCAGAAACTCGCCTATCGAGGCCGGGTCAGGAAAAATCTGTTGTTGATCTAACATTTTGTTCTTCAAACATTGCCAGTAAATTGGAATGGACTACTTGTGACGATACCCTCGGATCTGATCATTTTCCCATTATAATAAGCTATAGAAGTACTAGCAGCCAGCCGACTAATACCATACCTAAGTCCAAGTGGAACGTCAAAAAAGCCAATTGGACTCTTTATGCTCAAACTATAAATAACCTTCTCTCAACAGCTCCTTTTACGGGCTCTGTGCAGCAAAAGTACAAAGTACTTATTGAAATCATTGACAAGGCAGCTAATATTTCTATACCTGAATATAAACCTTTTCATTGTAACAAAAGACCCCCACCACCCTGGTGGGACCTTCACTGTGATACTGAAATAAATAAGCGTAGAGAAGCTCTTAAACAATATAAATTAAACCCCTCTGAACAAAATTATATAAATTGTCAAAAAACTAACGCTTCAACCAAAAAATTTCTAAAGCAAAAAGCTAGGTTAAGTTGGCAAAACTGGTGTACAAGTCTCAACAAGAACACCGCTACTAATCAGTTGTGGAAGCAGGCACGTAAAATGTTTCGGAAAAACTCAGACAACTTCAAAAAGAGCGATGAAAAATGGCTGGATGAATTTTTTAATATAGTCGCCCCTCCATTAGTGACAGATAACATGGCACGTTATCAAAATATCCCCACCGAAGGAAGACTACATTTTTTATGTAAACCTATATCAATTAATGAGCTTGAAGCCGCTCTAAGCAATGTTCAAAATACTGCTCCCGGATATGATGATATCAAATACTGCATGTTATTTCACTTACCGACTAAGGCAAAAGAACTGCTACTAAATGTGTATGATGCAATATATTTTAAGGGTGCTGAAATAGAAGAACTTAAAAAATCTATTATTATACCTATACAAAAACCAGGCAAAAATCCCAATGAAGCTAAATCTTACCGACCTATTTCACTCCTTTCGTGTGTACAAAAAACGTTAGAGAGAATTATAAAAGGCAGACTAGAATTTTGGTTAACTAATCATAACCTCCTACCAATTAATCAATTTGGCTATAGGAAAGGACTTGGAGCTATAGATGCCATCACCACACTTACAACAGATATCCACAACTGTTTTTCCAGAAACAATTACCTTCCTGTTATTTTTTTGGACATTAAGAGCGCCTATGACTCAGTAAATTTAGATATTCTGGAAAAAAAATTAAGCAAATACTTCAGAGTACCCCCTATCATTGCCAAGTCCATAGTAAACTTATACAGAAACAGAAGCATTTACATACGCAATCAAGATAACTGCTTGTTAGGCCCACGGATCAATAATGAAGGTCTACCACAAGGATCCGTTTTAAGCCCACTACTTTTTAATTTATATACAGCTGATCTGCATAAAAATAACAACTGTAAGATAGTCCAATACGCTGATGACTTCTGCATATACCTCGAAACCAAAACTTTACAGAATAGTCTAACTCAAATTAATCACTTCTTCAAGGAGATACTTGATTGGCTAAACAAAAATGGTTTCAATCTATCAGTTGACAAAACAGCTATTTGTTTCTACACGCGGCATAACTTACCCAACCTTTTAAATATTAATATAAATAACCTAATCATCTCAATTAAAACTGAAATAAAATATCTTGGAATGACGTTGGATAGAAAACTTAACTGGAATAGACATGTTGAGTCAGTTATAGCCAGATGTGAAAAGGGGTTAAATTTCTTAAGATTAGTCACAAAGACTTGGTGGGGATGTGACGTTAAAACAGCCCTCACCTTCTACAGAGCCTATATACGATCCATCTTAGATTATGGTTGTATAAACTATGGTACAGCTTGCAAAACTACGCTGCTGAAAATTGACAGAATACAGTACAAAGCTCTAAGAATTTGTCTTGGGGCTATGAGCACAACCCCTACAGAGGCACTACTTGTAGAAGCTTTAGAAATGCCGCTCGCATTAAGAAGAGAAATGTTAGCATGCAAATTTCTCTACAAACATCAAATTTTTGATTCAGATCTTCTGCAAAATATACAATGCTTAAACACGTTTGACTTAACCAATAAATACTGGATTCATAAAAATTCCCCGCCAATCTGTATTGCTTACAGGGAATACAATTCGGAACTTTGCAACCTAAGGCCCCTACCAGTCCGTGAAGTAGAATATTTCAGCCTTAAAATCCAAGTTGTACCAATAATACCAGACTATACTTCAAGCACAAATATTAACAAAAAACTGCTTGATGAACACTTACAAAAATTTAATAATTTTACACAAGTATATACAGACGCCTCCAAGACGCACACTGGTTGTGGAGCTGCGTATTATATCCCAAAATTAAAAATTGAATCAAAAATCAAGCTAAACACTAACTTTTCAATCTTTACATGTGAGAGTATAGCTATATTAGAAGCCTTAAAATGGCTTTATACGCAGAATATTGGAAACATCGTTATACTCTCCGATTCACTATCAGTACTTAGAGCGTTGGAAAAACTTAATGATTGGAAATACACAACGTCCCCTATTCTACTTGAAATTAAAAACATTACACGGAAAATTCAATTGAGACAACAAACAATCATTTATATGTGGATTAAGGCTCATACAGGTCTTATACACAATGAATATGTAGATAACCTGGCAAAACAAGCTATTCTTTCAAGTAATAATTTTAAATAGGTACCCCATATCGATCATAGATACATTTAATATCACCAAAAACAAATTGAGACAAAAATGGCAACAGCGTTGGTGCAACCATGGCAAATCCACCAACACAAGATTATTTCAAATAAGCCCTCAAATACCGACAGTACTATGGCATGATAGCTTTAATGTTTCCAGAAAATTTATAACTACAATAACTAGAATAAGATTTGGTCATGCAAGTTACCCCTACCACCTTCAAAGAATTAAGGTATTACCGACCAATATATGTGACCACTGCTATGAAGTCGCCGACCTAGACCACATTTTCTTTAAATGTGAAAAATATAGCAACTGTCTGTACTCCTCTCTCCAGGAAACAGGAAAAATCGATTCACCGATAAATTTATTGTATGTTTTAACTATAGAAAATAAGGATGCAATATACATGATTATGCGCTTTCTCAAAAAGAACAACATTAAGTTGTGACCACCTTATTATAGTACACACGCCGCCATTGAAAAAATTTAATTATAAATTTTAGTTAGAATGAGCTCCCTTTGTAATCCCTATGTTTTAGTATCCCCAATGGCCTACCTGTTTGTTATACAATGTTCTGATCGGCCCAGAACGAGAAGAGTGTGACCCTGTCTACTTTCCTTTCGTTTCTGTTTTTACAAATGGTCGTTAGCTTAGGAGAAACACTTGCTTTAGAAATTTTTTGGTTAAAAAGCAAAAGCGACTGGCTGAATAGCTGAACAGCTCAAGCCAAAACAAAAAAAAAAAAAAAAAAAAAAAATTAACAATTGAAAAAATTAAGACCTGACTTTTTGATATTCTCGACCACTGCGTTTTCAATGTTTTGTTTACTGGTATGGGTCATTTTTTTGTAGGATACAAGTTACTCATCCTTATCATTCATTCATGTATTCAGTGCGAATTTCGGTTTGAGCAGCTGTAAATAATTCGCTAAAGTGCGTGAATTTTTTGATTTTTGGGCATTTTGTGCGATAAAAATGGCACACGTTTATGAAAACACTATGAACTAGTGGACATATTATTAATTTACGGGGAGTGCCAACAAAATGTAGCCGCAGCATGTCAGTAAATACTGTGCAAGAACTACAACAGCGCATCGAAAACGCTTGTGATGTTGTTTGTGGACACCCCGATTTTATTTTTGGAGCGTGTAGTGACTTTGCGCAAACCGAACAAATGGTGACAATTTTAAACAACTTTTGTAACATCGGGATGCATTTTACCGGTAAGCATGGATTTATTGTGAGTAGGGTTGCCACCTTTAAAGATCAGTTGACCCAGAGATTTATGACCAAAAAAAAAAAAAAATATGAAAAGGACTCAGTAGGCGTCTTTTTTTAAAATTTTTATATAATAATTGCATGACTGTATTCATTACTTCAACTTTTTAAAATATTTTTAAATTTAAAGCTATATATTTGGTATTCTTTTGGCATGCTGTTAATAAAGTCTTTTGTTCACCTTTCCCTAAATATTGAGCAAATTCTTGACAGGTCATATTAAAACTTACTTTAGTGCATAATTCTGTCTTTACCAAAGCTACTCTTATTCGGTTACGTTCATCAGTCCACAGATTAAGCACTAATAAGAATATCCTTTCTGGATAAGCGTTGCTTATAGGAATTGACAGAATGTTGCTTACAATTTTGAACAATTGAGGCATATCTGCATTTTGAAATATCTTACATCATATTTTATCTATGTCGGATTTAAAAGTAACAAAATATTTAAAAGGAGAGTTTTCAAAATTACGATACCGATTTAAGTAATCCAATGTCCTTTGGTAAACTAAACAAGCTTCTTTGACAAATGTTTGTTTTTCAGATGATGTAAGGTATTTTAAAGCCGATGTTATTTTGCTCCCGAAGAATTATTGATCTTTTAACCGCTGTTCTATTTGGTCCTGTAAATCTAACATTATATTATGTAATTCTAAACTTGTTACATAATTACTCTCCAATTTAAGTATATGTATTTAATATATGCATATAATGGTGCAGAAAGTAAACATAACATTCAGAAAAGGAAATGTTAGGTTTCAAATCATTTTCTAATTCACTGTCTTGACTTTTAAAAAAACTCCATATGTTTTTTGACAGTTTTCCTTACCTAATTTAAGGATTCTGATTTTTTAGCACTGTTTGAAAACTGCATAAATTTTTAATAATAAATTTTCGACATCAAAAGATAGTACTTTACAGGCATTTCTACCAGCATTATGAATTACATGGCAGTTACAGTTAGCTTTTACAATCCCTTTATTTTCATTGATAAGTTTTTGATAGATTGAGTTATGAATGCCGTAGTTTACTGACGCATTATCAGCGCTGTATGCACTTATGTCAGCCACTCTTAGTGAGCACATTTCTAAAGTCTTAAGGATAGATTTAGTATATTTATAAGGAGAGTATAACTGATGACATGACCTCAGCCTTTGTTGTTACGCCGGTGCCAAGAGTTTAACTTTTTCCTAGCATAAGTATATGTATATATATAGAAATTTTTATTTTTTTAATTTTTCGTGAATGTGGTTTAGTCCGGAGAATGTAACTAGTAAACGGGAGCCCTGAGACCCCATATCAATACCCGGAGTCTCTGGGTGAAACCCGGACAGGTGGCAACCCTAATTGTGAGTTGCAATAACAATTAAACGCAGTGGTCGGGAATATTAAAAATTTAGGTCTTACAGTTTTTAAATGTTACCTTTTTCAATTGTTAACTTTTTAACTCTGCAACTTTTATATAAATGATTTTTGGTAAAATCAACCCCTTCAAATAAATGACTTAACTTTGAGAACACCCTGTATTGTATGCAAGCTATTTCCATTACAGGGGTCCCGCTAAGCAGCGCTAACCCGTATGTTTCAGTTTAAAGTTTCGAAAACTAATCTAATTTAATTAGTTTTCAACTTTAGAAAGGAATATTTCAATAACTAAGCGTTTCCAGCAACAACGGTTTTTAAGTTCGTAATCTACGTCTCAAAATACATCATCATCAATTTAGGCATATGATAAATAGTCACCTTGTGATTGTGACCATAAATGCCCTATTTACTTTTTTTCTAGTCACTCAGAATTATCCATATTATGTTTTTTATATCTTAATTTTTAAAAACGTTTTAATATACATCTTACCTTGCTGCTGGGCTAAATACGCCTAGTAAAAGTTTAAATTACAACCTAATATGGAGTTAAACAGCACTGACCACATCTAATATATTACGGTGCCTAAAGGAAAATGTTGCATGAAAATTAGGTAGTAAATAGATCTTACTTAACATGTAATGAGTATGTACCGACAGAAACATTATTTTCTTCTTTTTAGGCGATGCATTGCACGATTATGAGTTTGCTACAAGGTGTTTTGCGTTAGTTTTACTGGCCGTCAAGATAATATTACTTTTTTTTATTATTGCGAGAGAAATATTTACAATAATAAGGTTCTGTCGGAAC
This sequence comes from Polydrusus cervinus, assembly GCA_935413205.1. Classification (NCBI taxonomy): domain Eukaryota; kingdom Metazoa; phylum Arthropoda; class Insecta; order Coleoptera; family Curculionidae; genus Polydrusus; species Polydrusus cervinus. Next base: position 20,678,028 of record OW284516.1, read on the forward strand.
TGAAACGGCGATTTTGATTGTTTATCTATCTGTAGAATATGTACTTCATTTCTGAACCATTTAAGCTAAAATTTGTTTGATCTACATATACAGTGATAGGTTAAAAGTAGGTATTCACCATAATACGGAATATTTGGAGCGTGCGGGGGGAAGGTTTCACACTGAAAGGTGTGTTCTCCTTTATTGTCGCTAGCCTGATAAGTCCATGACTGATTAAGTCAATGGGATAAAACAACAGGAATACTTCAACGTAGGGATTACCTACAGTATGCATCTGAACCCGGTCGAACCCATCGAGTGTGACTAACTAAGTCAACAACTTAGACATGCGGCTTTGAGCCTTGAGAATGCGGGGGGCGGTTTCACACTGAGAGGTGTGTTCTCTCCTTTATTGTCGCTAGCCTGATGAATACATGACTGATTAGGTCAATAGGATAAAACAACAGGTATACTGCAACGTCGGGATTACCTACAGTATGCATCTGAACCCGGTCGAGCCCATCGAGTGTGACTAACTAAGTCAACAACTTAGACATGTGGCTTTGAGCCTTGAGAATGCGGGGGGCGGTTTCACACTGAGAGGTGTGTTCTCCTTTATTGTCGCTAGCCTGATAAATACATGACTGATTAGGTCAATAGGATAAAACAACAGGAATACTGCAACGTAGGAATTACCTACAGTATGCATCTGAACCCGGTCGAGCCCATCAAGTGTGACTAACTAAGTCAACAACTTCGACATGCGGCTTTGAGCCTTGAGCGTGTGGGGGACGGTTTCACACTGAGAGGTGTGTTCTCCTTTATTGTCGCTAGCCTGATAAGTCCATGATTGATTAACTCAATGGGATAAAACAACAGAAATACTTCAACGTAGGGATTACCTACAGTATGCATTTGAACCCGGTCGAGCCCATCGAGTGTGACTAACTAAGTCAACAACTTAGACATGCGGCTTTGAGCCTTGAGAATGCGGGGGGCGGTTTCACACTGAGAGGTGTGTTCTCCTTTATTGTCGCTAGCCTGATGAATACATGACTGATTAGGTAGGTCAATAGGATAAAACAACAGGAATACTGCAACGTCGGGATTACCTACAGTATGCATCTGAACTCGGTCGAGCCCATCAAGTGTGACTAACTAAGTCAACAACTTCGACATGCGGCTTTGAGCCTTGAGCGTGTGGGGGACGGTTTCACACTGAGAGGTGTGTTCTCCTTTATTGTCGCTAGCCTGATAAGTCCATGATTGATTTACTCAATGGGATAAAACAACAGAAATACTTCAACGTAGGGATTACCTACAGTATGCATTTGAACCCGGTCGAGCCCATCGAGTGTGACTAACTAAGTCAACAACTTAGACATGCGGCTTTGAGCCTTGAGAATGCGGGGGACGGTTTCACACTGAGAGGTGTGTTCTCCTTTATTGTCGCTAGCCTGATAAGTCCATGATTGATTAACTCAATGGGATAAAACAACAGAAATACTTCAACGTAGGGATTACCTACAGTATGCATCTGAACCCGGTCGAGCCCATCAAGTGTGACTAACTAAGTCAACAACTTCGACATGCGGCTTTGAGCCTTGAGCGTGTGGGGGACGGTTTCACACTGAGAGGTGTGTTCTCCTTTATTGTCGCTAGCCTAATAAGTCCATGATTGATTAACTCAATGGGATAAAACAACAGAAATACTTCAACGTAGGGATTACCTACAGTATGCATTTGAACCCGGTCGAGCCCATCGAGTGTGACTAACTAAGTCAACAACTTAGACATGCGGCTTTGAGCCTTGAGAATGCGGGGGGCGGTTTCACACTGAGAGGTGTGTTCTCCTTTATTGTCGCTAGCCTGATGAATACATGACTGATTAGGTAGGTCAATAGGATAAAACAACAGGAATACTGCAACGTCGGGATTACCTGCAGTATGCATCTGAACCCGGTCGAGCCCATCGAGTGTGACTATAACTGAGTCAACAACTTCGACATGCGGCTTTGAGCCTTGAGAATGCGGAGGGCGGTTTCACCCTGAGAAGTGTGTTCTTCTTTATTGTCGCTAGCCTGATGAGTCCAGCCAGCAGTAGAGAGAAAACTTTTCTATTTCCCCTCGTATGAAATAATTTGAAGTTCGTGGGTTGTCTCGTTGGGACATTCAGTACACAATCTGCCTGCGGTTAATGATAGACCATACCTTTTGATAAGTCAATTTTAGAATATGTCTTAACAATCTAACACACGTTAACCTTATTATGTTACGGGAAGCAAAAAAGCTGGTAACAACATAAACCAAAATCCATGTAATTAATCTTTCGTAGCTAATCTAGCCGAGGCATTGTCGGTTAAACGTGCCTATGAAATACTTACAACAGATTAAACCTAGGACCCACAAAAGAAAATAAACTTCATACGTGCTACACGAAGATCACCGCTTTTTTGTGTATACCCGCCTGCTTATAGAGGTGCAAATGATTTTAATACCGTGAAGAACCCGATTGCACAGTTATGTTATAAAAGGCGTTATTTAATCGGGATTGCTTATTTTATCTTTTATAATATTATGTATTTATTCGATATCGTTTGGCAAATCGAATTAATCTTGAATGAATTTTTATAAAGAAAAATGTTATTGCCGGCGTACAGACTCGATTAAAATTGAAAAAGTTTTATGCCTCCGCTGGGAATCGAACCCAGAACCTCTCGATTACGTGTCAAGCGCGCTGCCAATTGCGCTACGGGGGACCTGAAATTCTCTCACCAACTTCGGTCATATAACTTATTCAATTTTATATTAGTAGTAATAGTCTAGAATCTCCTGTGATTCGCAGACCGGGGAGGGTGTTATAAGGGGAAAGGGAACTCACTCACTACCACTGAACATTAAGATCTATTTTTTTTTATCCGTTTTTATTTCGTAAAAATGCCTTGAAAGCATAGTCTGGGGGTCGCTTACAGGTTATGGCTTTCTGATGAGTTCTAATAAGAACGAAACAGCCTGTCATTGTCTACCTGTGCCCCAGGGAACCCATTGCATTTGGCGTCCCTGTGTACTCAATGCAAAAGATAGATGCACTACTTTGTCCGCCAGCCGCTAAAAAACCTTCTTTTTTATTATGATTTTTTATAATTAAATTTCTGTGTGTTTTTTGCATTTTGTATTTTTTTTATTGGCAAAACTCATAAATTGACCCAAACCCGGATGGTACTACCTGCACTTGATGAAAATAAAGAATTTTGCAGTGAAATCAATGCCAAATTATGAAAGTGGCTTAAATATTCGTTGAGTTACTCTGTAGTCCCTTTGCATACCTATTGAGCTTTTATTACTCTACACCTTTCTGAAATAGACTACAGTGCATAAATTCTTATCCTATGAATTCTTAAGGAGAAACGTAAGTTGGTAATTGACCTGAGGTCATCATTGCATTTGAAAGCTCTTCTTGCCTACAAACACCGATCGGCCCAATGGTGGTAAGTTTTATTAAGAGGTAAAGTTGATCAGCTGCTTCTTCTGTAAATCTTAAGTTGATCAGATGCTTCTTCTGTGAATCTTGAATCTTCATCTTTGCTGAAAATTCTGACTTTTTTTTGGTCAAAAAATGTAGGTAAAAAAGAATTAACCAATAGTTATAACGGTTTATCACGTTGCATAAAACAGTCTGCAGTTACTAAAATACATATAAACCTTCTTTACATACATATGTGATTTGAATATTTTTACTTTTCCATACAGCGCGTATACAGTACATAGTGTGTAAATATGTCTCAGTATTTAAAAAAAGAAAAAGCTCAGTTTGACGTTTATTTCAAAATTGAAAAAATATACAATTTAATCAACGACATGACTCGAATTAAAAATTACTTCCGAATCTTTAGAGTTAGGTCTAGTTACGCATTCACCATTTCATTTATTAATGAATATTTCGTATGGTACTCGCTTTATCTAAAAAGCGGCCGTAGGCCGCCTTTAAGTAGCTATTACCTACAGTTTTAATTTATATTGATGAATTAATGAAAGCGAAAAATGAAATTTTGTGAAATTTGGCCATATTTTTTTACGAGTTTACTTCATAAATTTAATTTAAAAAATATTTCGCCAGCGTAAAAAAAGTCCATATATAAAGAGAATAAAATAAAATCGAAGATGTGCGGCTATGAATCTTTAAAACCTAAACTTTAAACAATAATTTAATAAATAAACCTTTTCAGCAGCCCGACAAATTCTCCCCGACAGATTTCAGCCTTGATTGAATTCAACAGCGCCTCAATTTAAATAATTTGATTGAATCAGATAGATTGTGGGGTATCTTGCCCTTGTTTAATCCATCATCTGGTAACTGTATTTAAACTTTACACAATGAACGAACGTAGTATGATGGATATACCTCGGACAATCGCGTTTTCTACAGGGTCGGCTTAAAAATTTTTTTTTTTATTTTCTCACAAATTTTCCAAAACTGTTTTTTAGTGAAAGCAAATTAATTATCTGTATAGGGTGAGTCAACGATAGAGTAAAGTTTATTTTCTCCTTTATCTTAAAAATTAGATAAAAGTTCTAAATAGTACACAAGTTGTATACAGGGTGTTCCAAGTTAAGTGCGCACTATTGCTAACTCATTTATTATTATAGATACAAAGTCGGTTAAATTAGCAAAGTAGTAACATTTTTTCTGCTGATTAAGATAGTAAGAACAAAAAAACAATTGAATACAGCATTTCCGATTAAACGAGAAAAATGCATTTTTTTTAAACGGAACACCCTGTATATTTTTGACACAAATGTTTGCAAATCGTCTACAGAATAAAAAAGTTCATATGCAATATTGGCCTAAAACTAAGAATAATCTTATTATTACCATATTTACTTTTTAGACAAGGTGGCATTTTTAAAATAAAACCTAATTTTATCATAACTGTTTGGTTTAAGCGTAATAAAAAAAAACTACATTAGATGTGCAAAGACATCGCCGTTTTGTGTAATACATTTTTCGACATTCATTAAAACCCGTCTTGTGGCTTTTAACACTGTTCGGCCATCAATGGATGATATGATGAATCGAATGCTTTCTTGAAGTTCCTCCAGGTTCGCGTATTTTCTTTTATAGACTTCTGCTTTGACATAACCCCAAAAGTAAAAGTCTAGTGGAGTTATGTCAGGAGATCTTGGGTGCCAACGTATCGGACCATTTGTTGCTATCCACCTATCTTGAAAAAGCCTTTCTAATAATATTCTTACTTCTTGAATCTGATGAGGGGGGGGCTCCATCTTGTTGAAAGTAGATTTGGTTACGTGCCTCTAAGGACACATTATCTAAATATGCTTCCAGTAATTCTGACAACATATTAACATATCTCCTGCCTGTTAAATTGCCTTCACAAAAAATTGGCCCAATTATTTGACTGCCTATTATACCACACCAAACATAATACTAAATCTTATTTGTGGATTTCGGGAATGAGAAAGAAACAAATTTTCTCTAGACCAATAATGCATGTTTTTACGATTAAACATACCCCTGTTTGAAAAATTTGCTTCATCGCTCCAAAAAATGTGCCTTAAAAAGTTAGGATTTTGCCTGCATATATTAACAAACAATTGACAGAAATGTAGTCTCCTTTCAGTGTCCCCAGGTAATAATGTTTGCACTGGTCGGTACTTATGGGGTACAACCTTATATTTTTTTTAAAACTCTCCATATTGTAACTAAGCTTAAACCACTGTCCCTTGCCAAATCTCTGGTTGAATTATTTTTGTTTGCTTCAAAATATGTCAACACATTTACTTCTACTTGTTCACTTATTATAAACTGGCGTTTAGTTCTGGCCTTTGCAAAGACTCCTTCGTTACTTCTAAATTTTCTATACAGCTTTAAAAAATACCTTCTGTTTGGTTGATCACCTTCAGGATATATTTGGGAATATTCTTCCTGTGTCCGAAAACAATTTTTTCTGCATACAAAATACGCTTCTAACATATCGCATTTTTCTAAATGTGTGAACACCTTTTTGTAATATTTTTACCAAAAAATCTAAAATCACAGACCAGTTCAATCACTTACAATAACATAAATGCTTACTTTTGTTGACAGCAGAATAATCTACTGACGCACCGAATAAAGCTTTTGTTTCAAAAATGCACAGCCACCTTGTCTAAAAAGTAAATATGGCAATAATTAGATTATTCCTAGTTTTAGGCCAATATTGCATATGAACTTTGTTATTCTGTAGATGATTTGCAAATATTTGTGTCAAAAATATACAGGGTGTTCCGTTTAAAAAAAAATGCATTTTTCTTGTTTAATCGAAAATGCTGTATTCAATTGTTTTTTTGTTTTCACTATCTTAATCAGCAGAAAAAATGTTACTACTTTGCTAATTTAACCGACTTTGTATCTATAATAATAAAAGAGTTAGCAATAGTGCGCACTTAATTTGGAACACCCTGTATAGAGACCACTGAGGTGCAGATTTTAAAATTATGCTGGAGTATACGAGGTGGCTCAAAAAACTTGGCGAATATAACTTGGGTTTTTTTTAATAGAACATTCTATATATTGTGTTATTTTCGAATTCCCCACAAAATGCTACGCTCATTTTGTAAATGTCATATGTCTAAATACAATAGTTTTTGATATATTGACGTTTATGGCATTTTCAGACTTTGACAGGCTGTAACATTGGAACGGTTCATCTTATAGAAAAATGGTTTTCACCTCCCTATCTTAATTTTTATTCCCTATCTAAAAGTTACAACTTTCGGTTTAACATGTTAAACCGTTGAAATCGGGTTTTTGGGATGACACAAAAAAATTTTATTATTAAATTTAGCAGAAAAAATGTAAAAATATGAGACGTACGTTAATAAGTATGTAAAAAAAAACAAGGTAAGTAGTAAAGAGTAGGTCAAGAAAACCTACTTTATAGTATAAAATTGACTTGCTTGGGAAACATGTATCCGTTAGGAGTATTTTATTTACAACGTGTTTTTTAATGAAACAAAGCGGGATTTCTCCATTTTTTAAATGGCAACGCATCTTTGTTTTATTATAATAATATTGTTTATTTAGGGCCGTTTGCACTGGTTCCACTTAAGACGTTTTAGGTGGGATTTAACTAAAACTTTTCCGTTACACAGTCGCTAAACCGGCACATAAGCCAGCCGGCATGAAATTTCCTAGAAAAAATATTAAAACCGCAGCTCGATATCTCCGTTCGTTTAAGCGTTATATCGCGAATAGAATAATTTTTAAAATTTTAAATAAAGAATATTTTTTAGAAAAAAAAATGCGACGCCACTGATATTTTTCCATGTGGATGTCATTTCTGATTAGCCTGGGCAATTCTGCATAAAAATGGTCTCTTGCGTTTTTCTCCTCAGGCACCCCGTTCTTTATTAAAATAGTTAAATTAAATTAGCTCTACTATTTATTATTTTTATTATTGATTATGAAAAATTTTGTTTTATAAAAATTGTTGGAAATTACCACCCCGCCCAGCGCCCGTCTAGTTTAATTTAATTATTTTAATTAAGAACAGTGTGCCTGAGGAGAAAAACGCAAGATACCATTTTTATGAAGAATTGACCAGGCTAATCCGAAATAATATCCGCATGGAAAAATATCAGTGGCGTCCCACTTTTTTTCTAAAAAATATTATTTATTTAAAATTTTAAAAATTATTCTATTCGCGATAACGCTGAAACGAACGGAGATATCGAGCTGCGGTTTTAATATTTTTTTCTAGCAAATTTCATCTGCTTTTCGATTATGGTATTATAATTATACCGTATGATTTATTTTTTCGGAGTAAAATCAAAAAATGTGTTATAATTACAAATTGCGCCCTCTAGCATTTTTTTTTTGAGAACTATTATGGACAACTAAATACGATTGGTCTCTTCCAAACAGTTTTTAGTTTGCTAAAGTCAGATAAGTCGTTTATAAGTTACAGCGATTTAACTGATTACACTTTCAACAGCTACCCCCCTCTTATTAAAGTCGGTACGCCAATGAGCATACGACCAAAATGATGCATAATTGTCCAAGCTTTTTAATGGTGTTATCAAAGATATACCTTAATGTGGAATTTTCGGAGATATGTAAAATTTTAAAATTTACTTCTCAATTACGCCCTCTTGCGGCAAAATGCGGAACTTAAAAATTATTTTCAGGATTTTCTCATGGCCACTTTAGTTATAATATTTTTTCCTGAATTTCTATGCCCAGTAGTTTACGAAATATGGCCCCTCGTCGCCCTTAATGAATCACCCGGTACAACCAGCCAAAAAACTTTTAAAAATATAAACATTTTGGAGGAAAATTATTATTCCCATGAATTTTTTGCGGAATCTCGGACCCTAGGGGAGGGGCAACTGTCTTCCCCCTCCCTTGTAGGCGCCTATGTTTCTTTCGCTCAACCATAGACAAGAACTCGTCCACAATATGTGTAACATAAATTGCTATTATTGAGAAATAATTTAAACTACTTGAAACAATAGTTGATGTTGACAGATCTGGCCCCCTTGCGTTTTGCGTTTATATTTTACTGCGTTAATGCGATTTTCATTAGTAACGAAAGAAAGATATCGATTTTATCTAAAGTAAGCCGACTGATACTTCCTTGTGTTAATATCGGCCGACGTAACTAATTCGCTATAATTGACTTAATCATCAATTACGAAGTCATCTTATACGGCACTTAGAAACTGGATGCTGTATGCGCCCTTTCAGGGGCGGTGCTTCTCTAGTCGGATCAGACATTGCTTCGCCAGTCAATCGGCGGACATTGCGGAGAACGTAACAGCGCGTCATCTGTATAAGCTCCCGCCGCCACAGACGCGCGAGCTTTCGTGTGCTTTCGAACTTGCGTTCAGCAGACAATCATGAAAGTTTAAGACAACAAGTGGGAAATTCCAAAAGTAAAAGATTTTAAATCCAAAATGGCTTTAAAACTTATCCTTCTTATTTTCCTGTGTGTTGCGTCCGTTTTGTGCGTCAATGAAAACTTTTTGAAAATGTTCGAGGGTCAGCAGACCCCGGTGGATCCGTGTTATGATGAAGACCGTCCTCGGCGATGCATTCCTGATTTTGTTAACGCCGCTTTCGGGGTGCCGGTCAAAGCGTCTTCAACGTGCGGCATTCATGCTCCTGTCCATTACTGTGAGGCTCCTGAACCTGGAGCTACTCCTCAATGCCATATTTGTGATGATCGTCAACCTCGCACCAGGTTTCCGGCCGTCCATTTAACTGACTTAAATAACCCTAACAATGTTACTTGTTGGAGAAGCGAACCTCTTCCTCCGGTAACTTCCATTGATGCTCCTCCTGACAATGTCACTTTAACTTTAAGTCTTGGTAAGAAATATGAGCTGACCTATGTGAGCCTCCAATTTTGTCCTAATACTCCTAAACCTGACTCGATCGCGATTTACAAGAGCATGGATTATGGTAAGACTTGGCAACCTTTCCAGTTTTATTCCAGCCAATGTCGCCGGGTATATGGGCGACCTAACAGGGCTACAATAACTAAAGCTAACGAGCAGGAAGCTCGATGTACCGACGCCCATCGGTATACCGGAGGAGATAGTTTTGGTTTTGGTCAAACTTCCAGAATTGCTTTTAGCACCTTAGAAGGTCGTCCAAGTGCTTTGGATTTTGATAGTTCTCCAGTTCTACAGGATTGGGTAACTGCTACAGATATTAAAGTTGTATTTAATCGTCTTCACATGCCCGTGGAAGATCTTTCGGATAGTCTTGATATCCTGGTGGATGAAAATATGTACAACAGTAAACATTTTGATGAAGAGAACTTAACAAGGGAGCCGTCCGTGCAGTTGGTAAACGAAATGCAGGTTTTAGATAATGATGCGACTTCGACCAATACCAAGACCTCCGTGACGGTGGAGATGGGGTCTAATGGGATCCACGGGTACCACCAAGTGACCCATCAATACGCGGTGGCGGATTTCGCTGTCGGTGGACGCTGCAAGTGCAACGGTCACGCGAGCCGTTGCGTGACGGGGCGAGATGGGCAATTAGCGTGCGAATGTAAACATAACACCGCCGGCAGGGATTGTGAACGATGCAAGCCGTTCCATTTCGACCGACCTTGGGGCAGGGCTACAGCGAGGGACGCTAACGAATGCAAAGGTAAGAATCTTAAGGATACTTAATTGGAGGGTGCATGCAACGGAAGTAATTGAGATATAAAAGTACACCTTATGTTCTTTGGCAACATATATTTACTGCCATCATTGTGTGTGGTGATAATAAAGGGATTGGCACGGCAAAAGCATTGAATTTATACAGTGATAGTCAGTAATTTGGAATACATTCAGTAAATCAAATACCTATTTATTTTTGAAAGAATGCTCGGACACGTCAATTAGTATTTTTAGTTGCGGTCTTTTCCATTATAAAAACAATTATACAGTATGAATGATAGAATAGTTTTGGACTTGCATTGTCTTTAATTTGTTTTACATCACAACGATTCAACTGGTAAGTATCTCCAGTCGTCTTCAGGTGAATACTGTATTCACCCGAAGACGACTGGAGATACTTACCAGTTGAAACGTTGTGATGTAAAACAAATTAAAGACAATGCAAGTCCAAAACTATTCTATCATTCAAGAAACATCATTGTCTCCAACCTTCAAACAGACAATTATACAGTATGTCCGAAACTGGAGATAGGACGCCATCGATAACTTTTTTAAATGGCAACCCTGGTTTTTTGATGACTATTTTTAAAGGGCATATCAAGTTACACATAAAAGCAAAATTTTAATATTTTATTGCTTGCCGTTTCCAAGATAATTTAACAAACAGTTTTTATTTGAAAAATTTAAAAAAACTAGTGAATGAACATAAAAATGTTTCTTCAATAAATGTTCAAATTGTTTTCCATTCAGTATTTGGCAATACCCTAATCGCAACTGAAATTCGTTTTAAACATTTCTAATGATTTCTGAGGAAATTTATCTACACACATGTCTTATTCGTGCTTTCAACTCCTCAATGTTTGCGGGTTCGTCTGAAAAATCTTGCTTTTTAAATATCCCAATAGGAAATAATCCAAAGGAACCAGATCTGGAGATCTTGGTGGTCATTTAAAGAGTCCCCTTCTACCAATCCATATTCCTGGAAATACAGTGTCCAAATAATCATGGACAGGTCTTGCATAATGGGGGGGCTTTTATTTTAAGATAACAGTGACATAATAAAAGTCTTTGAGCGCGAGACCCGTCATTTTATATCTAAATATACTGGTGTTACTATTTAAATTTGTTCAATACATTTTTTTAAAATTTTTAAATAGAAAAACTTTGTTAAATTATCTTGGAAACGGCAAACAATAAAAAATTAAAATTTTGCACTTATGTGTAACTTGATATGCCCTTTAAAAATCAAAAACCCAGGGTTGCCATTTAAAAAAATTATCGATGGCGTCCTATCTCAAGTTTGGGACATACTGTATAATTGTTTTTATAATGGAAAATACCGCAACTAAAAATACTAATCGACGTGTCCGAGCATTCTTTCGAAAATAAATAGGTACTTATTTGATTTACTGAATTTATTCCAAATTACATACTATCACTGTATATAAAAAAATAAAACCGTCAAGAAATCTAATTATATTAGTTTTTATTAAATGGCATCTTAGAAAATTGAACCTGTAGAATTAGCATTACCCGAGGCATTACCTGTTCATTATACACCATTGTGCAGTAACAACATTTATTGTTTTTGTTATTTAGAAAATATAAACAAACTTTTGGACGTTGTCAAGTTTTATATTTATGGATAGATTTGTAAAGTAAACATTAGAGACAGCCTTTATTACTGTATTTTACTAGTTTTGTTCTAAAAAGAACTAATTTATTATATTATCTATTAACCAACTCAAAGACGTCAAGAGGGTTATATCAGTTTTGTAAAGAGGGGGCTGCAGCCCCGAGCCTAGGAGCTCGGGCCTAAAAGTCTAATTGCAACCTAATTTTTCATCTCTCACTTGGACTCTAAAGCTTTGAGTATTTATTTTAAAAATGTCAGACCAACACGCTCACCACGCAAAAAATATAGATTTTATAAGCAGTGGCGTAGCCAGCCTTGGGGGGGGGGGGGCAAAAATATGATGGAGCGCTCCCCTCTTCATAAAAAGTAACTTCTAAATAAAAACGGCAAAGGGTGCCAAGCGCAAGGGAGGCGGGGGGCGCCCCCGCCCTGGCCCTCACCTGGCTACGCCTATATAATAAGGGATGATGTATTTTTGGTTTAGTTTACGAAACAGTTTTTGTCAGAAACGCTTAGTTTTTAAAAATTAAAAGTTCTGTACTGTATAGACATTAAAGTTTCGGACGTATATGGTTTTAGTTATTGGTTTGTGGTGCAATCTTAAAGGAAACGAGTAAAAATAATAATATTTTATAGTGTTTTTCTATTATATACTTTTCTGTTCCATTTCCCCCTTTTTGGAGCTATTTTAAATCAACAAAAATATAACCAAATGCAATCAAATACTTTTAAAACAAAAACAAATGACAACCATCGGTTTATAAAAATTTTAATTGAAAAAACAGAAAAATTAAAATTTTTCTACTCTTTTTTGAGCAGCGTGATAATTTACAATAAAAAAATAGTGCGGGAAGAAACTTCATTATAAATCCAAAACCTAACCTTTATACAAAACGGAACTTTAAGAAAGAATATTTCAAAACCTACGTTTGGGCAACAAAAACGGCTCTCAGATTCGTAATCTACGCTCCAAAAATACATGATTTCTAAAAAAATCATCAATTTTAGTTTATAAAAGAAATTACTTTACTTTTAAAATTGAAAACCCGAGCCCAAAAAACCCTGGTTAGTGATACATACTTCTTATGTGAAAATTTTGGATTGAAACGACATTGTCATATTTCACAAATGTAAAAAATGTTTGTCTTTGTTAAAATTAAAGACCAGCAAAGAATATCAAGAAAAAAGTGGGAAAAACATTCACAAAACCAATTTTAATCACACACTAAAACCGATCTAAACATCATTTAAAATTACGTTAAATAAAACATCACAACCTGCTACGTCTCTGTCAAAATCTGGGGATATTTTGAAGGTCCTGATCAGCTGGCCGATATAATATATCTGGATGTCAATTATTGTCGAAAAACGAGTTTTTTGGTTAGTTTTTCCTAATAAAAGAAAAATAGCCGTTGATTGGACGTCTACTTCCATTTTTGTAATCGGTTAAAAATACAGGGTGATTCCTAAGTTGATACTTTTTTTTTTGCTGTGTATAGAAGGCATTAAAATAAACATGTTTTTCAAAAAACTCAAAAATAGGCGAGATAGACAAGTAAAAAATCTAAGTGCGGGCCTGGTCATAAAAACATACCCCGCTGTAGTTTCTGTTGTTTTTCTTATCTCTTATTAGTATTAATTAGTCATAAGGCTAGTGTTAAGCAAACCGCTGCGGTGTGTTTTTCGGAAGCAATTTAAATTGGTGATAGATACGTGAAAATGGTAAAATTTGAAAACAATGAACTAATAGATATGGTGTCGTAAAAGTACGGATGTTTCTTCGAGATTATACGCAAAACGCTTTTCCTCGCGGGTTCATCCAGATTTTTTCTTAATGTTATTCAACGGGCAAGTTAGGCAGAACCGTATTTTATTCGTAGTGTAATAAAAGAATGTAAGTACTTTGAGTTTTTTGAAACAAGGTATTTGAAAAGGTTGTTTATTTTAATGCCTTCTATACGCAGTTAAAAAAGAAGTATCAACTTACGAATCACCCTGTATATAAATTATTTCATAAAACCTTTACTGAAATCTCTTTCAGTAGACGTTGCTCATTTAAAAAAAAAGAAAAATAATTGAGTATTCAGAGTATAATAAAATTTTGCAGGAAATCCACTTTCCCTCTTACTATTCAAAATAAAGGAAATCCGATTCTTGGCTTTTTAATTTGTTAGGATAATATAACGTGACGTTTCGGTAATGAGAAGCTTGGCGTGATAGCATAAAGCTTTGTGCTCTGATCCTGTTATTTAAAACTCCATTGAGCATTATTTTATTCTAAAGTCAGGATGCTATAATGAGCTCTATATAGCGACTTCGGCGGGGAGGAACTTTTAGATTCTCCGAGCCTCGGTTGCTGGTATGGACGAAATAAAAATCCTTTTATTTTAGCTTAAAATATTCATTGACACGTCTAAGAGCTTTTTATTTAGGGTACCTACACTGGAAGAGAACTTATAATTAACAATTTAACGTTGAAAATAATTATGATAAAAATAAACTGTACAGGGTCCTGCGCCTCACCTCCCGTCTTCTGTAGCTCACTTATTAATTAAGTTAGGAATTTGATATTTTGCAGACTTTACCTGTATCCTAGGGCGCATTTCAGGAAAATATTTTTGTTTATACAGGGTGTTCCAAAAAAGTGTGACGTCATAAGGATATGTTTTTTTAGATTACATGCCATATATTTTCTTGCTTATTTGGATGCATCTTGTAGTTGCCTACATACCCCTAAAATTTTAATGAAATCGGTTCAGTATTATAGGCGAAAAAAAATAAAAACTAAAAAAAATCAGTTTTGCACCACTGGTTTTAAAAATTAATAAAAATAATGCCTCGTTATTAAAATTCTACAAAGGTACTTAATAAATAAGGTCCTAAAGTCTCGTTAACCCAGTTTGATTAATACGAATTGTACAGGGTGTCCAAAATTTAGTGTCAAACTTTGCAAACTTTAAAGCAATTTATTTTGTTATTTCAAATTGGAACCCCTGTATATTATTATGTCATTCGATGCAGAATTACAATTCAAACATTTGATCTAATTACAACCCTATCGTAATTTCTAACGCATTAAGACTTATTTACAGAAAACTCGTTTTATCAACCTTTCCACCAGTCATTATTATATAATAAATATCAAAGGTGGATTTGAAAAATAATTTATTGGTATTAAAGTTTATTAAAGTGACAAAAGCCCTTTGGACTTTAGTTATTTTATAGTTTCAAATATTATTAGATTAGTATTAATTATTTAAGCTATATTATTGTTTGTAATGGAATACAACCAAGAAAAGCTCATAGATATAATTTTCATATTAGAAGCATGCTAAAAGAATTTTTATTTGTCCTTTTAGTAAACTTTAATATCAATAAATTGTTTTTAAAAGCCACCTTTAATATTTATTATATAATAATGACTGGTGAAATAGTTGATAAAATGAGTTTTCTGCAAATAAGTCTAAATGCATTGGATATTGCGATAGGGTTGTAATTAGAATAAATGTTTGATATTTGATTCTACATCGAATGACATAATAATATACAGGGGTTCCAATTTTAAATAAGAAAAATAAATTGATTTAAAGTTTGCAAAGTTTGACACTAAACTTTGGACACCCTGTACAATTCGTATTAATCAAACTTGGTTAACGAGACTGTTCGACCTTATTTATTAAATACCTTTGTATAATTTTAATATCGAGGCATTATTTTTATTTTTTATTAATTTTTAAAGCGAATTGTGCAAAACTGACTTTTCTTAGTGTTTATATTTTTTTCGCCTATAATACTGAACTGATTTCATGAAAATTTTGGGGGTATGTAGGCAACCATAGGCGGCATCCAAATAAGTAAGAATATTTAGGGGATATAATCTAAAAAAATATATCCTTATAACGCCTCACTTTTTTGGAACACCCTGTGTAAACAAAAACATTTTCCTGAAAAACGCCCTAGGATACAGGTAAAGTCTGCAAAATATCAAAATCGTAACTTAATTAATAAGTGAGCTATAGAAGACGGGAGGTGAGGTGCAGGACCCTGTATAAAAGATATTTTATACATTTTATCACTACCTCGGTTTGCTCCTACTTTAATATATTTTCCGGACTAAATTACTTTAACTTTTAATTTCTGCGCTGAAAGCTGAAATAGTCTCGCATGTAAACTGTTATTTAACTTTTTACGATAGTAGCTGGCACCGTCAGCAGCGTGTGGGCATTTATTTTATTGAAATAAATTAACACCATCACAAGAGTCCAGTTCAAGTGCTGCAATTCGAACATTCCATGAATATTAATGCCCGTCAACTTGTGAATTTTTATTAATGGCGGTTCATTCTTTCTTCGTTTTATAACTTCCAATAAATTCATTATTTGCATAAGGTAATCTATGGGCACCGACCAGCAGGTAACATCTTCGACGACTGGACTTAATCTTTTTGCTGTATAAGGTGAGCTATTATCGCCCGCTTCCAGTTCGCACAAAAACGGCCGCCACATCTCGGTTTCATTTCAAATAACCCGAGGCATTGCAAGAATTTAAAGTGGCTCTGCCTCACAGGGGTTGGGCGACGGGAGAGGAAGCATTTAAACAGTTTCGCGAAACATATTATGTAGTTTCGAATAAATATCTAAAAGCTGCGACTTTTTATACCTGTTGATGTAAGGGAACAATAATTAAACTAGGATTGTGCTAATTCAAATAGTTTTATTATTTGATCAATATATTTATTTGCTACTATCATCTTGTCTATCGAAGAGTCCGAGGAGAAAATATGCCACTGTCAGAAGAGGTCAAATATCTGGAAGTAACCTTAGATTCCAGACTGACCTGGAACAAACACATAGAAAAAACTATCCGAAAGTCAGAAGGTACTTTAGCAGTTACTAGATAAATGTACGGAAAAAATGGGGACTCTCACCTAGGCTGGTGCACAAGCTGTACACCAGAGTCGTAAGACCCGCAATTACATATGCAGCCAAAGGTACAGCAAAGAACCAAAATATCAAAGCTGGGAAGCCTACAAAGACTGGCCTGCTTGATTACCACGGGGGCCATGAAATCAACTCCCACTTCCGCAATGGAGATCATCCTAGACCTTTCTCCACTTTACTTGGTGCAGAGTTCGACGCCGCTCTTAGGCAGACAGATAACTGGACACGAACATTTAAGCGAGACTATAGGAAATTTTTTCGAAGAAGCGAATTTTCACTTATTATCTCCTTAGAGCATGAATTTTTTCGAGGTCGCGAATTTCACGGGTCGTCAGCCGAGGGAAGTTTTCTATAAACATTCGCGACTGAGGAAAAATTTCCGGATTTATAATTTAAGCTCGAGGGAGCAAATTTCGCAACCAAAAATACTGCCTTGACAAATAATTCAATTCTATCATTTCGTGTCATTATTTTGACGAAAGTGACAGGGAAATTTCCAGTGTAATTTGGTCGCCGGAAGTTCAAAGAGCATGAGTATTTCCGGAAATGTTCTTCGTTGTCATGGTAATGATTCAAAGTGAAATCTTTTGATCGATTAGAAAAAGTCGGTGTGGAATTTAAAAAAAATAATGTGATAAATCAATGACAATGTTATTTTTCCTACTAAATACGACAAAAAAATGGAAAATGACTACGAACTTGGACTGGGGACACCACCGCAGATTTAGTGATTCTAAATTTGTAGCTACCCAAGTCTAGAAAGAAATACGAAATGGCTTATACAGGATTTGTGGATTATTGCCACGGAAAAAATACGTTTTCCCATTCCGAAAATGTTATGATTGCGTATTTTTGTCACTTCTTCAAAAAAATTAAGTCATAGACACTTTGGTCGAGTTATTCGATGCTTAAGGCCGCCAGGACAAAATTCTATACTTGTTTTGAGGGACATAAATACCCTTCATTGTCATAATTGCCTATCAATCTTTCTTGCATGCATCTAAAATGGTTTTAAACATACGCAAGGAACTTTCGAAGCAAACGTTCCATGTTCAAGTTAAAATTTACCATTGTTTTATCTTCATCTTAAGGGACTTTTATGGAAAAATACACTAGACACTCATAAATCTTGACATTCTTTCGAAATTATACCTTAGAATATAAGAAAATACACATCTTTTCTGGGCAATGCTCTTTGGCAGAACCGGCTATCGGCACGAAGCGCTAGAGTTGCGGTGGTAAAGTAGCCATAAATTTATATCATCAGTTTTATTATTAGAGATAGATAAGGTCCCTGCAGTGTCGTCTTCGTCTTAACTAAAAGAAACAGTTAAGATAAGTTAAAATTTATTAACCTAAATTCCGGTATGTATCGATGTAAGCTTCCAGCATCTTAATTTATTAAAGACGATAAGGTTTCTAAATGGAGCGATATTTTTCTTTAAATATCAGTAAGCTGCTATTCACTTAATTAAAAATAATAAACAGTTCTTTTTTATACTAGCCCAAGCAAAGACAAATTAATATAGTCTATTTCAGAAAGGTGTAAAGTAAGAAAATGGGAAATTCCGTCCAGTTCAGCTCAATTTTGGTGTTGGCCATAGACGCAGGTAAATTTTGTGTATTAAATTATTTATGATAACTAACCAAAGAAAAAAAAAAGATAATTTGATGAAGAAGGAACTATTAGCTATAGCAAATTTACACAAACATCGTTTTATGAAATATGCCGTGGAAGATATAGCTGGGAAACATAGTGTAACTGTGCTGCGCACACCGCTATATCATTGCGAACTAAATCCTATAGAACTTATATGGGCGCAAGTGAAAGGAATTATAGCAAGGCACAACACGTCATTCAATATGAAAGACGTTAAGCTACTGTTTGATCAAGCCATTAAGGAAGTGACACAAGGGAACTGGCAAAAAACAGTCCATGTGGAATCTTGACCGTCTGATCGATCGGACCGTCGACCCGTTAATTATAACGTCAAAAGGAGATGACAGTTCCTCAGATGATGAAGATTAGTAAGGTAGTTAACAAATAACTCTGGTTCTATCTATTATTTCAAAACGTAAAATAACCATATTACAGTGCGCATATACTTGGTTTATATGCGCCAGCTTTAATTTTACCATTATCGTTTGGAAATCCTGGTGGATACTCGACAAATATCAAAAATAGATGCAAGAGAATTTCTAGAATATAATGTGATATATAGAAAACTAACCAATACCTCCGCATCAGGTAATAATAAATCAAAATTCTTTATTTTTTTAACGTTTCAAAAAGATTAATGAACGAATTAAACTCGAATTAATAAAATTGGAGCTATAATTCTCCCAAAAACTATGTGGTGGGTTTAACTACCGTATTAATGTCAACACAGTGTTTAGGGCATACATAAATTTTATTCCTGATTTGATGGTTCACTTCCGGCGCGGTATCGTCGACGGCTATTTGGAATTAAATTTTAGATACCATCTTACTATTATTGTAATTGGTTATATTGGGGGAATTTTAAATTGGGTTGCTTAGCTTTGTCTTGTAATGTAAGTTAATTTAAATTGGTGAGATTTTTTTTGGGTATGATTTGCGTTGGTAAGTTGAAAATGAGAAGTTGTGTCGTTGTTTACGATCATTGATCCTGTGTAAGATCATAGCTATTGGCTGGACAACGGAAGAAAGTTTCCAATAGTCCAATGTCATTTGTTTTCACGAACGAGTTACGCCAAACGTTGCCTGTAATCAGTGGCTTAGCCAGAAAATATGCTCGAGGGGGCTGGCTCAGTGGGCGTAAGTAGGACATTTTCTTTCTGGAGAAAGGGACAGTCGGAACTATAGGTATTTTATGCTATTGTACCCAGTGAAGAAGGCGGAAAAGCGCCGCAGGCGAGAAATTTTTAGGGGCACGACCAAAGTTCGTTTAAAATTGACCTAACTACTATCAAAGTATCTAAGTAAAGTGCGATCCTACGGTATGCCTAATGGATTTTGTTTATGGTTAACCAGCTTCCTTAAGAACCGTTCTCTGCAAGTGGCGATTGACGGGTTTCTCTCAGACACCTTCACCATCAATGCCGGTGTTCCTCAAGGGTCCATATTGTCGCCTACCCTCTTTTTACAGTATATTAACGACCTTCTAGTAAAAACCCAAAATCCAATTTATAGCTTTGCTGATGACAGCACACTTGTCTCATCTTTTACCTTGACTCCCCAAACATCCGCTGCCGACGCACATCTTCGCAGGCAGCATGAAGTATTGCGCCTCAACAAGGACCTGGAAGAAATTTTGGCTTGGGGTGACAGTAACCAAGTCGAATTTAATGCTAAGAAAACCCAGGCAGCAGTCTTCTCCAAAAAGATTAACATTGCAGAACCGGATATAGTCATGGCAGGACACGCAATTCCCCTGGCACCGTCTATTAATTTGCTAGGGGTCAATCTGGGAGGTAATATGTCTTGGCATGATCACGTTGCCGCAATTGCCAAGACAGCTGCACAGAAACTTGGTGTACTTTTCCGCACCAAAAGGTTGCACACACCTCATCAACTTTTGACACTCTACAAAGCCCAGATTCGACCATCATTAGAATATTGCTCTCATGTCTGGAGCTCTGCACCCAAGCACACCCTTCGGCTACTGGATTTCATTCAAAGGAGAGCCGTTCGTCTGATCGGCGACCCCGAGCTGACCAAGACCCTCGATAGCCTGGAGCATCGAAGACAGGTTGGTGATTTGGCTCTCTTTTACAGATATTTCCATGGCAGGTGTTCGACTGACATTGCCCACTTGATTCCACCTAGAGCAATGCAAAACAGAAATACACGGCGAACCACTGCCGCTCATCCATATGTTGTTCAGCTTAGTACTCCTCGAACTTCATTGTTCAAGAATTCTTTCATCTGGAGAACGTCATCTTTGTGGAATGATCTTCCTGAGGTCGTGTTTCCCAATGAATACAATCTTCAACGTTTCAAGACCAACGTTAATCGCTTTTTTCGCACTCGCACCGCTCCCAGAGCGCCTTAAAGGATTTTTCCTACAGTGCAGGTGTTTTATCATAAAAAAAAAAAAAAAAATTCGGAAATTAAATTATTACCTGTCCCCCTCTGCATGGTTGGATTAAATTTGTTTTTGTAAATGTTTTGTTTTGATATTTCTAGCTGGCCCTTTATTAAAAAAAACATTTTTTATATTTTTTGTGAAAATATGAATATTGGTGTCAATCCAAAATTTTAACTTATGACTCTAACCAGCGTTTTTCGGGCTCGGTTTTCTATGATTAAAAATAAAGTAAATATCGCTCACCACGCCAAAATTGCTGATTTTTTCAGAAATCATGTATTTTAGGAGAGTGGATCTAAGAGCAGTTTTTGGTGCAAATGCTTGGGTTTTGAAATACTCCTTCTTAAGTGCCGTTTTGTATATTCAATACAAAGCATTCTCGTTTCTTCCCGCACAATTTTTTAAATTATAAATTATCACACTTCTTCCATAAAAAATGTTTCAATTAAAATGTTTACTTTAATTTTTCACTTTAAAAATAAATACCTAATTGTTTTTTGTTTTTGTTGTAAAATTATTCTATTATATTGGGTTATATTTTTGTTGATTTAAAATAGCTCTTAAAAAGGGAAAACCGAACAGACAAGTATATAATAGAAAAATACTATAAAATATTATTCTTTTTACTCGTTTTCTTATAAAATTGTATCATAAATCAATAACTAAAACGATATGCGTCCGAAACCCTAATCTCTATATAAAACAGGACTTTTAGAAGGAAAAGTTAAAAAACTAAACGTTTCCTACAAGACCTCTTTAATCTAAGCCAAGAATACATTATTTCAAAATTTAAATTGAGGGTCCAAGCGTTAGACGAAAAATTAGGTTGCAATTAGACTTTTGGACCCCCCCCTTCCCCTAAATATGCTACTGCCTGTAATAAACATTAAGCAAACGCGAATACCCGTCTAAAGTCACTTCGCTTCTCTGCACTAACGGCGCGGCCTCGAGTCTTACTTTAACCCATTATTTAGGACGTCTAGGTTTACTTAATATACCTATGCACCGACTTAACAATTGAAATGCCAAAATTATCAAATTTGATATTAGTAAAAAAGCCCAATATAAGATTTTTTTTTTGGTAAATAAAGATGCCAAAACTCCAAATATACACACCAACATTTTGACATGTTTTAATTTCAGTGATGATCTTTGAGAACCAATATTTTCACTTTTATTCAACCATCAGGATTGGTTATGGTTATGTCTAAAGGATTTTAACAACAAAAAATATATATCACGTTGTTATACTGTGCTGTTATAACGTCTGATAAATACATTTGCCAGACTTAAATTTATTAAAATTAATCCTGCTCAAATTTTAATGGTGTAGTCATTCTGTATTCGATCTTCCTTAGATAAATCCGAAATAAAAACACTGGGGAAACCTGCTCAGAATTGGTGCAACCCCTGCATTACTGGGTAGACGAACATTTTGGATTCCCCGTATGCATCCCATAAAAATCATAAAAATTATATTTTAATAAAAATACTTTATGGTCAGCAGATGTTTCATATTCTCAGACTATTTATAAATCGTTCATATAGTAAACATTTCACATTTCAATAACGTTGTCCCTTTGGGTTCAAATGTTAAATAAGATTTATAAATGAATGTGGTGGGTAACAGGTAGGTAGGTAGTGGTAGTTATATAGGTAGGTAGGTATACCTTTTTATGACACTAATAATATAATTTATGTTACCATTACTTGTGTCTATGACAATGATGTTGCTTGAATGATAGAAGAGTTTTGGACTTGCATTGTCTTTATTTGTTTTACATCACAACGTTCCGTATTCTCCTGAAGACGACTAAAGATACTTACCAGTTGAAACGTTGTCATGTAAAACAAATAAGGACAATGTCAGTCCAAAACTATTCTATAATTCAAAATTATCATTACTTATTATTATATTGAATGATTTAGACGAATGCATTAATACCATTTTTCAATAAAATTATGTGATTATTTTGTAGTGAAAGTTAAACAACCCAAAAAAAGTAAACTATTGTAGGTATAGGCATGCGCATTACAAGAGATTTGGAAACTGTTTTCGATTTAAAGTTAGAACGAACCAGAGCCTTCTCGATTTAAGAGGATTGAGTGAGACAGAATTTCTAGCCCGTTCATTTGACGTCTTTGAGAGGGACTAACGGACAGTGGTGACCTCCATGTCAGTTGCTAAAATTAAATAGTTTTAATAAGACGTCAAGGCGTTGACATATTAGATACAATTTGAAGTTAGTTTTGTTTATTACATTCTCCAATATCTATAGAATCCAAATTTAAGAATTTTTTAAAGAGCCATTGGATTCGTTCCTAGAGAACGCAATGTTTTTAAAAAAGAATAAAAGAATTTAGAAATATTTTTCGGATGCCCTTAAATTCTAGAAGGACATGAAATGAACCTAAATATGGGTTTACAGTAAAACACAAAGTTGATAGGGTCTATTTGGATGAATGTTTAAAAACTTAATTTTCTATTCTGTTTTGATTTACTATGTCATACTTTGTAATGTCCTACCTATTATTTTGTGTTCCATGCAGAAGCAAGAGATGAAAAAGGTAACTTGTATAGAATTTTACAATAATAGCGACCTTTTTCTTTCTTTTCTGTAGCCTTTTATGGTCAGCCTATAATATATCAATATATAAAAAATGTGCACACTATTTTATGCATAGGTTTGCTACCTGATTTTATTTAATTTATTGAGAAATTTTGGGTTCTTTTACTTTACCCGTACCTATTTTATAAAAATTTTGTTATTTGTTTTTTTCCAAGTCAAAAATAAAACCGCGAAAAATTTAAAATTTCCGGTTTTTTCCCTCTGAATGTATACTTATCTCTCTACTTATAACAAATACATATCTTTACAGGCATTTGCTTATTTCTATAAGGTTGTTAGAGGCGCTGGTATGCTCAAGAGTGTCTAACAATGACACAGATGTCGCTCCGTGCAACATCTTGCTGGTATGTCCCACCAAATACTGTATAAACAGTTTTAAGTATTTCTTTCTTTCGTCGGAACCTAGCTCTACTGATGATCCATGACATGGCTAAACGCGTCTAGGGATGGATTTGACGAAATGAAAGGAATATATTTGATTTTACATACATATAGGCATAAATACATTTTGACGGAAGTGGATCCCAACAATATTTGTAAACTCTTCTCCAAAGTTACCAGCTCTTTTGAACCGAATCCTGTTCATGTTTATTGACGGATTTTTAAAAACTTTTTAAATTTGGACTCTACAGATATTGGAGAATGTAAGGAAGTTATTTTTATTTAAAAAAAATCCCAATAATGAATAAACTTTAGTACCTATTTGTTTTTTTTTTGATTTTAATTGATTTTTTTCTGCATGGAAATAACTTTCTCATATTCACATAGATAGCACATTTCCTTTGGTGACAACAGAAACTCAAAATCTTGCGTCGTTTTTTTGTAATTCGGTAAAAAAAACATTTTAACATGGGAAATTTTAGCGTGTTCAGATCCACTTAACTTTACATTTCTGTTGTAAACACACTCTTAAAAATAACATTGTATGTATTACTAAAATTTGGTTCTGACAACTATTTATTTTCGTGAAATCGAACTCAACCCAAAAATTAGTTTGTACAACCAAAAAAAATTGTCGTTATTGAACTGTTGAACTAATTAATAACATTAACCAACCCAACCTATAAATTTTAGTTGTCACAACGAAATTTTATATACGGATAACTAAATTTATAATATGGTACTCCCGCTTTTAAAATTAGCTAGTTGTCACAACTAATGTGTAAAAATATGAAAAATTGAAAATTTTTTTTTAAGGAAATATTGTTTTTTATTGCAATCTACAAATATTGCCAAAGCAATCATATAAATGATTTCAAGTTTGTTCCAAATAATTGGGACAAACTTGAAATTTTCATAGAGTAACAATTACGTATGTAGTCACAACATTGTGTTTTGATAATTTTGTCATTGCAGTTGCACATTAGAAAGTTTGAATGAACAGCTTATAACGCATGGCAAAATTAGCAAGTTGATTTGATAGAAATAACTTTAAAAAACGCCTGTTTCATTTCTAAAAAAAATGTCATATATAATTTATACTTAGTAACGAAAAATATTCCTTCCTAGGTCCCCATTTAAATAAACAAATGCCTTGGTATTATTACTCTATTAGGCATGCGTAAACTAATTGGAATAAATTATCAGGGATATTATGGTTCCTTTAAAAAAAATATTATTTCCAATGTCCTTGTTCTCTCATGTTCTTTATAATACATACTTATGCAATACAAAACAGAAACACTAGATTTTTAACTTATTTTACTCAACCTTTTGGGTTGTTCAATTGCTTATAGAACTGAATTGTCCTTATTTAAATTTTCTTATCCGCAACTGCGATTATTAAAAAACAAAAAATATCCCCTGGACTTTCTATTTAAAATATACAGCTATATGAAATTTGTTGCCCTTGGTCAGATTAAAAAATCATCAATATGACGTTCTTTTGTAGAATTGGATCATAGAACAAAAACAAAACAAAAAAAAATATTTTTAAGTTATTTCTCATCGGGTCACCTTACCATGCTTTATAAAAATCTCATTTAAACTTTCTCATGTACAACTGCAATGATAAAAAATAAAATGTTTACTTACTTATGATTTAACTTCCTTCTTCCAATAAGAACGTACACAAGAAAGACAATAAACACAAATAAATTACATCAAATATTGTCACATTCATTTTCCACACAGACACGGCCATTAAAATGGCCAATTATTGCCTTAAAAACACGAAAAAATGGACACGGAACCGCAAAAGCACCCTAACATAAACATAACCTCCTGACAGTCCGGGCTAGAATGATGTCACATGTCACCCACCGGGCAAGGGCGTCAAGTCTCTGTTGATGCCGTTAGTTATAAATATAAAAAATAATATTACTTGAAAAGTAAAGTTAGTTCTGGTAACTAAGAATTTATCTTAATAAAAATTAACAAAATGATAGGGACTACAAATTCATAATGTGTTATTACAACAAGCTTAATTGATAAATACAAGTTTGTAGGAACCTTGATGTAACATTTAAATAAGATATAATATACAGAGTAAAATTCAGCTAAACAAAATATTTTGTTTCCGCCAACTAATATGAAAACAAGATATTTTCTTTGTTCTGATGGCATCATTTTTTGGTAGGTAAATATAACCAAGAAAAAAATCTTTTTTGTTTTCCTAACTAAAAATAGTTATTTTTGGTAACGTAAACACGAGAACAAATAAAAATTAGTACCAAATCATTTTTAAGAGTACATTGGGCAAGAAACAATGTAAAATTACAAGCATTTTTTATTGAGTGCATGGGATCATTGCGTTACCATAAAATCAGTAGGTGGTTTCAAATCTTACGAAAATTGATAACCAGATAAGTTGACACAATAAGGCCTTACACCAGGCCCTGGCATGCAGATTATGACATCAGTAGCTTATACTGCACCTTGTGGGCGTTTATCTAGATCTTTAATATTTATCAAGAAGCGCGACAATGGTTGTA
This sequence comes from Polydrusus cervinus, assembly GCA_935413205.1. Classification (NCBI taxonomy): domain Eukaryota; kingdom Metazoa; phylum Arthropoda; class Insecta; order Coleoptera; family Curculionidae; genus Polydrusus; species Polydrusus cervinus. Next base: position 20,704,395 of record OW284516.1, read on the forward strand.
AGCAGAAATTTTAGAGATTTATTTACGGCACATCCGAATTGGACCTATTTTACACACTTTCAAAACTTTACTTATTACGTCAGAGCTTAGGGGCTCGGATTTAAATACTAATTGCAACCAAATTTTTTATGTCGCGCTTGGACTCTTAATCTAAATTCTTAAAAAAGGGGCCTGCTAGGAATATAAAAAAAAAGGAGTCAAACAACTAAATTTGAACCAACCATGGGTTAGTTAGAGAAAGTAGGGGTATTAATTTAATTTACGATATTAGATAGTATAGTTGGGTGAATTCTTATCGCACTTTGGGCATGGCTCAAGGATTTTACGCCTGAGACTCATTACCTGCGGCGCCTTGCTAACTAAATACAAAATAATGAAATACATATAATCCCGACTGGCTCTCCCTCCAGGAAAATGTCTAAGTTACGCCCACTGAGCCCCCCTCCGAACATATTTTCTGATTGCGCCACTGTTTTTATGTAACCCTTTTCCCATAAATATAAGCTATATGAGTATTCCAATATTGGTATCCACTTTTTATTGTATTAATTGTCAATCCTATTAATTGAAAAGAGATTTTAAGTGAAGAATTACAAGACTAAAAATTAACCGCGGCGGTGACTCACAGGTGAGTTACTGGCATTCAACCGTGGCGACCCGAATTCGATTCCCGGAGTGGGCATACGTACAATAAAAAAAGTATGAAATTCAGTGGATTTAAGAATGCAGGGAAGAGTGTAAAATGTATCATCTCCATTCACGCCGGTAACCAGGCCGGATGAGATCGGACATCTCGTTGGGTGCGGAAGAAGGTGCACACTCCTCAATCGGTAGGTCATGCAATGGCAAGAGACCAAGGGTTTAGCCCTGGGGGGGGGGGGGGGGGGGGGGTTCGCATGTCTGAGGATCGTGGTTCGGAACCCACCACTTTAACCTGTAGGTCCCCTCGGGAATGGCCCTGGCAGCGCTAAAAATGTTTTTTCGATTCCAGCAGTTTGTATATAAAATATAATATTATGTGCAAACTCGTTACTCAAAATTAGGACGAAAGAAAGAAGTTTTATTTCTATTGTTTATACAGTACAGCATCACTCTGTATACAGGGTGATTTCTAAGTTGATACTTTTTTTTAGCTGTGTATAGAAGGCATTAAAATAAACAACTTTTTCAAATACCTTTTTTCAAAAAACTCGAAAATAGGCGAGATAGAGAAGTAAAAAATGTAAGTGCGGGCCTGGTCATAAAAACATACCCCGCTGTAGTTTCTGTTGTTTTTCTTATCTCTTATTAGTATTAGTCATACGGCTAGTGTTAAGCAAACCGCTGCGGTGTGTTTTTTGGAAGCAATTTAATTTTAAATTGGTGATAGATACGTGAAAATGGTAAAATTTGAAAACAATGAACTAATAGATATGGTGTTGTAAAAGTGCGGATGCTTCTTCGAGATTATACGCAAAACGCTTTCCCTTGCGGGCTTATCCAGAAGTTTTCTTAATGTTATTTAACGGGCAAGTTAGGCAGAACCGTATTTGATTCGTAGTGTAATGAAAGAATGTAAGTACCTACTTTATTTTTGAGTTTTTTGAAAAAAGGTATTTGAAAATGTTGTTTATTTTAATGCCTTCTATACGCAGCTAAAAAAAACTTAGGAATCACCCTGTATTTTCTAAATATGTGCAGCATAATTAATACGCAAGACAAAATAAAAATACAGTCAGTAGCTTGTGTAAAAAATTACTTAATTTATTAAATGTATATAGGAAAATAAGATTGAAATGTTCCTATAATTTTACAATACTTCATTTGTGTCTAAAAAGTATTTTTGTAGTGTAAGACTGTAGATATAATTTATGTAAGTAATAATAAACAAACTTACGTGCTTATTTTTAGTTTGATACCAGTTGATGTGGCATACTATACCATATAAGTTTGTATCAATATCAAGAAGAATTCGAATGCATCTATTTATTATTTAAAGCCATGTTTACTTTGATCATTTATCAATCTAAATCAGTCCGCGTCAGGTTTTAATAAATTAATTTTCCTCGCTATCTGCACTTCAATATAACAAGGTTAAGCAATATTTATTCGAAACAAAGATTTATAGGCCTTCAGGAGCAGAAGTCAGGTTTCAAACTCGCCCAACTTTAGTCTAAATAAACATTCCTGGGTTATTCCGAGACAATATAAGATTTGTATGTCTCCAAAAGCAGAGTCCTGAATAACACAACAGTCAAAAGCACAGCAAAAGTAAAATATTTTATTATCGTACATTGGTTAACATTTTTTTTCGCCTACACTATAAACAAAAATATGGTAAAATTACAATAAATATGTTTGGTTATTTTTGGCCACCAAATATCACAGCGAATTTACATTCTAATTTTACATTTGTAAATTCCTCTTAAAAATTGCTGTAAAATTAGTGTTGAATATACAGGGTGTGCCATAACTTATAGGCCGTAGAGTAACTGGAGATACTAGACATCCAAACTAAGCCGATTATATTATATAAGGTTTTTTTTGATAATTAAAATATCAATTTTATTATGTACTATGTTTTTTTATGCTTTGGGATGTTTAAAGGGAAATATCTCGAAAACCGTTAAAGATATTAAGATCGATCAAGTACACCTTTTTAACCCAGAAAATGCCATTCTTTAAGAAACTAAAATTGAAAAACACCTTATATCACAGATAAGAAAAAAATCATAGATTTATGAAGCCCAGTGTATGCAACTAGCGCCCTCTAGTTTGAAACTTAAGAATTTCTACAAATTCTTATTTCTTGCTCATAAAAACATAATATTGCCAACTTTCAATTCGATTCATTAAACCGTTTTAAAATTATGGCTTATTTTCGAGAATAAATAAAATTTACTTTCAACACCCTATCTCTAGAACGAGTAAAAATCCGAAAAAACTTATATGACTTAATCGGCTTAGTTTCATGTCTAGTATCTCCAGTTACTCTACGGCCCATAAGTTATGGGACACCCTGTATATAAAAACACCACAATTTTAGTTCAAATAATGTACTTTTAGATGTTTTTACAGTAAGACAATGTAATTTCACTAATAAAACAATTATTATCGCTGTTACTGTAATTATAATTGTCGACACGGTGATGTAAATGTTTTCTAATTTCTCCATTAATATAACATGATTTTTACAGTAGATTATTGTAAAAAAAATTTACAATAATCCAAATTCATTATTTTAAGGTATAACCGGCATCGGCAATGACGTCACTTTTTTTGATGGAATTTTATAGTTGTATTGCACCCCCTCCCCAGTGCAAATTTCACCAATAATCATCTACCGTTAAAACTGTTTTAAAATTTCATCTCGGAATTACCCATCACCTAGTCTGTCGGAGGTACAGGAAGAATAATATTTTAATTTTCTTGAATGCTAACAGAACATAATAGGCATGTTTCCAATGGTATTTTTAGAGCGCGTTTCTATTTTTAAAGAATTTTATAAGTTACCGCTTTTTGAATGAAGAAGGCATGAGCATGATGGTATGTATTTCTATACTTTGTTTTTCATTAATAATGGTTATCGCTGTAAAACACATTACTTGACTTGTTTTCACCTACGTTTTTATTTTCCAAAAAATAAAGTAAACATTTCGTGAGAAAGATGTCAAAGTTGGTAATTTTACTAATTGTTGGGTGGGCGGAAACATGAACATAGATCTGTTTTCTGGTGTTTTCTCTCTAAAACATCATATGAAAACCCACACAATATTCAAGGTACATAGGATAACATTGTATCAAAACACCAGTTCTGGCCATTTTCTTTTACCTAATACTATAATAAAGACACGATGAGATTAACAATAATCTTTTATTTTAAATGATTAACATCAATCAACTGAAAGAAAGCAACTTTTCAGTCTAGAGACCGAGAAGTTATTTAAAATTTGAAAAAATGATAAATAATAGTAATTCGTACAACAAGAGCGGATATGATGTGCATTTTGTACTAGAAAGAAAATTGTAAACTTCCAAGCGCAATATGGACAATCCACTCGAATTGTACAGTATATTTTTTCTACGACTCAACTTCCGAACAAACATATACATTTTTAAAAAATCATTTGAATCAGGCATTATAACTTTTCTTTTTAGTTGACCGTGAACTTGTGAGAAAAATAATAAAAAACAATTGAAGAAAAATTCATTTCGTTGGCAAATCCACGGACCAAATTATACAACTGTAACATAGGTATTTGTCGATTTAGGTAATTTTTTATATTTAAACACAACTACCTTGAATATATCTAACTCACATTTGGTCTTTTGCAGAATAACAGACAAAGAGCGACCATAGCCTTCTTCCGCGACAAACCCAAACAAGCCCCCAAAACAAAACGAAAAACATAACCTTAAAATCATTAGTAACCTTAAAAAATGGAATAGATTTTTTCTAATAATCTTTTAATTTCGTTTCTTTTATCTGGTTTAATGTACTTATCTTCATTTACCACCATTTAATTAAAGTTTTAGAGTTGATTAGGGTTGGAGCCTTGTCGTCGCGTCGCAAAAAACTAACAAAGCAAGTACAAACGTTAGTTTTTTTCTATACATTTTATGGTACATGTCCATGAAATGAGTGGAAAACTGGAGATTTTTAAAAAGAGACAGGGTATTTGTACATAAATCTTTATTTCGAGTCAGCAAATTTTAAGAATAGTTCGGTAAAATTATGGTTTGGTTATATACCTTCAATTTTCGCACCATTTCGTGCACTCTTTAGAAAAAATTGGTGTAAAGGTGGATTTATAGTCACCGTAACGTAAGCCGTAAGACGTAAGCAGTAGTCCGTAAGACGTAAGAATTAAGCCGCCACAAGAAACCCATTTATAGATCAAATTAGTTAAGAAGTAAGAGAACAAATAGTTAGGTTATAATTTAATTTTTTGCTTTTCGTTAAAAACCCTTGTTTGAAAATAGCAGCTGTTCTGTCTCAAAGTCGCTCTTTTTTACAAAGTTTCGTACGAGAAAATTAAATTTTAAAACTCAAAACAACTGTAAATCAAAAGAAAATGCCTGACAGTTCATTGCGGGTATGTTCGAGTATGACCGATCCTGGCCGAAGCCGTAAGACGTAACGTAAGAAAAGAAAATAAACCATTTCCTTACTGCTTACGGTTTGGGCTTAATTCTTACTGCTTAAGTTTTTTGGACTATAAATAAATGTGTTACTAATCATATGTTTATTTTTTTTACGGCATACGTTACTTCTTACGGCTTACGTTACGGCGACTATAAATCCACCTTAAGCATAGGCTCTGAGATGGTTCAAATAAAAAAAATAACACATTTGATCTGACACATCTGCATCTTTTTGAAGTATATTCTTAACCTCACCTTTATTAAGTCACAGAAAATGACTCGTAAAACTTATAAGTTTGGTGCGAGAACGACCGCACTCTTGACAACTGACCTTTTTCGCTGCTGTTTTCACCAAATTTGTGGTACTAATAGTTGAAATTGAATGAATCGAAAGTCTTATCACGTTGAGTTTTTAAATTTTTACAGTCCAGCTCCAACTATGTAAGAAATTTACACAAAAAGCTTATTACTATTATGGCACGAAGATGTCAAGATAAATAGGTCAACTTTGGACGCCACTTGTCAACAATGACATTTGAAAGTGGTATTTTAAAATGACGTAAATAAATTTTTTATCATGCACACACACAAACGAACTTTTCATGGACTTCTAGGATGGTTTAGGAGCAGTAACAGAATGTGTCTTTGTCTTCACATGGTACATCGTAGGCGGTCATAGTACCTACTTTTCTCCACGACCATTACTAAATGCAATAATTTCAAAATCATTTTTGATAATAGAATGTAAAAATTCTCGCTCTTGAGTTGGAATATTTATTCTGAAACACTTGCTTCTTATGCGTTTTGCGTGAATTTTCATTTCATAACAAGATACGGAATGAATATTCTGTAATTGATCTAAACGACATAGGTTGCCATGAATTTCGAAACTGTCAATGTCAGCAGACAAATTTTAGTGCAAGTCAAAATATGAGTGAAAAATCGGATGAATCAGATATGAAACTGGATAACACTCCACCTGAAATTACAAATATTGCGAATAGTATTTTTGGTCGTGGAGAAAATATAGTCTGCTACTCGGTTAGAATGAAAATTCGATTTTTAAAAATGGGGAAACTCAAACTTAAAGTCTCAATCATGTCTTAAAATTTAATAAATGGGTGACATGTTTCGCCCTAAAATATGGGCATCATCAGACCTAAAAACTATACAAATAAAGTAACCAATTAAAAATATAAAATCTCTTCCTACCTAACATTCAGAATAAAAAACAAAAATTAAAATTATTCTGAATGTTAGGTAGGAAGAGATTTTATATTTTTAATTGGTTACTTTATTTGTATAGTTTTTAAGTCTGATGATGCCCATATTTTAGGGCGAAACATGTCACCCATTTATTAAATTTTAAGACATGATTGAGACTTTGACTTTGAGTTTCCCCATTTTTAAAAATTAAATAAAGTCTCTTTGAGAAATGGACTACTTCTTTGAATTTGAAAATTCGATACTCGTGGTCTCTCGCTCGCTACGCTCGCGTTCGGAATCTTCCACTCGGATAAAATTTTCATTCCAACCTCGTTACAGAATCTACTATTCAATGACACTATTAAATTTAAACAGATGTCAATTTGACAGCAAAGTTATGTACTAAAAACAATGAACTTTCGCGAACCGCGAAGGGAATTGGAGTGCTGGTGTAATGCATACTATATATATTTATATAAATATACTTGTTTATTTCTTTTAATTCTGGAATGACAAAAAATATACAAAAAAATCAAGGAAAATAGGTTAGACAACCCATTAAACATAACAAGCGTCTGGACACAGAGGAATGATAGGTCGACGCTTGACATTTGAAAGTCAAAATATTTTATGTAAATGGGCATTGTTTTTTTGTTTTCACATGTCCTTAAAGACTTTTTTAAACGCAAATTATAATATACAAATCTATAATTATTGCATTCAAACTGCCCTTTGTCTTAACAACATAATATTTTTTTTACCCATGGTCATAAAAATTTAATATTTAAAAAGTTCACAAAGTCACAGGCTTAGTGGCTTCTGAGTACAATGTCTAGACAAATAACTACTTTTTATGTTCCTCTGCATTTTAACTTTATGATTGATAAATATTTGTTTAATTTTTATTAATCGAGCAGGCGTATATTTTATAGCTCCACCAGATATATTCAAATCAAGGCTTAAAATCTGTTAAGTGACCCATGTCAGTGGCGTAGGGAAGATTTATATGTATCTATAAAAAAATTGTTATTCTATATATTGTTCCTATTTAGGCTAGCTTTTAAACCGTCTAATATTTCTAAATTCTTCTCCAATGTTAGGTTTTTGAGTCCCTATTTTGGTTTTTATTTTTTATCCAAAAATATCAACTACATACAAGTACCGGGTGGTCAACTAAGAATGACCATATCTCAGAAACTAGTAATCGTACAGCATCCGGGTAAATTTTTTTATGACAAAAGTGCCCAAGAGAAAATGCTGGAAATTATTTTTAAGTAGGTACCGCATTTTGCCGCAAGAGGGCGTAATTGAAAAGTCAATTTTAAAATTTTACATATCTCCAAAAATTCCACATTAAGTTATATCCTTGGTAACACCATTAAAAAGCTTGGACAATTATGCATATTTTCGGTACCGACTTTAATAAGAGGGGGGGAGAAGCTGTTGAAAGTGTAATCAGTTAAATCGCTGTAACTTTTAAACGACTTATCCGATTTTAGCAAACTAAAGACTGTTTGGAAGAGAAATGTATGCACTTTCACCAATCGTATTTAGTTGCCCATAATAGTTCTCAAAAAAATGCTAGAGGGCGCAATTTGCAATAAAAACACATTTTTTGATTTTACTCCGAAAAAATAAATCATACGGTATAATTATGATATTATAATCGAAAAGTAGATGAAATTTGCTAGAAAAAATATTAAAACCGCAGCTCGATATCTCTGTTCGTTTCAGCGTTATCGCCAATAGAATAATTTTTAAAACTAAGCGATTATATATTTTTTAGAAAAAAAGTGGTACGCCACTGATATTTTTCCATGTGGATATTATTTCTGATTAGCCTCGTCAATTCTGCATAAAAATGATCTCTTGCGTTTTTCTTCTCAGGCATGACTGCAGACTGTTATATTAAAGAAAATAGAAAATGCAACGTGTGTACCTATTTTCTCACCGTTCATTTTTCCATCGAACCTACAATTTTGTTGCTCAGTTAGGGTGATATCTACTAGTGTTTTCTTCTTTTTAGTTATTCGACTGAAGATGAATGCTTCTGCGTTCGAAACATGTAGAGAAGTTTCTGAAAATTTTTCTTTAATATAATAGTGAAGAAAGACTTTGTTATTTCTTACCTTCTATAACATAACAAGAAGAACTTTTCTGTTAATCCCGCTTTATAAATCGACCATTTCTGACATTTCTACGATTATAGAATTATTCTTTGTTTTAAACTTAGGTTTAAGAGGAGTTTATAAAATTGGGCATAACCGTAAGTTGTCTATGCAGTATATGTATACAGGGTGTTACAAATTCGACATACCAGCATTGGAATCTCGGAAACCATAAGAGTTAGAGAAACGGTTAAAAGGGGCAAAGTTGTAAAATTTGGTGCTGATTATAATGCCGCTTTAAAAGTTGACAAATTCCGAATACTTCCGATTTTATTCGAAAAAAACCGAAATTTTGCAAAATCGTTTTTATTTTTTCCTGAGCTCATTTGACTAGCTATTTAAAAATAAATGACACTTTGTCATTGCCACTTTTTCTTCTCTACAAAATGACGTTACTAAACTAAACATCCACCGTTTCGTCTCCGAGCGGCCATCACCAACTTTACTTTTTTAAATACGGACCTGGAATTTTTTTAAACTGATTTTTAAACCCTCCTGCCCTCAAAATGTAATGGCGATATTACTTTCTCATAATAATGCATTGTCCTTGCTTATTTTTTTAAATTCCTATTTTTTCCAATAATTCTTGTCAGTCCGGTCCTGGCAACGAATTACAATATTAATTAAAAACTTTATTTTATTCAAAACATTCATACATAAGTAATATAATTTGTTTTATAAGAATTTTCCAATAATTCTAAATTTACTAATTATAAATCCTAATTTTCTAAATGTTCAAAGAGATTGCCGTTTTGCTCAATACAAAGATCGATTTTTCTTCTAATTTTGGCGACAGCCCTTTCAACCGATCTTCGCCTTATCCTACCAAATGCAACCTGTATGTAAATATACCTTACATGAACTTTAGACAAACTTTTTCATGAAATTTATTTGTAAAGGTTTTAAATAAAATAAAGTTTTTAATTAATACTGTAATTCGTTGCCAGGACTGGACTGACAAGAAGTGTAAAAAATATGAATTTGAAAAAATAAGCAAGGTCAATTCATCATTATGAGAAAGTAATATCGCCATTACATTTTGAGGGTAGAAGGGGTTTAAAAACGGTTAAAAAAAATCCAGATCCGTATTTAAAAAAGTAAAGTTGGTGATGGCCGCTCGGAGACGAAACGGTGGATCTATAGTTTAGTAACGTCATTTTGTAGAGGAGAAAAAGTGGCAATGACAAAGTGTCATTTATTTTTAAATAGCTAGTCAAATAAGCTCAGAAAAAAATAAAAACGATTTAGCCAAATTTCGGTTTTTTTCGAATAAAACCGGAAGTATTCGGAGTTTGGAAACTTTTAAAGCGGCATTATAAGTAGCACTGAATTGCACAACTTTGCCCCCATTTAACCGTTTTTCTAACTATTATGCTTTCCGAGATTCCAATGCTGGTATGTCGAATTTGTAACACCCTGTATGTAATAAAAAAGAAGTACAATTTTATCGAGCAACGCTATTGGTTTATGGAGAGGAAGACATTTGTCGCAATAAAATCTTTATAGTAGGAATGGAATCGTGATTAATGGACATCAATACAATTAACATAAATATTATATGTTTTTAACCTTTTGCTTGTACGACAACAAAACGTTTTAATAATCCCAATGTTGTGTGGCAATCGTTCAATTTAGTTAATAAAATTGTATAGTTTAACATTTTTTATTTATTTGTACTACCGCTGCCCAGTGGCGACGCCAGAAAAATTATAATGGGTGGGTACAAGTGGGCCCACCCAGCGGCGAGTCAGGATTTTGTTGAGGGGGGGGGGGCGGCGACTAAAAAAAATACTTCTAAAAAAGATAGAGCGTATCGCAGCTCTAAAAATCTGGACAAAAGTGATTCTCACACGCCCTAAAATATTTTCAAAGTTCAAAATAGAAAAACACCCATTTTGTAGGTCTCAGGGCGGGGTGGGGGGGGGGGGGGGACGATACGGATATACATTTTATAAAGTTATATATGCTATTAATGTCGGGCTGTATAATAGTATATTATATTATACAACAAGCATTGGCATATATTATCGTGATTATACAAAATTGATTACTGGATAACAAACCGGGCTTTATAAAATATTTTTTAAAGAACAATTAGTCAACAAACCTAAAAGTCTTTATAAACAGAATACTTTTGATTCATTCCTATCATAATTTATTCCCAACAAATAAACGTCATCGTATGACCTACGGTATAAGAACTTATTACAGAATTCATGTGAGGATTATGTTATGTAATAACCGCACTAGTAGTATAAGAACTTATTACAAAACCAGTGCCAATCATGGCTATTATTCACGCGGATAAATTTTATGACACGAGCCTTAGGCGAGTTTCATAATTTCATCCAAGTGAATAAAAGCCATTATATGCGAGTAGAATACTATACTTTGTCCACGACTATCCAATAATAATTGTAGCCAGAATTACTAAACATCTTTATTTATTTAGAAATATGAATAGTAATATTTGTATTCACACAATGTGCCAAGTTAATTGTGGGAATCGAATTTAATTCTACATAAACATCTTGGTTATTCGTTGTAGTAGATTTAGGTGAAGATGTAAATGTAGATACTGCCTTATTGCGTATATACGGCTGACCAAAAGGATTTTTCTTGATCGCGTCTGATATTTTTTTCGCTGTTTCCATTTTATTTTTCATTAAGCCATCAATATATCCTTCTGCTACCGCCGTGGGTTTCCATCCACCATGTCTTTTCAATGCAGTTATATCCCCGCCTGCATCTACAAGTATAGTGGCTTAAGATCTGCGAAAGCTGTGACCAGAATATTTCTCTGGAGTAAGTAATTGCAGAAATGTTGCTAGTTGTCTCCCCATTTGCGTAAATTTATTAATTCCTATCCTTTGTGAGGTACATTTGCCATTTTTATAATTGAAAAAAAAATGTTAGATGTGACGGAGGATCAACAAAGACTGATATACTTAAGCAGACATATAAAGTTTTTTCGATTTTTCTGGTAATAAAGTTAAACTTGCTATTTTTGCTGCTTCCTGTATATCTGGTGGGGTATACCATATCTCATCTTTACTATCTCTAATCATTTTGTAACTTCTTTTAATCAATTCTTAACTTGAAAGTTGATAAGTTGAACTATGTTTTGACATTTCAAATTAAAATTACAAAGCGCTTCGACTTGACATTTCATGGCATGCTTGAATTTTTCATAATACACACAAAATCGTATTATGGATGGACTAGGATCTTCATTGATTAAAATTTTAAGCGAGGCTAGGCCTATAACTCCTCTTAATTATTGATAAAACATTAGCTAAAATCTAGTACATTAAGTTCGTGTTGTGTGAGGGGTTTGAACCTGGGTCCCTCATTGTCGTGGTAGCCTGTATGGACCTGCCTGGTGTTGTGGTTGGTGGGAATGGCGGATTAACGGGTTCTGGCTTTGTTCTGCTATGTTGAAGTAATTGTTGCTGGTGTTCGTGATGTAGTCTTGGATCGTTTCCATTTTAAGGTCTCTGTGTAATGTGGTATTACGTACACACCATGGTGCGTTAGTTATTATTCGTAGCAATTTGTTTTGATTTGCTTGTATTTTGCTTTTCCCCCCGTCATGCAGAGTGTTGACCATGATGGGGCGGCATACAGTAGTGCTGGTCTTATGCATAGTTTATAGATGGTAACTTTGTTGCGGGTGTTTAGCTTGCTATTTCTATGTATTAATGGATAGTACTGGTGTAGGAGCCTGTTTGCTTTGGTTAATGTTTGGGCCAGGTGTTCCTTCCAGATAAGCTTGGAGTCGAAGTGTAAACCCAGATATTTGGCTTTTTTGGACCATGTCAGTTGGGTGTTATATTATGGATGGACCTTACAAGGAAAACGACCAATGATATTTTTTTATTTAAAATCGCATCACCTGTCGATCTTATTATTCACTAGTGAATTAGGAGTTCATTATTCACTAGTGAATAATGGGTATTATTATTATTATTGAGCAAACACATATATAATGAACATATTATACAATAGTCGTGGACAAAGATTTTTAACCACAATTGATATACATGACATTGGCAGAAATAATTTTCTCGCAATCATACCCGGTTACCTTAATTTTAAATTTACTAATCAGGCACCTTTGATTGTAAGTAAATAATGCCTGCCAATGTCATTTAGTCACAATCAAACTTGCTGGTTAGTTAATTGTGGTTATAGTCTCTTATTAATTTGGCGTAATTAATAATTCGATTAACGAGCGCCGTGAGAAATAAAAAGGCACTAATCTGAGTGACTACCTATTTATTACTGAAATTCAAAAGTAGTACAAATAAGGTGAAATGTTTCAAGTACTCACAAAAAATATAAATTGTTTATGTTAGGATTAGAAACCTATTGCAGAAATCCATAAAATAAATAATATTTTAAGGGGATATATTACATAGTCTATTTCAGAAAGGTGTAGAGTAATAAAAGTTTATTAGGTAAGTATGCAAGGTGACTACAGAGTGACCCAACGAATTTTTAAGCCACTTTCATAATTTGGCCGTTGATTTCATTGAAAAATTCTTTATTTTCATTAAGTGCAGGTAGTACCACCCGGGGTTGGGTCAACTAATGGGTTTTCACAAACACTGAAAATGGTATGACAAAGGCGTGTATTATGTATATAGTATTAGGTAGGTACCCTAATTTTTTATTAAACATTATTAAAAAAATACAAAATACATAGTACAGAAATTAAATTATAAAAAATCATAATATTCATCGTCATCTGAGGAACTGCCATCTCCTCTTGACGTTATAATTAACGGGTCGACGGTCCGATCGATCAAGTGGTCAAGATCCCACATTTTCTCCTCTTCTTTAATGACATGATGGACTGCTTCTCGCCAGTTCTCTGGTGTCACTTTCTAAATGGCTTGATGAAACAGTAGCTTAACGTCTTTCATTTTGAATGTCGTGTTGTGTCTTGCTACAAATCCTTTTACTTGCGCCCATATAAGTTCTGTAGGATTTAGTTCACAACGATATGGCGGTGTGCGCAGCACAGTTACACTATATCTTCCACGGCATATTTCATAAAACTATGTTTGTGTAAATTTGCTATAGCTAATAGTTCATTTTTTATCAAATTATATTCTTTTTTTCTTTGGTTAGTTATCATAAATAATTTAATGCACAAAATTTACCTGCGCCTATGGCCAACACAATTGAGCTGAACTGGACGGAATTTCCCATTTTATTACTCTACACCTTTTTGAAATAGACTATAAAATTTTTTATGCAATCCAACATGAAAATGATATAAGTTTGAAAATCATATTTTCAAATTTTTTTTTCTTATCTTTATCCTCTCCGAACAATTAATTTTAGGATCCTCAGGCTGTTTAGAATTATACGTTTTGTTACAATAAAGTTGCAACATAAAATAACTGGTGTACCGCAGTAAGCACTGCAATAAAAGATAAAATCTGCATTCCCAAAATAAAATATGTGAAGGAAAATAATTAAAAAAGCGTAAAAGCGGTAATTTCCATGTAAATGTACCTTAATAAAATTTGCTTCTTCTCTGGTAATGTTTGTTTGTGTCAGATATTATGAATATTATGACTCTTATGACAAATAAAGAAATTATTAAATGAAATCACAAATTTGAAAATCAAAACAAGTTTTGGATAACGATAAATCAGGTTTTGGGCTTGATTGTGTATTTATATATATATGTAATTTGTAAGTAAGTTGTAAGTTATATGCCTGCGTTTTAGGGTTAAGTGGATCGGAACACGCTAAAATTTTCCATGTTAAATTGCAGGTTTTCTTAAAGTGAATCACACGAAAAGGTGGAATCTATGTGAGTATGAGAAAGTTATTTTCAAGCGGAAAAAAATGAAGGAAAAAGATATAAGCCAATGAAATCCCAAAAAAAAATATTAAAATTAATTATATTTTAAAAAATATTATATTTTACGCTATAAAAAATTTCTAGTAGGTAGTGTAAAGTACATAGTCATCACATATTATTATTGTACCACATATTACTTCTTTCTACTTGCACATGCATGGATATTTGCGGTTTCCTTTACACTTAAGTGTGGAGAAAAATAGACTGTTCCAGTTAACTACACGGCGTATTCATTACTCTCAGTGCTGCACAGTGTTACCATTTTAAAAGAAAAATTTCACGAATGCACTCAATACTGTACAAGTCGTTTTTAGCAGATAAAAACCACACGTGAACCTAAAGAATATCCTACGAATATAACACTGTGCGTAGGAAATTCCTTTTTCCCTTTGAAAACAGCGCTGACCTATCATTTCTCTGTATTTTGGATCTTTATTTCTCACAAATCCAGAAATTTGTCATTAGTTGACAACATTGTTATAAAATTATATTTCTCTGTGGCGTTCTTATAAAGTACTGACCAATCAGAGTTTATTGCATTTACTTAGGCTCCGCCTTCTTTTTCAAGATACGAAATTACACAATTGATAGTTATATGGGACCATATCTTATTAATTTGTTTAATATAACAAAATATGTACGCATCTAAAATAATAGTGTTATCAATAATTCAACCTGCTAAATGCGCATAGAAAATTAATTTCATATAGCATTATTCAGTTGGTTCTATCATAACTTCTTACATGATCAATGATCATATAGCCGTAAAATGGCGAACTTTGTATTTAATGGTCGTGAGTTCAAGCCCGGCAGCCTGCAAACTTTTTTAACATTTTTTAACTTAAGGTTCGTAATTCTGGTCGTAGAAAAAATATACTGTTCAACTCGAGTGGACTGTCCATATGGCACTCGGTGCGGGCCTGGTAATCAAAACGTAAGGGCTACGTTTTGATTATCATTACTTTATATTGTTTTTCCCCGTTTTTTGTATTGTTAGTCATGCATTTTACGGATCAGTCGTCAGTTATTTATTTTGGCAATTCGCTGCGCGGTGTGGTTTTCTGAAGCAAGTTAATTGGTAAAAATGGTAAAATTTGAAAACAATGAACTAATTATGGTGCTAATTTATTGTGAGTGTCGTAAAAGTGCGGATGTTTCTTCTCTACACCCAAAGGTTTTCTTAATGTTATTCAATGGGCAAGTTAGGCAGAACCGTATTTGATTTGTATTGTAATAAATGATTGTAAGTACTTTATTTTTGGGTCTTTTAAAAAAAGGTATTTGAAAATGTTGTTTATTTTAATGCCTTCTATACGCAGCTGAAAAAGAAGTATCAACTTGGGAATCACCCTGTATATTCCAATTTGGCAACCCCTTTACCTGCACAGAGTTTTTAAATAAATTAATTTATATTAGTTTTCAAATTACCAATCAGATAATATTTATTACAATGTGCAGATAGCCCAAATTTCTGTATCATCAAAAGAACCTTACCCTGCTGTTTAATAGTTTATAAGAAACAATTTAAGTAAAGAATATATGCAGGAAAATTTTAACTAAGAAAATAAAATGAATTTGAAATCTTGCCAAGTTATCATGCTGCAGTATTTTGTCGCAAACTCTTATCCTCAGTCATTTTTGAAATGACATTAGACCTTAGAGCAGTTACACTAGCATAAATATCTGGAATTTAGTTACATAGCAACATAGTTTAAGGGCATGTCTCAATTGGGAGAAATTTAGGGACATCTGAAAACAAATATGGAAACTAAGTCATAAAAATGAGTTACCAGGAATGTACAATTTATTAAGTACCTATGCTAGATGTGACCAGTGGCGTAGCTAGAAAATATGCTCGGAGGGGGGGGGGGGGGGCTCAGTGGGAGTAAGTAGGACATTTTTTTTTCTGGAGAGAGGGACAGTCGGGACTACATATATTTCATGATATTGTACCTAGCAAAGAATGCGGAAAAGCGCCGCAGGTGAAGAGTTTTAGGGGCCACGCCCAAAGTTCGTTTGAAATTCACCTAACTACACTCTTAAAAATAACATGGTATGGATTACTAAAATTTGGTTCTGACAACTATTTATTTTCGTGAAATCGGACTCAACCCAAAAATTAGTCTGAAAAACCAAAAAAAAATGTCGTTATTGAACTGTTAATAACATTAACCAACCCAACCTACAAATTTTAGTTATCACAACGAAATTTTATATACGGATAACTAAATATTATATTATACTTTAAACCTATTAGTTGTCACAACTAATGTGTAAATATGGAAAATTGAAATTTTTTTTTCAAGGAAATATTGTTTTTGTTAATGACGCAATCTACAAATATTGCCAAAGCAATCATTTATTTGGGCCAAACTTGAAATTACGTACATATTATTATGTAGTCACAACATTGTGTTTATTATCTTTTTTTTTGTACTTTCTAATTGTAAGAAAGAAGTTGAATTATAAATACGTAAAAATTTTATATTTTTGTCATTGCCTTTGCACATTAGAAAGTTTGAATGAACTGCTAATAACGCATGGCAAAATTAGCAAGTTGATTTGATAGAAATAACTTTAAAAAATCATAAAATAATTGATAGAAATAACTAAAAAAAATGTCATAATATGTAATTTATACCTAGTAACGAAAAATATTCCTTCCTAGAGGCACATTTCTATTTAAAATATACAGGTATATGAAATTTGTTGTACTTGGTTAGATTAAAAAGTAATCAATATGACGTTATTTTATAGAAATGGAATATAGAACAAAAAAAAATATTTTTAAGTTATTTCTCATCGGTTCACCTTGCCATGCTTTATAAAAAGCTCATTTAAACATTCTAATGTACAAAACTGCAATGATAAAAAATAAAATGTTTACTTACTTATGATTTAACTTCCTTCTGCCAATAAGAACGTACATAAGAAAGACAATAAACACAAATAAATTACACCAAATATTGTCACGGCCATGAAAATGGCCGATTATTGCCTTAAAAATACAAAAAAATTGACACGGAACCGCAAAAGCACCCTAACATAAACATAACCTCCTGACAGTCCTGGCTAGAATGATGTCACCGCCACCATCAAGGGCGTGAAGTCTCTGTGTAAAGTGAGTAAAGCGACGCCGTTGGTTATAAATATGAAGAATAAAATTACTTGAAAAGAAGAGTTAGTTCTGGTAACTAAGAATGTGTCTTAATCAAAATTAACAAAATGATAGGGACTACAAATTCATAAAGTGTTATTACAACAAGCTTAATTGATAAATACAAGTTTGTAGGAACCTTGATGTAACATTTAAATAGGATATAGACAGTAAAATTCAGTTAAACAAAATACTTTATTTCTGCCAACTAATATGAAAACAAGATATTTTCTTTGTTCTGATGGCATCATTTTTTGGTAAATATAACCAAGAAAAAACATCTTTATTGTTTTCCTAACTAAAAATAGTTATTTTTGGTAACGTAAACACGGGAACAAATAAAAATTAGTACCAAATACCAAGTCATTTTTAAGAGTGATACTATCAAATTTTGAAAATTAAATTATTACCTCTCCCCCTTTGCATGGTTGGATTAAATTTGTTTTTGTAAATGTTTTTTTTTTACTTTTTTTGATATTCCTAGCTGGCACTTTATTAAAAAAAACTATTTTTTATATTTGTGAAAAATATGAATATTGTGTCAATCCAAAATTTTAACAAATGACTATAACCAGCGTTTTTTGGGCTCGGTTTTTCATGATTAAAACTAAAGTAAATATCGCTCACCACGCCAAAATTGATGATTTTTTCAGAAATAATGAATTTTAGGAGCGTAGATCTAAGAGCAGTGTTTGGTGCAAATGCTTAGGTTTTGAAATACTCCTTCTTAAATGGCGTTTTGTATATTCATAATAAAACATTCTCGTTTGATTGTTTTTTGTGTTTATTGTAAAAATATTTTATTGCATTGGGTTATATTTTTGTTGATTTAAAATAGCTCTAAAAAGGAAAAACGGAACAGACAAGTATATAATAGAAAAATACTATAAATTATTATTTTTACTAAAATTGCATCATAAATCAATAACTAAAACGATATGCGCCTGAAACCTTTTTCTCTATATAAAACCGGACTTTTAAAAGAAAAAGTTTAAAAACTAAACGTTTCCTACAAGACCTTTGTAATCTAAGCCAAGAATAAATTATTTAAAAATTTAAATTTAGAGCCCAAGCGTGAGACGAAAAATTAGGTTGCAATTGAATCGGTGAGAATTAGAACAGTACAAATCCAAAATTTAACATTTCGACTTGGTATAACCATTTTGTCTATAATACAAGGCCGCATCAAATGAGCGTAAAAACAGTACCAACATCACCATATAAAGGCGTATGACGGCGCTCATCGTTAAGCGTTGAGCGTAACAACTGCACAACTTTACACGTTTTACCAAAACTGTAACATTTCGACTTGTACTGTTCTTAAGGCCTTTTTACATTGGGTGCAATTGCAAGAAAAAATTGCCTGAAAGCATGCGCCTTGTCGACGTTTTAAACAGCTGATGCAGGTTTTAAATGGGAAAACGTGCATCAGCTGATTAAAACGTCATCGAAGCGCATGCTTCCAGGCCATTTTTCTTGCAATTGCACCCAATATAAAAAGGCCTTTACTCTCACAGATTCAATTAGACTCTTAGACCCGAGCTCCTAGGCTAAGGGGGGGGGGGCTGCAACTTGACAGCTGCAACTTGACAGCCTCCCTCCTAAATACGTCACTGGATATGGCTACGGTGGACAGCAATCAATATTGTTTTGTTTGTAGTATTAATAATAAATGACTCTTTAAAAGAAGTTTTTTGAAACAATATACTTATACCAATATGCAGTTGTAAAAAGTAAACGGAATAACACGTTAGAAGACCTCCTTGCATACTTTTTGACCTCGCCTTCGGCTCAGCCCGCTACACTATCTCGCTCATGCACAAAGATTTGTTTTAAAACGTTGTTATTTAATATACTATTAATTATATGGGTAGTCCGACTATGTAATAGAACTGTGCTAAAAGAGCGTTGGAGAGAAAGAAACCACTTATTTTTATTATTGCTAGACAGTGTTAATGTGATGAAAATAATAACAATGTTTTTACGCACGAAGGAAGGTGCTATAAATGCACAATTGCACATGCATATGCCAGTAAAAAATAAAATAAAATTACGTTGAATGGCTGCCAAGAAATGCTTTAACATTGTGTTTCACAATGGCTTGTGTTATTGCTTTAAAAATATACATTTTTAAAAGGCAGGAACTATACATTTTTTTATAATATTATTTACGTAACAGGATACTTTGCCTTGATTGCAAATATCAGATATTTAATATTTAATTTTATAAATTCTATCATGCCAAATAAACCTCATTCTCGTCTTACCTGCCTGATTAAAGTGTATTTATTTTTAACAATATATCTAAACTGCGGCGGTGCTTAGCGGCGAGTCACTGGCATTCGACCGTGGCGTTCTGAGTTCGATCCTCGGAGTGGGCATACGCATAATAAAAAGAAGTATGTCCGAATTTTAGTAGGTGTAAGAATGCAGGGAAGAGTGTAAAATGTATCATCTCCCAACATATCCCATTCACGCCGGTAACCAGGCCGGATATCTCGTGGGGTATGGAAGAAGGTACACACTCCCCAATCGGTAGGTCATGCAATGGCGCAAGAAACCGATGGTTAGCGAGGGGCGGGGGGGGGGGGGGGGGGAGAAGTGTCGAATGACTGAGGATCGTGGTTCCGAACCCACGTTAAGCTGTAAATTCCTTGGAAAATTGTCTTTTCAACAGTAATATACCGATAGAGGAGGCGTATTATCGGTAATACCACTGTTTTTTAGAAGAAATCGATTTTCTGACAAATTTTCACGAAAGGTAATTTTTACTTATAATCTGATATGATCCCGAGAGCTTTAGCTCGAGGGTCTTATCTTTGATTATAAGTAAAAATTATATTGAGTGAATTTTCTAAGAAAATTCAGTTTCGAGTGAAAAACAAAGGTATGAAGATAAGACGCCGCTTCTAGAGGTGTATTTTATTGGATAATTTACTGAACCCGAAATAAAAGCCGTTTGTTATAAAGGAAAATATGCAAACACATTATTATGATTTAATTTTAAGTTTATAAATGCGCCACAACTAACAATTAATTAAAAATTCAAGACTAAATCAGACGCGTGGAACGTCAAAAATCAAATTCGCTTGTTGTCATCACGGTTGCCATAAAAACGCCAAGATTTCTTAAGATCACGTCAACACTGGGTTTCTTGCATACCTTTTGTCATAAAACATTTCTTTAAAAATGTCAAAATTAAGTTAAGTTAATGCCCTACAATCACCTCAAATACTGTTGTGTGTCACTTTTATTTTGTAGGGGTTATAATATTTATTTATTAAACTTGGTTTTTTGAAATAAATTACTGTTTGTTTGACAAAAAGCTACAGTGGTCTTACCGAGCTAGCGGTAGGTCTTATCGGGTAAGACCACGTTACCAAGGTGGTTGCTATGATTGGTTCTATATATGTAAGGTAAATTATCAATATCACACTTTATCATTTGTTTTAAAAACGGCTGTTTTCCAAAATATCCATAACTGTGATAAAACAAGGTAAGTGGTAAAAAGTAGGTTATGGAAACGTTAAAATCGTTTACCTCAACCTGCTGTATAATATAAAATTGACTTGCTCGCAAGAAATGTATCCGTCAGGGTTATTTTATTTACAAGGTGTTTAAGAAAAAACAAAACGGAATTTCTCGATTTTTCGAAATAGCAACCCATCTTTGTTTTATTATAATAATATTCTTCATTTCATTTTCTTTCTAACGGTGTATCACAAGTTAATAATTATTTTTTAGGTAATAGTAGAAATTAACAAAAATATTATAAATGTATTTTATAGATCGGTATAGTATAAGCCATGTGAAGTTATGTCAAGTATGCCGTGGATATTAATCTTCGTAATTATTCAATAAAAAAAAGAAATAATATTTTTGTTTTCCACGCCACACACGGTCTTGACTAAACATCTTATAGCTTATTCGAGTCTAGAAATTTGTGATGTTTCTTGTTAATTTCTACTATTTCCTAATGAATAATTTTAACTTGTGATACACCGTTAGAAAGGAAATTAAATGAACAATATTATTATAGTATATAAAACAAAGATTGATTGCCATTTAAAAAATGGAGAAATTCCGCTGTGTTTTTTAAGAAAACCGGTTATAAATAAGATAGCCCTAACCGATATATTTTTCTCAAGCAAATCAATTTTATACTCTTACGTAGGTTAAAAATGAACCATTTTAACGTTTCGTCTACTCTTTACTACTTACCCTGTTTTACCAAAACTATGAACATTTTATAAAACAAAGGAAAATTGTTCTAGGCGGCCATCATTAAAACAAATGATAAAGTGTAATATGTCATTGAAAAAAGAATTTTCAATAGAATTTAAACGTAGAATTAAAATAAGGGGTTGTCATTTGAAATTTAAAAGATGACTTGGTTTAGATGGTTTGAATTAGCCGAAAAATGAAAATTTACACATTTATTAACGTCTCAAATTTTTAAATCTTTACTGCTAAAATTATGGAAAAAATCAGGGGGGAGGGGTATAAACCTTGTTTGCTTCTAGTATTACATGTGATTAATCGTTTTTGATTAAACCTAAACACTAGAAGCGATTGAAAAATATTCAGAACAGTTGGTAGACTCTTAAACGGAACCATTAATAAAATTTGATTGGGACGTAAATTTTTATTTTCCTTGTGTAAATTAAAGTACATAATTCTATTAGTAATTCAATCCATGTGGGAAAACTGACAGGTGATTATTAATTTATGATGTCTAGTTTTATTAAAAGTGTTAAAGTAAACATTACGAACGCTGACGATAATGAGGGTGGTTAACATAAACAGCACATACAAACAAATATATTGTACATAAATATCAAATCAAGAATTTAATTTTTTTCAATAATTTTATGGGAATTAAATATCTAGGCGGTCGGTAGTTCTGACTGGTTATTAATAAAATAATGAGAAGTCATAAATTTATAACTACTTATTATTTTATTACTTGGGTATAGAACATTTAAAATAATTATTGCCTACCAATTAGCTTTTGTACCAGCCGGCAAGTTTATTGATATCAGTGGCGAAAGGTTAAGCAGCACAAAACTATAAACAGAAAAATCACTATCAGATATTTAATTACTGTATATTCAGTGAGGGCTCGCCAGGTAAAGTAGGTGAAGGGGTTCTTCACCAAAAAAAATAACACCAGTAGGAAAGTTTTTCGACAATATTAAATATTAATCTACCAATACAGCTACCATTTTAGCCCTTAAAAAATAATTATGTTCGAATTAATAATAATAATTTAATCCTAATATAGCTATGCAATAGGGCCACGGTTAACTTCGATGGACAATAATTATAAACACTCGTGCATTTTGGCGCGCCCCAGCGACCGTGTCCGTTAGTTCAAAGCAATGAAGACCCAACGCTCAACATGGCTTTGATATTCATCGTTGCTGATGTGACGTTAGTCACGCAAGCAGCATGTAACAATTTGCATTATGATGAAAGGCAATTTAAAAATAGATCAGTCGTATGCACCATTGTTTTAGCATTGGCTCGCCTAACCTTAAGGTATTTATTTTGAGGCTTTGCGAAACTTACGATTATAGGTATCGTTTTTATGTGATTTTTTGTGTCATTAAAAAGTTTTGTTTTTATTTTTCAGTTAATTCAGTAGTGTACGTACCTACTTAGCTGTGTGTTTTAAAAATGAACCCAATTAATGACATAGTTTTCAGTCATTGGATAGATATGGATAAGAGAGACGTTTTGTTATACAGGTTTTTTGTCAATGTTTGTTTAAGTACCCGCACTATACCTAGCTCTTCACCATTTTCTAAGACCGCGAGCCGCCACTGAGTATATTAAATGGACAGCAATGAGAATGAAAATTTATTATGTTCTAAAAAATATTGAGAATTATTTTTTTAAAATAAAAATAACTTTTTCTACGACCGTGCATTTTAACCCATTTTCCCGCACGCATTTTAGTTTTGAAAGGGTCACTTTCCCGCACTAGTGGGAAAAGGAAAGTAAAATAATGCAAATTTTGACCTTATTATAGATAGTTTTTTACTTCGGAAATTGTAACTATTGTTACAACAGGTAAATAAATATTTGTTTAAAGGTTGTAGTCAATGACGTTTCTTGAACGGCAGTAGAGTTTTGGACTTGCATTGTCTTTACTGGTTTTGAATCACTACGTGGCCGATACGCCAAGGAGCCCAAAGTAAAATGATGCAGAATTGTCTAAGCTTTTTTATGGTGTTATCAAAGGTATACCTTAATGTGGAAATTTTCGGAGAAATTTAGATTTTCAATATTTAATTTTCAATTTTGCGGCAAAATGCGGAACTTAAAAATTATTTCCAGGATTTTCTCTTAGCCACTTTAATTACGATTTTTTTTCCTCCTCCACCCGGCCTGTGACCATCCATAATGGGACACCCGGTATATTATAGGCTTATTACGCTAAAATTAAAGATCTTTTAGAAAGACGTATTTTCAGGCGTAGATTACGAAATTTAAAATTATTTTCGTCGAAAAAAAAGGTAAAAAGTGAGGGCTTGTATTAATGTTACATTACCACATTCCCAGTGGTAGGTAGTTTATACTTGGTTAATGATTAGTCTTTTTTTCTGTACGTCAACATTTTTTACCAACTTAATTAACCCATCATTAAAAGATAGAGACAGCCCACTGCTTTCTTTAAAAGTATATTATCTGAAGTATGGTAGTTCGTGCCATCCCAGGCGGCCCACAAAGATACAAACCTTGTTAGTTCCCACACAAACTTGTCAAAATGTCGCACGGTGTTAACGGGCTCACTGGCGTTAATCACTATTATCATTTTTCTTGTCAAGCTACTTCATTTTTCTTTGTATGTCGTAGTATCATGGAAGTCTGCTAGTCTTTTGATTTTATAATAGAAGAAGGTAAGTCCAAAATACTCGTATAGCTTCTTGCCATTGGCGGCTGGTGCATAAGCGTTGCGGTGCTGCAGAAATTAAAAAATAATTAAATAATCTAACCAAGAATTTTTTTTATTACCAAAAAGTCTAGCAAAAAGCAAATACAGGGTGATTTCTAAGTTGATACTTCTTTTTTAGCTGTGTATAGAAGGCATTAAAATAAACAGCATTTTCAAATACTTTTTTTTTTAACTTAGGCGAGATACAGAAGTAAAAAATCTAAGTGGGGGCCTTGTCATCAAAACGAACCCTGCTATACTTTATGTTGTTTGTCTTATCTCTTATTAGCCATGCAATTTACTCGATAATGAGTTATTTGGCAATACGCTGCGGTGTGTTTTTCTGACGCAAGTTAATTTTAAATTGGTGACACGTGAAAATGATAAAATTTGAAAACAATGAACTAGTAGATATGGTACTAATTTACGGTGAGTATCGTCAAAGTGCGGCTGCTGTTTCGAGATTACTCATCCTACACCCATAATTTTTCTTAATGTTATTCAACGGGCAAGTTAGGCAGAACCGTATTTGATTCGTAGTGTAATAAATGAATGTAACTACTTTATTTTTGAGTTTTTTGAAAAAAGGTATTTGAAAATGTTGTTTATTTTAATGCCTTCTAGCTAAAAAAGAAGTATCAACTTAGGAATCACCCTGTATAAATAATACTTGGCATTCACGTTTCTCAATGTAAATACTAGCGAAGTCCGAACCACGCCAGTAAAGTCGACCAGTGGAATAACCTACCAGCTCACGTTATCGCCGCCGAGTTATAATTTATCTGGGCTCTCAGAGCTCCTTTAAAACTGACGGCGGTACTCTGCCTTCTCGTGTCTGTCTAAAAAACAAAGCCTTTATTGAAGTGGAGAGTTCGCTGCATTTAGTCCAGCGCATAGACAAGGAAGACGCGGCCCAGAAATATTTACGCGACTGTGCGTGCGTGATATTCTGTTTTTGTGTATCGCTGACAACTATTAACTGTGTACTATGGAAGTCTTATTTAATTTAATTAATAGGAATAGATTTTTTAAATGTTCATACGAAGAACAGATCGAATTAAAAGGAAAAGGTAGACCAAGGGCCAGGACAAAGGGTTAAGTTACACACGCAAATTTAATAAAGACATTTATTTCAAAAACGAATGGTTTTGTGGGTGGATTATAGTTTTTGGGTCGGTATCTCTGGAACTGTTACTTTAAAATGGTATTTTTTAATACCGCCGTGTCATGGTGGAGCATGCATTAATTTCGGAAATAGACAATTTTAATTACAGAGTGATTACAAAATTTTCGAATAGACAACAATGTAGGTTTGAAAAAAATAGTTTTTTTTATACAAAAATTGCAGAACACCTTAACATTTTTACCAGGAGCTCTTACTGATTCTTGCTTACTTAACTCAAATATTTACTAAAAGAAGCTTAGTCATCTTTAAACAACTTTTTCGTGGTTTCCAAAAATATTACCTTTAATAAATTCTAAATCAGTCATGTTTGTCATCAATCTAAAAAATCTAAAATATTTATATTTCCGAACAGCACATATGAATGTAGCAATTTATCATGCCAGGAAAAAAAAAGGTGAATATTATAAGTAATTCAAGAGGAATTGTTATTTTTAATTGCGCCTGCTTAACATATTATCAGGTCTTTCATTTCTTAAAATTAAATAAAGGATGGTAATTAGGTGTTAGACGATGTTAGGATATATATACACATTAAAGAAATGTGGTATTTTATGTGGGGTAATAAAATTTTTATTCAGTACTAAACAGTTGAATTTATTACGTTTTCATTAGTTGAGAAGGGCTCTGTTATTTAGTTTGGTTTATTTTTTGTTTTTTCACTTATGGAGATATAAAATTTGGATCCCTTAAAGTAAAGACCCTAAAATCAGTTTAAACAAGAAGATAGAACCAGAATGTACTTCTTTGATAAATTATTTTTGAGGTAGTTGCTAATACTCACTTTACATATAATTTTATATAGTTTAATGGGCTCTTTCCCTAAATTTTGTTTTGTGTTTGTACTTTTTGACATTTTGGCATTTTGACAAAGTTGCCAATGTTCTCTAAATATTTTATCTTCTATCTCTCCAATCTATAATACAATGACAAACTCTAAAAATTAATCCAATAGAAATAATTGGACAAAACGGCATTATGTGGAAAAATAAAAAAAATCATCATATTATTTCCAAAATGTTACCTACATATACAGGGTGATTCCTAAGTTGATAGTTATTTTTTAGTTGTGTATAGAAAGCATTAAAATAAACAAAATTTCCAAATACCTTTTTAAAAAAACTATAAAATTGTACTTGTATTCGTTTATTATACTATGTATCAAATACGGTCTTGCCTAGGTTAAACATAATCTCGAAGCAGCAGCCGCACTTTGACGACACTCACCGTAAATTAGCATCATATCCAAGGGTCCATATTGCCGCCTACCCTCTTTTTACTGTATATTAACGACCTTCTAGTGAAAACCCAAAATCCAATTTATAGCTTTGCTGATGACAGCACACTTGTCTCATCTTTTACCTTGACTCCCCAAACATCCGCTGCCGACGCACATCTTTGCAGGCAGCATGAAGTATTGCTCCTCAACAATGACCTGGAAGAAATTTTGGCTTGGGGTGACAGTAACCAAGTCGAATTTAATGCTAAGAAAACACAGGCAGCAGTCTTCTCCAAAAAGATTAACATTGCAGAACCGGATATAGTCATGGCAGGACACGCAATTCCCCTGGCACCGTCTATTAATTTGCTGGGAGGTAATATGTCTTGGCATGATCACGTTGCCGCAATTGCCAGGGCAGCTGCACAGAAACTTGGTGTACTTTTCCGCACCAAAAGGTTGTACACACCTCATCAACTTTTGACACTCTACAAAGCCCAGATTCGACCATCATTAGAATATTGCTCTCATGTCTGGAGCTCTGCACCCAAGCACACCCTTCGGC
Organism: Polydrusus cervinus; assembly: GCA_935413205.1. Lineage (NCBI taxonomy): Eukaryota > Metazoa > Arthropoda > Insecta > Coleoptera > Curculionidae > Polydrusus > Polydrusus cervinus. The sequence goes on from OW284516.1 coordinate 20,731,838, forward strand.
TACTGGATTCCATTCAAAGGAGAGCCGTTCGTCTGATCGGCGACCCCGAGCTGACCAAGACCCTCGATAGCCTGGAGCATCGAAGACAGGTTGGTGATTTGGCTCTCTTTTACAGATATTTCCATGGCAGGTGTTCGACTGACATTGCCGACTTGATTCCACCTAGAGCAATGCAAAACAGAAATACACGGCGAACCGCTGCCGCTCATCCATATGTTGTTCAGCTTAGTACTCCTCGAACTTCATTGTTCAAGAACTCTTTCATCTGGAGAACGTCATCATTGTGGAATGAACTTCCTGAGGTCGTGTTTCCCAATGAATACAATCTTCAACGTTTCAAGACCAACGTTAATCGCTTTTTTCGCACTCGCACCGCTCCCAGAGCGCCTTAAAGGATTTTTCCTACAGTGCAGGTGTTTTATCATAAAAAAAAAAAAAAATATCTACTTGATCATTTTCAAATTTTACCACTGACCCGTCAATGGCATGACTAACAGGACTAACAACATAAAGTATAGCAGGCTACGTTTTGATGACCAGGCCCGCACTTAGATTTTTTACTTCTGTATCTCGCCTATTTAAAAGTTTTTTAAGAAGTATCAACTTAGGAATCATCCTGTATTTTGTCTTAGAGGAAGTTGATAAAGTTCTAGGAACAAAATATATTATTTAACTAGCATAAAAGGTTTCACATGTGGCAACACCGAAATTATTGACAGAAGATCAAGCTAATGAAATGACAGTTGAAAAAAGTCTAACCTTAAGTTAAGTCTAAGTTATTTGTCGCTCTTTTTGCTCTATAGGCAAATAATTTAAAAAACTGTTAATTTAAACAAGAATACATCAAAATTAAATCACAATTCGGATGTAAACAAAAAAACCGACATGACAAGTGTAAGATCGTTAAGGATGCTCACTGTAAAATTTTATCGGATCGACGTCATCGAGTAATCGCGCAGTTTTGTGATTTTAAAATTTGTGGAAATTGTTCATGTTTTCAATGAGCTGCAAAAAATCCATGGTATGACCTAGTTATATTGATGATAAACTTCGAATATAACACTGACGTAACAATTTAAATGCCAAAACTGTCAAATATGAAAATAGTATGATCACATTTTAAAGGTGGCCTTGAACAACAATTTATTGGTATTAATAGTAATTTAACCAACAAGTACATTAATAATGGCGATTAATGACCGAAATATTTTAATGTTCGAGATCATTAATCGCATTTTAATGTAAGAGTTGGTTAAAATGTTTTTTCGTCGACCGTATTTTTTACTAAAGTGAAGAAAAACAGTTAACAACTTTTATTTTACAATCCAGATTTCACAATTCTACAAATATTAATGACAGCGGACGACGTTTTGGATTGACGTTTTATTATTTTGTTGATTTGTTTGCATGGCTGCCTTTAATTTTAATTACCGAAATCGTGCATTTACAGAAAATCATGCATTAATAGGGGTCATTAATGAATGATTTTGGGAAATCGTGCATTTACAGAAAATCATGCATTAATAGGGGTCATTAATGAATGATTTTGGGAACGTTAATATCGGATGTAAATACACGGTCGACGGAAAAGTTTATTAAAACGACAAAAGTCCATTATGACTTTAGTTATTATATAAACTGCCGGACAATTGCTTTCGAGCAAGAAAAATGTAGCCTAAATTTAACAGTTAATATTTTCTGAACCAGATACGATATCGACCTACGGTTTTGAACGGTTGCTAGAATTATCCCTTGGGAAACAATTGTCAATGTTGGATTTTTTTTAACTGTCAGAAAATTTTATATACAGGGAGACATTGATTTTTGCTCCAAATTTAATAGCGTGTAACTTTTACAATAATATTTTTTAATTTTATCACTTTACGTCAATTGAATCACTGGTTCATAGCAAAGAAAGTAATTTGTCTAATTTTTTATATCTGCTATATTTTAAGAAATACCGATTTTTTTGGAAAACCTTGCTTTATTTTAACTTATTGGTAGCTAGATCTCACTGTGCGTTGTATCAAGCAAGCTTTGCGAGTGATTCTTATACCTTATGAAAAGCTTGAGTATGTTCAGTAACAATAGTTGTACCTAAATGTTATGATGTATAGTGGCGTACTTATAAATACCTATATGTCTATATGGTTTATGAGTATCTGACAATTTTTCACGATGAGGAGGAGGAGAGATTAGGTAATTTTTTTCTTATTTTATAGTTTTTCATATCGCACTACATATCTGTGGTTTGATACAAGAAGTGCATATGTCACTATTTTGCATCCAACATTTACATGTAAATTTTTATCAGTACTTTGGCATATCTATCTCAAAAATGCAAAATAGTGACATATGCACTTCTTGTACCAAGCCACAGATATATATTATACAGTGTGTTTACAAAATTTGATTAAAGATAATTTTTTCATTTAATATTTGGAAAAAACTTAGTTATTAATTTCTAACTTTCTAACACTATTCCTAAAATTAAACTTACATTCAAAGGGATCCTTAAAATTAAGTAACGCTAGTTTGATTTTGATGGGATTAATGCCATGTAGACCCTTCTCGGATGAGCGGGGTTTGGTTTGACGGCAGCTAGTGATATTTAATATCAAAGTCCCTTTCAATGTAAGTTTAATTTTAGGAATAGTGTTAGAAAGTTAGAAAATAATAAATACATTTTTTCCAAATAATAAATTACAAAAATTATCTTTGTTAAAATTTTGTAAATACACTGTATAATATACCTATAGTGCGATATGAAAAACTAAAAAAAAAGAAAACATTTACCTAATCTAGGGGCGAGTACTTTCCAATATAAAACAATCGTTAAAAATTGTGAGATACTCTTAAACCATAGACATATAGGGTTTTATAAGTACGCCACTGTACATCATAACATTTAGGTACAACTATTGCCACTGAACATAATCAAGCTTTTCATCGTCTTCTTTAACACCCTGTATATAAAATTTTCTGACACTTAAAGAAAATCGAACATTGATAATTGTTTTCCAAGGGATGAATCTATCAACCATTTAAAACTGTAGGTCGATATCATATCTGGTTCAGAAAATATTAACTGTTAAATTTAGGCAAAATTTTTTTTGCTCGAAAGCAATTGTCCAGCAGTTTAGTTTCAAATACTGTTAGATTAATAATGAATTATTTAAGCTACCTTATTTTTTGTGATGGAATACAACCAAAAAGAGCTCGTAGATATGATTGTCATATTAGGAGCATGCGAAAAGAATTATTTTTTGTCACTATAAGAGGCATCCATATAAGTAAGAATATTTATAGCATGTAATTTTAAAAAATAGATCCTTCTGACGTCACACTTTTTTGGAACACCCTGTATTAACAAAAATATTTTCCTGAAATGTGCCATACATTACATGTAAAGTCTTGAAAATATCAAAATTCTAATTGAGCTATAGAAGACGGGAGGTGAGGTGCAGGACCCTGTATATCCTTTTGGTTCTTTTTAGATAGCGGTAGCAAGTTTTGAGGTAGTATAAATTAATCCTAGGTACTATTAACATCTTAAATATCAGCAAACTTTGAATATAATGTCAACTGACTAGGGCTGCTATAGCGTGGGTACTGATTCTCTCATGTTTTTATTACGGAGCGTATTTTGTTTCATTATTTTGTCAGAAAATAATTCAAAATTTTATAAACAGAAATTATAAACATTTTTTTGTTTTGTTACTCGAAGTGGTAAGGTCCAAATCAAAATTTAATGAAACGTCCATTTTATACCAGAAGGGCCTCTTTATATTATGAGTGAAATCCCGTTATTTACGTTGTCGGTGTCAGTCTGGTAAATTTGTAATCATCTTTACATAAAAATGTATCTAATTTTCTCCCCTTTCGTAAATTTAAAAATCTGTGATAATACATAACTTTTTTTAAACTATTAATATAGAACATAGGCTAAATAAATGTATGTAAAATAAACCAAAAATTATCTGGAAAGCAAATGTAACATTACTGGGAAACCAGACTTCAAAATAATAAATTTATTTATATAAACTAAAAAAGCAGTTTTGTTAGTTATTCATAATTTATTCTTATTTATTACTATTTCTTTTTGATCAGAAAATATATAGTTAACACAAATTTAACATATTTTCTAATTTTGTGGTTTTTATAGGAAAAACTTTTGATGTATCAGAGATAACCTATTAATAATACTCTTATAAATATGATGTATTCCACATGTTTCTTTCTGGAATTTTTGTACATTAAGCTCAACATTTATTTATTAATTCTTAACTAATATGTACCGAGTGGTGCATCGTGGTTAGAAACATAGGAAATTCGATGCAAATTCCTGTTTAAACATTCACTCTCTGGGGGAGAAGAGAGACCCTCAACATTGCAAGATAAACTGCTTGAGGAACAGAAAAAGAAAAATTTCAAATATAAAATTTTTTTAAATTTTACATAATTTTTAAAAAGGAAAAAAGTTTAATGAGTTCTTAAATTTAAAAAGAGAAGTAGAAAAAGGTACCCTTACGAAGGGTCTTTTTTATTTTAAAAAACAGTAACAGTTTCGTACTCAAAAACATTATAAATCAAAATCGAAAAATCTAGATTTTCAAAAACGTGCAAACTGAATAGATTCAGAGCACAAACGTGCGTAAGGGTATCTTTTTCTACTTCTCTTTTTAAATTTAAGAACTCATTAAACTTTTTTCCCTCTTAAAAATTATGTAAAATTTTAAAAAAATTTATATTTGAAATTTTTCTTTTTCTGTTCCTCAAGCGGGTTATCTTGCAATGTTGAGGGTCTCTCTTCTTGTAAAATCCTTGAATTAATTTTATTCGCTGATGATGAAGGTTTTTACCTTCGAAACATGTACGAAGACATTAGGATTCTCTATACTTTGAGATCCTTATAATAAACTAGTGGAGCAGACTGTGTGTATTATTCCCCTACTCTTAGTAATAACTGCTTGTATTGCCGAATTCGTAGAAATCTATCAGGGAAATAAACGGAAAACATATCGGGTTAAATACTTATGCTTTTCCCCGTATATATAGTACAATTTTATGATAGTGACTTTTTCTTCTATTGTGTAACTCATAATAATTACCTAGGTAAATATTTATTACTAGTAAAAAATCGTATACTTTTAAATTACATTTGACAATGACAAATCACAGGTTGAGAAGTCCAATAAATGCTGGTGTTCGCAGCATCACCTGTTGAATTGATAACCCACCAGCAATCCTATTCAAATAAGTTAATATCGGGTTATCCAAAATTGTTCAAACTTCGCATGTGGATTCACCACATACAGACCCAAAAAAGTATCCCTAAAACCCCGCCCTAAAGTCAACAGGGAAGTAAATATTTGGATATTCTAAAACTTACATGGAATTTCCTTTATTTCCAATAACGATGCCCCACCCGGTAGAATGCATAATTTTTTGTAGAGATTCTGATGAAGGACATTGTTCGAAACCGATTAACCATAGTATAATTTGCGACATAATAGGAAGCCTTCAAAAATTGTATAACTATACATACAGGGTGGCCCATTTGTCTGACAAAGTAATATACCGTCTCTACTATTAAAGATATCAAAAAAAAGTTTTTATAAAAGTTGTGTGGTATAAAAAAATATTTAATCTAAAATTATTTTTAAACATCCAGGATGGTCCAAAAAAGTAGGACAATAAAAAGATACATTTTTTTAAATGGAACACCCTATATATTTTAGCATTTTTTGTTTCCTTACAAAATTATCCATATGACGCCATATTTAGTTTTTTAATTTTTTGCAACGTTGCCAAACAAAATGCAAAATTCTTAAAATTTTGGAAAAAACATGATAGTAAAAAATTACCTGTATTTGTCAATAAGAGTAACGAAAATCAAAAATTTCTTGTAAGCTCTTAAGTTTAGGGATAGATAAACTGTCTTAAATCTTTAAGTACCGAAAGATTTGTACAGGGGGTTTTCTGTTGACATCCAAATATACAAAATTTTAAAATACAATAACTCTGTTTTTTCAAATGAAACACCCTATATTTATTAGGCTCGTCTGATAGATATTGTAAGTATCTTTTATTATTGTTAAGTCATACCTATACCTAAATTTACTAGTTTTGGCAATATTTCGATTTTTATTTAAATTTTGGTGAAAAAAACTATAATTTTTATTTTTCTAGTAAGCCATGACCAGCAAACTAAAAACAAATATAATTAAATATTATCCCATATTAAAATCAATTGATAACCATAGTTAGTTACGTATTTATTTAATTTAATAAAATTTTGGTTTTATTACGCAACTTGATATTGAAAATAAGTTTACAAACATTATCAATATAAATATAATAATTATAAATATGACATTATATTCAATTACATTTGTTTTGACTTTGCTAGTCATGGCTTACTAGAAAAATAAAAATTAGTTTTTTTCACCAAAATTTAAATAAAAATCGAAATATTGCCAAAACTAGTAAATTTAGGTATAGGTATGACTTAACAATAATAAAAGATACTTACAATATCTATCAGACGAGCCTAATAAATATAGGGTGTTTCATTTGAAAAAACACAGTTATTGTATTTTAAAATTTTGTATATTTGGATGTCAACAGAAAACACCCTGTACAAAATTTTCGGTACTAAAAGATTTAAGACAGTTTATCTATCCCTAAACTTAAGAACTTACAAGAAATTTTCGATTTTCGATACTCTTATTGAGAAATACAGGTAATTTTTTACTATCATGTTTTTTCCAAAATTTTAAGAATTTTGCATTTTGTGTGGCAACGTTGCAAAAAATTAAAAAACTAAATATGCCTTCATATGGACAATTTTGTAAGGAAACAAAAAATGCTAAAATATATAGGGTGTTCCATTTAAAAAAATGTATCTTTTTATTTTCCTACTTTTTTGGACCATCCTGTATGTTTTAAAATAATTTTAGAACATATATTTTTTATATCTCACAACTTTTATAAAAACTTTTTTTTGATATCTTTAATAGTAGAGACAGTATATTACTTTGTCAGACAAATGGGCCACCCTGTATTTGTTTAGACTTAAAATAACAGGGACATTATTTTAAGTGTCTCACCCGATTGGCGACTTTCCTATCGACCACAATAAAAAGACAATTATGTATTCCCTAATAGCTTTTTGTGAAGAAGCCAAATTTGATGTAAAAAAAAACATGTGTTTACAAATATGACAGATACGACGCCATATTGGATTTTCTTAAATGGAAACCCTACTTTATAGTATGACAGTCGCATTCGCTTATTTGTTCCATCATCAAAAATATATAATTGTCAACATTTATTTTCAGCCGTTTCGGAGATACGAGGCTTCGAAGTTGGTGATTTTGTTACCATCGAATTAACAGAAGCTTTAACATTAAAAATTCAATTTTTTTTGGAGATACGTAATTCTTTATGGCGGAGCCACCAAGCTATTGTCATATATGTCAGTTGTCAAAAAATGACAGATACGACGCCATTTCTATTTTTAATGGGGTGAGATACTTAAAAGACATAATCGAACGATGCAGTTTTTGATGCGGTCGTATTTCCGTAAGGGTTGGAAATAAATATCGACAACTATATATTTTTGAAATTGGACCGCGAAATGTAATACACTGATGTAGTTATAAATGTGGGTTGTGATTTAAAAATATTCAAAATTGCGTCGTAACTATCATTTTTTGACATCTGACATATATGGCAATAGCATAGGTAGCTCCGCCATAAAAAATGTTGACAATTATATATTTTTAATGTTGGAACGAATAAGCGAATGCAGCTGGCTTACTATAAAGTAGGGTTTCCATTTAAGAAAATCCAATATGGCGTCGTATCTGTCAAATTTGTAAACATATATTTTTTTTGACATCACATCTGGCTTCTTCACAAAAAGCTATTGGGGAGAACATAATTGTTTTTTTATTGTGATCGATTGGAAAGTCGCCAATCGGGTGAGACACTTAAAATAATGTCCCTGTACATACATATAAGTTTCATTTTGCAAATAGAGCTATCCGATATACTTGTAAAGCAGGATCTAGGGATTGTTGTAAATCTGGGTGAATCTTACACAAAATTATAACACTAACTTCAGTTTTTATGTATCTGTTTAAAGGTTTGAAGCAATGATGTTTCTTGAATGATGATGAAGAGTTTTGGATTTGCATTGTATTTATGTGTTTTTAAATCAAAACGTTTTAACTGATAAGTATCTCCAGTCGTCTTCGAATGAATGCTCGCTCAATAATGCATTTTACTTTAACTTCGAGGACATTGAAACTACATTTTATAAAAGTAGACGTAACTTACCCTCTAGACGGATTATCTGGCTGCGCCACTGAGTTACACTAATAAACATCATCACTTAGGCAATTTAATAAATAAATATTTGTTTAGATGTATCACATTGTTTGTGTTGGTAAGACTAAATAAACGACAACGTAATAACTACGTTAATCCAACCTGGGATTAAAATAACAAATACATAATGAAATTATGTTTGTATGGTTGTTTTCCGAGATTTTATTGTAGTAACTTTTTCCTTGTAACGCCTTGCCCAAGAAAACAAACTGTAAAAGATAATATAAAAGAAGTGTAAGGATAAAAAACACGATTGCGTTTATAACGGTGGTAATAATGTAAGAACATCGCCGCTTTTATTACACTTTCATTTTTATTTGCATGTTACTTAGAACTTGAACATACAAGCGTAAATGTATCTACAATGAAATGATGATTAATTAATAATTACCTCTTAATAAATATGATTTTTTTATACTTACTCTTATTTATTATATTATATGCACTACGTGTACTCATGCTTTTTCTGGCTCCAAATTGCATTCAAGCATATTTTCCTAAAATTACCGATAATTTTATTAATGCACTTGTTATTATATATGAAAATATTGAAGTCCATATGGTCGCAGTTTCAACTATTCTGCTAGGAAAAAAGTTATATACTAGGTCCAGACACCGCTGAAGGTTTGGTGACTTTATTGAAAGATTGGGGAGCCACTATACGCAGGAAAAATGAGAGGTAATATGTCTTGGCATGATCACGTTGCCGCAATTTCCAAGGCAGCTGCACAGAAACTTGGTGTACTTTTCCGCACCAAAAGGTTGTACACACCTCATCAACTTTTGACACTCTACAAAGCCCAGATTCGACCATCATTAGAATATTGCTCTCATGTCTGGAGCTCTGCACCCAAGCACACCCTTCGGCTACTGGATTCCATTCAAAGGAGAGCCGTTCGTCTGATCGGCGACCCCGAGCTGACCAAGACCCTCGATAGCCTGGAGCATCGAAGACAGGTTGGTGATTTGGCTCTCTTTTACAGATATTTCCATGGCAGGTGTTTGACTGACATTGCCCACTTGATTCCACCTAGAGCAATGCAAAACAGAAATACACGGCGAACCACTGCCGCTCATCCATATGTTGTTCAGCTTAGTACTCCTCGAACTTCATTGTTTAAGAATTCTTTCATCTGGAGAACGTCATCTTTGTGGAATGATCTTCCTGAGGTCGTGTTTCCCAATGAATACAATCTTTAACTTTTCAAGACAACGTTAATCGCTTTTTTCGCACTCGCACCGCTCCCAGAGCGCCTTAAAGGATTTTTCCTACAGTGCAGGTATTTTATCATAAAAAAAAAATGAGTGCAAGGAATCACTCGTCAAAACAATGTGGAACGTTACCGCAAAACTTCTAAAAGGAAAGTATTACAACGAATATAATAGGAAAATAGATCCTTTTATTGACATTCCTTTCAAACTAGCAAGAGATGCTCGCGATGCTGCAAATATTACAAGAAAAAACCAGAAAAAAGAACAAGTGCAGTTGCATTTAATTATAAGCAATTTTTCAAATGGTAAAAATTTGGGGTGAAAATACACCTGAAGGTTTACAAATTTTTTTTTTTCATATCGTTTCCTACGAACTGGCTTGGCGAGGTGGGGAAGCTGTGAATTGTTTGGTGGATTTCTTCAATAATTATTATGGAACAATTAAAAAAGTAGGTACATACTTAGGTAGGTGGGACTTCACTTTATATTTTTTTATATGGCTAAAATATCAAGCTGTGTAAAATCTCCTAATTTTAAAATCGATGTTTCTAAAATACGAAGCTATAAAAATTGAATTTTATTATTGTGGTGGTTACGGCTGTATGTTGAGTACTTACTATAAGCATTACAGCACAGTGCCGTTCGTGTTAATTTAAAAAAATTAAATTCCATAAATCGTTACATTATTTAAACGGACTTTTCCCTGGTTCTCGAGGATGGTAAATTGATTACAGCTTTATGGTATGTACCATTGCGCCCAAAAAAAAAACTGGGACAGCAAAATTGTTTTTGTAGAGTAGCTCCTTGACTATAATGAATATGTAAAATCTATTGAGGAAAGGTTATCATGGTTGTTATAATTGTTGTCATGGAAGCAAAAAGGTTTAACACCAAAACAACAATACTACATTTTTAAAAATACGAGGAAAAATGAAAATACACATATTTAGTGTTTTAAAATGTAACAAAAATAAAACAAGATTTTTTAATATTTTGTTACTATAAATTTTAATTTCAATCATATTTAAACCTTAATATAATAACATGTTTTTAAATATTTGGAATAGTTGCACCGATTAATGTCGTGGCATACTTAACACTAGGTTTCGCGTATACTCTTGCGTTATTGCATCCCATGCTTCCATTATCATTTGGCTTAATTCATCTTAAGTTCTAGGCTGGAAGTTGTGTTTATACATAAATGTTGTCATCTGACCCCTAACGTTTCCAATTGGGTTGATATCCGGACTTTTCGAAGGCCACGGCAGAGCACAAATTTGTTTTTCTTCTAAATAATTTTAAACTATGAGGTCTTTATGTATAGGAGCATTATCTTGTTGAAATATAAAATCTTGGCCATATACTGCATCGACAGATGCTATTATAACTTGGTTTAATATGTTGCAATATAATGGTGCATTGAGTACCTATTCCTAATAATTTTTTTTTACGGTTCGCCGACTACGTAGGCCATCTTGAACCGGTCATCGACCACAAATGTGATCTACCGACTGGGGAGTGTGAAACGGCACCTTCATCCTACGAGATATCCGATCTCATCCGGCCTGTCCGGCGTGAATAGGATGGCTAGGTGTCGATTCATTTTACACTCTTCCCTGAGGCAAGAGCGCGCCGTGTTCCCAAGCGGTCACCCGCCCAAGTACTAACCGCGCTCGACACAGCTTAACTTCGGTGATCTGCGGAAACCGGTGACTCCTAATAAATATACAGGGTAATTCCTAAGTTGATATTTTTTTTTGAGCTGTGTATAGAAGGCATTAAAATAAACAACATTTTCAAAAAAATTAAAAATAGGCGAGATACAGAAGTAAAAAATCTAAATGAGGACCTGGTCATCAAAACGTAGCCAACTATAGTTTATGTTGTTTGTCTTATCTCTTATTAGTCATGCAATTTACGGGTTCGTGGTGACTTATTTGGCAATACGCTGCGATCTGTTTTTCTGAAGCAAGTTAATTTTTAATTGGTGACACGTGAAAATGGTGAAATTTGAAAACAATGAACTAGTAGATATGGTGCTAATTTACGGTTGGTGTCATCAAAGTGCGGCTGCTGCTTCGAGGTTATACGCAGAACGCTTTCCCTTGCGGGCTCATCTTACACCCTTAATGTTATTGCAAGTTAAGCAGAACCGTATTATTTGATCCATAGTGTAATAAATATGTGAAGTAAGTATCTTACTTTTGTAAAAATATTATTTATTTTAATGCCTTTTATACACAGCTAAAAAAAGTATCAACTTAGGAATCACCTTGTATAATATTATTGATCTCGGTGCAACACATACATTTTTAGTTCGGCAAAAATATATTTTAGAAATATCTTAACCTCGCTTTTGCTAAATGTCATAAAATTTGGTTTATTTGTCATATTTCTCAAATTATAATGATCTGACCACTGTGATTGGTCAATTTTATATCCTAACAAGGATGGATATGAAATTATATCCGTTCAGTTACCTGAAACAGTCCATTTATTTAATCACTTTAGTGTAAAAGAAACAGCAAATATCCATGTAGGAGTAAAAAAAGGCATCGAGAAGGTGATGCCAAGCTTAAAGCCACTATTTACACTCGCGTCTATATCCCAGCGTATACTGGCAAGGTCAGGCGGATGGCGGGACATTTAAAATATAGGTAGAAATGGATTTAATTATTTTTTTACGTCACGGTGTTGAGTCATAATCAAGGTATTAAGTTTTCTTAAAAGAACAATTTCCCGGTTTGTTTATTTGTGGCCTTGTGGGGCATAATTAAAATGGAGGGGCAGGTTATTAATCAGTAAGTTTTGTTATGGCATGCAGCTGACACAAAATATTAAACATGATAATTATGAACATACATTTACATCCAGCCAACTTCATCAAACAACCAGAAGTACCCCTGAAACCGAAAAAAGTCGGCTCTACAAAAATTAAGCATCCTAACAAGTTTAATATTAAGAAGCAATAATTTGGAAGAAATTTCTTATGCATCAAAAAACGTCACATCCATCATTTCTGGTATTAATGCACTAAAAAAAACAATAAGCCCTATGATTTCTTCTAACACTCATGACCCTCATAACAAAAAGTCGGAATTACTAAATCGTAGACTGTCAACCACATCTTTGAATTCCTTAAAACGTAAAAGAAAAAAATAGAATAAAGTGTTTGATTCAAAAATGTAAATAGAATACCGTAACATTTAAAAATAATTTACATGTAATAATTGAACTCATTTCTACCTATGTAAATTTCACATATCCCGCCATCAAGCTATTCGCCTGACATGCGCAGTTTACCAAGTATGGCTACCAGTAGGCTGGGATATAGACGCGAGTCTATTAACTACTGTTAACTTTTTAACTGTGCTCTCTATCTCTTTTTAGCTCAGACAAAACAATGTCGAAAGTTTTACTACTTTTGTTAGTACTAACAATATTACAGGCGCCTTCAATACAGGTGTAAAATATCCTTTGCGGATTCATACACTTGCAATTACATCAAATACATTCTGCGAAAAAGTGGATTTCATTTATTTATTCAACCTCGAAAATATCCCATCTCAGTATCGGATGATTAACTTTTGATGTACAAAATAAATCACGCTGAAACGGTTATATAAATATTTAATTGTTTACCTTAAACTTTATAATTTTGGCATTAAATACGATGTTAAGTATAACGACTGGAGTGCTACATTGGCTATTTTGGGATAAATTTGTTCCGAAAATACGACTGAGTAAAATTTGGGGCGTTCGTTCGCCACTTGGCAAAACGTTCGTTCTCAAAAGGCAAGTACAAGATATTATCTGGAAAAAGCCATGAGTGACATAATTTTTTAGTCAGTTACAAGAACAAAAGTCAAAGACAAAATACTGCCTCTAGACTAGAATACAAAGAAATTGACTGGCCTATTTATTCAAAAGGTGTAAAGGACATTGGTAAGGTTCCATAATCCTATGTCACTACATCGTTCCATAGAGTCCTATAGCCACTCTACGCTTTTCCTTGCGAGCTCATTCAACACCCAGAAGTTTTCTTAATGTAATTCAACGGGCAAGTTAGGCAGAACCGTATTTGATTCGTAGTGTAATAAATGAATGTAAGTGCTTTATTTTTCAGTTTTTTGAAAAAAGGTATTTGAAAATGTTGTTTATTTTAATGCCTTCTATACGCAGCTAAAAAAGAAGTATCAACTTAGGAATCACCCTGTATAAATACTCTACAAAATTTCATGAATTCCATGAAAACTTCTTACATATGTTGACAGTATATATTGTCATAACAAATTGTCAACTGTAAATAGTAAAGAATAATTGTTAATAGTACCAACCAAACAACCTGAAGCCATCTACTTAAAATTTTACTAAATCCAGTAAAATTTTATATTTAGTCTTGTTAAGTTTATTATTTTTGGTGAGGTACACATTTTTAAAAGCTTGTCTGTGTATTTAGCTTTCGCTTTTTTCACATTGTCGAGATTAATTTTGATTTATGTTTTGCGGAGGTTGAGAATATGGGGATTTTTGTTCGGCGGCGACACAAATGTTGTTTTAGGGTGTTTATGCTTGCATAAAAATACCCAAAACCCGTCTGGCTCTTGTATCACTAAAAAATGATTTGTAGTTTATGTTTAATTTTGGCAACAGTTTAACAAATGGAATTACAGGGACGCAATTAGAAATATTTAGTGAAATAAAAATAAGACGTTTCTCTAGCATAGACCAATTAAAACATTCCACAATAAAGTTCTAAGCAGTACCTTTTTATTTATAGGGGAGGAGGTAGCTTGCCTGTTACTCAATCTGAGGTTCCTCATAACTTCAAAAAGTTACTCAACGCAAATCAAAGGATTAGTGTAAAGACTCAAGAGTGTTAGACTGCACTTAAGGTAGTTTGATGACAAAGATGATAGAAACAGAATAAGTATAGTGTACAAGTTACAACGGTGTAAAATGCTAAATAACACACTTTCGGCACTTGGATGTAGTGATATAAAAAACCGTTTTTTTGACCACCTAAAAAAAACGTGAAAAAAAAGATGTTTTTTTTCAGTCAGGATTTACATAAAATTTGGTATACCGGGTGTTGCATCGTCGAGCGGGACATAGGAAATTCCATATAATTTTAAATGGGGTCAATTATTGGTTTCCGTAATTATTTAAGAGAAAAATTCTATTTAGGTTTATTAAAGAGCACTAAAACCCACATTCAAAAGAATAACTTTCTTTTGTCATTTTGAAATGTGTGCTTTATTGTTATAAAACATCGAAAAAAGGTGTATTTATGAGTACAAATTAATCTGAATAAAACCTAAATAAAGTATCCAATTACAAGGTTAATTATGACATTTTACATGTTTCAATATTTTACTAATTAATAGGTTGGTACTATTAAATTGTTAGAACTTTAGGATTTAAGATGTTCAAATATTCCTCCATTAACTGCTAGACAATAACCAAGGCGATCATAAAATACTCTTCTTATATACGCTAGTTGGTAAACTGAAATTCTATTGCATTCGGCAGAAATAGCATTTTTTAACTCGTCTAGATTTGGGTATTTGTGGTGTGATCTAATCCTATGTCATCCTCAAGGTTCCTTGTGCTGATCTTTCCATCATTTTCTTCCATGCGCAATAAAACTTGCAAGTCCCTATCATTTCTTGCATCTATTCTTTGTTCCTGCCTTTGCAAGTCCCTATCATTTCTTGCATCTCTTCTTTGTTCCTGCCTTTCTTAACATCTGCAGTTTTTTATTACAGTGCCTTTTGTCTCAAATTTCTTGATAGTCCTTTCGACTGTAGATTTTGCAGGCATCGGTCTATTCGGATACAGAGCAGCAAACATGTCTGACACATTTTGATAACTATTTCCTTGATAATACCATTTAATCATCAATATTTTTTTTTCAGAAGTGTAATTCATGGCTAATATTTTCGATGTACGAGTTTTTATAACAATAAAGCACACATTTCAAAATGACAACTTTATTTGACAGTCATCTTTTACCTTGACTGGTGCCCGCAAAGACGGGGCCATAAAAAGGAGAAATAGTTAAAAAGAAAAAGGCGATAACCCGTAAACGGGCTCATTAAAAATATCTAAAGTTATTCTTTTGAATGTGGGTTTTAGTGCTCTTTAATAAACCTAAATAGAATTTTTCTCTTAAATAATTACGGAAGCCAATAATTGACCCCATTTAAAATTACATGGGATTTCCTAAGTCCCGCTCGACGATGCAACACCCGGTATAAGTGTGCCCTAGACAACACATCCTATTTTAAAATGAATTAAACCGAGTTCTCAGAGCTGAGTTCTGTCGCTGGCGGCTACACGTGTTGTGAGTTGTGATTGTGACCAATAGAAAATGAGTATTTGACATATAACTCCAATACTCATTTTCTATTGGTCCCATCACGTGTCGCCAGTAACAAAACGAAGCTCTGAGAATTAGGACTTAAAATCATTAACCAGAGGCGGAGAAAATAGGATGTTAATACTATTTCAAAGAGATTTTTACGATTTTTTTATTCACAGCTGATTGATAATTACATATTGTGAAAAAAAAACGCAATTTAGAAAAAAAACCTCTAGTTTTGAAAAAAACATCAACGTTTTTTTTTTTCATTTACATCACTACTTGGATGTAATATTAAAATCAACTAAAGTAAATAATTAAACATTGTTGTTACCATCGTTTCATTTAGTCATCAACTTTAGAATTACTAATTAATTAATAATGGACTCTTTCAATATTGACTGTTGGAATAGATAATAAAATTAGTTTTCTGCAAATAAGTTCTGATGCGTTAGAAATTCCGATTGAGTTGTAATTAGGACAAATGTTTGATTTTTAATACTGCATCGCATTACATAATAATATTTAGGGGTTCCAATTTGAAATAAGAAAAATAAATTGATTTAAAGTTTGCAAAGTTTGACACTAAACTTTGGACACCCTGTACAATTCGCATTAATCAAACTTGGTTAATGAGGCTGTTCGACCTTATTCATTAAGTTCCTTTGTATAATTTTTATAACGAGGCATTATTTTTATTTTTTATTAGATTTTAAAACCAGTGGTGCAAAACTGATTTTTCGTAGTGATTATTTTTTTTTCGCCTATAATACTAAGCCGATTTCAATAAAATTTTAGGGTATGTCGGCAACTATAAGAGGCATTCAAATAAGTAAGAATATTTATGGCATATAATCTAAAAAAATAGATCCTGATGACGTGACACTTTTTTGGAATACCCTGTATAAACAAAAATATTTTCCTGAAATGCGCGCTAGGATATAGGTTAAGTCTGCAAAATTAAAAAAAATATAACTTAATTAATAAGTGAGCTAAAGAAGACGGGAGGTAAGGTGCAGAACCCTGTATATAAAATATACAGCTGCTACATTTTCAAGATGGTGGCAATAGTAAGGCAACAGGTGCATGTCGCTTAATAGTAGTTTGTACAATAAGAGTGGATATGATGTCTATATCGCACGAGGAAGTAAATTCAAACTTCCGAGGGCAATATGGACAATCCACTCGAGTTGAACAGTATAGTTTTTCTACGACCAAACTTACAAACCTTATGCTAAAAAATGTAAAAAAAAGTTTTCCGGTTGCCGGGCTCGAACTCACGACCATTGGATCCATAGTACAACGCCCTAACTCTCTCGACTATCGAGACCTTAAGCTAATTGGGGGAAAGCCAACTGATAAATGATGCTACATGAAATTAATTTTTTATGCTCATGCAGCCGGTTGCATTATTAATAAATCTATTATAAATGCGTCTAGATTTTATTATATTGAACAAATTAATAACAAATTGTACCATATGCATTTAAATTATATAATTTAGTGTCTTGAAAAAGAAGGCGGAGCCTCAGTAAATATAATATACTGTGATTGGTCAGTGCTTTTAAATACACCACAAAAAAAAATAAAGAAATGTAATTTTCATAACAGTGTTGTTAACTAATGGAAAATTTCCGGGTTCGGGAGAAAAAAGCACAGAGGAATGATAGGTGGGCGCTGTCTCCAAAGGGAAAAGGGAAATTTTTACGCACAGTGTTATATTTGTAGAATATTCTTTAGGATCACTTGTGGTTGTAATCTGCTAATAAAAGACTTTTTCAGTATTGTTTGCATTCGTGAAAGTTTTCTATAAAAATGGGAAATTTTATTTTTAAAGGTTGCAACACTGTACATCCTATTGTAACATGTAAATTTGGTTTCCTTGTAATTGACCACTGTGATTGGTCAGTTTCATTACCTTTCTAGGATGGAAATGAAATATTCCCGCACAGTTAACCGGAATAGCCTATTTTTCTCGCCACTTAAGTGTAAAGGGAACAGCAAATTTCCATGTGGGAGTAGAAAAAATTTATATTGACACAATAATTTAAAAAATTGTAGATCAAATAAACATTTTATATGTAGTATTAAAAATGCATACAATTGTAAAAAATTATCAAAAAGTCATTAAGCACGTACGTATTTAATTCAAAAAATACACCAGTGAATCATACCGAAATGAATTAAAATGCTTTATATTCTGTTGCTCTATTGAAAATATCCACAATGAGCCATTATTTTCAATAACATTACACTGTACGGCTACAATTAACAATGGCCATTATGTAGTAGCGAAACGGCCATTAATTGCAAAAACTATAATTATTAACAGCAACAGGTGTGTAATAATAATGTTTTTATTGTTATAGTCGTACGTTTTTGCCTCCGCTATCATCGAACTCCTGCTTTGTCTCACAAGACGGTGGTTATCGTCTTTCGAGTTGAAGATTATGTAAGGGTCTTTCTTAAAAGAAGATCATTCTTATGGAAATTTTGATTTTTGGATTCTATGAGTTATGTGCTTTTAAAAGACAACCAGTTATCCTTAACTGTACCCCAGTATATTGGGAGAATAATCTTAAATATTTGGTGATCTCCTTAAGCAAAAGGATTTTATGGAAAATATAATTGAACCAACCAAGTTAATAAGAAAAATTGGTGCAATCCCTGCCAGTAGAACACAATAGCTACTGAAGCAACATTATTGGGATCTCAGACCCGAAGCTAACGAAGCAGCCATTCCGATGAGTAGGAATCAGGTGAGAATCACCACAGATTGACGGAGCATATGGCTGTTAAGACGAACCTGCACCGACTACGCCTATACAACAGAGATCTTAGATGCAAATTATGTGGTGTATAAAGGAGAAATAGAATTAAAAGTTAAAGTCAAGCGGACAAAGTGGTTAATCTACCTTTTGCATTAAAGCACACAGAGATGCTAAAATATTGGGTGCCCTGGGGTACAGCTAGACAGTGACAGCTGTTTAGTCCTTATAAGGACTCACTAGAAAGCCGAAACCCGTAAGCAAATCCAGAAACAGCGAGAATGCTTTTTCTATATTTACTTAAGAAATAAATAGGTGGTGAAAACACAGTATCTCCATCTGTAGTACACATCTATGCAATTCTTAGTTTTAGAAATAGATCACACCGAAGTATGTATATAATAATGTATGTGGGAAGACATTTTTCAGCAACTAGGCATGGTTTCTTCTCTCTGGGTATGTGAATTTGCAGTCTGTATATCCTCAGAAAATTGACACCTGGGTAGCAATAAGTAATCAATGATTTTTTCGGCCAAGTGTAAATGTTAAAAAATTTTTTTTTTTTAAATAGAAATGTAAATAAGTGTAGTTTTGTTAAATGAATTGGTTAACGATACGTGAAAGATATTTAAAGTTACTGCCCAAACAAGTAGCGGAATTTGTCAAAACGGCAATAAAACACTAGGTATACGAACATTCATATATCTGACGATTTAACTCAATAAATCACCTCTGAAACCAAAAGCATCTCATCCATCTACAAAACAAACAAAAGTTTTAGTGGTTTATTTAAACTGCATTCTTGAACAAACAAGTTAACGCCGTTTTATTGTATATTTAAATAGCGTTTTCCAGGATTTTTAAGTCCGTGTTTAATTGTCTAGTTTTATAACATGCCAGTTTATTTAATAAAAGATTGAACTTTAGTTTATAAAGTTGCTAATTTGATAAAAGCTGTATCATTATAATGTTTGCTGCAATGTGGTAGACAATGTTGAATTATCAAAAACTTGCTTTTGTAAGACGCCCATTGGGCTGTGTTCTGACAAAAAAAGATAGTAAACTTCTCGTCCAATCGTATTTTTTTTTCTACTGTCACATAGATATTGTTTTTTTCCTATATAACCAAGTGTCTGGATAAATGGATTATACCTGTTAATTGAATATATATATATAATTTTGTATACCTCCTATGCAACTGATCAATCATAGTGGTCAGACCATTATAACTTGGTGTAGTTGTTAGACACTTCTAAAGCATACCTACCTTCAGACTTAAAAAAATATAAAGTTTAAACGTGGCGTGGGCGCAAAAGGTAAGAATAAGCGAAACTCTTTGGAAGGAGAAAATTGTGAATTTGTATAACACTGAAATATTTATGTTCAAAGTGTTCAACCACATATTAACTCATTGTATCTGCCTTCCAAGAATCACAAGGAGGCCTTTCCGATTGGAGGTCAGTCGACTCAATGAAAAAAAAATATGTCAACCTTGCTCTGGTTATAGAATTGAACTCCAGGACGCTTAGATTTTGAGTGCTTATTTGATCTAAAGTTTAAAGGGCATATACTGAACTTATTGACCTAAAATTATTAAAATGTTTTATCACACAATGATCCCCCTTTCTTCAATGCATTTATCTTAGGTGTCAGTTAAAGTATTGTATTTTATGGCTTTCTCTGCAGTTATCTTTCTGCCCGGTCATTAAATAAATCCTATAACAAGTTTTTGCAACCCACCTTAGTGTGATATAATTTGAATCAACCGGATTTATCGAAATTATATGCCAATGTGATCATACGGCAGAGTTTACGGTAGATTCGTTGTGTGATTGCACGTTGCAGATTCGATTGAGTCAAATTAAAGAAGAAAGGAAATCAAAGCCGGTTTACTAGGTAGTTTGGAAATTAGTATTAATGGAAGAGTAGACAAGTGGTCTAGCGCTGCTAACTATTCGTTTATATAATTGTATAACAATCAAGAAAATAATGATAACACATAGATTGTATTTCCAAATAGAAGATACTCAATTCAACACAATTTTTATATAAAAAGTGCAGGAATAAATGTTTTGTTTTCACGATAATGTTGATAGATTTAAATTTGTTTAATCTATTTACTTACTTACTTGAGCTGAATAAGGCACGACTGCGGAGCTTTGGTTTAAGCGGTGTCATCCAAGTGTATCTTACGATGTTTTAAAGAGTGAGCTTCTTGAATCATTGGTAGGCAATAAATAATTCAAGTATGGATACATGTGTGATAGTGATCCGAATGCATAAATCCAGAAACGTATTGAGATGAGATTGATGTGTGAGCTTCTTTTTAGTCAAGTTTGTGGTTAATAGGAAGTCTAACAATAAGATTATTGTGCTTGTAAATATACTGTTCCGGGAACAACTTATGTTGGTAAGGTAATTAATGTATTTGAATGCTCATGTAGCCCCGATCTAGATAATGTTAGCCATTAGCCATTGTTTAGCATCACCTTCTAACGAAACCTATTTTAATCTCTCCATGCAGTGATAACATGAAACAAAATTTGATTACATTGCTGTCAATAAGTTTTCATGATGGTATCATCCGTAATTACCTTTATTTAATCACACCCATAAATACCTAATTTGGAGTTGCTACGGTAAATTCCCCATGTAATTGTAAACGGTGTATAGGTTAGAATTAAAGAGAAAACGCTACAAAAGTGCTAACTAAAGTAGTTAAGTAAATTAGTACCTATTGGCCATTAAGTAAGGTGGATTAACGCTTTTAACCGTTCACGTATGAATTCGACACGCAGAATTGAAGAAATGTAGGTAATAACACGTATAGAATGTTTTCCACGTTGAGCTAAAGCATACAGGTTTACAATTAAATATATTAAAGTTAATGAATTTGAAGAGGGTAATAATATATCAAGGTGGCTTATTTGGATATAGTCATTTACTGAGGTTATGTTTTTCGGGTTTGTATAATTTGTTGCAAAAAACGGGAAATTTGTTACATTATCATACCACCAATGTATTCAAATGTGATGGAAGACGGAACACACTGACGTGTCTACTCCTACAGAAACGCCAGTATGCATAGGTTAACATGTCAGTTTATGCTCCTGAGAATAAGCATATGCTTCTGAGAATAAGTAAAGCATATTTCTGGCCACTTTTTCAAAAGAAATCCAAAACTTACTAATTTGTTTTAAATATCTCTAATGTCTGCTTTTAAAAACGTCTGATTTTATGGTCATCAATTTCTTTAAGAAATTACGATAGACCCCCTGGATACAAATTTAAATGAATATTTTCCCTACGTATAAAGTGACAGAACACAGAGAGAACTGTAATTTTCACTGAATTACTAAGCCATCATTAATTCAATTGTAAATACATAATTGATAAGCAATGATTCAACTGAATTGTTAATAAGTAAATATAACTGTGGAAATTGACCAATACCGTTTTGATGAATCTACATGGGCTTTAACACTCGAATTATTTAACAGTTTGTTATATCATCAATAATCATCAACTGAAAACAATAAGAGAGCGAAATATGATTTAATGTCAGGAATGGCAAGGGCCTGTCAACATATTAAGCACCGGTTCCCGCAGATCACCGAAGTTAAGCGGTGTCGAGCGCGGTTAGTACTTGGGCGGGTGAACGCTTGGGAACACGGCGTGCTCTTGCCTCAGGGAAGAGTGTAAAATGAATCGACACCTAGCCATCCTATTCACACCGGACAGGCCGGATGAGATCTGATATCTCGTAGGATGAAGGTGCCGTTTTACACTCCCCAGTCGGTAGATCACATTTGTGGTCGATGACCGGTTCAAGATGGCCTACGTAGTCGGCGAACCGTAAAAAACAAAAAAAATGTCAGGAATGTCACATTATCTACGATGCGTTTAGACATTTTAATTTTTTTATATTTAACTTAAGTATAATATTATTGCAAACTGCAGCGGTGAGTCACTGGCATTCGACCGTGGCGTTTCAGGTTCGATCCTCGGAGTGGGTATTCGCACAATAAAAAAAAATGTCTCATTTTAGTAGGTTTAAGAATGCAGGGAAAAGTGTAAAATGTATCATCTCCCAATTCACCCTATTCATGCCGGTAACCAGGCCGGATGAGATCGGATATTTCTTAGGGTGTGGAAAAAGGTAGGTACACGCTGTCCAATCGGTAGGTCATGCAATGGCGCATGAAACCAAGGGTTAGCCTTTGGGAAGGACTGTCGCATAACTGAGGATCGCGGTTCGGAACCCACGTTAAGCTGTAGGTCCCCTCGGGAATGGCCCTGGCTGCAAACGAAGAGTTAAAAAGCCTAATTCAAAAGAATAACAAGGAATGATAAACAAACAATATTATAGCAAATAATAAATTAAATAATATGCAAATTATTATTTTTATTATTAAAATATGATATAATAAACTTTTTCCAACAAAAACTTTTTAGCCGTTTTAAACAATCTTAAATTTTGACATTTTTTAAATATAAGATTATTTAAAAAAGCTTTTGAATAATAAACTATAGATTTAATTAGAAGAATTGAAGGAGGTGGGGAAACTAATAATATATATAAAATGTATTAAAATCTTGTCTGGTGCTTATAGTAGGTAAATCAACATTATTTTATGTTTAGAGAGATAAGAAAGGTTTACAAGAATCTTTTCCCCGAAAAATAAATTTATTATTTTAAAGGGTCCCCCAGATCAACGAGGTGCTGTTGCAGCGGTGACGGTTCCGGTGGACACCGAGCATTACACCGCGTTCCTTTTTCGGCTATTCAAACCGGCGCGGTGCGATTTCTATTGTTCTGTGAATATAACCTGCAAAAATGTGTCAAAACAACAGTCGCAGTTAACACAACAATCGAACATGTAACACAAAATAACGTCGCTGATGTACCAGCGTTGTCAAAATAAAAACGCTGTCACAGCGCAAAACACAAGTTCGCTTCGCAGCAAATGTGGGTAGCGCCATTTACTGCTGTGTTTTGTGGCCCCGTGGCGGAACCGTCACCACCGCAGTATTGGTCTAATGCATCCTTAAAAGGGATTCTATCAAAGCAAATTAAAGTTTTCGAAGACTACTCATTTTTATATTTGTCATAGAAATTTAATTTTAGTCATAATACTTGCGAGCATATGAATTACGTTTCTTTAACGATACATCACAATAAGTTTAATTATGACACTCATGTGATAAATTTGTATCAGCTCGTATTTCACCACTTTTCTGTTTATGATCCTATTTTATGTCTGTATATTGCGATTAGTGTTCTTTCGTCAGGATACCTGGAGGTTTTCAATTACAAACGTTTAAATGCAAAAGAAAAACTATACAATTAGTTTGACCACCCACAAACCACATTATTATGATTCTTACGCCAGAAATGGTTCTGTCTGGGCTGGTTAATAAAACAAGTACACCTGTAAATCTCATAGAAGCCGTTTCAGGTCGCTGAGACCTTCGGTAGGCGTTTTAATGTACCATGAAATCGCCACAAGAGTAATTTGTCTATAAAATACCCAACTAGCCTGGTTTTCCTCAATTATGTCTAAAGCCACGTCTTATAGCCAAGCGTTCACCCTAAGATATCCGAAAGCGGTTTATTTTATGGACCGACAATTAAGCTGAGGCATGACTATTTTCAGTGCCGTTGGTGACAGGTTAAACGCATAGGCGTACGCAGCTTTAGATATGTAACAGAATTGTTCATAACTGAAGATAGTTTAAACAGTACCCACTTAATAAACATTATTTGAGTTAAAGAAGGGGGGGATTAGGAGTAAATTTTTTAACGCTAAAAAGCATCGTCTATTCAGTAGCTGTTGATAATATTCCGTAGGAATTATTTAGCATGTCAGATGCAATCTGAAGTTTATTTGTGTGATTTATTGAAACTCCAATACAACTTTAGTCAACATCCGTAGACCTTTTTAGAATTAATTAGGCGCTTAGGAAGCCAATCATATCTAAGAAACATTATTTATTAAAGGGGGTTGCATAGGGCGGCGGACGTTGAGCATCGGCGTCGAGAGATAGAGAACAGACGCACCATGTCCATTAGGTCATTTGGTCAAGGACCCAGCTTATTAATTTAGTTTTTAAGACAAAGAAGAATTATATCCTTCACAGAATGCAAAAGTTTCAATAAGTAAGTGCCATGCGAAAATTTCCCAATGTAACTTGAAGCCCTGGGCCGTATTTTACTTAAAACAATATTGACCTTATGGGTTTATATTAGATAGAAGAGATAGGAATGAATTGGAACCTGAGAACGAAACAAACATATAAGCGAACCCTGAAATTAAAATGAGATCTGTCGGACCAATCATATCGCTTTTTAGGTGGCGTGACAGTAGCTTATTGAAACGGTCTGATATTCAATTAAGTTAGACCAAGAAAAATTAATAACTAAATTTGCGCATTGTTTTGCAACATTTGCAAAAAGGCGCAAAAAAAACTACCCACCGTGGTATAACTTAAATATAATAAAAAACATTAAAGAAAAGTTTCGCTTATGGAAAAAATACAAACGTACAAAACAACAAACTGACTTACAAGACTTTCGAAGACTCAGAGCTAAAATTAAAACGGATATCAACACCTCTTATATGACCTATTGCCAATACATTGAAAATCAAATATTGTCCAATCCCACTGATTTCTGGCGTTTAATTAACAGTAAAAAAAATAATGCTACGTTTCCTGAAGTAATGTCCAGGGGTGAAAATACTTTTAAAAGGCCAGAGGAAATCGTGGGTGCATTTGCAGAGCTTTTTCAATCATCCTACATAATATCAGGACCGTTCACTAGCATCTTGAACGACGGTATAAGTAGTAACAGCAATACCATTGATATGAGAGAGGTTTCTATGGAACAAGTTTCCGGTTGTCTAAGGAAAATGAAATCAAAAGGAACGGTCGGGCCAGATAAGATTCCATCATTTTTATTACGCGATTGTGCGATTGTTCTTGCCCTCCCACTTACTAAAATTTTTAACCTGTGCTTAAGGACTAGTAAATTTCCTGATGTTTGGAAAACCTCTAAGATCACTCCGGTACTTAAAAAGGGACCCAAAGACGACATTGAAAATTATCGACCAGTTTCCATCATTTGCAATTTCTCTAAATGTTTTGAAATGCTGCTTCATGATACATTGACTTTTCAAATTAAAAATAATATCTCAAATTTTCAACACGGTTTTATTAAGGGTAGGTCAACTACGTCTAATCTTTTTTGCATAACTCAGTTTATTGCGGAAGCACTGGATGAAAAATGTCAGGTAGATGTTGTGTATACGGATTTTTCTAAAGCCTTTGATAGGCTTGACCACAGCATTCTACTTGATAAGCTGAACGATGCTGGATTTTCAACTAATTTATTAAATATGTTTCAATCCTACTTAACAGACAGAATACAAGTAGTGGAGTGCTGTGGTCAAAGCTCTGGCGAAATTAGGACAACATCGGGGGTTCCGCAAGGATCTATCATGGCGCCTCTATTATTCAATATATTTATTAATAATATTCTGGTGAACGCTGGCTTAAGGGGGCTATTATATGCCGATGATATGAAGATTTTTATTCGAATAAGTACTATCGACGACTGTCGACGTCTCCAAGCGGTACTTGACAAAATAGCAGAGTGGTGCTCTATCAATAATCTACCATTAAATGCTAGTAAGTGCAATATTGTCTCGTATACTTTAAAGACCGAACCAGTAATTTTTGATTACTCTATTAATGGCATTAAGCTAAACCGCCAGATGACCTTTCGTGACCTTGGAGTTTTGTTTGATAGCAAATTATCGTTTATCCCCCATATTATCGACCTTACTCAATCCTGCTTTAGGGCCTTGGGATTTATAATTAGAAATTCCCGCGACTTTTCCAACGAAAACACTATAAAATTGTTGTACTTTGCTTTTGTCAGATCAAAGTTGGAATATGCCTCTACGATTTGGTCACCTTTCTACCAGGTACATATTGACAGTCTCGAAAAAATTCAGCGACGCTTTCTTAAATACCTTAGCTTCAAGAATAATGGTGTCTATCCTAATGTTGGTTTTCCCCATGATCAGCTGTTGAAAAGTCACTTGCTCTCTTCCTTAGAGGACCGGAGAATGATAGCTGACCTTAAATTTTTACATAAGATCCTTCATAACAAAATTGATTGCTCAGAAATTCTACATCAGATAAATATTTTGGTTCCACGCAGCTCAGTCCGTCATTCTCTTACGTTTTTCATACCCACATCGCGAACTAATATTAAAAAATACTCGCCGTTACAGCGTATACAAAGTACATACAATCGGTACCAAAATACGTTTGATATATTTAACTGCAGGTTAGCCAGGATAAGTCTCACTTAAACATTTTTCCATGGTCGAAAGTGTACATTCTACTTAATAGTTTTATTATATCATTTTTTTACTTATTACTACTTATTATATATATATATATATATTAGAAATGTTATTTAATAATAGTGTATATACCCATTCAGTAATTGGATTTTTCTGTGGAATGGTGTATTTTAAATAAATAAATAAATAAATAAAAGCCTTGATTTCTTATTTCTTTATACCGCCGCATCATGCTGGATAGTGTATTTTATTTAGTTAGTTTATAATTGAGATTGATTTGGCTTTCCTAATTTTATTGTGTGTGTTTTGTTATTAATATTGTAGAATATTTTATGTATTTGTAGTGTTTATTTATAGGTAAATATTATATAACATTGGCTAAACTATAGTGCGGTTATTTTTAACTGATACTGCTAGTAAACAATAACCTAACCACATAGCGTTCAATGCGACCGGTACAGGATTACATTCAGCTTTCACATGTGAATAAATACGTTTTCCAATTATATTGTAGCTTTATTCTGCACAACAACTTACTGTTCTATTATTTTAAAACTTATGTTGAGTTTGGCATTTTGGATTTGCATAGTGCAGTGCGTGTCTTGTGGTGCAAAATAAAGCCACTTACACTATAATCGGAAAACGTGTTTATTCAGTTTCTTTTAAGAACAATGAATGATATTGGTGTTCCACAAGGGAGCATTTTGGGTTCAATAACTTTATTTTATACCGGTATTAATAATAATTTATTTCTAAAAGTGTATGGTGTGTAAATGTTGACTTACCCCAAACACAAACATTATTATAATAATTTAAAATATTTTATCAAATTGGTTAAGAATATATAAATTAAAATTAAATTCTGTTGAAACTTAATATATGATGTTGGGTTTTAATATAAATTTTAATAATATATGCAGATATATTCATTTATGGTGCTAGGTTGGCGATATGTGTAAATTAATTTAAATATTTGGATTTAAAATTAATATTTACTTTAAATAAAACATTTTAAAGTTTGCTAGAGGAGAGAATCCCTTATCATAATTACAACTTGACGATATTGGTGATAACTAATAAAGTCTTTACCTTTGGATTGTACTTGTTGTGGCGCGGTCAATGAGCTATCCGAATTTTTTAAAGAAAAATATTATGTTATAAAAAGTCGAATCAAGATATCCGTTACATACAGGGTGGCCCATTTGTCTGACAAAGTAATATACCGTCTCTACTATTAAAGATATCAAAAAAAAGTTTTTATAAAAGTTTTGAGGTACCAAAAAATATTTGTTCTAAAATTATTTTCAAACATACAGGATGGTCCGAAAAGGTAGGACAATAAAAAGATCCATTTTTTTTAAATGGAACACCCTATATATTTTAGCATTTTTTGTTTTCTTACAAAATTGTCCATATGACGCCATATTTAGTTTTTTATTTTTTTGCAACGTTGCCAAATAAAATGCAAAATTCTTAAAATTTTGGAAAAAACATGATAGTAAAAAATTACCTGTATTTCTCAATAAGAGTATCGAAAAACGAAAATTTTTTGTAAGCTCCTAAGTTTAGGGATAGATAAACTGTCTTAAATCTTTAAGTACAGAAAATTTTGTACAGAGTGTTTTCTGTTGACATCCAAATATACAAAATTTTAAAATACAATAACTCTTTTTTTTCAAATGAAACACCCTGTATTTATTAGGCTCGTCTGATTAGATATTGTAAGTATCTTTTATTATTGTTAAGTCATACCTATACCTAAATTTACTAGTTTTGGCACTATTTCGATTTTTATTTAAATTTGAAAAAACTATAGTTTTTATTTTTCTAGTAAGCCATGACTAGCAAAGTCAAAACAAATGTAATTGAATATAATGCCATATTTATAATTATTATATTTATATTTGTAATGTTTGTAAACTTATTTTCAATATCAAGTTGCGTAATAAAAACAAAATTTTATTAAATTAAATAAATACGTAACTAACTATGGTTATCAATTTATTTTAATATGGGATAATATTTAATTACATTTATTTTTAGTTTGCTGGTCATGGCTTACTAGAAAAATAAAAATTATAGTTTTTTTACCAAAATTTAAATAAAAATCGAAATATTGGCAAAACTAGTAAATTTAGGTATAGGTATGACTTAACAATAATAAAAGATACTTACAATATCTATCAGACGAGCCTAATAAATATAGGGTGTTTCATTTGAAAAAACAGAGTTTTTGTATTTTAAAATTTTGTATATTTAGATGTCAATAAAGATTTAAGACAGTTTATCTATCCCTAAACTTAGGAGCTTACAAGAAATTTTCGATTTTCGATACTCTAATTGAGAAATACAGGTAATTTTTTACTATCATGTTTTTTCCAAAATTTTAAGAATTTTGCATTTTGTTTGGCAACGTTGCAAAAAATTAAAATACTAAATATGGCGTCATATAGACAATTTTGTAAGGAAACAAAAAATGCTAAAATATATAGGGTGTTCCATTTAAAAAAATGTATCTTTTTATTGTCCTACCTTTTTGGACCATCCTGTATGTTTAAAAATAATTTTAGAACATATATTTTTTTGTACCTCACAACTTTTATAAAAACTTTTTTTTTGATATCTTTAATAGTAGAGACGGTATATTACTTTGTCAGACAAATCGGTTTTTGCAGATCACTGTTAATATAAAATAATTAAATAACTGTATCGTTTGATTCTAGCGTTACTGATGAGCTATGATATGGCGAAAAACGTCTAAGGATGTGTATGACGAAATAAAAGGAAACAAATCAAATAAATTAAATGCATTATCTTTCTGCTTTAAATAAAATTAAAACCTATTTTTTTTTGTAAAGCCCTTTTAAATCTAAAATTAGGCATCTTCTATTTTACTGTAATTCATTTTAAATTGAAACAACCGGGAGACGCCATTATTAGGTCGTTTGGAAAATTGAGTTGAAATATAAAGATTAAAGAAGCATTTTGAAAAACTCGTAGAGATAGCTCACAGATGTGGAGCTGGTTAACTTTAAGTTTGAAATGTTTGTTGCATTGTCCCTTGAATTTTTAGTTTTCCCTTGTCTTATTGAATTAAGTCTGGTGGGTTAGAAGATACTTTAAATTCTGACAATTAAAAATTTTTTGTCTCTAAAAAACATGTATATTTTCTTT
This sequence comes from Polydrusus cervinus, assembly GCA_935413205.1. Classification (NCBI taxonomy): domain Eukaryota; kingdom Metazoa; phylum Arthropoda; class Insecta; order Coleoptera; family Curculionidae; genus Polydrusus; species Polydrusus cervinus. The sequence goes on from OW284516.1 coordinate 20,762,128, forward strand.
TGCCAATGACAGTAATAAATCTACTCTACATTCACCCTTTTTTTCACATAACCCGAAAAAATGTCATAACCTATAATTTTTATATTTTGTACAGTTTGGATTTTTGAACCATTTTAACAATCTTACGTGTGTTTTTTTAAAATATGGGACGAAAACAGTCTAAACATTCTGCAAGATTAGGACACTAAAAAGAAATAATCTTTTCCTACGACCTATGAAAACGAGAAAGAAAGTACGGTTAACTTGGCTCGAGAGCGCCGAATATCACACGCGTGTTGAAAAAAAATATTTCAACTCTAGGTTTGAAATACAAGACACACTATTTAATTTAAACATATTGTGTGAATTTGACAAACCACCCCTATTTATTAAAAAGAACAAATTTTAGAAAGCAGTAATTGTTAGGTGTTTAACTTATTTTTCATGTATTTGTCGAGTGATTCAGAATTAGAGTGTGAAAATTCGCTATCTGAAATTATAAAAAATGTTAATGGCAAATCTATTCCCAGAAAAAACAAATCGCGCTGAAGAGAGTGTCATGTATTAAACAACAAATCTCTATTGGTAGAGATAGCGTAGAGAATAGAGCTCTAACCTACAGATCGCAAGGTCACAGGTTCAAATCCCATCAGGAGTATTTGACTTTTTTTTTTATAGAAACATTAAATAATTTATAAAATTATTTTGAATTAAAATCTTCCTTGTTGCGTAGATTTTTTAAATTTATGTTTTTGCATCTTTCCTTGACTAAATTTAAATTTTTACATTCTGGTTAATCTAGAAGTCAATCCAGGATTAGTTCTTCCTATAATATATAAAATATGAAAAAGTTAAACTACTGGAAAATATATTAGCAGAAAAAACAAACCGCGCTGAAGAAAATGTCATATATTAAACAACAAATCTTGATCGGTGGCCATAGTGTAGAGAATAGAGCACTAGCCTACAGATCGCAAGGTCACAGGTTCAAATCCTGTCAGAAATATTTGACTTTTTTTATAAAAACATTAAATAATTTATAGAATTAGGTATTTTTAATTGAAATATTCCTTGTTGGGTGGATTTTTTAAATTTACCTTTCCTTGATTAAATTTAAAATTTTTCATTCTGGTTAATCTAGAAGTGAATCCAGTTCTTCATATAAAATATGAAAAAATAAAAAAGTTAAACTACAAATAAAGAAAAAGCCGATTGACAAACTATGAAACCAGATATTAAGTGGAACATAATCCTAAGTATGCTAATTTCAACACTAGTGTAAATATTTTTTTTCAACACTAGTGTTGAAATATTTTTTCACAAATCAAAGGCTTTTTTAATGTTTCTTTGTGGTCATAGGAAAAATAGTGTACATTACCCCTGTGAAAGTGACTAATGTGTGTAAAAATTCTATTTTATAATTGGGACATAAAATACCTGAACTGAAAGATAAACAACATTATAAAATAATCAATTTTTTCTGTTTTTTACAGGTAAGCCAAACAATTTACGGAATCAAGGAATGTGGTAAATAATTAATTAAATTATGTAGATATTTAATTGTATATAAATTACGCAATAAATATCTTTGACTTCTATGACATAAATTACACCTTTAATTATTGGTATTGACTTTTTTATGGAGTCTGATTATCTTTTAACAACTTCATTTAGCCTACTTAAATCTAAATGGGTTTTTAATAATAATTTATTTAATTTTCTTAATTTGAAATAATCTGGGGAAGTTGTTGTGTAATTTCTCTCTCTTCGTTCGCTGCCAGGGCCATTCCCGAGGGGACCTACAGCTTAACGTGGGTTACGAACCACGATCCTCAGTCATGAGACACCCCCTAAGGGCTTGTTGTACAACCCTTGTTGTACCTATGTGTCAAATCAAGAATAAAGCATAAAATCTCTTACATAAAAAATAGGTTTTGGCTTCATACATTCACTTTTAAATTTAAAATACGCCAACACGATCAACATTTTTCTTCCATATGTCTTCCAGATAATAAAATTGTTTTCACCTGCTCCGACCAAATCCTATTAAACCTATTTTGTTGTCAAATTTCGAGTTCTTCTTGACCTTAACTTATTTCATTATCACACGAAACACCGAATCGACAGTCACGACATCGTCTTGGGGTGTGAAAGGTATCTGCGGGAGGGCCCACCTACTGTCTGTGAATGGAATACCTTCCAACACACAGTCTAAGGCTCGACAGTCAGAAATTTTATTACCATTCAATGTTGTCAGTTCTTCAGCTATTGTCCAAGAAAATATGGATTATTCTAATAAACCATCTCTATTTTCTATGGCAACGACGTAATATGCAATAGAATAATGCCCTAAAAACGTTCGGGTTACGTACTTATTAATATTTATAATAATAATGACCCACATGTAAAGATCCAACAGGACTACTGTAATAAACAATTTCCTTTTTATTCAATTATTGATTTCCCAGTACTACTGGCCTGTAACCATGAAACAGGGACACAATCATGGTCAACATATAGTATATTCCAGAAAGGTGTAAAGTAATAAAAGCTCATTAGGTATGCAAAGGGATTACAGAGTGACCCAACGAATATTTAGGTCACTTTCATAACTTATCATCAAGTACAGGTGGTACCACCCGGGTTTGGGTCAATTTATAGGTTTTGCCTATTGTTATCCATTCACAAACACTGATAGTGGTGTTATAAAGGTGTGCATTATGTACATAGTATTAGGTACACTTATTTTTTATTAAAAATTATAAAAAATATACAAAATACATTATACACAAATTAAATTATAAAAATCATAATATTCTTCGTCATTTGAGGAACTGTCATCTCTTGACTTTATAATTAACATATCGACGGTCCGATCGATCAGGTGGTTAAGATCCCACATTTTCTCCTCTTCTTTAATGCCAAGATGAGAGTTCTCTGGTGTCACTTCCTTAATGGCTTGATCAAACAGTAGCTTAACGTCTTTCATTTTGAATGTCGTGTTGTGTCTTGCTGCTACAAATCCTTTTACTTGCGCCCATATAAGTTCTATAGGATTTAGTTTGCAATGACATTGTGGTATGCGCAGTACCGTTACACTATATTTTTCAGCTATTCTTTTACGGTATATTTCATAAAACGATGTTTTTGTAAATTTGCTATAGCTAATAGTTCCTTCTTTATCAAATTATCTTCAAATTCAATACTTTTGGTGGCTAACCAGTCAATAATATCTTGTTTTCTCCAAGATGAAGTTGGAGCCTTTTCTGTGCGTCGTGAATGATAGCTTGCGTTATCCATAACTACTACTGAATCAACTGGAGGATATTTTATCATTTCACCAAAATAGTCCTTAAAAACATTCGAATTCATGTCCTCTTGTAAATAATACTATTTTATCTTAATCTCCGTTAACCTCATTCTTTAAAATTGTTAGCTAGTTCATCATGAATAATTTAATATACAAAATTTACGTGCGCCTATGGCCGACACCAAAATTGAGCCGAACTGGACGGAATTTCCTATATTTTTACTCTACACCTTTCTGAAAAAAAACTATAAAATTTGAAAACTTTTAAAATGTCTTTAATTTATTTTTAAAAATTTAAAAATTGTATACAAGAGGACACAATGAGTGCACGTGACAAAACATATTCGTAACTGCGTCCCTTTGCTACTTAATTATAAATATAAAATGTATATTATATTCGAATACGAAATATCCAACTTTCGTAGTATTTTTAACAAAATTTGGCAACATGCACGATTGTGACAGTCACAACAAAGACCCTAATGTCGAACACCGGCTATTAGACCCCATAAAACCAATAATTTGATGCCATAGTCAACTTGATTTATATTTTTTGACCTGGTTTATCATGTTGGGAAGGATATAAAAATAAAGAACATGTTTAAAACGATTAGTTGATGAAATATTGTTAGCATAATATGATGACTTTTTGATATTACAATATAAAAAAAAACATAGTAATATGCACTCTAAGAAAGTATGTTAACAAAGCTACTTGAAATAATCCATGTGGTTTACATTGGGTCGATAACACGGTTTTTTTTTCATATCAATTAGCTCTACAAAGCTATGCTAAAAGTATCGAATCGAAGATGAAAGTTCTTCAGGCATAAATATGTACGGATATATAATATACAGGGTGATTTCTGTTGTTGATGCTTATTTTTTAGCTGTGTATAGAAGGCATTAAAATAAACAACATTTTCAAATACCTATCTTTTTTCAAAAAACTTAAAAATAAATTACTTATATTCATTTATTACACTATGGATCAAATACGGTCCTGCCTAACTTAAACAATGTTTTCAAATTTAAAATTAGCTTTTTCAGAAAAACACACCGCAGCGGATTGCTAAATAACTGGCCATCGTCAAGTAAATTGCATGACTAATAAGACAAACAACATAAAGATTAGCAGGCTACGTTTTGATGACTAGGCCCGTGCTTAGACTTTTTACTTCTGTATCTCGCCTATTTTTAGGTTTTTTAAAAAAGAAGTATCAACTTGGGAATCACCCTGTATAATCTGAATAAACTAGTGGAACAGACTGTATTTAATTTACATATTTCCATTAATATCACCCCAATGAGAGCTGGACTACTTTCACAAAAACTTAGTTATTTTTGTATTAAGTGCGCAAAATAGGTGTTTTTTAATGGCACATGAGATTGTAAATTTTTACCGAAACCGTTAGGTCGAGGTTAAAAATGCAATCAAATGTGCCATAAAAACAAAGATTGCGCGCGAAATACAAACAACAATTTTTGTACAACTATTTGTTGTTAACTATTTTTTGTCGTGTTTAGAAAAAAAAAATTTTAAATCATAATTCATAGCTTTTAAGGTATTATTTCTTACACTTGTTCCCATTACCAGGAAAACCTGCGATAGTTTAAATTTTATTGATTGTTAAATCTATCGTTTTTCGTGTCAAAAGATTATAGTTGTTTGCTCAAGTTTGGTACCATTTAAATGTCTGAAAGTGATAGTGAGACACCTCACGAAATTACGGATGCGGCAGAAATCGTTATATCAAATCTTTTGCCCGCGAAATCAAGAATCAAATATGAGAAAGTGTACACTCAGTTTCGGGAATGGTGCAACATAAAGAAAGTAAAAACCGTATCATAAAATGTTTTACTCTGTTATTTGGAGGCAAAATCGAAAATATTAAAGCCACCTACACTATGAAGAACCTATTTGATGCTTAAAAGTACGCTAAACATAAAGGAAATTATTGATCTGCAGCGGTTTACTAAATTGGTTCCATTTTTAAAGAGCAAATCCATTGGATATAAAGGAAAAAGTCTAAAGTATTAACAAAGGAGGATGTAGCAAGATTTATAAAGCAATCCGATGATGAAATACATTTACTTATGAAGGTATACGACATTTACAAGCAAATATTTAAGTAATTTAAATACTCATTTAACTATTTTATTGTAGGTTGTTTTAAACTTCGGGATAAGTGGCGCTTGCCGTCGCGAAGTATTAACCAAGATGACCATTGATATCATTGAAGATGTTGGAACTATATTAATTGTAAAAATACCAGATACAAAGACCTACTGTCAACGAACCTTTACTATATCCAATTTGAAATATATCGATATCTACAGAAGGTATAAACTTCTGCGACCGTCCCACACTTCAAGTAACCGATTATTTCTAAAATATGCCAAAGGAAAATGTGTAAATCAACATGTTGGAGTCAATAAAATAGGAGAAATGCCAAGTCTTATTGCAAAATGGCTCGGCAAAGAAATGTTCAAAAGTTATACAGGCCACTGTTTCAAAAGAAGTTCTGCGACGCTACTAGCTAATGCAGGGGGCGACCTGATATCTATAAAACGTCACGGAGGTTGGAAATCTAGTTCAGTGGCGGAGGGTTACATAGAGGATAGTTTGGTGAACAAAGTTGAGATTTCCAATAAAATCTTAGAAAGTTCATCTGCAGTAAATGTATCGCACAAAACATCTAATAGTTTTTGCCTTTCCGACCAACAATGTGTAACATCGCCTACTGGAATTAATATAGGGAACAATTGCTCTAACTTCACCGTTAATTACTATTCTAATAATAATTAATTGTTAATTTAACTCTCTTTAATAATACATTTTTTTATAAAAAATGTTTTGGAAATTAATTTTTGCATTTTTATACGAAAACATCAGCTGAGCTTGCCGTGAAAAAAAGAGACGTTTTGTGCATCCATAGTAACCAAAAAAAGTCATCTTTTTTTGACAGTTGTACAAAAAAATATTTTTTGAGTTGAAATACACCACAAATAAGGATTTTTTAAAATGTATGAAAAACATAAGATTGTAAGAAACTTATGTTTTTCCTGACAGTGTAAATATCGTGAAAAATCAAGAGACCTCTAAGAAAATGTGCTGGTGAAACTTCGTATTACCGAAAAGAAGACATAGATTGAAACGTTAGTTGGTAAACGCGGTGTCAACCTTAAAAATGAATGTTAAAAACAATGTTTGTCTTAATAAAAGCAAAACTGGTATGGGTATGTCAAAAGGAATTAGTGGTTCTTGATTTTGACAAAGCCAACAATGCAATACTGCAGTGATTACCAGGAAATAAAGGTCTTACAGGAAACAAAAAAGCCGACTAACTTGCAAGAAATGGTTCGGAAGATACATTCCTGGTTTACTCGGAGTCCGAAGGTATACCCAGCAGTGAAAACAAATTCTGGAGCAACAGACAGGGATTAAATTACAGTAAATCTTTCATTGGGATCCAGAGCCGAGATTAACTAGGAGGCTACTTCCGATGAACAAGAATCAGCTGAGAATCACTGAAGGTATTTTGCTAGAGCTTATGGCTATTACGAAGCACCGAATGCAACTGTACCAAAGGTGACTTAAGCTGCAGGCTACGTGGATATCAGAGGAAAACTGTACTGCTAGTCACTGAATTGGTAAAGGTAACAAATACTTGGGTATCTAAAATTATAACCGGATGGTATCTGGACCCTCTCCCCTGTTGACCTACACAAATTAGTTAAAGGAACTGGGATTATTAAGTGGGTGTCGAAACCAAACCTGACCTAAGTGGAATTGGTACATGTACGTGTTCTAGGAAAACATATTTTTTACCACTGCACCTAGCTGATAGGCGACCCTACACCATCAAGATTACTGACAGTCCTGAATGATATCAATCTTAAAATGATTAAAGTAAAATTATTTGTTACTAGATAAATACCAATAATAATATAATTATTTTGTAATGGAGACACCCTACATGACCAATGTTGGGTTGCACGAAGATTTTTAATCAGGATTAACTAACCAACAAGTTTGACTGTGACCTAGCAGACATTGACAGGCATTATGAACTCGCAATCAAAGTGTGTGATTAATAAATTAAAAATTGAGGTAACCGGTCCAGTATGATGTGTGAAAATTATTTCTGCCAATGTCATGTATATCACAGTCAAACTTATTACTAGTTAGTTAATTATTTCAAAATTCTTTGTGCAAGCCGACATAAGACTAACAGAGTTGATAAGGGATAGACATTAATACTGTTAGTATACGAGCAAATTTTAAAAAAGAATGAAAATGTAGTGCACTGCACCTACCTAGTTAGGCTACCAGTGTCATACTGCATTATTTCCTCTAAAATCTTGGGTATACTTTTATTATTATTGGTACAGCCATCCCGGGAATCGAACCCGGGTCACCTGCGGCCGAATGCGATAGCTCTGCCACTGAGCTGCCATACCGTGGCTCACTCAGGACTTTTAATACTAATTTACACAATTAAAGTTATTGGTTGGTAAATCAAGAATTTAGCTTGTTAGTTAATTGCTGTTTAAAATGTTCGTATAACCCAGTACTAGTTTTTTAAACAGTATATTCAAGTAAGACTATTGTTAAATATCCTGAAATATTATCTGTAAAATTGATATTATAATATTTTATAATTTGGTTTGCTTATAAAAGTTTTCTCAGTATGCCATATAATCACTTGATTGCTATCTATATGCACATTTAACATTCTTCTTGAGTTCGGGTTTCGTTGTTATGATGTACCTCATGCACCATATACAGAAGATAATAATTTTTTGGGCAGTTCTCCGTAACTCTAAAAATTTGAATATAAAATTATTTTTACGCTTGATTTAAATTGGGAAGTTATAGTATATAATTTTTTTAAGTTTAATAAAATAATAAATATAAGTTAAGCGTGCAGAAGGCTACAACTAACCTCTATTAAACTGCAGGCATTCGCAGATCCGTGTTCTTGATTTTTAAATAGAGTAGTTGGGTCGGCTCTCCCCAAACTACTTTACTTAAGTAAATAATTACGGAAAATTCTTACAGGAAAACCATATGACGTGATGTATTGAAAATTATATTTTTAAAATTTAGTCGTTAAAAGAATAGTTCGTAGTAGTAGTAATTATTGACCAAGGTTTAGACAGATACTAATATTGACCGAGCGTAGATTTTCCATCCCGAGGAGAGCAGCGACGAGGGATTTAAGACGTGAGGGCAATAATAGTTGTCTAAACCGTGGTAAATATATTATTTTTTCCACTACTAACACATTTACAACATTAAATTAATAATTAAAGTTAACATACCTTCTTAGGGTTGCTTCGGTTTTTTCAGTCAAGTTATCTTTGCTTTGAAAGTTGCAGTATTTTTTTTTTTCTTGTCACATGGCATTCTTAGTTGTGAGTATTTGTTGATTCATAAAACAATTTAAGTCTGTTTAATAAAATAAGCGAAGAAACTATTACTGATACGTGCACTCCTCCAGAAATGAGGGTGGAAGCACCATAAATTAATGATGAGTTGCTACCCCAAAAATCTAAGGTTTTGTATTTAAAAACCTACTCAGTATTTAAGGACTGGTGCCAAACAAAGAAAGCTGGAATACCTGGTTGTCTAAACATGACGTTTTCATATATTTTTAAAATAAAAAAAGGTCAAGTTGCATGTTTTATATTGTTTTTGCCAGAAGCCTCTATTATTGACCGTTGCCAATAACGACGGTAAATAATAGAGGCTTCTGGCAAGGGGTAAAGAATAGTAGATTCTGTAACGAGGTTGGAAAGAAAATTTGATTCGAGTGGAAGATTTCAAACGCGAGCGTAGCGAGCTTGAGGAACCACGAGTATCGAATTTTCAACAGTAATATACCGATAGAGGAGGCGTCTTATCGGTAATACCGCTGTTTTTTACAAGAAATCGATTTTCTGATAATTTTCACGAAATGTAATTTTTACTTATAATCTGATAAGATCCCGAGAGCTTTAGTTCGAGGGTCTTATTTATGATTATAAGTAAAAATTATATTGAGTGAAAATTTTCTTAGAAAATCTAGTTTCGAGTGAAAAACAACGGTATGAAGATAAGACGCCGCTTCTAGAGGTGTATTTTATTGGATAATTTACTGACCCCAAAATAAAAGCCGGTTGTGATAAAGGAAAATATGCAAACACATAATTATGATTTACTTTTAAGTTTATAAAGGTGCCACAACTAACAATTAATTAAAAATCCAAAACTAAATCAGACGCGTGGAACGTCAAAATACAAATTCGTTCATCAATAATTGTCATCACGCTTGCCATGAAAAATGTCAAAGCAAAGCACACTGGGTTTAATATTGCAGACATTTTGTCAAAACATTTCTTTGAAAATGTCAATAATTAAGTTAAGTTTATGCCCTAAAATCACCTTAAATACTGTTGTGTGTCACTTTTATTTTGTAGGTGTTATAATATTTATTTATTATTATTATTATTAACATGTTATTTATTGGTTACCCAATTGGCCTTCGACCGAGGTCCTTCAGCCGCAGTAAAGTTTACATATTATTTCAGTTTGCTATTGTATAAGTGTAATTAATTAAATAAAATTTGTTTACAGAAAAAAAAAAGAAAAGTATTAATAAGTAGGTATTATAGTATCTTAAGTTGTAAAATCGTAGTAAAAATTATTGCAGTTCCATGATGTTTTCGTAGGTTGTTTGGTTTGGAAATCAATATAATATTTATTTATTAAACTTGATTTCGTGAAATAAATTACTGTTTGTTTGAGAAAAAGTTACTGTGGTCTTACCGAGCTAGTCGTAGGTCTTATCGGAAAAGACCACGTTACCAAGGTGGTTGCTATGAAAATTTGCGATCTGATTGGTTCTATATATGTGAGGTAAATTATCATTCTAACCGAGTAGCAGACTATATTTTCTCCACGACCAAAAATAGTATTCGCAATATTTGTAATTTCAGGTCGAGTATTATCCAGTTCCATATCTGCTTCATCCGATTTTTCACTCATATTTTGACTTGCACCAAAATTTGTCTGCTGATATTGACAGTTTCGAAATTCATGGCAACCTATGTCGTTTAAATTAATTACAGAATATTCATTCCGTATGTATGGAATGAAAATACACGCAAAACGCATAAGAAGCAAGTGTTTCAGAATAAATATTCCAACTCAAGAGCGAGAATTTTTACATTCTATTATCAAAAATGATTTTGGAATTATTGCATTCAGTAATGGTCGTGGAGAAAAACGATTTCTAAAGTTAATAATCGGTCAATAATGAGTGATTTTAAAGTTAGTAGTGGAAAAACAAATTATAATTATTATTATTATAATTACAGCTAGTAAAGTTTACATCTTATCTGAGAATAACTCCTTTAATGAGACGTTGGTAGGTCTTCCTACTATACATAAAATGTCTTGATGGTGTATTCTTATGTAATTATAGAGTAGTCGCCCAATTTTGTGAAACCCATCCAAATTGGGCTCACCCACAACGTCGTGGTAAGTTGCCAAACCACGCCTGTTTGTAAAACAAGTTAATTAATATACACGGTGTTTCACGGTGGATGCAACGTTAGACGTTTATGAAAACGGGGGGGGGGGGGGGCATTTTCTTTAAAAATTTGGTTGCTCAGATAAACAACCATGGTTCGGTTCATGGTTGTCAAGTCAACTTTTGAACTTCACGTGACTTCTAAAAAAAAGGTCCTCTAGTACCGGCAAACCTTTATTCCGAACAACCGTCCTCCGGCTATCCCAACAGCCCTTTCAGATTATTTCCCCGATCCTGCCCGGCTGCAGAGCAGGGATATTTCTCGAAATACCGGTTTCCGGTTTTTTAAAATTTTTTATGGATTTTTGATTTATGTTTTAAAAATCGTTAAAGAAAAACCGGGAAATCATGTATTTGACTGTAAATCGGTAGGCAAACATTGATTTTCGGTATATCGGAAGATCGACTTCCCCATCGGTAGAAATACCGAAAAATCTGTAGGTTCGACAACAACGGCTTAGTGATTAAGTTGAGTTACTGGCGTTTGGCCGTGGCGGTCTGAGTTCGATCCTCGCAAAAAGTAGTAGGTACAGGAACTTAAGTGGATAAAATATTGCATGAGAGGGGCGACGTGGACCTCTGGGGAAGTTTAAAGGATAAACTAGTGCATACACATGGTTTGGATCCTACGCTAAGCTGTAGGTATCGTCTGGCTAATATTACCCATTCTGTCAACAAGATATTGCATAAGAGCCGAGGAATAACTTAAATCTGTATGTTTTACCATAATCCACAAGGTACACAAATCAAAAGCCTTTAATAAGCAAGCTGCCTGCACTATTTTGAAATTTAAATTTAAAAAAAAAGTTTATTTAAAGAATTAAAATTACTTACGGAGATTCCAAACTGAAATAATGAAATAAATACAGATCATGACAAACATACGATTGGGTTTCTGGTAACATTTACCGTCACCTTATACTGAGTTTAATAAACAAAGCTCTAACACACCTATTGCCGTTGGGAAGAGAATCAATTACCATCAGTAGTTATAGTTGGTATTGTTTTACATAGTTAAATCAGGTAGGTAAACTATTCAGTAAATTTACTTTCATGTTTGTTTAGTAATTCAAGAAGCCAGAGCTGCTGCCTGCAGCTTATAGACCACCTCAGATTAGGTTTCACAATACCTAATATTTATTGTTTTTTTCATTTTTTTGACTTGAGTTTTGATATACGTAAAGTTTGAATTTTTCTATGATAAATAGTATATTACATAACAAGTGATGAAAGTGATACTTTTCAAACGAGGAGACATTTAGCACGAGCCATTAGCCGAGTGCGGAAATTCTCTGAGTTTTAGAATAATTACTTTCACACGATTAATGTACACTATTTTTCCTACGACCACACAGAATTATTAAAATTTGTGAAAAAAATATTTCAACACTAGTGTTGAAAAAAAAAGATATGTGTTGAAATTAGCATACTTATGATTATGTTCCACTTAATATCTGGTTTCATAGTTTGTCAATATGCTTTTCCTTTAGTTGTAGTCTAACTTTTTCATTTTATATATCATAGGAAAAACTAATCCTGGATTGACTTCCAGATTACCCAGAATGAAAAACGTTAAATTTAATCAAGGAAAGATGCATTAAACATAAATTTAAAAAATCCACCCAACAAGTAAGATTTCAATTCAAAATAATTCTTTAAATTATTTAATGTTTTAAAAAAAAAAAAGTCAAATACTCCTGATTGGATTTGAACCTGTGACCTTGCGATCTATAGACTAGAGCTCTATTCTCTACGCTATTGCTACCGATAAACATTTGTTGTTTAATACATGACATTTTCTTCAGCGCGATTTGTTTTTTCTGGTAATAGATTTTTTGGCGTATTTTCACACTCTAATTCTGAATCACTCGACAAGTACATGATAAATAAGTTAAACACTTTACAATTACTGCTTTTTAAAATTTGTTCTTTTTAATAAATAGGGGTGGTCTGTCAAATTCGCACAATATGTTTAAATTAAATAGTGTGCCTTGATATTTCAACACTAGTGTTGATATATTTTTTTTCAACACGCGTGTGATATACGGCGTTTTCTAGCCAAATTAACCGTGCTTTTTTTGCTCACTTTCATAGGTGGTCGTAGGAAAATATAATAAATATAGTAATATGCAGAAATAAACCTCTAGAGTTCGTGGTCAATTTTACATGTTTGCTAATCGAAATTTAAGTATTATCTACAGGTGCCTGTGGTAAAAAGAAACGTGTTTTATGACATATACAAAATAGGCATAGAAGAGGAATTATAAAATAACATAATATATTTTCCATTAAAAAAGACGATGTTTCATATGTCCTGACTATTTGGGACACCCTGTATAATTTAAAACAATTTTAAATTGTAGTCTTTAGATGCTATGAAATCATGCGTTGAAAGCGGGCCACCCTGTATGTAGCTGGGAACTCTGGAGAAAAATGTACAATTATTTGTTATATACACTTAAGCCTTATCGCTCTCGGCGCCTCTGGTCGGGCAGTTTCGCGAACTATATTAATAAGACTCACTAAAGTAATTTATAATCAATAAATCTGAACACGGTTGAAACCGAATTACAACAAATATTGACTCCTCGATTATAATCAAGACTTCTATTAAAATTCATTGAATTCTAAATTTAATTTAGAATTTAATAGCTCCTTGGAAGGCGTAACTTTAACTTATAAAGTTGCAAACCCGAGACCGCCTACAGATTTAATAACTTTCAATCTAATAAAATCAACATCGGGAACTTTTTCTAACCAATAAAAAGTTTCAGCAGTAAAAGTCAATAAAAGAAAAAGATAATATAAAAATCAAACAAGAATTCAGCTTATTGATGATGAGCATTGATCTAAGTCTCTTACTCTTAAATTTGATTAACTATTAATGCATTTAGTTAATAATATTGAGATAAGGGCCACATTTGAAGATTATAATAGCCCGTATTTAGCCTGGATCTAAGCCCCATTGAACATTTCTGGAATCTTCTAAAAAGTTCTGTCTGGCTTCGGGCTATAAGCCAGCTCTTTACAAAATATAAAGGTAACACTCAGTGGTAAATATGTAATAAGCAATTCCTTGAAAACCTATAAACGTAATCTCTTTTATTCATCATGACAAACACGCTACTTAACATATTGTACTAATTACCAATATCTGGATGAAGTTAACATTCAAAGAATTAATGGCCTATAAGTAGCCCAAATCTAAACCCTGTTGAATATTTGTGGAACCGCTTAAAGAGATCAGTGGCGGCCGGCGACGTCGGGCGCGACTTTGGTCAAGCTCTGAGGTGAAGTCAGCTCTTTGTAAAAGCAAATAGTGGCATTCAGTGAAACCATTACTTGAGAACATAGAAAAATAATCTATTATACATTCACCATACACAAATAAAAATAATAAGAACTTCTGCAGTCAATACAACTTATAACATCGACAATTAAAAGAAACCATAAACCAATTACTCCGCCCCGGGCCGGAGGAAAAATTGTTGAACATTTTATGTAAAAACTATTCAGAAAATTTAGGCTCAAGTTGCAGTCTGGTAGCCCCACTCCAGGGTATCCCATTCTATAAATCAATAAAGGGATAGCAGGTAACAGATAACTGGAACAAATTGGCCAGAAGCTTAGGAAAAAATATTTTTGAATAATGTAAAAACACGTCGATTGAGTTGAGATGTTTGTGAGCCTCATATTCATAATAAAAATTTGTTTTTTCTAGCCTTTTAAAGACGTAAAATATATTCCAACTTAAACATTTTATATTAATAGAAATTCAGTTTTTTGATTAAAAGAGCTTCCCATTAAAAAATGGGCTATGTTTTATCTCTTTAAGGCGTTTGAAAAAATATTTTTTTTATGATTACAAAGCCTACAAAACACTTCGATTGACAACGTGTATTTGTAGTTTTCACAAACAATTTTTTTCTAAGCATCAATGGTAAATTTGTAATTATAGATAGTAACAATCATAAAAAATAGAGAATGAAATTAAATCTAAAGTGTTTTTTTTTCGGGAAATCTACAGTGTGTCCACGGATAGAGTTCGGAAGAGGAAAAACTTTTTTATTTGTGGGTTTAGAAGAAAAAGTTATATTTTATAAAAACGTCTGCTTGTGTCAATACTATAATTTCGAATATCAAATTTGCGATTACTATACAGGGTTCGTCAGAAAGAACATTTTTAGTTTTTTTGGATTTTTTTTTTCAATTCCCTGATTTATGAAATCAATTTTGCTTGTTCTAAAACTACCATTTTGAACATCAGATTTGCGATAACTATACAGGGTTGGACAGAAAAAACATTTTTAATTTTTTATAATTTATGATTGAATAAATTAAAGAATGTATTAATAAAAATACTTTAAAAGCAGACAAACAAATATATTTTTCTTACAACAAAATCGTTATTCGACCAGATATAAAATTATATTATAAGTAGGAAAGCAAGAATAGTTGTCTGTTCTTAAGTAAATTTATTTTAAACGAAATCAAAAAAATGCTGTTTCTGGCTAACCCTATATAGTAATCGTAAATTTGGTATTCGAAATTGTAGTTTCAACACAAGCAGACGTTTTTATACAGAGTGACTTTTTTCTTCTAAATCTACAAAAAAACTTTTTAAACATGGTTAGTCACAAACAACATTTTTAGATTTTTGGATTTCGTTTAAATGATGAAATTAACAACTTTGAGAAAAATGTTTATTAGACTTTTTTGCACAATTGGTATAATAAATCACGGTTTTGAAAATATTTTTGGGCAAGGGCCTGTCGGCATATTAAGCACCGGTTCCCGCAGATCACCGAAGTTAAGCTGTGTCGAGCGCGGTTAGTACTTGGGCGGGTGACCGCTTGGGAACACGGCGTGCTCTTGCCTCAGGGAAGAGTGTAAAATTAATCGACACCTAGCCATCCTATTCACGCCGGACAGGCCGGATGAGATCGGATATCTCGTAGGATGAAGGTGCCGTTTCACACTCCCCAGTCGGTAGATCACATTTGTGGTCGATGACCGGTTCAAGATAACCTACGTAGTCGGCGAACAGTAAAAAAAAAAATTATACAGCTTCAAAAAAAATCGAAATCAAAATCATTAAAAATGTTATTTTTGATGTACTCTGTATAGCAATCGGAAATTTGGTATTCGAAATTGTAGTTTCAGAACAAGCGGATATTTTTATAAAGAATAACTTTTTCGTCTAAACCCACAAATAAAAAGTTTTTCCTCTTCGGAACTCTATCCGTGGACACACTGTATTAAAATCTTACATTTTTTTCTAGTTAACCAACTTGTATCTATATTCTTGACATAGGCGAAGACATACATCCATCCATCCATTATGCTTAATAAAGCACTCTTTTTAAATCACTTATTTTTACGCCTAGACCTATAACAAAGACCTAAAAAACCTCATAGTTTAAAAACAACTCTTTCACAGTGCCCGGGTTCTAAAACGTCTCATTTAAAATGCAGAAAAATAATTAAACATGCATTGCTATGTAAATTAAGATCGCTGGCGATGCAATTAATGTAATTAAAATTAATTCGAAAGACACCTTAACGACCTCTGACTTTAATTACGTGCCAACAACTTATTTTAATTATCAAAAATATATTATCTCGACTTGGCAGTTTGTCACTGATTTTATCAATATGGAGCAACTTTTTTTAGGGGTTGTTTTCTAGAAGCGATACTTTATATTGATATATAATAACAAAGGTGCTTTTGAAAGGCACAGTACAAGCAGCAATTTTTAAAAATAACGATGACTTACGCTGATTCATTTTATCAATTTGTCAGATATCATTCGATAGATATACTGTCTAAAAATTATATTAAACTGGTATAAACCTAGTATCTGTAAGAACAGAAATAGGAACTACCCAACCAAGTACCCATTCGTGTAGTAGGTACCCTGTTTTTATATGAATATGAAGGCCGCAACTAAAGAACTGATTTCTAAAAATATTGAAATTCATATCATATATTATGTTCTTATAAATCCGGAAGAAAATGATATGTTAGTATTTGAAAGCACGCAAGATAATTTCGCTTATTAGGAAGAAGGAATAGAAAGAAATACTAATAATATTATAGGTAATGAAGAGAACGAAGAACTATTAAAACATTTGGCGACTTTGATCAAGATACTGGTAATAAAAACTTTTATTTTCTCCAGGGGGGGCCCGTACATTAGCCGGATGCACTTAGGCCAGGTTTGGCCCATTGTTTGGTTATTACACCCACTCCGTGATCACAGTTCCTTGCACTAGTTTGTGTAGGTCAACTAGGGAGAGAGTAAGGATGTAATCTGGTTCCAATTTTGGTTGCCCGAGTATTTGTTGCCTCTTCCGATCCAGTAACTCGCAATGGCAAACTATGTGCTGTACAGTTTCTCTGTCTTGTCCGCATAATCTGCAGTCAAAGTCTCCATTGTACAGTTGAATTCTGTGCAGATGATTCTTGACAGCCATGTGCCCTGTCAGAATTCCTATTATGGTCCTCAGCTGGTTTCTATTCATTTAAAGCAGCTGTTTCGTAAGTCTTGGGTCTGGATTCCCAATTAAGCTTTTGCTATGGGCTAATCCCTGTCTGTTACTCCAGTGGCTTTTGTGTTGGTTTTGTGCCGTAATAAAAACTCATACTCTAGATGCACAGGAAACAAATAACGTTGTGCGAATCCTCTAATAGCTGTGTTTCAATGATGATCTTTAATACTCATGATATTTTTCATTTTATCTGGATACTGACCTATAGTTAAAAACCCTTTAAACGTTATAAAAAATTACTGGGTAAATTTTTCTTACAAATTTAGTGCTTTCTCAATGAACACTTATGATGTTCTAAAAAAGACAGCATATTATATTTTATCTATACAACTACTCCCTTGGTATGGGTATGTTATGCCGAGTATTGAATTATATGGAAATTTGCCTTCCTTTCGACGACTATCTCAACTTCCTAGGTGGCTTTCTTATTTGATATAGTGATCATATTATTTAAAAAATATATCACTATGGGGAAATAAAAATAAGTAGGTAGTTCTCATGGATAGCAATTACCTTGCTATCTAAAATGGGAGGTGTAATATTATGCGGGATTACAGTATTTTTATTGGCTTAAGTGCTTCGGATCGGCATAATTGATTGCCCCTGAATGGAATGGAAGTGATTAAATTTCCTGCGTTTTAATGGTAATAAATATCGCAGTAGTGCAGTGCAAATTTGTTGGGAATGAGAAAGGGTTACTTTACTGGAAATTAATGATTATTACTATATCTGAGGCGTAGTTGCTATATTTTCTCTCATTGGAGAAAGAAAAATTACAGCATCTAAATAATATACACATTTAATTTAAAGATAAACTATAGTCAACGCTAAGACTGTATTAAGTGTAATTTTTATATTATTGTATAATGTATATTTTAACTATATCTTTCATTTAAGATATCTGACAGTGTGCGTATTAAAGTATGATAATTAGTAGCCCGCAGAACTATAACGTGTTAAAAGGTAACGTCAACACTGGTGTGGGAATATCAACCAGAATTATTAGTCCTCTTGACAAAAGATAACGTAAACTGCAGTGGGTACCAGGACACGAGGGCATATATATATAAAAGTTAGAAAGGAGGAATCACGGATCGGAAAAGATATTTAGGTCCGGAGCCGGCACTCGGAGTATCAAGGGGTACACAGCAATGGTGGATAAAATACACTAGAACAAGACAGACTTTAAAACACAGTAAATCTTTAATTATTGATCCAGACCAACACCTCCAGGTGGTATTGCTCAGACAAGACGCAGCTACTTCTGATGAGCTGATAGCAGCTCAGAATCACAACCGTTATTTTGATGGGATACATATAGTTGCTACAAAGCTCATAGTCTAAACTATCTAAAAGTCATGAAGTTGTAAATTAGTCATATGATAGAAGTAATATAACCTAAGGTCTACCCTATCAGAGCTGTGAAAGTTACTTCAGAATAGTAACTAGTTACTTTTTCGATACTTTTGCACAAATGTATCTAGATACTTATAAGGAATAGTTACTTTTACTTAAAAGAAACTTAGTTCTTAGTTACTTAGTTAAAGTAACTAGTTATAGTAACTAAGATACTTTTACAGTAACTAGTTACATTGATTGTAACTACGATAATTTAAAAGTAACTAAGATACTTTTAAAGTAACTAGTTACATTGTTTGTAACTAGTTACTAAAAGTAACTTAGATACTTTTGAGTAACTAGTTATTTTAATTGTAACTACGAAACTCTAAAAGTAACTAAAATGCTTTTGAACTAGATACCATAAATTTACCAGGTAGTGATAACTCCTTTTCCTGTACACACTACCATTATTGACATCAGAAAATTAAACTATGAAGTGTTAATTCGAACAACGAACAAGTAGAATAAAATGCTTTGCTTTCCAAGAAATTTCGCGTTCCAACCAGTTGGCTGTTTGACGCTCGCGACTCGCCGCTCGTCCCTTCGTGAAAATCTGATTAACGGCCGCCGATCGTCCCTTGGTCATCATCACATATATACTACTACGCTATATTGCTTATACCATAATTCGATGATGATACCACTGTAGGCAGATGATCAGGGTCCGTTGAGTTTCCGTAGCTCGGAAATTTGCTTCTTGATGTAAACATTTGACAGGACCGACTTTCAAAATGTTTTTACAAGCTTTTATTTAAATTCACCCGTTAGTTCGGGTGTGTGCAGTTTATGGTCAAATAAAACTAAGTAACCAATATTTTACATACCTGAAATACCTTATTCCTGGTATTGAACAGCGATTCGTGCAAAAAAGGATCATGCACTTTTTTCTACCCATCTTGAGACACCAGTCGCTAACAATAACAAAATGTCTGGTAAAGTTTTATACATAAATTCGCACCCAAAACTTAAAAATAATATCCACAATCACACACGGAACATCCGAACGAATACAACGTAAAAAAGATGGAAACGACTAACAACAACTTACAAACTAACAAAAAAAATGTCTAAAGTAAAGTTTTATAAATATTAACACCCAAAACTTGGAAATTAAAACCACACACGAATGAACGAAACAAAAGATGGCGACGAATAAGAATACAACGGCGCGGCGAGCCGGTTCTGTTCAAGAGACTTTGGGTTTTGTTTACTTTCTGTTAGAAATCGTGTTTTGAAAAGTAACTAGATACAAGTTACTTTTCAAAAGTAACGAAGTTACAGTTACTTTTGGCATGATTCAAAAAAGAACTAAGTTACTAAGTATCTAGTTACTTTAAGTAACTAGATACTAAAAAGTTCTAGTAACTTAAGTTACTCACAGCTCTGTACCCTATCATGACGTATTTTAGAAATTAACTTAAAATTTTGATTTAGTTGTAATGTGGCACAGGACATTATGAATATATCAGAATCCCTTAAATTTATCATAAATTGTAAAGAACTGTAGTAAGCGGTAAATATTATGTGCTCAAAAAAATACTCAATACATGTATTCACAAACCAAATAACTAAAAACGTAGCATAGCGGTCAATACGGCCGTCCAAACATAAGGGGAGGAAAGGAAATTTAATCAATCTGAACTAATATAACCTTTGAAAATGGATGGACAAACAAAAAAGGAAAGTGCGTTATAGATTTGCCCCTGCTTAAACATCCAACCGGAGAGGTTAATACGTATCCGGGGCACAGTAATTGCTTCTTCAAATAAAGCAAATAGGTATGAGTCGTGTCGAGGATTGCAGTCTTTTTTTTACCTCATTAACAAGATGATATTTTGAATTTGTTTTTTCTTAGCTGGTTAACATCTTTGTTTTTCGTGATTTCTGAGTTTGGCCATACACACGCTTAGTTTTATTGACATTTTCCTTGTTGGCTTTACTTACAATGCGAATTTTTTATACAGGATGCTACAAATTCGTGTGCGTACAAGGGGATCTCGAAAACGGTAAGAGATACGAAGATGGTTAAATTGAGGCAAAGTTGCGTATTTAAGGGCTTAATAGTTTGGTGAAAAAAAATTGTAATTATTCCGAATGCTTTTGGAGATATCCGAAAACAAACAGAAAATTCAATTTTTGGTTTTTAATTTTTTGCGCTTTTATTTTTGACTTGGAAAAAAAATAAAAAACACTTTTTCATAGCCGTTTTTTATGTTTTACAGGATGGCGTTATTAGCTTTCAAATTGGACGTTTCGTTCTTTAGTTACTAACA
The DNA here is from genome assembly GCA_935413205.1 of Polydrusus cervinus. Lineage (NCBI taxonomy): Eukaryota > Metazoa > Arthropoda > Insecta > Coleoptera > Curculionidae > Polydrusus > Polydrusus cervinus. The sequence continues at coordinate 20,783,223 of OW284516.1, forward strand.
TCAAGACAATTTTTTTTAAATACGCACCTGGAATTTTAAATATAGTTTTAGGGATTTCTAAGCTTTAGAAATTTAATACAATGTATAAGTGTTTAAAATTTTAATGTTTTGTCATCTAAAAATATATTTTTTAAATTATCATTTTCATTTCATTACAGTCCTGAACATTTAGAGCCACACTAAAAAACAAAAGATTTCTGATTTAAAAAATCCGTTAATTTTTACACAAAGTGGCCTGATATTTGATATTTTGTAAGAAAAGAGAAGTCTCTACCTCAAATATTTTTTGTCTGTTTGTTTTTGTTACGCCTGAAACTAGCATCATCAGATCTTCTAAACTATAAAAAAATGTAAATTGTTTATGAAACAAACTTAAGCGCATTACAGTAACACAACTAGACCAACACTCCAGTTACCTTTCCGTCACTTCGAAGCATTATTTTTTTAGTAAGTATGTCAGTTTAGGTCTACGGTACAAACCAGAGGACTTAAGATATACGTTATATTAATAAAATCAATAAAATACTAATAAAAAATATGATGACTTCTTATGCCTTAAAACTTACTTACTTCCTAGAGTATTGTGACGGTACATCTATAAAAAAATAAACCGCCTAAACACCATAACTTCCTGTAATGTAATTTTATATTTAAGTAATCCTAAAAATAATTGCCAGGGCCGTAATAGTAAAGAAAGGATAATTTTTAATGCTGGTGATGTGTCAAAATTTTAGAAACCTTTAAATTGTATTAAATTTCAAAGCTTAGAAGCCCTTAAAACTGTTTTAAAAATTCCAGGTCCGTATTTAAAAAAAAAAATGAATTGAGGTTGGTATCTAAAGAACGAAGCGTCCAATTTAAAAACTAGTAACGCTATCTTATAGAACCTAAAGAACGGCTATGAGAAAGTATTTTTCCTAAGTCAAAATTGAAGGCGCAAAAAATTAAAAACTAAATATTTCGGGTTTTTTCGGATATCTTCGAAGATATTCGGAATATTTACCATTCTCTTTCGCCAAATTATTAGGTACCAAAATACGCAACTTTGTCTCATTTTAACCATCTTCGTATCTCTTACCATTTTCGAGATCGCCTTGTACGCACACGAATTTGTAGCACCCTGTATAGGGTGCCATGCAATTGACATAATATATTTAAACCCACAAATCCTGTCGCATCACTATACATGGTGCTACACATTCGTGTGTATACCCCCGCCCCCACGGAAACAAATTCTTCTAGATAGTATACCATTCCATAAAAAGCTAAATTTGACCTTATGACAACCTAATATTATGAATGCCTAAATAAGCATTCCTGTATTAAAGACTGACGTCTGGGAACCTGTAAGTTATAAACGAACACATGGATAAACAATAACATTCTTATCCTAAGTCTCTTTAATTGAAAACATAAATACAAACACCCGCATATGTATAAAAACTGAACAGCTTAACTATATCGTAATGGTCCTTCAAGCTATCAACATTCCGGCTGTTTCATCGAGGAAATGTTGGGTTAAACGTAAACTGACCTAACACACTCTCGTTCATAACGACGTCATTGTTTTATTTCATTATTCTCCGTTTATATTACGAACTATGCCACTTGATGTGTCACCACTTGGTTGTAATAAATCTTTCTATTTGTTTAGATTATTTTTGTGATTGTGTAGGTGCAAACAGTGGTGTAGGTATCTGAAAGCTGAAAAGGAAGAATTATAACAAAATTGTTATAATTTTATTGGAAAGTTTTGATGCTTGATTAACCTTTCAGTTGGATTTAAATATATTAATGATATCGCCAGTTTACCCAGACCCAATGTATGGAGAGTTAATTTTTTTTAAGACTTACGCTTAGTGAACATATATTTACGAAGGTTTTTGAAAAATGTTTTTGTAAAAGAAAAATGGGAAGAAACCTTTGAATAGTTTTTTTTTAATAACATAATGAATAAGGGAAGTTATAGAAGTTCTAGAAGTCATTAATTTGACCTCTTTTACAGTAGTATTGAGTTTTGACAAGGTTAGTATAGTACATTTTTGAGTACTCTCACAAGATGGAGTCAAATACATCTTAATTCTGGTATGTTTACTTTCCATAATACAATTCACACCGTGACGTGTGGACTAATATCGCCTCACTAATAATTTGAGGACCGTGTGAGTTCACGATATCAGCTGATCATATTGTACCTCTTTTACCGACTCCTTTACACCAGGTAAGTGAATCATTCATATTTACAATATTTGTGATGTGTAATTTTGAGAGCGAGTTTTAACTTTTAGAGAAGACATGTGCTTCCTTCGTTTTGTGGTGCTATTCTTTTCAAGGAAATACAAATATTTTATCTATTTGTAAGATGGATAATAATCATTAACATCTGACTAACTCTTGTTGGGATTCTCAACCTGATTCTATTCTCAGAAATCTTCAATATAATCAACCTCTATCAATGGCGCATCCTCAAGGTTTTTTTAAATATGCTTGTTTACGTTCCTAAATAATCTAATGAAAAATCATAAAATTTGATCATAACTCTGAAGTTTCCATCAGGAACTACACTGGATTTAGAGTGCACATAACATAACGTAGATTTTCTGTTAGGACGATCTTTGAGACCAAATCTTAGTACTGAATGATTAACAAAAAAGATGCAAGATTACCATATATTTGAGGGTTTTCGTTTAAAAAACGTTTTATTTCAATAAGAGAGAGTAGATGAAATCGGTTACAAAAAATATGACAATTGCTAGTAAATTATTCTGACCATGAGACAAAAACCAATTAGCATTTGGCTCCAACTGATTATTTTTGAAAAAACATCTTAGACAACGTCGTTTAATACACGATATCGAAATAGGACACTTAAAGCCTTGTCCGCCATCTCAGTGATACTCAATACTGCCACGTGCCTAACTCAAGGACGGCCAAACCGATGTTGATGAAATTTGAGCTGCAATTAGATCCGTACAGGTAATTGGGTGCACGCCAATGAAATAGACCAACAAACCATTAATGCACACTTATGGATTAAAAAATTGGTTTCGTACGCATAGACATGGACTAAATAGATCCTAGGAGCTAATTAGTTATTACTTCATTCTTATAAATTTTTAACTTTTTGTAGTTTTTGTTAGGTAACTTCTGTTGATGAATTTTTGTTTAAGTTTATAAAGTATAAATCTGTTGAAACCATCAATTGGTTAAAGTGCCCACTCGTGCGGTGATAAGAAATACTTTTTTTTTAACTTTAATTAATTACTAACCTAACACACACGATCATTTATAACTACGTTATTGTTGTATGTCGTTATTCTCTTTTTATAGTATAAACTTATACCAATTAACTTGTCACCACTTTCTGTTAATAAATCTTTCTATTTGTTTATATTAATTTTATTAAATGTGTAGGTGTAGGCGTATCTTAGAGCTAAAATCAAATATCGTTTCTGCTAATAGCGAATTTATAAAATTTCTCCATAGTATCTAGTGGAGTAGCTGTACATTATTTGGGGTTCAGTATCGTTTTTATAAACAACATAATAGTAGTTTGTACAACAAGAGTGAATATGATGTCTATGTCTTACGAAGAAGTAAATTGAGCACGACTCCGTAGGCGAAGTGCTTAAATTTTCGAGTGCGATATGGACAATCCACTCGAGTTGAACAGTATATTTTTTCTACAAGCAAACTTATAAAAATGTTTAAAAAAATTTTGCAGGCTGGCGGGCTTGAACTCACGACCATTGGCTCCAAAGCTAGATATTATGTCGCTTTGCCTCATATTAAAAACTAGGATAAAACTAACGTTATTATAATAATGCTATATGAAATTAATTTTCTATAAACATTCAGCAGGTTGCATTATTGATAAAACTATTATAGATGCGTATATATTGAACATATTAATAACATATTGTACCATATATGCCTATAAATTATATAATTTACTGTTTTGAAAAAAAAGGTGGAGCCTCCGTAAATACAATAAACTGCAATTGGTCAGTACTTTATAAGAATGATAGAGAAATCTAATTTTTATAGCAATGTTGTCAACTCATGGGAAATTTCCGTATTCGTGAGAACTAAGCACAGAGGAATGATAGGTCGGCGCTGTCTCCAAAGGGAAAAAAGAAATCGTCACCATAGTGTTATATTCGTAGGAAATTCTTTAGGATCACTTGTGGTTATGATCAGTTAAAAAAAAACTCTTTAGTATTATGTTAAATTTTATTTTTAAAGGTCACAAAACTGTGCAGCACTGAACAGTAAGAATATGAATTTCTGCCGTACAAATCACTGGAATCTCGGAATTATGAGGTTCAGAAAGAGAAGTATAGACAATGGCCCCCTTTCGGGACCAAACAACAGTTTTACGGTTTATGTTAAACTGGAAGTTATAAATGATAGAAAAGTTTTGGACTTGCATTGTCTTTAATTTGTTTTACATCACAACGTTTCAACTGGTAAGTATCTCCAGTCGTCTTCAGGTGAATACTAAATAAGTAACTTTAAAAAAAAAATGTTAAAGTTTACTTATTTAGTATTCACCTGAAGACGACTGGAGATACTTACCAGTTGAAACGTTGTGATGTAAAACAAATTAAAGACAATGCAAGTCCAAAACTTTTCTATCATTCAAGAAACATCATTGTCTCCAACCTTCAAACAGACACTGGAAGTTATAAGTTTTATATAGAAAATAAAATACTAAGATTCATTAGATGAAACCAATTTTTCTCTAAATTATACCGTTTCAATGTGACAGCCTGTCAAAGTTTGAAAATACCATATTTTGAACGTCAATATCTCAAAAACAATTAAATTTAGATATATGACATTTTATATAAAATAAGCTTTGATTTTTGTGGGGAATTAGAAAATAACAAAATACAGGGTGTTACAAATTCGACATACCAGCATTGGAATCTCGGAAACCCTAAGAGTTAGAGAAACGGTTAAATGGGGGCAAAGTTGCGCAATTCGGTGCTGACATACAGACCCGAATACTTCCGATTTTATTCGAAAAAACCCGAAATTTTTCAAAATTGTTTTTATTTTTTCCTGAACTCATTTGATTAGATATTTAAAAATAAATGACACTTTGTCATTGCTACTATTTCTCCTCTACAAAATGACGTTACTAAACTAAAGATCCGCCGTTTCCTCTCCGAGCGGCCATCACCAACTTTACTTTCTTAAATACGAACCTGAATTTTTTTTAACCAATTTTTAAACCCTCCTACCCTCAAAATGTAATGGCGATATTACTTTCTCATAATGATGAATTACCCCTTGCTTCTTTTTTTAAATTCATATTTTTAAAAATTGTATTTGCAAGGCTGCATTTGGTAGGATAAGGAGAAGATCGGTTGAAAGGGCTATCGCCAAAATTGGAAGAAAAATCGATCTTTTTATCAAGCAAAACGACAATTTACGACATTTAGAAAATTAGAATTTATAATTAGTAAATTTAGAATTATTAGAAACTTCTTATAAAATAAATTATATTACTAATGTATGAATGTTTTAAATAAAATAAAGTTTTTAATTAATATTGTAATTCGTTGCCAGGACCAGACTGATAAGAAGTGTAAAAAATATGAACTTAAAAAAATAAGCAAAGACAATTTATCATTATGAGAAAGTAATATGGCCATTACATTTTGAAGATAGGAGGGTTTAAAAATCGGTTTAAGAAAATCCAGGTCCGTATTTAAAAAAGTAAACTTGGTGATGGCCGCTCAGAGAGGAAACGGCGGATCTTTAGTTTAGTAACGTTATTTTATAGAGGAGAAAAAGTGGTAATGACAAAGTGTGATTTATTTTTAAACTTTGCAAAATTTCGGTTTTTTTCGAATAAAATCGGAAGTATTCGGAATTTGAAAACTTTTAAAGCGGCATTATAATCAGCACCGAATTGCACAACTTTGCCCCCATTTAACCGTTTTTCTAACTCCTATGGTTTCCGAGATTCCAACGCTGGTATGTCGAATTTATAACACCTTGTATAGATGGGGTCGTATTTAAAAAATGGATGTTTGGTACACCCTGCATTTCTGAGACACCCTGTATATTTGAAATATTTTTTTTTAAATGCACATCATTAACCCCTATATCACTTTGTATTTACAGTTTTTTTATAAAGTTGACTGGTAACGAGATATCTTCCACCGGCACACTAAATGGACACCCGGTATATCTGAAGATTAAAAACATTGCTTTCTCTTAAACCGAATCCTGTCCACGTTTATGGACAGATATTGGAGAATATGAGAAAGTCAATTTTATTAAAAACAAAGTTTCCAATAATTTTTATAACACAACGAACTTTTAGTTTTTTTATGGATTTTCATTGGCTTATATCTGTTTCTTCGATTTTTTTTCTGCATGAAAATAACTTTTTTACTCCCACACAAACAGAAATTCAAAATCTGGCAAATTTTTTTGTGTTAATTTGAAAAAAAAAATAATAATAATTTAACATGGGAAATTTTAACGCGTTTGGATCCACTTAATTAATTCACTCTTTTTCTCAAATAAGCAGGTTGTTAATAAGTGTAATAGATTATTACGATTTATTATAAGAAACAGTTTAAATTTTCAAAATCCTCAAACAATTATTATAAACTACGCTTTTATATTTAGTAAACTTAATTTTGCATCAGTTGTTTCGAGTCCTCAGTACGAAATTTACAATCGGAGGCTGGAAAGTATTCTAAATTTTTAAGGTTTTTATCACGTAAGACAGATGTACCTATAGTAAATAGCAATTATAAACCCATTATGGAGACATTTTCAGTAATAACGCTTGCTGGAAGAAGGACGATTTCTGATCTTGTTATGATTTACAAACTGGTTAACAGTCTTGTTGATTCGCCAATACTTAGATAAAAGCTAAGCTTTAATGTACCGGTTAGGGACTAAAAACTTCAAAATACTTTTAACTTTTCACTTCGAAACACGAATTCAGGTCAAAATTCTCCTATCTATAGAGCGACACGTGCCTACAATGATCTTTCTTTAAGCATGGAAATGTTCGATATGTCTATAATAAGATTTAAAAAACAAGTCAGATCGTTGTTGTAATTTTAAAAAAAACTTTGTAAGGTTTTATATTTATATTTTTGTTTGTATAATTAAAACATTTAATTCCCACTAGTTAATACCACAACGTGGATGCTTTATTGGACTTGGTGTCTGTTGTATCCCTAAACTTATAAATAAATAAATAATAGTTATTTACAATATAAGTGTTGTAAAGATTTATATTACAACACGAGATGTTAAAGTTGTCAAACGAGGCGTCAGCCGAGTTTAATAAAACATCGAGTGTAGTAATATTATCTACTTTCATCTATGAATAAAAATATTTGGCAAAAGGCATTTTTTTAAATTAAAATGCACCTGCTATTACATTTACTAATCAAGTTTTTTATCTTACCTTTCGCATAGTTACTGTTTCGCATGGTTACTGTCGAAACTTTGTCAAACAAATTCAAAAATATAAAAAGCGTTTTTCAAAATGACCGATTCTGATGGAAGTGTACCCTCTGATATAGAAGCAGCGGCAAACGAAGCGATCTCAAGTTTAGTTCCGATAAAATCCAAGGCGCGGTATGAGTTGGAGTATCAAAAGTTTGAAGATTGGTGCTAAACTTACAAAATAAAGGAGGTGTCTGAGAAATTCCTTTTGGGTTATTTTTTCGTAAAGCAACGCTCCCAGAAACCATCTACACTATGGACTCACTACTCAATATTGAGAACTATGATTTCAGTCAAGAAAATTCAAGATATAAGCAGATTTTCTCAAGTAATCGCATTTTTTAAAAGAAGTTCAGAGGGTTACAAGGCCAAAAAGTCCAAAGTTTTCACAAAGGAAGACGTATGTAAGTTTCTTAGTACTGCAGATGATGAAACATATTTACCTACTTATGAAGGTTGTTATGATAATCGGCATTTTTGGGGCTTGTCGGTGCGAAGAACTAGCTAAGTTAATGTTGGATCATATTGAACACAATGGTTTGTATATAAAAATTGTGATTCCATTCTCGAAAACCAAAATTATGCGAGAATTTGTTATAACAGAAGAAAATATGACAGGTGTCAACTATTTAGGTATTTTTCGAAAGTATGCTAAACTTCGTCCTCTTAATGCAACTCACAGGCGGTTTTTTGTATTCTATGGATGTCGGAATTAATAGTTTTGGAAGTATACCAAAAAAGATTGCAACAAAACTTGGATTGAACAATCCCGAAGGATACAGTGGACATTGTTTTAGGAGGTCCTCAGCCACCATTCTAGTTGATGGTGGTGTTAAAGCGTCATGGGGGCTAGAAATCCTCTTCTACGGCAGAAGGCTACGTTGAGAATTCTTTAGAAAATAAGAAGCAAATAGCAAAGAATATCAAGGGGTCAGACACGGATTTAATGATTGGAAATTCGAACGTAAAGGGCTCCATCACATCCAGTTCTGGTATACAAATTTCTAACTGTAAAAAGTGTATTATTCATGTTTATAATAAACCTTGTGTTATATTTTAATTAATAATAAAACAGCAAAATTTTAATAAAACTTTTTTTTTTTCATTACAGCACTAGTGCTGTAATAGATGTAGTAAAATGAAGATGAAGTAAAATTTATATTACTAAATGAAAGTAGATAAAGAAATAAATAGATCATCTATTATGTCATAGTATTGTTATATCATCAGAAAACATAGTAAATTGACCATCCATAAAAACTGATGAATTTTGTAACAAATGTAGGTACGTTGTTCTTACGAAGAATCTTCTAATTATAGCGGTAAATTGTTAGGTGGCCGGCCGGTTTCCATGCTGCTGCTGGTCTGATGATAAAAAAGCAAGGAGGACAAATGATTGGTACGATCGATGTTTTATTGATCTCTCAAACGTATAAGGATACATAAATTTTTACGCGGAATAATGGTCAGTAAGCAGTTAATATCTATTGATAAAATGAGAATGACATTATTCGAAAAAAAATTGTTCGTTATATTATGAGGAAATTTTTTTTATTACAGATGCAGTTATTTTTTTATTCAAGAAAAAACTTTATGATACAAGTCTGATGTTTTGAAAACTATTATACGTGTGAAATTCAACTTCAACTAATTGTATAATCATATCTTTAAAAATATAAAATACGTATTTCACTATTTTTTTAGTCGTGGGAACCCATTAAAGCAGATTCAAATTAGGACCTACCAAAACTCTGACATAATAAATAAGTTATATACAGATTGTCAAAAAAGTTCGGATTTTCAATTATTACGGCCATATAGTTAAATACTATGAAAATATTATAAATTTATAGTCTATTTTAGAAAGGTGTAGAGTAATAAAATGGGAAATTCCGTCCAGTTCGGCTCAATTTCGGTGTCGGCCATAGGCGCAGGTATATTTTGTGCGTAATATTAATTATGATAACTAACCAAACAAGAAAAAAGAAGATAATTTGATAAAGATGGAACTATTAGCTATAGTAAATTTACACAAACATCGTTTTATGAAATATGCCGTGGAAGATATAGCTGAAAAACATAGTGTAACTGTGCTTCGCACATCGCCATATCATTGCAAACTAAATCCTATAGAACTTAAGTGGGCGCAAGTGAAACGATTTGTAGCAAGACACAACACGACATTCAAAATGAAAGACGTTAAGCTACTGATCAAGCCATTAAGGAAGTGACACCAGAGAACTGGCGAAAAGTAGTTTATTATGATGATTTATTATAAAAATAAGAAACGTTTATAGTGATCCTTTGGAGGTCAAGATTGGCATCCCGCAGGGGACAGTCCTTGGACCCCTCCTTTTTATCACCTATATTAATTCCTTATTAAATTTGGATATAGATGGCGTATCTATTTCATATGCTGATGATACGGTATTGTTTTTTAAAGAAGACACTTGGGAGAATACTAGGAGTAAGGTGATTAAGGGATTGGAAAAAGTGAAATGTTGGCTGGATCAAAATAAACTAACTTTAAATGCGGATAAAACATTTTACGTCGCATTTTCTTTGACTGATGTAAGGAGGCCTAACTTTGACTCAATTGTGTTGGTCAAGTCTGATCTCATTATAAGGGAAACTAACACAATAAAGTATCTGGGTATTACTATAGATAAAAATTTAAAATGGACTCACCACATTCAAGATTTGACCAACAAAATTAGACGTCTAATCCATAAATTCTATCTAATACGTAAGATATTACCAAGAGTTTTACTTGTCCAGATTTATAGGTCACTAGTAGAGTCACTGCTTGGGTATGGAATCATTGTCTGGGGGGGACTATATAAGAACGCTTTAAAGCCATTGAACATTGTACAGAATTTTATATTGAGGGTTGTTTTTTTCCGGGAAAGGTTGTACTCAACTGACCTGCTGTACAATGAACATATATTAAATGTTCGATGTTTATACTATCTTAGTAATTGTGTATACTGTTTTAAAGACAAAAATAGGAACTTTGTAAACCACTGTTACCAAACTAGGCACAACATTAATAAAATGATGTCTGTGCCCTTTAGAAGACATGATGCAAATCAAAGATTCACTTTAATTTTAGCACCAAAAATATACAATCTATTACCCCTTGAGGTGAGAACAATATCTCGGTACAAATCCTTTGTTAATAAATGTAGAAGTTTTTTACATAAAAACCAACATCTTGTTGATAATCTCCTGTAGAGATTTATTATTAGGGTGTGCGTTGATCTATCCCCTTTCTTCATCTTCTTTTTTTTAATCTTAGGTAGTGAATAGTAAATGTATTTTTAATATATATTTTTTTTTTTACATCTATAAGTTTCACAAAATTGTCTGGTTTGGTTTAGTTATGGCTACGCAAGTAGCAAACAAGCTGTTAATAGTTGCACATACAGGTGACATCACCTAGGTGCAAAACAGGTCTAGATTTAAGAAATAATTAGAATATAAGAAACCAAGTTTTGTAATTTGTAGATTGTTGTTGTTATATAAATAAATAAATAAATAAATAAATAAAAATGTCATTAAAGAAGAGGAGAAAATGTAGGATCTTGACCACCTGATCGATCGGATCGTCGGCCCGTTTTTTATAACGTCAAGAGGAGTTGACAGTTCCTCAGATGATTTTTTATAATTTAATTTCTGTATAATGTATTTTATATTTTTTTTAATGTTTAATAAAAAATAGGTGTACCTAATACTATGTATGGATATGACTTAATGTCTTGAAAAAATGATGAGAGCAGTTAATTAAGCTAAAAACATAAATATAATGCGCGCCTTTGTCACACCATTTTCAGTGCAAAACCCATACATTGTCACTCTGTAGTCCCCTTGCATACCGAATGAGCTTTTTTACTCTAAACCTTTCTGAAATGGATTAGAAAAATATTTTTAGAGACGTATCAGTTACATCACCAACATTTTAATAGTACGCCTCTGAATTTGAGAATATTTTATTTTACCGGTATAATGTTTATTATAGTGCCGCTTTCTGATGATTGAACAAAAAGCAACTTTATTAGATGTTCAAAATATTTGCATTTTTTAGCTAGTCAATAGCCAACCATGCCCCAAAAGTCCCGTAGGATGTCATTTCTAATATAAGACTTTATGCTCAATATACAGGGTGGCCATCTCTCAACGCAGGATTCCATAGCATCGTACCTACTCAACTTTTTAATATGTTTCAAAAACAGAGTTATAAGGAGACTGTACTCTGACAGGCTGTAGCATTGGAACTGCTTATCTTAGAGAAATATGGTTTTCACCTATCTATCTTAGTTTTTATTCTGTATCCAAGGAGACGAAATTCCGGTTTAAACCAATATATAAAATCCTGTGTTGAGAGCGTCACCCTGCCTGCATGTCTATTTTGGTTAATCTTATTATTTAATTGATCCCACTAAAAAGTCCAAAAGGGGAAAGGTCTGGTGATCTGGCAGGCAACTCAATTTCACCTCTCCCACACATTTAGTTCCAAAATTGACACTTGTAAACCAAAATGAGCGGGGACTCCATTCTTTTGAAAGTAATATTAATTCTATGTTTTAAATATATCTATATCCTTGAACTTGTTTTATACCAGGCGTAATATTTAAAATAAAAAGAGTTTGCATTTTTTCTGACTAACACTGTAGTATTTTACGAACGGTTTCATCCTTCCTGGGTGTTCTATTTTTAACTATATTGATTAGTCAATTTAATAAAACATTAAATTCAGTAGTTTTTAAAATAATTGCATTATTTCAAATATATAATTACTTTTAAATCACAATTAGTTGACAATCTTAAAACTGATTGTATCGTCTTCTAAAACTGACCACACCAAATCGTTTTATCGTCATTGTTACTCTATCTACAGGCCGAATCAAAATTTATGTAGCCTTATATGTGTGAGGAATCTATATATAAAACATTCGACCTACCCATCATTTGTCGTCTTGACTTTTTGTCCAACCCGAAGAAAAACCGGCCCCATAACAATTTAACGCTCTAATTTTATTGTAAGTTGTAGTCCAATCACGTCCGTGAAATGTTGACCATCTGGTGGGTTATTTCTCTTTAAACGCCATATCTTGGGAATTTTTTTTTTATTATACTTAATTGGTTTAATATTATTGGTTATCGCACTTTGATTAAAATGCAATAAATGTTATTGTAATTGTAATTTGTGATGGTGGGTTGGATGGACTTTCTGAACTGGTTTTATTTAACGATGTAAATATGAAAAAAATTGTTTACTATAATTTGCCAGGATGGTATCTAAATGTAAATTTATCAAAGATTAAAATTACTCAGCAATGACATTAAGTTAGAGGATGACATTAAAATAGAGGAGCAAACAGCCAAGAGGCTGCAGTCAAATAATAAACACCTAGTAATCAATATTATACGGTCTATCAAACTAAAGGAAACACTATATGAGTTAAATCAGATCGTGAAACTTGGACCATCAGATCAGAACAGATAAAGAACTAAGAAATACGCTAAAAAGGAAAAGAAAGATAAAAGCATTGGACTATACATGGAACCTTTTCTCGACTTTAACTTTAACAGCTTTTTTAATGTTTGCTTGAAGGTTGGAGTCAATGATGTTTTTTGAATGATAAAAGAGTCTCGGATTTGCATTTTCTTTATTTATTTTGAATCATAACGTTTTAACTGGTAAGTATCTCCAGTCGTGAATAAAGTCACCATTCACCTGAAGATGACTGGATATACTTACCAGTTATAACGTTGTGAATCAAAACAAATAAAGACAATAAAAGTCCAAAACTCTTCTACCATTGAAACTATTTTAATGTTGACTAGCTTAGTAGGTGTTCTAGGTATTCTGGCAAAAGTATTAGCTTTTTAAAAAATTAGTGTTTTATTTGTATGGTGGCCTAAGAAATAAGGAGCTAAAATATTATAAATCCAACAAACTAAAAACTGGTTGTATCTTTCTAAAAACAGATGAATGCAGAAGACATAAAAACTGTCCATTGACATTAGCTTATCTTTATGCCGAATCAAAATTATAAAGCCTTATACACGCGTAAGGAATGTATAAACTATCTAACTTATACATAATTTTTGTTCGCTTGGTCTAAGTTATAAATTTTATTATGTATGTTTTTGAAATTCTGAACACCTGATTGCCTTTGGTTTAATAAAATTATTTATCGGTTTTGTTAGATTTTAACTCGTATCTTCGTAGATATAAAATGAAATAAATAAATAAAATAGATTTAATTGTCTAGCAGTACATTGAGATACTATTTTATAAGACAATCACGTTTTTCCGTGGAAATATGTAAATATTTATTTAATTGCTACTATTAATTTATCTTATTCTTATACCAACTCTAAGTTCATTTTCATCCTCATAAAGTGTGTCTACTAATATAACAAGTTGGAATCATATAAAAAACGTCGATCAGAATTAAAAACTATATCATAAATCATACTCAGGATTAAAAGTAATTTATGTTTCAAAAATAGAATCATTTGTAAAAAATAACAAAACCTGATTTTTCGTGGTGGAAAAGCAAAATTCATATTTTTTGACAAACCTCTTGTCTTCGTATATGACTGCAAACATTTTATTTATATCATTTTAGGTTTAAATCCATTCTAAACTTTTATTAAGGATAATTTTGATTGATTAAAGTAATAATACAAAAGTTTTCTATATGATTTCAACTTAATGATGTATAATTACTAAATTGGAACTGTTTTAAAAGTTACTTTTGTTCCAGGTTACAGTCCAATTTAGTTATAATATTATTATTTCTGTCTGTTGTCTGGCTAGTTCAGATGACTGTCGTCTGTAACTCTTACATTACACTGGGCGTTTGTTAACATTTTTTGTTTAATTTTTTAAATTATTTTTGTGCACTGAATTAATCCAGTAGCCTTATGTATGCGTTTATTACCCATTAACTTATGGTTAGATTTTATAGTAACATACCAACAATATATTTACAACATCCTTAAAACCTAACAGTTGTTGTGTTACTACCTCATAAACCTTTACAGTATCATCTGTTACTATAAAATATTTCAAAAACATTGCCCAGCAAAGTTATAGACTGACAATTGCATCCTCATTTTTAAGAGGACCGGATTAATTGTAGACAAAATTTTTCCAGTTAGTTTTGTAATTTGTATGCTCGTTATATTCTCTCTGAGGCAGTCCCAACACGGGGAAACTTAAGAGAAACTGTAGTGGTTTGGAAACTAGGAGACTGGGTGTACATTTGAACGGCACTACTCCAACACCTTCTTTATATTTTAGGAGGTGTTGGCTACTCACCCGGTGCTACCTAAGTTACGGTGAACTTGATGTTCGGCTTTTAGGACTGCGTGAGTATAGTAGAGGTGGGTTGCTAAATAGCAGCCCACTTTCTTTAAACTGCTATTTGATTCGGTATAATGCTAAATGCTACTTACTTTAAAATTGACTGCTAATTATAAGCACCTTATATAATAGATAATAAAGCAGCTGCTAAACAAAAATAGCTGATTGGACTCACCTCTAGACTATAGTATCGGCCGTATGAGGATGGGAGGCAACTCGAGTAGCCTAGTCACCCAGTTACTAGAGTTTCTTTTAATAGTTTCCCCCTGTGAAGACTGCCTTACATATTTTGTTCAAATCTGTTTATCGATGTACTGTTTGTGTCTTTACCCTAAACAACCCATATCCATTGTAGAATGGCATTTTTTTGTATTTGAACTTTTTTATATGCAGGAATACTTGACGTGATCGGTTCTAACTGCTTTCGATGTAACATCGATCACATAGTTACAGTTGATATACACTAGTCGAAGCGTTAAACTCGTGTGTCAACATATGTTAAAATATGCCAAATACTAATTGGTGTGTCTCATAATAAATTACATAAAACCATTCCAACCTGACAGATTTAAGAGCTTATTAGTTTTTAATAACTTTTATACATTTTAATTTATGTACGGCTCTGAGTTTATAATAGTAAACTATTATTAGAAAAACATTAGAAAATTTGGTATGCAGTCGAGTAACAGAAAAAGGGAGAAATGTGTAGCTTTTATTTACATTTAGGGGGTGGAAAGTTAAAGTTTTATAAAAATCACATTTTTTGCTATGTCTCCAAACGACATATTATCAATTTCTAAAGCTTAGAAGTCCTTAAAACCGTATTTAAAATTACAGATCCGTATATTAAGAACTAATTAAACCCATGGTAAAAAAAATGAAAAAAAAACAATACTTTATTGTAGGAAGGAATAACTTTAACTTGGTCAGAGCTATTATCTTCAGAATTATTAGGAATCATAATAAAAAGTGTATGATCTGCGTCAACCATTATTTATGACATTATGGCCTACAGATGAAGATAAATACTTGATGCACAGGTTAAACATTTTTAAAACTCATCGTAAATAATACCTTAAGCGTTTGTCTTTGAATATATTTGTTCAAAGTACTTTTTATGTGACGTTCTCTATCTATGCCTGTAAATCAACTGATCTCAGAAGTCACCTGACTAAACAAATAAAAGATAGAGACTAGAAAATATTATAAGTCCGTCATTACAAGGCAAACAGTCTCAAAGATGGAGCCGATGGGAGCGAAACCACAAAACTTTTTGTTTGCATAAGTAAAATAAGAAAAAATAAACTTTTTTAGGATATATATTTTTCCTACGACCACCTATGAAAATAAGATAAAAAGCACTCTAACTTGCCTCGAAAGCGCCGAATATCACACGCGTGTTGAAAAAAAATATTTCAATTCTAGAGTTGAAATACAAGGCACACTATTTAATTTAAATATATGGTGCCAATTTGACAGACAACCCCTATTTATTAAAAAGAACAAATTTTAGAAAGAAGTAATTGTAAAGTGTTTAACTTATTTTTCATGTCTTTGTCGAGTGATTCAGAATTAAAGTGTGAAAATACGCCACCTGAAATTATAAAAATGTTAATAAAATATTGGAAAATCTATTACCAGAAAAAACAAATCGCGCTGAAGAAAGTGTTATTTATTAAACAACAAACCTTTATCGATTGCGATAGCGTAGAGAATAGAGCTCTAACCTACAGATTGCAAGGTCATATGTTCAAATCCCGTCAGGAGTATTTAACTTTTTTTTATAAAAACATTAAATAATTTATGGAATTATTTTGAATTGAAATCTGTTGTTGTTGGGTGGATTTTTTAAATTTATGTTTAATCCATCTTTTCTTGCTTAAATTTAAAATTTTTCATTTTTGGTTAATCTAGAAGTCAATTCAGGATTAGTTCTTCCTATGATAAATAAAATATGAAAAAATGAAAAAGTTAAACTACAAATAAAGGAAACCATTAAGTGGAATATAATCCTAAGTATGCTAATTTCAACTCTAGTGTTAAAATAATTTTTTCACAAATCAATGGCTTTTTCGAAAATTCTTTGTGGTCGTAGGAAAAATAGTGTACATTACTCGTGTGAAAGTGATTATTTTAAACCTCGGAGAATTCTTGTTTGAAAAGTATCACTTTCATCACTTGTTATGTGACATACTATTTTAAAACTTAAATTATTTACTGAGAAAATAGACCCTAGAGTCTATTTGAAATTGGTAGAAAGTAATAGTAAATTATTATGCAAAACCCTAACAAGAAGGCAAAACTAAATGGTTCTGTATGGATTTACATTACACATCAGACTCTTTCTTTATTTAACTGCCTATCTCACCCTGTAAAAAATCGTAATACGATAGAATTATCAGGATTATAGTCTATTTCAGAAAAGGGTAAGTAATAAAAGCTCATTAGGTATGCAAAGGGACTACAGAGAGACCCAACAAATATTTAAGCCACTTTTATAATTTGGCATTGATTCCATTGCAAAATCTTTATTTTAATCAAGTGCAGGTAGTACCACCCGGGTGTGGGTCAATTTATGGGTTTTGCATATTGCTATGCATTCACAAATACTAAAATTGGTGTGACAAATTCGTGCATTATATACAAAGTATGAGGTACAATTATTTTTTATTAAACATTATAAAAGAAATACAAAAAATATATTATCCAGAAATTGAAATATAAAAAATCATAATATACTTCATCATCTGAGGAACTGTCATCTCCGCTTGACGTTATAATTAACGGATCGACGGCCCGATCGATCAGGTGGTCATGATCCTTCATTTTCTCCTCTTCTTTAATGACATGTTGGACTGCTTTTCGCCAGTTCTCTCGTGTCACTTCCTTAATGGCTTGATCAAACAGTAGCTTAACGTCTTTCATTTTAAATATCGTGTTGTGTCTTGCTACAAATCCTTTCACTTGCGCCCATATAAGTTCTATGGGATTTAGTTCGCAATGATATGGCAGTGTGCGCTGCAGAGAAACTCTATGTTTTGCAATATTTTGGTGTTTAAGTACATTAAATACGTTAAATACAATTAATTTTTCGTTGATTGATAATGCACATTTAGTCGCACATTTAACTGAAATGAATAGTCAATTAACAATTCATGAAATATTTACGCAAGATCATTTATATAAATTAAAAATAAGGACCAAGAATCTTAAGGTACTCCACAATCAATTTTATTTATTTCCTATTTCTAGCTACTGTTTTCTATTTCAGTTATCACAACAGATAACATTATAATCGGCCACTTGACTGAGGGTGTATAAAGAAATGGACATTTTCACTAAATTTTAATTTTTTTTGTAGTGTATAAAGAAACAAAAAATATAATTTTCTGTGTTTGTACTTTTTTATATTTTTAAACCATCACCATCAAACTTTCACAGCCTCTCGTCTTTTTGATAAAAAAGTTTTCGTCACTTTTTAATGTAAAAGTTTTGTGCTCACAATTCCTGGTTCAATACCCGACGAAGGACATTTTTTTCAACTTAAAAAAATTATCGCGACGACCCTCCAAAAATATTGTTTCTCTTATTATTTAATGAGATACGGCAAAAACTAACACTTATACATTACCTCTCCTGACCCGTATTAGCCCTTGGGAACTTACAAATCATAAGAGATACCCACTTTGTCTGCAGTATCGTTCGTGTGTCGGAATATATTTATCACCTCCTGGTTTTATTTTGTTAGGATGGAAGAACAAATTGTTGGCTTATTGGATATACAATATATCATAAAGGAGATATTCTGTATACAAAGAAGGTTAAAGTGGTTTTCCCGCTAAAAATATTTTTGTGAATGTATTTTTTTTGTGGACTTTATAAAGAGATATTGCCAGCCAGTAAAATTCCGCTAAACGATATTTCAAATGCGAATTTCTCTGAATTTACACAAACAATCTATCAGTTTTTCATGAAGCTTTATTTTTGGGCACTAGGTAGCGCCGCGAACTAAAAATTCTCGCCGGCTTTTTATAATATTTGGTATTAAAAGAAATATTTCAACTTAATCGGGAAGACCGCCGACTCCACGGTAATTGACACGAGAGAAATAGGATGCTGATCCAGATCAGTGTTGCCGATCTGTTACAATTATAACAGATCTGTGATCTGTTACGTTTTTAAAGGATATGTTACGATGTTACGCCTTTAAGCAATCTGTTACATTTTCTTGAGATGTGATTTTTTTTGGGTAGGAGAAGAAAGGACCTGTTTTTGTGGTTTGTTAGACATCACTTTTGTTCGGGTTCGCCGTTTGCATACGTTGTGTAGGGTAGGTTAGGTCGGGCTTGTTTGACTTCGTTCTTTGCGTATGTTCTATAGGGGTGATGACCTACTGAAGAGATATTCTATAATGCTGTTACTATTTTAGTCAATCTGTTACGGTTTTTAAGCTAATCTATTACGATTCAAAAATTTTTTGTCCTGATAGTCCAGCTAGAGTTGTCTTTTTGGCTGGCTTTCGCGTAGGACTGGCGTATTCTTAACGTAACTTCAATCTTTAATGGGTTTATGACAGTCCCATGAGCCTAAATATGGACCAAACGACAAACCCGGCCCCAGGGAGTCCATTTTGTTTGCATCCCTGAATACTTACTGTCTCATCATTGGGGAAATCCGATTTTAAGTCAAGAACAAACTCTTTTAGGACAGAAACGCTCTTGAATTGTGATATAAAGACTTTCAACGTATTTATTTCAGACTCTTATAGGTTCTTTTTGGTAAGAGAAACATTTGGACCTATTTAAAAGAACGATTCTTTTGGATTAAAAGCGTTTCCCAAAAAATTGGGTTTTGCAGTGTATTAAGAGCAATTTAAACACTTACTCGTAAGTAGTAAAATTATCCGTTCTCATTATCGCCCTGCAGAATCTTATCTAAACATCAAAAATTATCTCGAATTATCTTTCATGTTGATAATTGTTTTATTCTAAGCTAAGATTATCTCGTAGTCATGTTTGGGCATCGAAATCGTGTATGTAATTTAACACGCCTTGTAATTAAATCACTTTCACTAAACCTGTCATGCATGAGGACTGCATGACTTACCAAGGACCGCCTTATTATTTTTAAATTGGTCAAAATTTATTTTACACTTGGTATCATCATACCATACGTGGGTTTCTCTTATACCTTGATGTCAATAAATCAAACATGCTGTCTTACAGTTTTATTGTTGGTGTGAGATTCATGATCCGTGACCCACACAAAATTATTTTTTTACTATGTACTTGGTTGGCGAGATCCTAATTCGTATATCCTTTAAACTGCTAAGGTTGTTCAGGTTGGATTTGGGACTGTTGAGTTACTAATTTTTCATGTTTGCGTATTTCAACACTTCCTGATGGTAGTATTGACGTAATATTACATATAAAATAAGCGGAAGTTTCCCGATTCGACATATATTTGGGTTTTCCTGGTCAGATCACAGTGGCGCCGCCAGGATTTTAGGGATAGTTGGGGACAAGCGAAAAATGACTTTATAAAAAGTCATCATTCTCTCATCCTTCTATAATACCACTCCTTTCTCATCAACAATATCATAATAAAATCTGCCTTCACTCACGAATATTCCTTTACAAAACTGAATTCCTCAATTTTGGTTGAGCACTAGGGTGGGCACCCATGTTTTTAGGGTAGGCCGGTGCCCACCCTGCCCCCCTGGCACCGTTGTCAGATCATCATTACCCGCACATCATCCTCACTGCAAATAACGGATACGGATGTATTCTCTATAGGATACTGTTTTTATCTTTCTGTTAAGTTTACGCGAGTATTTAAATCAGGGTGGGCAATATAATAAACCATTAATAAAAATAGAGATAAAATTTGCGGCAGAAATTAATTAATTCCTTACACGACAGTTTTTACGTATTAGTGCTGCACCCCAGTGGGCGATTGCAGCGCGATCTAGATCTGAATCTACAAAACCCCAGAGATGTTTCCTATACTGGATGTGTGGCCTACCGTGCTTGGTTTAATTATAGTTCTATGTTTTTACGTCTGGTGGCTATTTTTTGCATCGAGTTGATTTCAACAGATGGGATACTAGGTTTTCATCATATATTTATTCTTAAAAATATCTCGAAAGTATATTTTCACTGTATTGGGAATTGTTTATAGGTGATAGCTTTCCTATGAGTCATAATAAGGACGAAACGGCCTGTCATTGTCTACCTGTACCCCAGGGAATCCATTACCTTTGGCATCCTTGTGTGCTTAAATGCAAATGATAGACGCACTACTCTGTGTGTGTGTCTGTTTTCTTTCTATATAGGTATTTTAACGGACACTAAATTCTACTATTATAAAAAATACTTACCATACTTTAATAATTAAAATAAAAATATTTACTTCAAATTTAAAATTCGGAAAAATATCAATTTCTGCCGCCATTGGTAATTGTAATGAACTTACGACGCTCGCATCTCGTCATAGCTCCTCTGCATGGTCGTTCTATCTTTCTCACTCACTGTCGTATTATCTTCGTCTGTGCCGCCTGGTTCCAATATAAACACAGCCGTTAGTTCTGTAGAAGAGGTAATGTTAAATAAATCTATCTAAGATCTTTATTGAATACATTTGAGTGGGGCTAGGCACCATTGACGGTTTTATGGAACGCCTATATGGGAATAGTAGTTTGTACAACAAGAGTGGATATGATGTCCATATCGCACGAGGAAGTAAATAGAGTACGACGCCGTAGGCGGAGTGCTCAAACTTCCGAGCGCAATAGGGACAATCCACTTGAGTTGTACAGTATATTTTTTCTACGACTTAACTTCCGACTAACTTGTCTTTTAAGTTGGCCATGAACTTGCGAGAACGGTAATAAAAAATAATTGAACAAAAATTAATTTTGATGGCAAACCCATGGACCAAATTACACTGTAACATATTTATCGATTTGGGTAAGTTCTTATATTTAAACAAACTCATTTTCGAATATATCTATCTTTCTCACATTCCGCTTTTTGCTGAATAACAGACAAAAGGCGATATATGTATTGATAAAAACGAACAATTTATTTTCTCAGCCAGGTATTTTGATTAATAATTGTTTTACTGAAATGCACAGAAGAAAAATAGGTTTGTCGGGTTTATTTCTGCTTGCTTAAGAATTATAACTCCGAAAGTACAACAAAATAGCTGTAGAATTCGTTTTAATCAGTTAAAAATGGATTTTGTGCATTAATATGAATTTTTAACGTTCACTATGGTCAAATTCTTCAAAATAATCGCCAATTTACAAACTAGCAACACTGTTAACGTGGAAAGAGGTGGCAATACTGTAAGTAAAACTAACATAACCTTATAATTTTTAGTAAAAAATGGATTTTTTTCTAGAAATCTTATAATTTCGTCTGTTTTATCGGGTTATCTTTATATTCCACCATTTAAGGAAGAATTATTAGTTAATTTTCTATGTTTGTTGTGTATAATAAAAGTTTAAAGATCAATTGGGGTTGGATCCCCGTTTAAAATATATGGGAAAATATCCCCGTGGACAAATATTTATAATAATACATTATTTATATGGAAAAAATAACCAAGGTTAGTAAGAAAACGTTCATTTGGTAGATATATAGTACATTTTATGCAAAGCTTGTAGTAATTGTCTAAAAATGAGTTGAAATAAAGATATTTTTGAAATAAGAAAGTGCGTCTGTGTGCAAATCTTTAGTTCGGCAGAAAATAACAATAATTTGGTAGAAATATATTTTGGTATTAATTTTGTTATTATACCTTCAATTTTTGCACCATTTCGTGTACTCTTTAGGAAAATATTTTGTATAGGTACATAGACTCTTGGATAAATGTTTAGATTTAAATTTAAAAAGAACAAATTTCATCTGACAGATTTGCATATTTTTGAAGCATATTGTTAACCTAACTTCTCTCAACTGTCAGAAAACGAGTTTACAACATGTACATTTGGCTTCTCTGTAATTGACTACTTTGATTGGTCAGTTTCATAACCTAACTAGGATGGATATGAAATTTTGCCGCACAGTTAACTAGAATAGCCTACTTTACCCGCCACTTAAGTGTAAAGGAAACAGCAAATTTCCATGTGGGAGTAAAAAAAAATATTATACAGTTTTAATGTTATACTGTATGCACGCCACTGAATATCTAATTAATTTAATTTTTCTCTTAACCCACTAGGTATAAATATAAATAATATATATTCGTAAATTGACCCTTCTTGTTTCTTTCTCATTTCTTTCTTCTTTTCTCTGATTATCATTATATCTCCTCCCACACGACGTCAGCTAAAATGAACCCATAGATCTTGCTAAGAGATTGACTTCAAAGATAAACAATAATATGACAGGTGAAAATTTATTTAACGTTATAGAAAATGATATATTGATTGCATATAAAAATAATACTAAATTATGTGGATTTAACAGGTAGGAAGGTTTTGTTAATAGTAAGCAAGTAAAACTAGGTATAATATATTTGAGTAATAGTTATTTACGATATAAGTGTTGTAAAGATTCATATTACAACACGAGATGTTAATGTTGTCAAACGAGGCTTCAGCCGAGTTTAATAAAACATCGAGTGTAGTAATATGAATTTACAACAAGAATATTGTACAAAATTTTATCTACTTTCATCTATGAATAAAAATATTTGGCAAAAGGCATTTAATTTTGAAGAAGTAGTCCATTCTTAAAGTGGAGTTAATTTATAGAAATAAAATAAAAAACATAAAGTCTTTCTCCACTGGTTTATTAAACAAAAAGTTAGAAGTGGGTAGATGTTCTACATGTTTCGGGTGTAGCAACACCCATCATCAGGAACAAAATATAAAGAGAAAAATTCATAGAAAGGAACAGACGTAAATGGTGAGTGATAGTGAACCTCGATGGAGCTCTCATCGAGCCATGGAAGATTAAATATTTAAAAATGGGATAGTGATTAAAAGAAAATTGACATATTTAAGTCTTAACACTGACCATGGGCAACAGGTAACAGTGGTAAGAAGAGGCCCGTTTGGGCAAAGAGAAAGAAATTTTTTTTTTTTTTTTTTAAGAAATGTGAAAATGGAGACTCACAGGTCAAGAACCCTCATCACGGGAACCGTGGAGAGAAAGAAAATTTATTAATTTAGCCCTCTTTTTAAGGGAAAAATAAAATATTTTAGTTAAGAGAAGTAAAAGGCATAGAACTGATGTAAAATCTGTAAAGAATAAAAGAAAATGTTGAATAAAATACATTGAAATGATTATTTTAATAATTCACTAGTAAAATCTCTTTTATATGCACAAAAACGGGGACTTACCTTAGTTCATAGCCGAAAAATAGAAGAATAAAATTTTTAAAAAATTTTTAAAGAAAATTTTTATTTAGGGGAACAAGCCCGAAAGGGCTGGAACCCCAGTGGTCGTTAATTTTAACATAACCAAAATTAAACTTTTAAAAAAGGAACTAAAAAAGACTGGAGAGTCGGAGTACTTTTGAACCTTGTATTAGGCACGAGGTCAAAACGGAAAAGAATTTGAACTTGAACTTGAACCAGTGATTCGTCACTTGACACAGATCTTCAAGGTGGGGAAATGACATATATTTTAGCGGGTAATTTGAAGGAATATATTAAATAATAACATGACGGGAAGAGCTCAATCTAGGTTCAATAAGATAAAAAGGGTAAATACCACAGCAAAGTGAAATACAATTCAACCCCAAAATTCATAGCAAATGTTAAAAAGAAAGAAAAATAAAACATTAAAAATTCCCTGTCACCACTTACACAAACAAAAGCATTGTACATTTTGGTGACCTCTATTGGGAAAGTTTAAAATTATTTAAAAGTTAAAGTTAGAAGAAAACTATAATATGAAGCATTGAAGGGTAGAAATCTAAAACATCAACCGCGACATCTACGAATGGAGGGTTGAAATAGGTATATGAGGTAACTGTAAAACAAAAATTATAGCTGAAGGCTGGGTTAAATAAAAGTATGGTTAGAAAAATTATTTTTGAAAATAAAAAATAAAATAAAGTAAAAGGACCGAAAAAGGAACGTTAGACATAGAGAAGGGTAAGTTTGATTATTCAAAATTGAGAGAGTTAAAGAATTGAGTGGCACCATGTTGAAGTTGGTCATTTAAGCAAATAATATTATTATTGTTTAAGGTTTTGTTAATTTCAAGAATTTCTAACAGATCAAGTTTGTTACCCTTATTACAAAAATGAATGTATTCAGTATGAGAGTCCTGAATAAAATTATGTTTATTGATATGTATGTGTCTAGAGAAATTAGATTTAATTTTAGAAGGTGAAAGATTAAGATTTTGAGCCTTCTCTATTTCTTTACAGTGTTCCTTAATTCGGGTTGAGAACTTACGTCCTGTTTGGCCGATGTACACAGCAGAACAGCCCTCGGTCGAACAATGCAAGCTATAGACACCAGACCTATCGGAGGAAGGTATAGGGTCCTTAGTGTTACCAAGGAAACGCTTTAAAGAGTGTTGTGTTTTAAAAGCTATATTAATATTGAAAGGTTTAAAAACATTCTTAAGTTTGTAAGAAATGGGGCCCCAAAATGGGAGGGAAAAGTATTTCTTGGGGGTTGTGTCTTTAGATATAAGGTTTTGGTTAATGTATTTGTTTAAATGTTTATAATATATTTTATTGATCAAATTTAAAGGGAAGTTATTGTTAATACCTATTTGTTTAATTAAGTTTAATTCAGTTTCAAATTCTTCAGTGCCCAAGGGGATAGAAAAAAGTCTGGAAAAAAAAGAGTGAAAAGAAGCAAATTTTTGATTGTGTGGGTGGTTAGAATTATATGGGATAATGGAGTCTGTACTGGTGGGTTTATGATAGATAGAAAAATTAATTTTATTATTTAACTTTGTTAGTTTTAGGTCCAGAAAAGGGATAGAACCATCAACTTCCATTTCAAAAGTAAAATTGATGTTGGGGTGTATAGAATTGAGGAAATGGATGAAAGAGTTAAGATCTTCTTCAGTACCAGTAAATATAGCAAAAATGTCATCCACGTATCGTTTAATAAAAAATATGTGTTTAAAAAGGGAGTGAGACTGTATTTTGGATTCAATGAAAGACATGAAAACCTCTGCTAACAGAGGGGAAAGAGCTGAGCCCATAGCTATTCCAGTAACCTGTTTATAGAATTTGTTGTTGAATTGGAAAAAATTTTGTTTAAGAACTAAGTCTACTAGAGTGCAAAGGCCTTCTACATGTTCAGGTTCTAGATCGGTGTTATCGGTTAGTAGGGTTTTAATTAAGTTAATACAGTCATTAGCGGGTATACTTGGGAATAAATTAGCAACGTCAAAAGAAACAAGTAAAGAGGAGTCAGGGATGTGTAGATTTAGAAGGTCTTTAGAAAGGTCTGAAGAATTTTTGACAGAAAAAGAACTTTTAAATTTAGTCAGATCTAGTAATATATGGTTAAGCCAAACACTCAATTTGTGGCACGGTGAACCACAATACGACACCACAGGTCGGACAGGGATGTTCTGTTTATGAATCTTGGGGAGACCATAGAGCAAAGGGGTTGATGGGTTGATAGGTGTGAGTTTAAATTTGTTAGTATTGAAGAAGATAAGAGTATTGTTGACTTTCTTTAAAGTAGTTTTAAATAGTTGAATGAACTTATCAGTTGGGTTATATTGTAGCAGCGAAAAATCATCAGAGGAAAGGAAATTATCGACCTTATCAACATAAAGTGGTCTCTCCAGGATTACCAAACAATTGCCCTTATCGGCCTTAGACACAACCAAATTATTATCAATGATTTTGGATTTCAATGATTTAAGTGCTCTAAACTCACTTGCATTGTTCGGCTGAGGAATATTAATATTATTATAAAATTGATTAAGAGATGTAGTACAGAGGGATCTCAATGTGTCCTTCTTTGTAGTTTCGTAAGTATTAGATATTATGTTTTCGCAATCAACAGCAATGGTCTCAAGGTCTTTGATTTTAGGTTGAAAATGGAAATTAAACTTGAGACCCATATTGAGTAACCTCAACTCGTGCTCATCGAAACGAGTGTCACTCAGGTTGAGGGTTCTATCATTAAACTTGAAACCATCATTGCTGATATTTTTTGAAGGATCAATGTTAAATTCTGAATTAAAAATTGTATCATCAAAACTAATGTTATTAGTGGTAGAATTATTTGATTCATTGACAAAAGTAGAATTAAAAATATTGTTTGTATTATTAGAATTGTAGTTAAAGGAAAGATTGAGTTTTTTATCTTGATGGTAACTTAGATTGTTTAGTTTAGTTTGAAGACGTTGGAATTTAATAGTTTTTTGATCATAGACATAATTGTTAAGAGAAAGACACAAGGAGTCCCATTGAGCTGGGTGTAGAATATAATTTAATTCGTAGAAAAGAGATTTAAGTTTTAGATTAATAAGATTAAGTTTGAAATACTGTTTTTTGATCTCTTCCTTTAGCCAAACCTTGACTGCTGCCTGGATAGCTTTCCTTGAAGATGAAGAATTGATGTGGGTTCTAAGGGAGATGTATCTCGGCTGTAGGTTCCTTCGAATGCACTCGTTGTTGAACCATATGTCCAGTTCCACCAACTTTCTCTTGAGCAGGATTTCCTTGTATTCACGGACTAGAAAGGCCTGACCGGCTCCTTTAATTTTGAAGAAGTAGTCCATTCTTAAAGTGGAGTTAATTTATAGAAATAAAATAAAAAACATAAAGTCTTTCTCCACTGGTTTATTAAACAAAAAGTTAGAAGTGGGTAGATGTTCTACATGTTTCGGGTGTAGCAACACCCATCATCAGGAACAAAATATAAAGAGAAAAATTCATAGAAAGGAACAGACGTAAATGGTGAGTGATAGTGAACCTCGATGGAGCTCTCATCGAGCCATGGAAGATTAAATATTTAAAAATGGGATAGTGATTAAAAGAAAATTGACATATTTAAGTCTTAACACTGACCATGGGCAACAGGTAACAGTGGTAAGAAGAGGCCCGTTTGGGCAAAGAGAAAGAAATTTTTTTTTTTTTTTTTTTTAAGAAATGTGAAAATGGAGACTCACAGGTCAAGAACCCTCATCACGGGAACCGTGGAGAGAAAGAAAATTTATTAATTTAGCCCTCTTTTTAAGGGAAAAATAAAATATTTTAGTTAAGAGAAGTAAAAGGCATAGAACTGATGTAAAATCTGTAAAGAATAAAAGAAAATGTTGAATAAAATACATTGAAATGATTATTTTAATAATTCACTAGTAAAATCTCTTTTATATGCACAAAAACGGGGACTTACCTTAGTTCATAGCCGAAAAATAGAAGAATAAAATTTTTAAAAAATTTTTAAAGAAAATTTTTATTTAGGGGAACAAGCCCGAAAGGGCTGGAACCCCAGTGGTCGTTAATTTTAACATAACCAAAATTAAACTTTTAAAAAAGGAACTAAAAAAGACTGGAGAGTCGGAGTACTTTTGAACCTTGTATTAGGCACGAGGTCAAAACGGAAAAGAATTTGAACTTGAACTTGAACCAGTGATTCGTCACTTGACACAGATCTTCAAGGTGGGGAAATGACATATATTTTAGCGGGTAATTTGAAGGAATATATTAAATAATAACATGACGGGAAGAGCTCAATCTAGGTTCAATAAGATAAAAAGGGTAAATACCACAGCAAAGTGAAATACAATTCAACCCCAAAATTCATAGCAAATGTTAAAAAGAAAGAAAAATAAAACATTAAAAATTCCCTGTCACCACTTACACAAACAAAAGCATTGTACATTTTGGTGACCTCTATTGGGAAAGTTTAAAATTATTTAAAAGTTAAAGTTAGAAGAAAACTATAATATGAAGCATTGAAGGGTAGAAATCTAAAACATCAACCGCGACATCTACGAATGGAGGGTTGAAATAGGTATATGAGGTAACTGTAAAACAAAAATTATAGCTGAAGGCTGGGTTAAATAAAAGTATGGTTAGAAAAATTATTTTTGAAAATAAAAAATAAAATAAAGTAAAAGGACCGAAAAAGGAACGTTAGACATAGAGAAGGGTAAGTTTGATTATTCAAAATTGAGAGAGTTAAAGAATTGAGTGGCACCATGTTGAAGTTGGTCATTTAAGCAAATAATATTATTATTGTTTAAGGTTTTGTTAATTTCAAGAATTTCTAACAGATCAAGTTTGTTACCCTTATTACAAAAATGAATGTATTCAGTATGAGAGTCCTGAATAAAATTATGTTTATTGATATGTATGTGTCTAGAGAAATTAGATTTAATTTTAGAAGGTGAAAGATTAAGATTTTGAGCCTTCTCTATTTCTTTACAGTGTTCCTTAATTCGGGTTGAGAACTTACGTCCTGTTTGGCCGATGTACACAGCAGAACAGCCCTCGGTCGAACAATGCAAGCTATAGACACCAGACCTATCGGAGGAAGGTATAGGGTCCTTAGTGTTACCAAGGAAACGCTTTAAAGAGTGTTGTGTTTTAAAAGCTATATTAAAGGCATTTAAAAAAATAAAAATGCACCTGTAAAAATGCACCTGCTATTAAGTTTACTAATCAAGTTTTTTATGTTACCTTTCGCATAGTTACTGTTTCCCATGGTTACTGTCGAAACTTTGTCAAACAAATTCAAAAATATAAAAAGCGGTTTTCAAAATGAGCCATTCTGATGGAAGTTTACCCTTTGATATAGAAGCAGCGGCAAACGAAGGGACCTCAAGTTTAGTTCCGACAAAATCCAAGGCGCGGTATGAGTTGGAGTATCAGAAGTTTGAAGATTGGTGCAAAGCTAACAAAATAAAGGAGGTGTCTGAGAAAATCCTTTTGGGTTATTTTTCCGTAAAGCAGCGTTCCCAGAAACCATCTACACTATTGACTCACTACGTAATGTTGAGAACTATGATTTCAGTCAAAGAAAATCATGATATAAGCAGATTTTCTCAACTAATCGCATTTTTGAAATGAAGTTAGTTAGAAGAGGGTTACAAGGCCAAAAAGTTCAAAGTTTTCACAAAGGAAGACGTATGTAAGTTTCTTAGTACTGCAGATGATGAAACATATTTACTTATGAAGGTTGTTATGATAATCGGCATTTTTGGGGCTTGTCGGCGCGAAGAACTAACTAAGTTAATGTTGGATCATATTGAACACAATGATTTGTATATAAAAATTGTGATTCCATTCTCGAAAACCAAAATTATGCGAGAATTTGTTATAACAGAAGGAAATGTGACAGGTGTCAACTGTTTAAGTAATTTTTGAAAGTATGCTAATCTTCGTCCTCTTAATGCAACTCACAGGCGGTTTTTTGTATTCTATGGAAAAGGAAAATGTACCTCCCAGCCTGTCGGAATTAATAGTTTTGGAAGTATACCAAAAAAGATTGCAACAAAACTTGGATTGAATAATCCCGAAGAATACAGTGGACATTGTTTTAGGCGGTCCTCAGCCACCATTTTAGTTGATGGTGGTGCAGATATGCAGATGTTAAAGCGTCATGGGAGCTGGAAATCCTATTCTACGGTAGAAGGCTACGTTGATAATTCTTTATAAAATAAGAAACAAATAGCAAATAAGATCATGGGGTCAGACTCGGATTTAATGATTGGAAATTCGAACAAAGGGTTCCATTACATCCACTTCTGGTATACCAATTTCTAACTGTAAAAAGTATATTATTAATGTTTATAATAAACCTTAAGTGTTATATTTCAATTAATAATTGGTAATTAATTTTATAATTGTTAATAATAAATCATTCTTCTAAAAAGTGTGGTTTTATTTAACTGCAAAATTTTAATAAAACCGTTTTTTCCCATTACAGCACTAGTGCTGCAAACGATTTACAGAACTGTAAAATTCATATTACTAAATGAAAGTAGATAAAAATACATTATGTCTTTATATTGATTGTTCATTTTAAAGTAAATCAGAAAAACATTATTAATAGCTGGTTCGGTCGTTACTTTGTTTTTAGTAAATTTCACGTACATTTTTAATGATTTGACGTTTCTCTTGTCAAACGCGTTTACCAACATGTCATTTAAAAATTCCCTAATGACGAAAACGCCTTTTTTTCACGAGCATTGGCTAGATTCATGAGAGATGGATATATAAACCGTATGTCATGTACACGACAAAGATACACACCTAACATTCCAATCTGTTGTCCTGCTAAAAAACGTCAAGCGATTATTTTTATAGCACCGACATCGACTGCCGTTAGTATGTGATCTCTTTCTTACGCTTTTGCCTTGACATATCTCTTTCCGTACTTCATCAATCCGCGTATTTTCTCTGCGTTTTTTCAATAACACAGAACCGTCATTCATTCGTTTACTTGTTGAATAAAAAGTGCAGTATTGTTGTATTTGGTATTTTTAGAGATCATTTTGTGCGTAGATTTTCTGGTTATGTTAGACTGTGTGTATCTGTGAAGTGTTGTTTTTATAAAAAAGCAAGTAAACAATTGTTTATTGGTAATTACTTACAGGAACACCAGTCCGGCCCTAACCAACCCTTAAGTTTTGAAAAATTATTGTTACTATTCGTGTGCCATCGACGAAGACCATTAAACGCTTACCTGAAATACACTATATCTTTGACTGTTTATCTATTGGCTCTACCAAGAATTTTTACTGAGCAATTACCAGATTTAAGATCTACTTTTTTAAGAATATTCTGGTACATTGTTAATAGATTTTGTATTTTCACTTTATTCAACCATATTACCATGCACTAAAATAGAACTCGCTTATTCTAACAAAATAAACACAGCAACAGCGTATAGATAAATACTATAGGAGGCAAAGCAACGACGCGACGCGACGGCATCGGCAGCCAAAAGAGAAATATGTCCTTCATATTCGCTACGCAGGTGAAGAATTGTTGCCTACTTTATCTTAATTCATTACTATTAGTTAACAGTAAGAACTACACCTTTTTAACAGTTTTTACATCTAAAACTACTAAAATAAATTCATTAATGTATTAAACAAAATTTTACTGGTTTAATGAAGCAATCGCCTCATTACCACGCGTTGTAATTGGCATCTTGCAGTTCACCACGTTGTGCTTCATAAAGTAATAAACAGAGATGTGATACAAGGGTCTATTAATAATGTTTCTGCGATAATTACTTCCGCATGCTAAAATCAGTGTTTACACCAGTAAGTCAGCTGTTAAGAAAATAACGCAGATCTCGAAAAGCATACTAGTGATAAACCTACTTACTTTAGCACGTTATAAATGAATTAATACATAATGTTTTTTGTTCAATGCACGCGAAATACGGTACCCGTACAAATTTAAAACACGAACTGGAATACACAGAAAAAATATTATGTTCATAAGTACCAATAATGGTGTTTTATTGACTGCCTTTAAATTGTTTCAATAAAATATAAGCTTAAAATAATAAATTACATTTAATCAATAAAATGAAAATATTTTAATTAATTATACATTTAATGTTGACCTGTTTAAAGGCCTTTTTACATTGGGTGCAATTGCAAGAAAAATGGCCTGGAAGCATACGCTTCAAAGACGCTTTAATCAGCTCATGCACGTTTTCCCATTTAAAAGCTGTTTAAAACGTCGACAAAGCGCATGCTTTCAGGCAATTTTTTCTTGCATTTGCACCCAATGTAAAAAGGCCTTAAGAAATATTATTTAATCAATGAGGAATTGTGTTTTTCCAATTATAGTATACAGGGTGATTCACGATGGATGGAACGTTAGACGTTTATGCAGAACTAAATAACAGATCATTTTGAAAATTTGGCAGCGGAGATAAACGACCATGATCTACATTTTAAAAATATTTTTGACCATGCGGTGTTGCCGCTTCTACTATATACCGGTTGCAACATCGGTATTTTAAATGGAACACCCTGTATATTTTTAAATTTTCAGATTCTTCAAAAAATAATAATTATTTTTTAATAAATGCATTATTAGTCTATACTTAATAGTTTTCGAGATACTGACTCTTGAAAAATGACATTTTTGAACTTTGACAGCTTCTAGCATTCTAACTGTACGTCTTAGAGCAAAACGGCTTACATGTCCCTATCTTTAATTTTTATTATCTTCCCAAAAAATCAACTTCCTGTTAAACAGGAAGTACTGTATTTCCTGCTTTCGAGTAACATCCGGTTTAACCGGAAGTTGATTTTTTGGGAAGATAATAAAAATTAAAGATAGAGACATGTAAGCCGTTTTGCTCTAAGACGTACAGTTAGAACGCTAGAAGCTGTCAAAGTTCAAAAATGTCATTTTTCAAGAGTCAGTATCTCGAAAACTATTAGGTACAGACTGAATAATGCATTTATTAAAAAATATTTGTTATTTTTTGAAGAATCTAAAAATTTAAAAATATACAGGGTGTTCCATTTAAAATGCCGATGTTGCCACCGGTATATAGTAGAAGCGGCAACACCACATGGTCAAAAATATTTTTAAAATGTAGATCGTGGTCGTTTATCTCGGTTGCCAAATTTTCAAAATGATCTGTTAATTAGTTCTCCATAAACGTCTAACGTTCCATCCACCGTGAATCACCCTGTATATAAAAAACCGATGAACTTTAAGATTACCTGTAAAACCGAAAAAAATTATATTAAGCGCATAACTCATTTATATAATAATACTGTAATTTAATTAAATTACATATTTTTTTGAAGTAGTCCGTCTCTCAGTGGAGTGAATTATGAAGTAGTAGGAAAGAAAAACTCATAGTCTGCTCCACTAGTTTAATATTTGACTAAACCCTACATGTTTCGAGAGTACAAACTCTCATCCTCAGCGGAAATAGAAAAAGGAGAGAACTTATGACATTCTCAAGGTGGTGAATGTACCTTATGTAGCAGACATTTTTTTTGAAAAGTAAATTAATTGAAAGTTAACATTATTATTAGTACCGAATAGATTGATAAAAGTAAATAAAATTAAATTTTAATTTTATTGCGAAATTTGTGAAAACATTTTTCTTTGTATGCACGTGTTGAGCACCACATTTTGGTTCTACACTAGATACCACAATACTGTTTTCTCTGTGTAAGTTCAAATATAAATGATGAAATTCGAAATAAATTGTTTAAGAAGGGACCTTCGAAAACTAATTTTTTTTATGAAGCCGCACAATAACAAAAAGCCAAACTATACCGGGTCCGCCAACGTGGCGAGGATGGAAGATTAAATCATTATCGAGGAGCTTATCAAAAATACTAAACCAGCATAAGGTATCGACTTAAAAGCGGCATATTTTAAAAATATTTTACAATATACAGGGTGGCTCAAAAAAGTGTGGCGGACTAAACTTGCATTTTTTTAAACGGAACACCCTATATATTATATTATTTTCTAATTCCCTATACAATTCCACGTATATTTTGTATAAAATGTCATATGTCTAAATTCAATTGTTTTTGAGTAATTGACGTTTAAAATATGGCATTTTTTGACTTTGACAGGCTGTAACATTGGAACGGTTCATCTTAGAGAAAAATGGTTTTCACCTCCCTATCTTAGTTTTTCATTTTCTATCGAAGGAAACCAACCTCCGATTTACTATGTTAAACCGTTAAAACCGTTTTTTTTGGTTTAACATGGTAAATCGGAGGTTGGTTTCCTTGGATAGAGAATGAAAAACTAAGATAGGGAGGTGAAAACCATTTTTCTCTAAGATGAACCGTTCCAATGTTACAGCCTGTCACAGTCAAAAAATGCCATATTTTAAACGTCAATTACTCAAAAACAATTGATGTTAGACATATGACATTTTATACAAAATATACGTCGAATTGTATAGGGAATTAGAAAATAATATAATATATAGGGTGTTCCATTTAAAATAATGCAAGTTTAGTCCGCCACACTTTTTTGAGCCACCCTGTATAATGTAAAATATTTTTAAAATATGCGGCTTTTAAGTCGATACCTTATGCTGGTTTAGTATTTTTGATAAGCTCCTCGATAATGATTTAATCCTCCATCCCCGCCACGTTGGCGGACCCGGTATAAATAAACGAAATAACGAAAATCCTATGCCTCCATATTGAGAAATATGGGTATAGTGTCCAGTTATTTTCTGTAATTATTGAATTGTTCCCCCCTTTAAAAATTCATATACTTTTAAAAACTCCATTATTTATTATATTATTATCAGTTAAAAATTCTTTACCAACTCAATAATAAAAGCTGGCAACTTGTCTTCAATTAACAGTTATTTTTCTAAGTATAAATGTGAGTATAACTTTAATCTTTAATAAATTCAATAAATTATTAACACAACCTGGACATATATAGCCGTAATGAAATTGCATTTTAACTTAAGAACTTAATGGCACAGCCTGTTGTGTCCATTTCGTGTTAAATGCAAATAAGTATCAACACTGTATTGCATTTTAGAACTTATTACAATTTTAAATCGTATATATTTCGTACACACCTTAGAGGAAATGAGTCTGAAGTTACATAGTCATGCATTTCTATATATGTTTGCAAAAATCCTTAAGGGGCATGGAGGGACCTTTCATTATAGTTTAAGGTTCAAACAATGTTTTAGAGTTTTCATTATAAACGCAAGGATGTAGTGGACAATAATCAATAGCTATCAGGGATGGATTAAAAATATTAACTAAGAATGTATAAGATAATGGTTTTATCTTTCTTTAAAAATAATTCTTTCACAAAGTACCAAAATGTTAAAGGTTTTAGGGTTTTGAAATTTACTTCTTTTGAGGTCAGTCTCCCACAGTGTTTCAAGCAGAAGTCCACTACATCCTTTAATGTGCGTATGGAAATAACTACTTGACACGAAAGACACACAACAAGAAACTAAAAATCCTAGAAACTTTCAAGAAACGATTAGGAAAAAGCATTTATAGATCCAAAACCGGCACTTGGAGTCCCAAGGTGCACGGTACGAAATGCCATAAAGAAATGGATCTGGAGAGAACATAACATCTACTGAAGCACCAGGCAGGGATTGTACTTCTGTAATTCTTTTATTGGGACCCAGACCCGATATTAACGATGCAGTTGCTTCCGATGAGCAGTAATCAGCTTAGAATAACTACAGGTATTCTGATAGGGCCCATGGCTGTTAAGACGAACAAAACTGGAAAACGGTGAAGTAATCTGCCATTGTGAGTCACTGGATCGGGAAAGGAAACAGCAAATATTCGGGCAACTAAAACTAGAACCGAACAACATCCTGACCCTCTCCCCAGTTGACCTACGCAAACTAGTACAAGGAATTGGGTATAATAACCAAACAGGACACAGTGGGCCGAAGCGCATCCTACACGCGGATGGACCTCGGAAAAGAAAAAAGTTGTGAAAGTTTGCTAAGACTAAAATTTCAGTTCGTTATTCCTCTCGTTGTGTGCATTTTCCTTAGCTACTTAGCCAATATTAACTATAAATTGTAGTTTCTATAATTTCACTGGTATATTATAAGACATTTAATTTTCTTGCATATTTGTAAGCCATATCTTTTGCATTTTAATGTCTAGTAGTCCTGTTTTAAATGAAAATATGTTGTTATTTTTAGTAAGAACAGAGTAAACATTTAATAACTCATCGTCAGTCTTGTGTGGTACATTTTTTCTTCTATACCACTCGTCTGAAAGAAAATTTATAGCTATAACATTAAATTTAAAATAAACACCGTTTAAAAACTGTCATGGACTTAATTTATAGCAGGTCGTAACGATTTTACTATTTTAAATGCCAAATTTAAAGAACTTTTTAATGCATTATGGAAATAAAGAATTATTAGGTAATAGTAAATTTACACAATTTTTTTCAGTTGAAAACTGATTTAACTTTTCATTAATTGAGAACCAAGTAAAATGTTTTAATATAAAATAAAGTCTCGGAAAAAAATACATACAAAAACAAAAAAGTTAAGGATCAAACTTATTAAAAATACAGGGGGCCAGTTATTTGTCCAGTAGTTTATTTAGGTTACTTTTGAAGCTGTTACCTTTGTTCATTCGTTCTGTACATCATA
Source organism: Polydrusus cervinus (assembly GCA_935413205.1). Lineage (NCBI taxonomy): Eukaryota > Metazoa > Arthropoda > Insecta > Coleoptera > Curculionidae > Polydrusus > Polydrusus cervinus. The sequence goes on from OW284516.1 coordinate 20,820,161, forward strand.
TACATTAACTAATTTCATTAGTGGAAAACATGGCCGTTTAATTTAAACTGCTGGACAATTGCTTTCGAGCAAGAAAAATTTCGCCTAAATTTAACAGTTAATATTCTTTGAACCAGATATGATATCGACCTACGGTTTTGAATAGTTAATAGATTCATCCCTTGAGAAACAATTGTCAATATTGGATTTTTTTTAACTGTCAGAAAATTTTATATACAGGGTGTTAAAGAAGACGATGATTTTTGCTCCAATTTTAATGGCGTGTAACTTTTACAATAACATTTTTAAATTTTATCACTCTACGTCAATTGAATCACTGGTTCATTACAAAGAAAGTAATTTAAAATTTTTGATATCTGCTATATTTTAAGAAATTTTGGAAAACCTTGCGTTATTTCGACTTATTGGTAGCTAGATCTCACTGTGCGTTGTATCGTGCAAACTTTGCGAGTGATTCTTATACCTTATGAAAAACTTAAGCTTGATTATGTTCAGTAACAATAGTTGTACCTAAATATAATGATGTACAGTGACGTACTTATAAACACTTATATGTCTATGGTTTATAAGTATAGTGTTAGTAAGTTAGAAATTAATAAATACATTTTTTCCAAAAATTAAATTTAAAAATTTATATGTGTATAATATACCTGTAATGCGATATGAAAAACTAAAAAATAAGTAAAAATGGACCTAATCTAGGGGCGAGTACTTTCCAATATAAAACAATCGTGAAAAATTGTGAGATACCCATAAACCATAGACATATAGGTGTTTATAAGTACGTCACTGTACATCATAACATTTAGGTACAACTATTATTGTTACTAAACATAATCAAGCTTTTCATAAGGTATAATAATTACTCGCAAAGTTTGCACGATACAACGCACAGTGAGATCTAGCTACCAGTAAGTTGAAATAAAGCAAGGTTTTTCAAAAAAATCGGTATTTCTTAAAATATAGCAGATATAAAAGTTTTTACAAATTACTTTGTTTGCTATGAACCAGTGATTCAATTGACGTAGATTGATAAAATTTAAAAATATTATTGTGAAAGTTACACGACATTAAAATTGGAGCAAAAATCATCGTCTTCTTTAACATCCTGTATATAATATTTTCTGACAGTTAAAGAAAATTCAACATTGACAATTGTTTTCCAAGAGATGAATCTATCAACCATTCAAAACTGTAGGTCGATATCATATCTGGTTCAGAAAATATTAACTATTAAATTTAGGCGAAATTTTTCATGCTCGAAAGCAATTGTCCAGCAGTTTATTAATACAATTTATAATGTAATAAAATGTATCTTAAAATTATCTTGCTACCTTTTTTTTTTCGGGCTCCATTTTAATATTTTTAAAAATTCTATTAGTAAAACAAATTAATTTAATACCCTGCGTGCTAAATTTCCTAAGTGGGTTTTAGTTTCTCCTTTCTTTTATTCTATAGTCTGATGGTGTAGGTTAATTTGCAACATGTGGTTTTGCTTTCTTTAGTGTGCTTACTTAGATATCTATTTCTTTCAATAGTTTTTTCATTTTTATCTCACCTGCATTCATTTTATTTTTTGAAATTTCTTTGAAACACTCTGTTGATGCTCATAGTTAATGTTATTTAAAATTAAAAATTAATGAGTACAGAACCATATTAAACATAGGTAATTACATTTTTGCCTTTATAAGGACTGCGACCTGTAGGCATTCCGTTTATATTAATACGATGAGAGAGTTTTCAATTTATAATGATAATGAATCGCTTATGATACCGAAATCTATGAAACATGCACCATAAATAATATCCATATATATTGATATATATAATGAACGTGCCCATGTGGTCAAATTGAAATGAAAGGTTCGGGGCAAAAAGAAGCAGTTACATATTTGATTTATGTACGTGCTCATTTAGGGATACTTGTACAGGGTGATTCCTAAGTTGGTACTTCTTTTTAAGCTGTGTATAGAAGGCATTAAAATAAACATTTTCAAATACCGTTTTTCAAAAAACTTAAAAGTAGGCGAGATACGAAGTAAAAAATCTAAGCGCGGGCCTGGTCATCAAAACGTAGCCTGCTATACTTTATGTTGTTTATCTTATTTCTTATTAGCCATGCAATTTACAGGTCGGTGGTGAGTTATTTGGCAAACTGCTGCGGTGTGTTTTTCTGAAGCAAGTTAATTTTAAATTGGTAATACGTAAAAATGGTAAAATTTGAAAACAATAAACTAGTAGCTATGGTGTTAATTTACGGTGAGTGTCGTCAAGGTGCGGCTGCTGCTTCGAGATTATACGCAGAAAGCTTTCCCTTGCGGGCTCATTATACACCCAGAAGTTTTCTTAATGTTATTCAACGGACAAGTTAGGCAGAACCGCATTTGATCCAGAGTGTAATAAATGGATGTCAGTACCTTATTATTGAGATTTTTGAAAAAAGGTATTTGAAAATGTTGTTTATTTTAATGCCTTCTAGACAGTTAAAAAAATAGTATAAACTTAGGAAACACCCTGTATACGTTTAGTTTAAACTACAAGTGACAGTTAAGTTTAAGTTTATGTAGTAACGTAACCCTTAGGCCCAATTTTATAAAGTAATCTTAAACCTAAGATTAAGCTTTGGTTTATATCAAGTTTAAATTTTTAACTATAGTAGCCTTTTCAAGTTAAGAATTTCAGTTTTTGGGGTAAATTGTTGTTGCAAGATCGTTTAGGAAGTTTTTCCACGTGACAGACTGACCGATGAACGTTTAACATCGTATATACACTGAAAAGTGCTTCTTTTAAGCAAGAATCCCCTGACCCTTTTTGCCCCAAACACTTCAATTATAATAGCGATTTCGTTGATTATTGACCTTTTTAATTAATTAGGTTGGCTTTTAATTAACTACCTGCCGAGTAGACGTAAACCATTAGAATTTATGATCAGCCATGAAGTGTAAGTGCATTCTATGCGTTAACCATTTATGACTAGGTTATGTGCCTGTCTAATCTTTCGTCAATTGCGCAATAGTGCATCAGTCGCATAAAGTGGAAAAACAGTGAGCATATTGTTTTGTGGACTAGGTTTCAATTCAATAAATTATTTAGTATTTTTGTAATTCACTTCAAGAAAACATGTAATTTACCATGGAAAGTTCAAACGCGTTCTGATCCACTTAAACATGGCAAGGATTCGGGACAGTGGCGTATTTAAGGGGGGGGGGCTGCCGGGCTGCCCCCCTAGCCTAGAAGCTCGGGTCTAAAAGTCTAATTGCAACCTAATTTTTCATCTCATGCTTGGACTCTTAATTTAAATTTTTAAATAATATATTCTTGGCTTTGATTACAAAGGTCTTGTAGGAAACGTTTAGTTTTTAAACTGTTCCTTCCAAAAGTCCAGTTTGATATAGAGATTAATCGTTTCAGTTATTGATTTATGATGCAATTTTAAAGGAAAACGAGTAAAGAGAATAATATGTTATAGTATTTTTCTATTATATACTTGCTGTTCCGTATTCCCTTTTTTAAAGTTATTTTAAATCAACAAAAATATAACCCAATGCAATAAAATATTTTTACAACAGAAACAAAAAACAATTAATTGTTAATACTTAAGTACTTATATTTAAAGAGAAAAATTAAAGTACAAATTTTAATTGAAACATTTTTTATGAAAGAAGTTTGATAATTTATAATTAAAAAAAATAGTGCGGGAAGAAACGAGAATGCTATTATGAATATACAAAACGGCACTTAAGAAGGAGTATTTCAAAACCTAAGCATTTGCACCAAAAATTGCTCTTAGATCTACGCTCCTAAAATACATGATTTCTGAAAAAATTATCAATTTTGGCGTGGTAAGCGATATTAACTTTATTTTTAATCATGAAAAACCGAGCCCGAAAAACGCTGGTTAGTCATACATACGTCTTATGTTAAAATTTTGGAATGGCCCTGGCAGCGAACGAAGAGGAAAAAAGCCTTATTCGAAAGAAGGGCAGAACAGCAACAACAAATTTTGGATTAACACCAATATTCATATTTTTCACAAATGTAACAAATTGTTTTTTTTTTAATAAAGAGGCAGCTAGGAATTCCAAAAAAAAACATTAACAAAAACAAATTTAATCCAACCATGCAGAGGGGGAGAGGTAATAATTTAATTTTCGAAATTTGATAGTAGTTAGGTGAATTTTAAACGAACTTTAGGCGTGGCCTCGAAAATTTTTACGGCGCTTTTCCACCTTCTTTACTAGGTACAATATCATGAAATATATGTAGTATCGACTGTCCCTCTCTACAGAAAAAATTTTTCCTACTTACGCCCACTGAGCCCCCCCCCGCCCCGAGCATATTTTCTGGCTACACCACTGATTAGGGACATTTGGTGTTATTTTTTAGAAGTCATCTCAGGTGCTGTATTTCTACGCAGTTGACCTTCTTTTAAAATTAATCTTTAGGAGGTGAAGTAGAATTTCTACAAGGAACTTAAGCCCCCCCCAAATGTAAATGTCTTGTTGCGCCCCTTCAACTTTATTGTTCAAAGTATCAAGATATTAATTATAGATATTAGATATTGAATTGCAGACAAGATAATAGACTAAGTAATAATGACATCAGCAATATGACTTAGTGGTGAAGTGTTTTGTAAGAGTTGTATTGTGCTTATGTAAATTAAGTATCATACATTGTATCATATAATAAGAACAGCCTTTTGTGGGTGAAAAATTGAAATTCCAATGGTTTTAAAACCATGTAAAAAAGGTCTAGAAAACCAGCGAATTTAGTTAAAAGTAAAAATACAAATTCAATTTTATTTAATGCTGGGTTCGGTTCCCAAAAACTTTCTGACACTCCTTAATATCCGTAGAGTCCAAATTTAAAAAGTGTTTTAAAGTCCAATAATAAACATGGCCAGGATTCGGGCCAAGAGAGCGCACTGTTTTTGGTCTAATTTACTAAATATATATAATTTAGCATGGAGCTGGTAACTACGCCAAATAAACTGTTCGGATCGAAGGGTAATTTGTTAACGTTTCTACCACACGAAGACCTTAATATGATAAAGTTATTTAAATTTTGAAAAAAATAAATCTTCTTGATATGTATAATTTTTAATTTTAAATTTTAGTCTAAACTACAAAGGAATTTTTTATATTTTGCATTTATGAAAATCTATTTATACGAAAATTAAATTATTAAAAATTATAATATTCTTCGCCATCTGAGGAACGGTCATCTTCTCTTGACGTTATCATTAACGGGTCGATGATCCAACCGATCAGGTGGTCAAGATCCCACATTATCTCCTTTTCTTTAATGACATGATGGACTGCTTTTCGCCAGTTCTCTGGTGTCACTTCCTTAATGGCTTGATCAGCTTAACGTCTTTCATTTTAAATGTCGTGTTGTATCTTGCTACAAATCCTTTCACTTACGCCCATATAAGTTCTATAGGATTTAGTTCGCAATGACATGTCGGTGTGCGCAGCACAGTTACACTATGCTTTATATATATCTTCCACGACTTATTTCATAAAACGATGTTTGTGTAAATTTTCTATAGCTAATAGTTCCTTCTTTATCAAATTATCTTCTTTTTTTTCTTTGGTTAGTTATTATAAATAATTTAATGCACAAAATTTACCTGCGCCTATTGTTGACACCAAAATTGAGCCCAACTAGACGGAATTTCGTATTTTGGTACTCTGCGCTTTTGTGAAATAGACTATAGTATGTTTTTCCAGTAATTCTTACAATAAGTAATATGTCTTGGCATGATCACGTTGCCGCAATTGCCAAGGCAGCTGCACAGAAACTTGGTGTACTTTTCCGCACCAAAAGGTTGTACACACCTCATCAACTTTTGACACTCTACAAAGCCCAGATTCGACCATCATTAGAATATTGCTCTCATGTTTGGAGCTCTGCACCAAAGCACACCCTTCGGCTACTGGATTCCATTCAAAGGAGAGCCGTTCGTCTGATCGGCGACCCCGAGCTGACCAAGACCCTCGATAGCCTGGAGCATCGAAGACAGATTGGTGATTTGGCTCTCTTTTACAGATATTTCCATGGCAGGTGTTCAACTGACATTGCCCACTTGATTCCACCTAGAGCAATGCAAAACAGAAATACACGGCGAACCACTGCCGCTCATCCATATGTTGTTCAGCTTAGTACTCCTCGAACTTCATTGTTCAAGAATTCGTTCATCTGGAGAACGTCATCTTTGTGGAATGATCTTCCTGAGGTCGTGATTCCCAATGAATACAATCTTCAACGTTTTAAGACCAACGTTAATCGCTTTCTTCGCACACGCACCGCTCCCAGAGCGCCTTAAAGGATTTTTCCTACAGTGCAGGTGTTTTATCATAAAAAAAAAATAAATGTCATTAATATGTGATTTAAAATAAAGTCCAAATATTTGGAGTGTCTACTTAATCATCATCTGATCAAATAAGAGTTTAATGTTTAAACATTCAATTTGTCACTTTGTTATAAAATGATTAGTTGCTGTGACGACCTGCGACAATCCAACTACTCGAAAGTCCAAGTACTTTACATATTCTTCATCGCATATTCATGTCTTGTTATCTTTATTTACTTATGTATGCATGTGTTAAGCATATTTAAATCTCAACCCGAGCCTAAAAGTTACTTCTATAATATGCACATATATTGTCAAGTCTGGATTATAAATGTAATTATCTACCGGGTCAAGGAACATCTACATATACGTGTATTCTTGGCAGAAAAAGACTTAGAAGATACTTACATGTTTTTAATTTAAAAAAAGAAGTTCTTGATTTACAGAAAATATGGAACATTAAATGTGAATGAAGGTGTCATTTACACCATCCGCTATACAGGGTGATTTGTAGGTTATTACTTCCTTCTTAAGTGTGTAAATACATTATTTTTATAAACAAAATTTTCAAATACTCACCTACCATTTTTCGATTAAAACTTAAAAATAAAAAACATTTTGTAATAAAAAGTGTCTAATACGAACCTGTCTTACTTAAATATCTCTTAAATTTAAAGTTTTATACGATGTAGCCACGGTACTGTGATGGAGCGTAATACTTCTAGTCCTAGAATCAGCGATTCTAGGCCTCAATTATTATAATTTTGGGATCTAATTTGTTCTGATGGCTAAATTTTTATTAACCCACATTAAATATATTGCTTGTCTACCAAACCCGCTTTAATGTTACACCAATTCCAGATTTGTTAGAACAGCGTTTTCATCGGTAATAGGTAGGTACTTAGTAAGGTACCCCTTGTACGGGGAAACTCAAAATAAACTGTAGTAGCGTAAGTAAGAATACTTAAGTTACCTCTTTTCCTCACAGAGCCGATACTGTATAGTCACGCAGTCGAGAGCTGAAGGCCGTACATCAGTAGTTTCTGATTTATCTTTGTATCTTCGTTTTGTAATTATACGGTACTGGATTGTGTTCAACTACACTTACGAATTTTAGGTAAAAAATGTCCTCCATGTTTATTATTTTGCATCAATCTAGGCACACTTCACACGGGGAAGCTAAAAAAAAACTGTTGTAACTTGAAAACTAGGATGCTGGGCGACTAGGTCACCAACCCAAGCGACTTCTGCTCTGTGCTGGTCGCCGCGCCACTCCAGTCTCTTGAGTGACGTAAAAAAAACCGAAATACATTAGTGAAGTGAAAAAGAATCAAGTGCTGTATAACTACAATATAAAGGGGATCGTATAAGGAAAAGAGGTAACTTTAGTAGTGTTATTTCCTGCTGATATCCACGCTACTACAGTTTCGCCAAGCCTCCTATAGTATTTCTTATCTAATCATATTATTTGTTTTACAATTGTTCAAATAGTCCTTTGTTTCTTGAAGCTTTAGGTCTGATGATGGTGTGTTTTACAATGAAATGATGGCATTGATTTTATCAATAAATGTTGCCCAAAACAGCTTAAATCATACCCTAAATTTACTTATTTATTGTGTTTGCTTCTAAAAACTAAGTACCTCTCGAGATCGAGAACCCTTATGTTATCTTGTAGTAGTATTTATCTACTTTCATTTAGTAATATGAATTTTACAGTTCTGTAAATCGTTTTGTAAGGGCATCTATTACAGCACTAGTGCCTAGTGAGTCTATAGTGTAGATGGTTTCTGGGAGCGTTGCTTTACGGAAAAATAACCTAAAAGGATTTTCTCAGACACCTCCTTTATTTTGTTAGCTTTGCACCAATCTTCAAACTTCTGATACTCCAACTCATACCGCGCCTTGGATTTTATCGGAACTAAACTTGAGATCGCTTCGTTTGCCGCTGCTTCTATATCAGAGGGTAAACTTCCATCAGAATCGCTCATTTTGAAAAACGCTATTTATATTTTTGAATTTGTTTGACAAAGTTTCGACAGTAACCATGCGAAACAGTAACTATGCGAAAGGTAACATAAAAAACTTGATTAGGTGCATTTTTACAGGTGCATTTTTATTTTTAAAAATGCCTTTTGCCAAATATTTTTATTCATAGATGAAAGTATATAAAATTTTGTACAATATTCTTGTTGTAGATTCATATTACTACACTCGATGCTTTATTAAACTCGGCTCACGCCTCGTTTGACAACTTTAACATCTCGTGTTGTAATATGAATCTTTACAACGCTTATATCGTAAATATCTATTACGGAGTTGTTTATAATTATTATAAATTCCGCACGGATGTACAAAACGTGGTAAATTTTTCTTTAAATAAATTCGTTTCGTTATGATATTGCTCAACCCACATTTAGTGATATGCCGGCATTCAACTAGACTAAATTTAAAGCAAAATTATTCAAATACATGACTTTTTATTCATGTAACCTCATGTAAAACAGCTAATAAATTTAAACTTTATGATCTGTGAAATTTATATCCTTTGAAAATAAAATCTTCTAACTCTATTTTAAACGTTAGGTGTGTTTTGATAGCAATAGATTATCTGAAATATCGTGCATACCTTGGTTAGTGTGTGTACTTGTTTTGTATATTGTAATATAAATTATTTCCAACTACGTTTGCATGGCATTTGTGTTTAAATAAACAAAATGAAAGAACATGTAAGCTAAAAATAAATAGTTCTAGCAACTGGCTGTCTAATTTTACACGAATAAATTTGTTGTCGTATCCAATAAGGCAGTACGAATGTCATTAGTTATTTTGAGATTCTTTGGATCGTTTAACTGATTAATTGGGATACAATTAGGCTGATGACATACATGATAAAGATTCCGATAGAATTTAGTTGATTTTGATTTCTTAAATTAAATTTTGCTACACGGAAAGAAGTACCGAAGTATATTTAATTAAAATTTCTTTTCTCCACGATCATTACTGAATGCAATAATTCCAAAATCATTTTTGATATTAGAATGTAAACATTCTCGCTCTTGAGTTTGAATATTTATTCTGAAACACTTGCTTCTTATGCGTTTTGCGTGTATTTTCATTCCATAACAAGATACGGATTGAATATTCTGTAATTGATCTAAACGACATAGGTTGCCATGAATTTCGAAACTGTCAATGTCAGCAGACAAATTTTAGTGCAAGTCAAAATATGAGTGAAAAATCGAATGAATCAGATATGGAACTGGATAATACTCCACCTGAAATTACAAATATTGCGAATAGTATTTTTGGTCGTGGAGAAAATATAGTCTGCTACTCGGTTAAAATAAAAATTCGATGCTCGTGGTTCCTCACGATCGCTACGCTCGCGTTCGGAATCTTCCACTCGGATCAAACTTTCATTCCAACCTCGTTACAGAATCTACTATACTATTATTCAAGTCGTTTTCTAAAATTTTTGTATCGTCTTTGATGTCCATGTCGCCCGCGGAAGTAACTTACATTTTTTATTAATTGAACATGTTGTCAATTTAACATTTCAATTTGTTATTAAATCAATTGATATAAATACTTTCGATACTATTACAATTTTTTTTTCTGTATAAGAAGTTTATGATAATAATAGATTATACCACTAGTCAATAAAATTATTATTCACAAGAAATATTTACGAAGCGAGCCGCAGGGGAATAATAGCCATTATTGCAAGTAATGTTATCTAAGTACTTTATCTACGACTAATTTATTAATTTGAGATTTTTAATGAACAACTGTATTTGTCAGTAATACTTAAATTAGTACAGTCTATTTCAGAAAGGTGTAGAGTAATAAAATGGAAAATTCCGTCCAGTTCGGCTCAATTTCGGTGTCGGCCATAGGCGTAAGTAAATTTTGTGCATTAAATTATTTATGATAACTAACCAAAGAAAAAAAAGAAGATAATTTGACAAAGAAGGAACTATTAGCTATAGTAAATTTACATAAACATCGTTTTATGAAATATGCAGTGGAAGATATAGCTGAAAAACATAGTGTAACTGTGCTGCGCACATTGCCATCATGGTGAACTGAATCCTATAGAACTTATATGAGCGCAAGTGAAAGGATTTGTAGCAAGACACAACACGATATTCAAAATGAAATACGTTAAGCTATTGTTTGATCAAGCCATTAAGGAAGTGACACCAGAGAATTGGCGAAAAGCAGTCCATCATGTCATTAAAGAAGATGAGAAAATGTGGAATCTTGACCACTTGATCGATCGGACTGTCGACCCGTTAATTGTAACGTCAAGCGGAGATGACAGTTCCTCAGATGATGAAGATTATTATGATTTTTTATAATTTAATTTCTGTATAATGTATTTTGTATTTTTTTTATAATGTTTAATAAAATATAAGTGTACCTAATACTATATGTGGATATGACTTACTGTCTTAAAAAAATGATGAGAGCAGTTAATTAAGCTAAAAACATTCATAAATAGCTAAATCCAGTTTATATACTTTCAAAAAAAAATTACGTGAACAAGTTCTCAAGTTATTTCAATTTTCCTTTTAATACGATAAACTCCATGCAATCATCTTGAACTAAATCAAGGAAATACATATAATTATTAATGTCTGACTAATTATTGCAGTTAAAGTGTATGTCCCAATAAATAATTTATTATACAGGTATTCGACATTAAGTATGCAATTAATTAATAAAATATTCTATAATTATTATTGGCAATTAAAATCCTGCATTCTCCTGAATTAAATTCGTTGTGTAAAAGTGTCAACCTTTTTACCCGATTGATCAAATAAATACATGCTTACATACATAATACGAGTATATGCATATTAATTTTCCTATCAACAAGTTCTCAGATGAATATGCAAATTGTACATTTATACAGGGTGTCCCACCGGGAAACGAATCGATCTATATATAGAAAACTATACATAGGAAAATTTTGAAAATTTGACAGTAAGCTGATGGGGGCGACTGGGCTAAAATATTTTCATAATGGTGGCACTTCCGGTTATACCGGAAGTAAGTGTCAACTTGCTTATTTTAAATGGGACACCCTATATATTATTACATTTTTGCATTCTACGCAAGATTCTAGGCAGATTTTGTATACCATGTCCTATACCTATGTCTAAACGTTTTTGATATATTTGAATTTTTATGTCAAAAATGACGTTTGCAAGCCTTAGAATAATTATCAATTTTTTTTATAAAGAAGCCTTATTTATTTAATTTAAGTGGGATTCCTTGTTATAAAGGACCTGCTTTAATAGATTTTTTATAATATTTTGATAACTATTAATACAGGGTGTTTAAAACATAAGATTAAAAATGAAATTGAAAAAACTGCAAAAAGTCTAGATTTTCAAATGGAAACACCCAAATTTTATAATTATTTCTTATTTAGCATTAAAAATAAGAGTAAGTTTGTGTAAGGTTGCATATCCCAAAAATTTTTAGTTTTCGAAATATTGCTAATTTAGTATTTTTATAAGGCGATTTTGCTGCAGATTTTAAGTTCAGTTACTCTTAGTAGGCTATGACGGCGTTGAAAAACAATCAAATGCTAAGAAAATCTATGAAGCTGTCACTTACCATTTGAACATTAATAATAATCATGCCTATGCGTTTAAATTATACAAACGAAGATTATTTAAACTTATTTATTATTTATGGAGAATGTGATAAAGTTATATCAAGAACATGTGACATATTTGCCATTCGATATCCGCAAAAACAGAAGCCATCACAATGTGCTGTTAATAAAATTATAGAAATATATATAATAAAAAAAATCTCTTCCTTACACTCAATTTAGAAAATTGCTACCTCTCGTGGATCTTTCAATTAATATGCCTACTCCATAACCGTTCAAATGCTTCTGCTATTCGCTTTTATACATCCAATTTCTTTATTTCCCAACGACTGAAACTATCAACCTTGTACCAGTAATGTACTTTCCGGGTTTTCATCACTAGACCTGAAATGTGATGGTAAACTTAAGTTTCTTTTTCCTCCCCTTTAAATTTCCACTTCACTTCAAGTATTGACTATTTCTTCAAGTTTTTAACATAAGGTTCGGAAGTTTGCTCTAAGAAAAACATACTGTTCAACTCGAGTGGATTGTCCATATCGCACTCGGAACTTACTTCCTCGTAAGATATAGACATCATATCCACTCTTGTTGTACAAACAACTATTTCAGTAGACGACAAAAAATGTTCATTTTGCATGCTATTAAGTAATGAGGCATATGTTTGTGTTAATCAGTATTTTAATTAATTATTCCGACTGAATAACGTTTCCGTTAAAATATTATTTGTATATTGATTTAAATTACAAAATAAATAGCCAAGATGCCTAACAGAATTATTATTTGAATATTTATTCAAAGGTTTAGAAGAGTCGACATCTAAAAAGAGAAGCTTTCAACGAACTTTGCCGTTGGGATCATTGAAAACATTTGAAATGTCAATAATTGCATAAATTCAGATTTCCTCTTATAGGTATGTGAATAAACATTAGATATTTATTTTGTTAGCTGATTTACAACTTGTATTTCACTGTTAAATATGGTAAGTGTTAATTTTTGTTGTGAATTAAATAATGCAATGTTTATTTACATAGGTAATGGTGATGATTGTTAGTTTTACACAAATAATTTATAAAAACAATTACAATGCATTTGAATTTATGTGAGTACAAATTATAGTAAAATTTCACAACAAACTGTAATTTGTACGCCATATAATCAGGAAGTGTTTTTTTTCGCTATACAGGGTGATTCCTAAGTTGATACTTCTTTTTTAGCTGTGTATAAAAGGCATTAAAATAAACAACATTTTCGCGTATAATCTCGGAGAAACATCCGCACTTTTACGACACTCACCGTTAATTAGCACCATATCTTTGTTTTCAAATTTTACCATTTTCACGTATCACCAGTTTAAAATTGACTTGCTTCAGAAAAACACACTACAGCGTATTGCCAAATAACTCACCACCGACCCGTAAATTGCATGACTAGTAAGACAAACAACATAAAGTATAGCGGGATATGTTTTGGTGATCGGGCCCGCACTTGGATTTTTTACTTCTGTATCTCGACAATTTTTGAGTTTTTTGAAAAAAGTATTTTAAAAAGTTGTTTATTTTAATTCCTTCTATACACAGCTAAAAAAGAAGTATTAGGAATAACCCTGTATATTCCACGGGTAAGTAATATTTTTTTACGGATATTGTATATTTAAAAGTTTAATGAAAATTTACCAACCAAAAATATTTTATGAACTTATAATTTTATGGGATTTTGATGTGGGACTACCAAGAGATAGCGCTAACTACAAACAACCCAAGAACGATAGGCTTTAGTACTAAAAATTTCGTTTGGTATGGTATGAACACCTACCCTGTAACGACGAGAACAACAGAGTTTGAAACGGGTCTGCAGATGGTGACTTGCTACCAATAGTAAAGTTTCACTTCAGGTAGTTTGAAATTTATTTTTCATGTTCTTAAACATTTAGATAATTTTACAACCAATATTAACCCTATATAAAGTACACTTTTACAAAGAACTCGTGTACTATTACTATATAAATATAAATAAAATTTAAAATTACATGAAATCTGCAGAAATTTCTTACACAACTAATAGTGTTGATGTTGATACAAACAAATGCATGAGCTTTTCGGAATTAGATCAACTTAATTATAAGAAATCACTTCTCATATAGAACTAAAATATCTCTCAAAAAATCATTTTGTAGACCTGAGCTATTAGGCACTTATTTCAAAAAAAAATATATAACAAAAAGACAATATGTGTAATTTTACTTCGTTATAATATCACTTTTTATTTACTGATTAGTTACTGCAGTTTCGTAGTACTACTACATTATCAAACTGAATACCTTAAACTACGTTTCACAGTTATAAATAAGTTTTTAACAAAGGGTGCTTATAAATATTAAAATAAAAATAGAATATGTTTCTCTTAATCTAGTAATTGATCCCTATTGTATAGTAATGTAAATAGCGGGGAATTCCACAAGTCTGTTTGGTCATTTAGTAGGTTTATAGTCGGGTTTTTATTATGTTTGTAAATTTCTATTGATTCTAAGATGTTAAGCCTCTTGCTTTTTGGTGCAGTATATAAAATTTTAAAATTATTCACATCTGGGAAACAATGACCGGTATCCGAACAGTGTTTAGCGAAATTGGAATTTTCTTTGTTTAACAAATAAGAAGTCTTATGTTCATTATATCGGATATTAAAATTTCTTCCTATTTGACCTATACATGAGCTATTACATTCTGTACAACTTAGCCTATAAACTCCTGATTTTTTAAGTGGGGGTGCTTTTTGTTTGGCATTAAAAAATAATTGAGACATGTTTTGGGCTGGTGTGAATGCTACTTTTATGTTGTTTTTTGAGATTATGTGTGCGATTTTATCTGAAATTGGACCAAAATATGTTAATTTTAAATATCTACTTTTTTCATTACTTTTATGTGTGGGCATATGTTATTTAGTGTTATTTGTCTTTGTTTTTTATTTATTAAAGAATGAATGATGTTTGCGTTAAACCTATTTATAACTGTGAAACGTAGTTTAGGGTATTCAGTTTGATAATGTAGTAGTACTACAAAACTGCAGTAACTAATCAGTAAATAAAAAGTGATATTATAACAAAGTAAAATTACACATATTGTCTTTTTGTTAATATGCAATATTACAACGTAACGGACTAGGTACTCAATCCAATATACATTAATATTTAGTATTGTCGAAAAAAATTGCTCCTGGTTTTATTTTTTTTTGGTAAAGAGCCGCCACTGACTTGCCCGTTGCCCTGAAAATATTATTATTGATATATACAGGGTGTCTTAAAAGTCCTGCATATTAAAAATACTCCAGATACTATTAAATATAATTTTTAGGAAATTGACATGTAGATATGTGTAGAAATATCGAGTTAATCATTATATTATTCTACCCTAGATTTAAGTGCCAGTTAACGATGCCGTTAAGCATAAAGGTAGCTTTAATAGAAAAGAGAATGTTTTGGCAAAAAGGACATTGAATCAAAGGATATAGTTTTGAATCTTAAACACTTTTCTTTCTGTGTATGTAGGTATGCTCCAATTTCAATTGAAATAATTTATTTTTATGTTCACCGAAAGAGGTGATTTCGCGAACTTATCGGATTTTATAGTAGCCATTAAAGTTTCATGTTTCGAGACATTCCCGAAAAACATGTTCCCATTCGCATTATTATAACATTCCCTTGTAATGTTGTAGAGATTTTCTTAAAGCGGTGTCGAAATAATGTTTACCCATTGTAAACACCCTTGTTCGTTGCTAATAAGATCCGCTCAAGCGAGAATTGCAATTACACTTTTACGGGATTTGAGCACAATATGTAACACATGGTCTATATCATTGGCGGAGGGAAACACTGTAACCATAAAAGAAAATATTAATACATTAAACATTAATTACCATTAAATTTTCTAGAAAAGAAGGTTTTGCGTTAAGTACACAGGGACGCCAAAGGTAATGGGTTTCCTGGGGCACAGGTAGACAATGACAGGCAGTTTCGTTCTTATTAGAACTCATCAGAAAGCCATAACCCGTAAGTACTGGGAGTCGCGTATTTTTATAGAAATAAAAACCCAGTAACGCCATCTATAGGAATCAACTCAATGCAAAAGATAGTCGTCGACGAAAGCAACAATTTAATGCAACTTAATGCAAAAGATAGATGCACTACTTTCTCCGCCTGCCGCTAGAAAACCTTCTTTTCTATTTACTTATACGGACACTAAACTTTACTACTTTATTTTAAAACACGGCATTGTATTACGGGTGGTAGCGTCTAGTGGGTTACTGCAGCGCGATCTATATTTGAATCTACAAATCCGTAGAAAAATGTTGGTGATGCGAACAAAGGTTTCCTATACTGGTGTGTTTGGCCTAACGTATTTGGTTATTATTGCTTTCGTCGACGACTATCTTTTGCATTGAGTTGATTCCTATTGATGGCGTTACTGAATTTTCATCGCGTTTTTATTTCTTTAAAAATGCCTTGAAAGCATAGTCTCGCTGTACTGGGAGTCGCTTACAGGTTATGGCTTTTTGATGAGTTCTAATAAGAACGAAACAGCCTGTCATTGTCTACCTGTGCCCCAGGGAACCCATTGCATTTGGCGTCCCTGTGTACTTAATGCAAAAGATAGATGCCCTACTTTTTCCGCCTGCCGCTAAAAAAACCTTCTTTTCTACTTACTTATACGGACACTAAACTCTACTACTTTATTAAATTTTCTAATTTCATCATTTGAACTCACAGTTTTTGAAACAGATCAGAATTTTGGAATATTGGTGCTTTTTATAATTACATTCCTGGAGAAGAAAATACCGTCAGTTTGTATTCTCCCTTTACCCATTTTTGTTTTTTTTTCGATTTTTACAGTTCTTTTTCCATTTAAGGACATAGCTCTAGGAGTGGGATACAAGGGATTTAACCCCCAAGAAGTATTTACTGGGTCAAGAAGAGTGACCACAAATCCCAAGAATATTGGGATAGAACATATTGAATCCTAATTTTCGTTGTATAGTTCATCCATTTGTTAAATTTTCTCGTCATTTCTTGCCAATCTTTCAAATTAGGCTTTTTCCCTCTTCGTTCACTACCAGCGCCATTCTCGAGAGGACATACAGCTTAACGTGGGTTCCGAACCACGATGCTCAGTCATGCGACACTCCCCCCGAAGGGCTATCAACCCTCGATTTCTTGCGTCATTGCATAATATACCGATTGGGGAGCGTGTACCTTCTTCCGTACCCCACGAGATACTCTATCTCATCCGGCCTGGTTACCGGCGTGAATGGGGTGGGTTTAGAGACGCTACATTTTACGCTCTTCCCTGCATTCTTTTACCTATTAAACTTCAGACATACTTTTTTTAATGTGCATATCCCACTTCGAGGATCGAACTCGGAAGGCCACAGTCGCATGCCAGTGATTCGCCGCTGAGTCACCGCCGCTTAAATTTGCTTTAACCTTATTCCTTTTCATGAAACACAGTAATGAAGTTACACATTTTTATTACTACGTAACGTTTATTACTACTGTGACTACTATATTATGTCCTCGCTGCTAGAAATGTAACTATAGTTCTTCCTTTTTTTGTTCTTTATTTTTTATCTTTCTTTGTTTTTTTGTTTCTTTCTTTATTTTCTTGTTTATCAGTATAAATGTACGTACGTTCAAAGCAAGTCTATTTTAATAGGAATATTTACAGAAAATAGATAACTGCCGAAGGAGATTTATAGCAGAATAAGGAAATAAATAAAACAAATACAATTTTGAACTGTATCAACAACAACAAAAAATTAGGAATAAATAAAAACATGAAGTCTTTTTCCACTGGTTTATTAAATAGTAAAGTTACAAGGTGGTAGATATTCTACATGTTTCGGGTGTAGTAACACCCATCATCAGGAATAAAATATAAAGAGAAAATATTTATAAGTAAGAGGAACAGATTTCAATGGTTAATGGTAGTGAACCTCGATGGAGCTCTCATCGAGCCATGGAAGATCAAATATTGAGAAATGGGATAATGATTATTGGTATACTTAAATCTTAACACTGACCATGGGCAACAGGTAACAGTGGTAAGAGAAGGCCCGTTTGGGCAAAGAGAAAAAATTAAGAAATGTAAGAAAAATGGAGAATCACAGGTCAAGAATCTTGTGAATCTCCATTTTTCTTACATTTCTTAATTTTTTCTCTTTGCCCAAACGGGCCTCCTCTTACCACTGTTACCTGTTGCCCATGGTCAGTGTTAAGACTTAAGTATACCAATTTTTTTAATCATTATCCCATTTCTCAATATTTGATGTTCCATGGCTCGATGAGAGCTCCATCGAGGTTCACTACCATTAACCATTGAAATCGGTTCCTCTCACTTATAAATAATTTCTTTTTATATTTTATTCCTGATGATGGGTGTTACTACACCCGAAACATGTAGAATATCTACCACCTTTTAACTTTACTATTTAATAAACTAGTGGAGAAAGACTTTATGTTTTTATTTATCCCTATAAATTAACTCCACTTTAAGAATGGACTACTTCTTCAAAAAAAAAATTAGAATTAGATTTCAATAAAATAAAAAATGTGACGCCTTTGGTTGGCTTATTTATTTTGAATACATGCATGCGTGCATCCAACAACACATTCAAAGGTATTTATCCCTCAATTGCACCAGGTTGACTACAAAACAAGGATAATCTCATGAAAATAAATCGATGGGACACACAGTGTAACACGCGTAAACGACCTATGTAATTGTGCACATTGCCCATTGAGAAATATAAAAACAGGGGCGATCTGAAATATTTATTGGACGAAGTTTAATGTTTATTTTAATTATAAGTTTGTTAAAATCTCAGTCGAAGAAGTAAATGAGATAAAGGCATCCATCCATAAAGCGCGTAATGTTAGGATTGTTTGAATCACGCTCTAAGCACTCTTCCAGCAGTGTTGCCAGATTTTTCAAAGCAATTTCAAAGTAAATTTTAAGAGAAATATGATTGCTTAAAATTTAATGTCATCGATCATGGTCAAAAGAACGGGTTTGGAAATATCTGCGGAGTAAAATATTTTTTGGTTTAAATGGTATCGACTCGTAGCCACTAAATATAGAAAAAAAAATATTAAAACAAAAATATGTGTTTTTATGCCATAATAGTCTACGCCAAAATTTAGTAATACATACTATAAATAGTTTTCGAAAATTTTAATAAAACCCAAAAAAATAGTTTAGCAATAGAGAGTGCTCGAGGTAATGATAAACACTTATATGAATCAAGGCCTTCTGCGATTTGATAAGAAATTAGAGAGACAAAATTCAGGTTTGTCCATAAAAAAATCAAGTGAAATTTTGACTTTGTTATGGGATTGAATCACAGCCTTTTGTTATTCGACCATTCGGCTATAGTCTATTTCAGAAAGGTGTAGAGTAATAAAAACTCATTAGGTATGCGTAGGGACTACATATCTAGTGATTCAACAAATATTTAAGCCACTTTCATAATTTGGCATTGATTTCATTGCAAAATTCTTAATTTTCATCAAGTGCAGGTTTGAGTCGATTTATGGATATTGCCTATTGTTATTCATTCACAAATACTAAAATAGGTGTGACAAAGGCGTGCATTATGAAATAGTATTAGGTACACTTATTTTTTATTAAACATTATAAAAAAAATACAAAATACAAAAAATACATTACACAGAAATTAAATTATAAAAAATCATAATATTCTTCGTCACCTGAGGAACTGTCATCTCCTCTTGAGGTTATAATTAACGTGTCGACGGTCCGATCGATCAAGTGGTCAAGATCCCACATTTTCTCCTCTTCCTTAATGACATAATGGACCGCTTTTTGCCAGTTCTCTGGTGTCACTTTCTTAATGGCTTGCTCAAACAGTAGCTTAACGTCTTTCATTTTGAATGTCGTTTTGTGTCTTGGTACAAATACTTCCACTTGCACCCATATAAGTTCAATAGGAGTTAATTCGCAATGATATGGCGGTGTGCGCAGCACAGTTACACTATGTTTTTCAGCTATATCTTCCACGGCATATTTCATAATAATAATAAAATTTTCTGTAGCTAATAGTTTCTTCTTTACAAATTATCTTCTTTTTTTTCTTTGGTTTTTATTATGGTTTAATTTAATGCACAATATTGACGTGCGACTATGGCCGACACCGAAATTAAGCCGAACTGGACCGAATTTCCCCATTTTATTTCTATACACCTTTTGGAAATAGACTATAGTAAAGATGCAAAACAAATAGCTGCAAGGGAGAGGTCGCCACTTGCTCCAGGATCCCCCCTTAAAGTGTCCCCGCACTTGGATACTTCAAAGTGATATGAGCTATTCAAATTAAAATTGATGAATTAATCATCCATTAAAATAAGGATATACAAAAAAACAAAAAGTCAAATTATCAGGTCAAGTTTTTTTGAGGTGGTTATTTAATTTAGTCTCACTTTTGGGACGCCCGGTATCGATTCCACCCCTGTACCATACCGAAATCGAAATTACCGCTGAGATTATGTGGCCAGCGAACTGCAAGAGAATCTTTCGTAGAAACATTCAGGAAATCCCCTAAAATTTACTGGGATCTGTCGGCCATTCTTTGTGTATTTGTAAATCGGCGTTTAAAAGCTTGGCCAGATGTTCCCGAAAAAGTGAATTTGTTGTGTTACAAATTAAGTTTTAAGTGTCATGTTGGCGACGGAGATTAAAGAAAGAATGTATAAAATTTTGTAAAATTAAAACATCTATTTGGAAAAGTATTTAAGTCAAAAGATGCCTAAATATCAGAAAAAATACCATCTTTATCGAGAAAGCTTTAAGAAATTTAAATATACATAATTTAATTAAAATAATAATTTAAAAAGATACAACTAAGTATACCATCGGGTAGGGTTACCACCCGTCCTCTTTTCCCCGGACACTGTCCTCTTTTTTTAGCGGTCCGGGAGAACTCCGCGGAAATTTTCATAAGCGTCCGGGATTAATATAATTTACAAAATTTCCACACAATTCATGTTAACCAAAATATAATCATCAAAATAAAACCATCTCGATCACTGTAAATAATCATTTTTTACCAAAATTATAAATTAGACGGGCGGAAGCCTTCCTATTAAGTGAAGGTGGTCATTTCCAACAATTTTAATAAAACGAAATTTTTCATTACCCATATTAATAATAATAAATAATCGAGCTAATTTAATTTAATTATTTTAATTAAGAACGGTGTGCCTGAGGAGAAAAACGCAAGAGACCATTTTTATGCAGAATTGACCAGGCTAATCCGAAATAATATCCACATGGAAAAATATCAGTAGCGTCCCACTTTTTTTCTAAAAAATATATAACCGCTTCTTCATTTAAAGTTTTAAAAATTACAAAACCCAAGAATATTGGGATAGAACATATTGAATAATAATTTTCGTTGTATATTTCATCCATTTTTTAAATTTACTTGTCATTTCTTGCCATTCTTTCGAATTAGGCTTTTTACCTCTTCGTTCGCTGCCCAGAGCCATTCCCGAGAAGGCCTACAGCTTGACGTGGGTTCCGAACCACGATCCTCGGTCATGCAATACCGCCCTTCCCCAAAGGGCTATCAACCCTCAGTTTCTTGCGTCATTGCATGACCTACCGATTGAGGAATATGTACCTTCGTCCTCACCCCACGAGATGTCCAATCTCATCCGGCCTGCGTTAACTCCTAATATGGTTATTAAATGATTTACCAGTGGCGGCTCGTCAGGTAAAGTAGGTGAAGGGGCTCTTCACCAAAAAAAATAAATAAAACCAGGAAGAAAATTTTTTGACAATATTAAATATTAATTTACCAATACAGTTACCAATTTAGCCATTAAAAAATAATTATGTTCGAATTAATGATATTAATTTACGTGACGTCAGTCACGTAAACAGCATGTAACAATTTGCATTATGATGAAGAGAAATTTAAAAATAGATCAGTTTGCCTAACCTTAAGGTCTTTATTTTGAGGCCTCGCGAAACTTATGGTTATAGATATAGTTTTTACGTGATTTACTGTGTGATTAAAATGTTTTGTTTTTATTTTTCAGTTAATTCAGTAGTGTACGTACCTACTTAGTTGTGTGTTTTAAAAATGAACCCAATTAATGACATAATTTGTAATTTGTTGGAAATGTCATTCAATCGTTGGACAGATGAGGATAAGAGAGACGTTTTGTTACACGGGTTTTTAGTCAATGTTTATTTGAGTACCCGCACTATACCTAGCTCTTCACTATTTTTTAAGACTACGCGCCGCCACTGTGATTTACCTAAAAAACCCTCAGCTAATAATATTAATATTCCATTTTTTGTTGCAGGTAATACTCATGACATAAGATATTAAGTCACTTATGGTAAGTAATTCTATAATAAGTGAAGATTATGTGTTGAATTAATTGGAAGCAGGTACATGTTTGTTTTTCTTTCGCATACCATTAATAAATCCAGCTTTTTGCGATGCAATTCTCTAATTGAGTATTTAATCATTTTGTAACAACTATCCGGACACTGTAATTATTATTTTTTCTTTTGCAATTTTGAAATATTGCGTGAGAGTCTTAGTAAAAACGAAATGCCTATAAAATATTGAGGGGGATTTCAACTGTGATGGTTTTCAAAAAATCGAAATTTTTTTCCGACGTTTTTCGACTCTCTATAGCCTCTAGAATAACCGTGTGTAAACGTTTTTACCAAATCTACTCCAAAAAAAAGTTACATCCAATTTTATGATTGCCGGTCAGTTCTCACCATTAGACGCTTTTGAGTTAAGCTGCATTCTCAGAGCTACGTTCTGTCGCCAGCGACATCATCTCGACCAATCAGGATCGTCAGGCCAGGTTCGCAAAGAGGCAGGAAGAATCAGCTCGTTTATCGTTTTCGAGGAAGAGGAGGGTGTAATCTACGGGCCAGGCATCGCAGACTAAGTGACAGTGAGACTATTTTGTTGTGAGCCATGCACCGTTGAAACTTTAAAGTTGTTTTTCTCGAAACCCTGTTTTTCGTGCTGGCGGAAAGTACTTCGGTATGTTCAAATTATCAGAATTTAATGATTTTGGTCTTGAAATGCTCAGAATACAAGTGGTTATAGCCCCCTCTAGAATAAAATATTTTGCGATATTACAGAAAATGTTACGGCCCTTAAAATACAAAAAAAAATAGTAAATTTAAAAAAAAAAATTAATCTCGCGCCAATTTAACAGTTACTCGAGTTTTGACTTGTTTCTAGCGGGGGCTATAACTACATGCTTACAATAATTGAAGAATCTGGGTCAATTTTATTTTTGTCATGAATAGAAAAATTTATTGGAATTCCGCCAGCAAGTTACGTTTTTTTTGAGGGGGTAACTTTAGCATCCAGTGGCACCCTCAAGTTTTTCATTTCTTGGGGGTTGAAACATTTTTTTTGGTACATCTTTAATGAAGAGAATTGAAAACTTGTTTTTGTCTTATTATCCCCAGAAAAAAATCGTAAAGAAACGATGAAAATAGGACCATCACAGTAGAAATCCCCCTTAAGGGAATAAAGTAATTTTTTTATACAGGGTCATGATAAAGATACGGATCAGCTTAGTATCGCCCACTGAATTAAGAATCGCTCGGACATTAATTTTTTTGAAATGTATTTTTTTTTAACGATATTATACAGGGTGAATCCAAAAAAGGTGATATTTTTTTTCGAGGACCTGTCCGTGCGCCGGATGCACTAAGGCCAGGTTTGGCCCATTGTGCTCATCCTGTTAGGTTGTTCCACTCACTTCGTGATTCCAGTTCCTTGCACTAACTGGGTTAACTGGGGATAGGGTAAGGATGTCCTTTGACTCCAGTTTTGGTTGCCCGAGTATTTGTTTCCCCTTCCGATCTAATAACTCGTAATGGCAAACTATGTGCTGTACTGTTTCCCTGACTTGTTCGCATAATTTGCAGTCAAGGTCTCCATTACACAGTTGTATTCTGTGTAGATGGTTCGTGACAGCCATGTATCCTATCAGAATTCCTGTGATTCTTAGCTGATTCCTGTTCATTTGAAGCAGCTGTTTCGTAAGTCTTGGGTCTGGATCCCCAATGAAGTTTTTGCTGTGGTGTAACCTTTGTCTGTTGCTTCAGTGGATTTTGTGTTTATTCCCGATCCATCGCTGTATGGCATCTCGTACTGAGCACCTTGGTACTCCGAGTGCCGGTTCTGGACCAATGAATGTGTTTTCTGAGTCTTTTTTCATAAGTTCATTGGCTTTTTCATTTCCTGTAATACCTTCGTGTCCTGATACTCACTGTAGTATTATTTTTTTTACTTTTGCCTGGGCCTCTAGTTCATCTAGACATTCCCATACCAGTCTTGAAGTTACCTTGTTACATATTAGCGATGTAAGGACTGCTTTACTGTCAGAACATGATCCGCTTATTGAGGTAAGCCCTCCCATTTAATTTTTTTAATGAAACATATTTATTTATTTTAATATTGAAATAAGTTGTTGTACCACTAACCTAATTTATTATTAGTAAAGTCAGTATTGGGTTAATTTCAATTAGGTATAATTAAAATAGCTAATGATAATAAAACAGTCGCAAGATGATTGGTAGAATTATAAATGAAACCTACACACCATAAACAGCAAAAACCAATTATTAAGAAAACAAAAAATATTTGAATTAAATTACTTTTCTATCGACCACTACATGACTTTTAAAATAAAGTAGCAATTAATAGATATACATGCACACTAAGAAAAAAAAGGAAAAATCTGCAAATCAGCTTGCTTATCTACAAGTTAATTTAAAATTTCCTTAATCGGCTTTGAAAATTAAAGTTTATTATTTTATACATACTACGAATTGATCGTTCGCGCATTGGCAACTTATTAAATCATAAAAAACAACCCAAAACATAAATAATCATTAGGAAGTTTTTACGCCTCGGACTCGTAATAATTTAAAACTGGTACTAATTTGCAATCAGGCTGGTCCAGGGTTTTATTTTTAGGAGGCTTGATAGTCCGGTAAAAGTTAGTTTCTTAAAGTACTTAGCAGTGGCGGCTCGTGGTGATGACTTAAGGGTCACAAAGTTTGTAATAAAAGTAGACAAAATTCCTAGTTTTGGAGAATCATATGAAGATACGTTAAAAAAAAAATTGATGTCACTTATCAACTTTCCGTCAGTTAATTGGTAAATAAATTAATAAAATCGGGATTCTATTGCAACAAGGACAAGAGAAGGCACAATAGAAAATTTTTAATGCAATTATAATAATTTTCTTAACGCAATCAGTTTAGAATGGGAATATCTTTAGCATCTTTTGTCATTTATGGTTTTTTTAAAGTATCGTTGCTCCTTTTGTTACTTGGGTTTGGGCTGCTTCAGTGTCGTGCATGGGCAAAAAAACATTGCCTACCCTGGGAACAATAAAACAAACAGAAACAATTTTTTTATATATTAGTTTTTATCCGTGTAATCTAACTTTGGAAATTCATCTCCACCTTAATATAATTAATAATATAGGATTGAAAACTCCCATATCATTTCGACGAACGCATTATTTGCTTATTATATCGTAAACTTTTATAAGCTTTTCATAAGACCGTTCTAAAAGCAAATATCTCGCTGTTTATTAGCGTCTTATTCAAAAGCAAAAGCACTGCTTTTATACGAGTAGAAGCAACCGAGAGAGCCGGTAGGCAGTAGGGTAGAAAGAGATGTAACAAATAAACCCGTCGCAACCTTCAATCTCCTTTATCTATCAGCCCGGCCAAGAAAGCCCGCGTTGGGTGTGTGCATTGGTGCCAATCTTTAGGTTTTACCGTAATTTGGAAAATACTTCGCTTTCTCCATATAAAAAACACGCCTCTATAAGTTTTATTATTAATTAGTTTAGATAATATGTTTTTAAAGGGATAAGGTATCGTAAAATAATAAGCACTTTTGTGACTATTAAAAGAATTTTTGCTAATAGGTTCCTAATATTTAATAATCATTAAGCTTATCATCATATTTCACATAATAATTGACCTCGGTTTTGGCAACATTGGTTCAATCAGGTGGATGATAGATTTTTAATTTATAATTAGTGTTTTCGGCCTTTTGCTAGACATCGGGCGTCGAGTTTCGGGAAAAAAATAAATATGGAGGTGTTAATTGTTACTATTCCGCCTAGCAGCGCGTGTGCAGAACGATCCTTTTCTGGATTAAGAAGAATTCATACCTATTTACAAATAACACTGGGTTTAACACATATTAACAATAATTTCTCTGGAGAGCCACCTTGTGCAGGATTTAAAACGCAAAACCAATTTTGATGACGATGTATTAAAATAAATTTTACGTAAAGACCATCTTGTTGAACTCATTTACAAATAATGTCGTTTTATTCTTCTTCTGCCAGTGTTCTTTCCACAAACTCGAAAACGAGAAGTTTTGTGACGAAATTTGAAATTAAAATGCTTGAATGCTACGGAAGGTAAATTTTTGCCTACCCTGATTAAAACAGCATTGCACGCCACTGGGCTGCTCAATATTTTTTTCCAAGACAATCTACCAAACGATGTCCAGTTATAAATTCCAGTGTAAAATATTTAGAAGAACCAAAGTTAATTTTCCAATATTTCTTATCACATTTCACCGGGCCAAATTAAGAAACTAACCAAAACTTCTAGGTCGATAACCCACACGTCCAATTAATATAAGAGGGAGAGGGGAGGCTAATGAATAGAATGGCTCAATCTAAATTTCTTCTCCTTTCAAAAGTAACAATCTTAGCAGACCCTACACTATCAGTCGCATTGACAATCCTGAATGATATCAATCCTTCGTCATTCTCAAATCAGACTTTTTTGTAATGATAATTTACATTCTCATCTGATTGCAATTTGCCCTTACACGATTAGTATTACTGTCCTTACCTTTATCAATACTGTCAGTCTGGCTGATGGTGTCGAACCTGCGTTTAGTGGCTCTCGATGCGATCGAGTTTTAAACAGATCCTCAGTGTTTATACGTTTTTAGTTAACCACTCTGAGAGCGCACGCTAGTAGAGGTGGTAAATACTGTTACCGATATGAAAAGTTCCATTTCATACCGCGATGTCGTTTGCCGTTGCGCGCTCCACAACGAACGGCTGAAGAGGTCGGCCGCTATCGCTTTCTCTAGGTTCGCATCGCAGCGTGTAGTCACGAAGGACGAAATCTTAATAGTTCCCGAGTAACTGCTTACTTGTATGAGGTGGAGCAGTTAAACAGATACCGACCCACCACTACTTGCTAGTGTCCATAAATCGGTCCGAGATTTGTTGTTGCTCGGACAGAGCGCAAGTTAAATCCTAAAAAATTACATATACAGTGTTCATGAAATGACTGTACAACGCTTCACCACAAATTTCTTAACTAAAAATAGGCAAACTTACCTATATGCAATGTTGCTTCGTTCTGCCGCTAAAGGGCGCTAAGGTTTTCAAATTAATATTGTTTTTTCGGAATAATTTCTAAACGCCTCTTCCGATTTCCACTACTTTTGGAACTAAGAATAACCACTACTACCACGTGTTTTGACGCATGCGCCATCTTTTTTTAATACCTGCAAATATAAAAACAGCATGTGATTGGTAATTAAAAGTTCCCCCTTTTTGTTACCACCCGTATAAATGACTTAAATTATTTCTCTGACACTAGCTGACTTCACGTTGAAACTTCTTTGTCTCTTGTAAAAATATAGCCAGACATGCAGTTTCTCTACAAAAAAAATATTTACCATACCTGTAATTCTTCATTGCTGTTTATTCAGAACGAGAAAATATGAAAATTTTTTAAATTCCAAATAACTACCAACTAGTTTGATTTTTATACCAATTGTTCGAAAATTTTTCATGTTTTGCATCGTGAATAATGTTTTTGTAGAGAAACTGCATGTCTCGCTAAATTTTTACAAGAGACAAAAAAGTTTCAACGTGAAGTCGGCTAGTGTCAGAGAAATAATAATTAAGTCATTTATACGGGGAGTAACAAAAAGGGAAACTTTTAATTACTAATCACACGCCATTTTTAAATTTGCAGGTATTAAAAGAGTTGGCGCATACAGCAGAACACGCTATTAATAGTGGTCATTCTTAGTTCCAAAATTAGTGGAAATCGATAAAAGCGTTTAGAAATTATTCCGTAAAAACAATATTAATTTGAAAACTTTAGCGCCCTGTAGTGGCAAAACGAAGCAACATTGCATATAGGTAAGTTTACCTAGATTACCTTATTATTGGTTAAGGAATTTATGTTGTGCAGTCATTTCATAGACACCCTGTATTTATATTAAAATAATGTCTTAATTTACGAAAATTGAATATTCTTGCCCGAAATTTCCAAGCCTATTACGGTTCTGGATTATGCGGAGTACAATAAATTTCATCTCGCAACCTTTTTGCATATTATCGCCACGATAAAATGAGACAAATCGTATGGTTAAATTTATTCAGATGTTTACCCTACCTACAGTACGAATCAGAATTTTATTATGTTTCATGGTGGTCTACATAAACTCATGTTGTTAATTGCACCATCACCATTTTTGTCACTTCTGCGAACATGGATTATAGTCCAGTCGCTTAACCAAAAGGTATCCGGTAAGGTGTGGAAAATATTAATGTTCCTAATAAAAGTTCTTGAATGGTGTGTTTGTGTATTGGGTTAAAGATTTAATGTACAGGGTGGCCAACTAAGAATGCGAGGTACTGTATCTGGGAAACTATTAATCGTAGAGGCTTGCGGTTACCAATGTATTTTATTTTGTTGAGAAAATTAGCCATTTCTGTAGGAATGTCGAAAAAAGCCGTCTAGCGGCGATATGTAAAACTTACAAAACTTTAAATATATTGACGTTTATAGCCCAAGAATAGCTCCTTTTAACAAGCCCAAGTTTGTTCAAATCGGCTTAGCCGTTTCGAAGATACAGGATGTTATTTACGGAAACGTTTAAATACCCCCCACCACTTTATTTTTAGAGCTACTGCAAAAAGTGTTAAACAAAAAAGGTTCACATTATCCTCAACTTTAAAGATCAGAATTTTTTTAATTAGGTTAATATAGTGGAATTTACAGAAATATTACTTTTTAGATTTAAGATTGCAGTTACGCCCCCTAGCGGCCATTTCAGAAACTTAAAAATATTTTCCAGGTTTTTCTCTTGGCCGTTTTAGTAATAATTTTTTTTGCCGCAAGCCTCTACAATTAATAGTTTCCCAGATACCCCAGATACAGTACCTCGCATTCTTAGTTGGCCACCCTGTACAGGGTGTCAAAAAAGTTTGGAATAAGTATTGCAAGTATTTTAAAACTGATGCATACAGGGTGTTATGGACTTGCCCAAGTTATATTTAAATGGGTGACTCCTTGGGTGTCCTAGAAAAACACTCCATGGTTTGTGTTTTTTAAATCGACCATCTTAAAAGTGGGGTAAGGACCCCTAAAATCAGCCCGACGCCAACGAATAAAAGCCATGAACTTCTCAATGTAAAAGAGTGAGAGATACGGGGAGAAGCATAGCCTGCAAGGGAGAGAGATGGGTGTTACAACGTTACCAAATATCAAACTGTCAAAATCAGGTGTTCAATAAAGAAAACATATGGTTTTTAGGCGAACTTACAGCATCAGCTGTTTGTGTTTAGTAAACAAGAAATTGTTTTTTAACCAGTTCACTTTTTAGCCAAATAAAAATAATAAAATAAATACTACTAGTTTTTTCTCAAAGAAGATGTTATTCCACCGAGAAAATTACAACCCTGCGTTTCACGGAGACAACTAGACGAAATAAAAACCGTTTTTACATAATACAAGACACGAAAAGGCTATTTTTTTTTCCAAGATGACATTCTTGGTGCATTCGCATTGCTGGGTGACTCAATACTTTTGACCATGCAAATTAAATTAGTGATAAGCGAGGTTCATCGATGTTTTGTTCCGCCAGTCCCTGGCGTGCTGAAACTCCGCCTAACCAAAGTAATTTCTAAATAAAAAAGGTGGCGTCAAATATTAAAATGCAGTTTCAAACATCGAAGGTTAAAAATCGATGCTTTCATCGTTGTTTGTGACTCTTATTATCTATGGCAAAATATCGAAAATCAGTAAAAAACACCAACGATACACATCGCCCATCACTAACTAACTAAATCGACGCCAGCGCTATAGCGGCGTCCTTTGTAACTGTAGGTAATTGACTGCTTAAACGTGTTTGCGTTGTGGGAATAACGAAAGGTTTTGTCGGTTTTATTGCTGAAAAAAGAGAAATATGAACAAAAACAAGTGTTTGCGTAAGGATGTCATATGAAGTACATAGTTTAATAAATAATTTTCAATATGGACTTGCTTAAATAACGTGTTTTTGTTATGAAATAAGGGGTGGTTTTCGAAGTGTGAATCGCGAATTTGATTAAAAAGAATTTGTTTATTATAGTTTTTATGCCAGTTTTTAAGGATTGTTGCTGAGGTATGTTCAATTTGAATTTCTAAAAAGTTTGAATATAACCTAATAACATAAGGTCAGTGAACTCTTATTTAGTAGGTCACTGTCATGCAACATTGTAAAATCACTGACCTTCCTATTTAAGTTTGACAGTTCAAAATCAAAACAAACGCACGTAGGTAAGGCAGTGAAGGCGTCCGAGATCAAAAACACAAAAGGTGAATTTTCTTACTTATTAAAGCAAAGCGACATTTAAAATTTTTTTTTCTTCGAAGGTTATCATATCAAGATTTACAGGTTCAAATGTACCCGGGAAAATACATAACACCCTGTATAATTTAAAAACAACACACAAGGGTGAAACTGTTTCTATAATAAGTATTCACCCGAAGACGACTGGAGATACTTACCAGTTGAAACGTTGTGATGTAAAAACAAATAAAGACAATGCAAGTCCAAAACTCTTCTACCATTCAAACTTCATGTAGTTAATGTAGTATATTTATTTGCTAAGCTTTACTACTACAGTATATTTGGGCATACATTGCCTCATACGTCACTTCCTCCAGAACTGATTCTACCAAGATTCGAGACTTGGTTCGACGCTGTAACCTACTTTATTAATTATAATAAAGATGAATAAAAATATAACCCAAAGGTCTTCCGGGGACTATTCTATGGCTCAATACGTCGTTATCAATGAAACGCGCTAGACAGAGATAAAACTGTGAAGAGGAGTTGCAGATTGATTTAATTGTATAGGGTTAATAATACTGTTTTATTTTAAATAGAACTTCCTGTATATTTTTGAATTTATTAGATGTTTAAAACAACATTAACATAATTAAAAGTAATCAACTGAATCTCAGGTATTTTATTTCTAATACAATACTTTAAATGTGCAATAATGACTGGTCCATTTTTGTAAACCGTATTTTTTAAATCAACCCACAATTACAGGTACAATAGGCAAGGTCTAGGGATCTAGCAGGCCACTCAGTTTAGCCTTTTCTTCCTATCCCCTGACATTTGGTTCAAGAATTGCCGCACTTGTGGTCACCATATCCAACCATCATTAAAATCTCATTTTTTTTCTCTATGGTGGAGTCTAATTTCATACATATTATAATAGATGAGCGTAACGTCCCGATGTAAAGGTTCCTAAAAGTTGTTTAAAGTTTTGAATCCAAAATTTAAGTCTAGTACAAGACCAATGTTATTCATGCATTTAATAGATGGTTCAAACGCACTTTGCACACAATTTGTATCAATGACATGTTGTCTATTTTAACTCTGTTCAGTCTGATCGCTGGGTATTTCGGCACTCGTCGGAATGGCCCTTTGGAAGGTAGAAAACTCTAAAAAGGTATTTAATAACAGGAACGCAAGAACTAACAACTAAAACGTAATATATATAACAAAATATAGAGGGATGAACACTGTGGACACTGGACTCAAAATAAACTCCGCGCGGACTTGTCGTTCTTCTCTTCGACTCTTCCGTCTCTCTTGTCTCTATCTTCTCTCTTCAACTGGGCTAGGTATTGCGGGTTGCCTACGGAACCTGTTGGGCAAATCGGCACAAGGGTACTCGAAAGGTTATTTTTACAACAAAAGTATACACAGATTTTTTAGCTTATCTTCATTTAGAGGACTTCAGCCACTGCCGTAATTTTTTTCGCTACATACTACTAAAGTTGGAACTCTTTATAATTAATAAATACGTACCATTATCATAAACTACTTACCGGCAAGACAACGATAATAAAAGCTCCGAAAATAACTATTTTTACGAATAAATACATTTTCAATACAAGTATAAATGGCAATAAAAAAAACGATGTCAATGGACAATAAATTTAAATAATCAAATCAATCTGCAACTCTTCTTCACAATTTTATCTCTGTTTAGCGCGTTTCATTGATAACGACGTATTGCGCCATAGAATAATCCCCGGAAGACGTTTGGGTTATGTTTTTATTCATCTTTATTATAATAAATAAAGTAGGTTACAGCGTCGAACCAAGTTCCGCATCTTGGTAGAATCAGTTCTGGAGGAAGTGACGTATGAGGCAATGTATGCCCAAATATACTGTAGTAGTAAAGCTTAGCAAATAAATATACATTAACTACATGAAGTTTGAATGGTAGAAGAGTTTTGGACTTGCATTGTCTTTATTTGTTTTTACATCACAACGTTTCAACTGGTTAGTATCTCCAGTCGTCTTCGGGTGAATACTAAATGAGTTAAGTAACTACAGCTCTATTTATACTAGCTAGATGCACTGGAGCATAACTGAGATGGGTGCAGTAATGCGTTTAGTTCGTTTGTGATATTTTAAGTTTACATCTACTTAACAAAGGTTTCCAGATATTTCTTATATCTAATGAGGGCTTACTAAAATAATCTGATTTCTGGTATATGGTAGCAGCTTCCTTGAACTTCCTCTTCCTCCAATGTGGTTCTTTATGCAGGATTTAAGCTTCTATCCACTTGATGTGATGACCGTGTGTCCAGGCATGGTCAGCTGCACCTGATTTTTTAGTTTCTCCTTTAAGCGTGTTGTTTCTGTGTTCCTTGATTTTAGTTTCAAGTGGCCTTAGAGTCTCACCAATGTAAGATCGGCCACATTCGCAGGGGATCTGGTAGACACAGTTTTTTCTGTTTTTTTATTTGATAGTTTTGTCTTTGTCAGGTGGCTTCTTAAAGTGTCTTTCGAGCTGAATACCGTATTAATGTTGTATAGTTTTGTCCTAGTCTTCTAATTCTCTCAGATACTCATTGGACATACGGAATGTTGAGTGTGGATTGTGACTCTATTTGCTTCTTTTGTATATTTGTCCGATTTTCCAATAGTTTATCAACCAAATGCCCGGGGAAGTCATTTTTGTTGAGGTCGGTGTTGATGTAGTTGGTTTCTTCTTTGAGGGCTTCATTTGAGTTACAGATGGTAATTGCTCTATCCATAAGCATTCTTACTATGCCATGTTTTGTGCTGTTTGAGTGATTTGACCTGTATGCGTTGGTTTCCTGTATGGATGGTGTTGCCATTTTTCTTTACGTTCACATCTAGGAAAGGTAATTAATTGTTTTCTTCTCTCTCCATAGTGAATTTGATTGTCGATGTCAGACTATTAATGTGATGTAGGGATTCCCTGAGTTCATCGTGTCCATTCCAAATAATGGTGTCGTCCACATATCTCAGCCACGTTTTTAGTTTCTTTTTTGCTTGTTTTATTGCTTCGGATTCAAACCATTCCATGTAAATGTTGGCGATTTTTGGTGAGAGGGATGATCCCATCGGTAGTCCGTCCACTTTTCTTCCTGGAAGTAAGAATTATCGAGGCAGCATTCTAATAGTTCCATGATGGCCTTGATAGGTAGCGGTGTTATTTCCTGTAGTGCCTAGTGGTAGTTGCTATTAAATTAATGGTTTATTCTTCACTATTTATTTTCGAAACAAATAGTTAGAATTCGTACAGACAGTTAATAATTATTTAGCCAGAAAATAATTATAAGGTTTGGAGCCGGCCCTGTGGGAATACGCAATTGTCCGCAGTCTACTTATAAAACAAAAAATTTGCAAAATAATTAAATGAGATTGATCAAAAATCGACAAGCGAAACAAATCAAACAAGAAAGGCAAGCGTATCGCGTAAGCACATCGGCCCGAATTAACTTGTAAAATTTGCACATCAAAGAGAATCTTTTAACAAAGATTAAAAAGCTGATAGTGAAGTAAATGTAGCGTTACGGCCAACAGGTTTAATACGCCTTTGATGCTATTAAATTTTAAGCTTCCTTTAATAGGCGCAAATGCAGGAATCAAGCTAAAAAATCGTAACTCGATTAACGGAAAACTGGGTTAAATTAATATGGAATTTATTAAATTATTTTTTAATGAGACGGGAGTAGGGTGAGGTTGCTCGCATTCGGTCGCTTTTTATTTAAATTGCCATGACTTAGGGGGAATATAAAAAAAAAATTTGCGAATTGAACGAAAATGAAAATGTGTGACTGGGAGTTTATCCTTAAGAATGTATTACTGTTTTAGAATATTATTCCTCAGGTCAGTTTATGAACCAAATATTCCATGTGGATATTTTTTCTGGGTAAGTTTTTTTTTCGAGGGCTGGTACGTACGCCGGATGCACCTAGGCCAGGTTTGGCCCATTGTGCTCACCCTGTTTGGTTGTTACACCCAGTCCGTGATCCCAGTTCCTTCCACTTGTGTGTGTCGGTCAACTAGGGAGAGGGTAGGGATGTCCTCTGGTTCCAGTTTTGGTTGCCTGAGTATTTGTTGCCTCTTTCGATCTAGTAACTCGCAATGGCAAACTATGTGCTGTATAGTTTCTCTATCTTGTCCGCATAGTCTGCAGTCAAGGTCTCCATTGTACAATTGCATTCTGTGCAGATGGTTCTTGACAGCCATGTGTCCTGTCAGAATTCCTGTAATGGTTCTAAGCTGGTTCTTATTCATTTGAAGCAGCTGTTTCGTAAGTATTGGATCTGGGTTCCCAATGAAGCTTTTGCTATGAGTTAATCCCTGTCTGTTACTCCAGTGGATTTTGTGTTCATTCCTGATCCATTGGTTTATAGCATCTCATGCCGTGCATCTTGGCACTCCAAGTGCCGGTTCTGGACCAATGAATGTGTTTTCAGAACTTTTTCTCGCGAGTTTATCGGCTTTTTCGTTTCCTGTAATTCCCCTCTTGGCATTCCCATAACAGTCTTGAGGTTACCTTGTTGCATATTAGCGCTGTAAGGGCTGCCTGACTGTCAGAATATATATGGATCCGCTTATTGAGGTAAGCCTTCCTGTTGTTTTCGTACGCACATTGCAATATGGCGTAGATTTCTGCTGGGAACACTGTGGGAGACTTTTCCAGAGAGAAAAACGCATGTTTCTTCGGTCTTACTCCGTGTATTCCCGCTCCGGTACCCTCTTTGAGTAAGGTCACCTCTACATAAAAACGATCTCTTGCATTTTTCTCGTTAAAACAATTAAATTAAAATTGAAATTCATTATGGTTACTAATTATCACACAGTAATACCAATAATAATAAAGTATACTCCAACAGCCTCCCTTCGGCTCTTATACAGACGTCGAAGTTTCGCAAAAATATCTTCTGGAAGAGCACAAAATGATATAGTAACAATATATTTCAATACAACAAGATAACCTAAAGACTGGTTTTGGAAAGTTAAGGGGAATTGGAAGCCCTTGAAAAAGTTAACAAACACTGCAGTGGGTACCAGGAAACGAAGGTATTACATGGAACGATAAAGCCGATGTTCTTGCAAAGAAATACTCAGAAAAGGCATTAATTGGTCCCGAACCGGCACTTGGAGTTCCAAGGTGCACAGTACGAGATGTCATAAAGCGATGGAATGAATTCAAAATCTACTGGAACAACAGACAGGGCTTACACCATAGCAAATGCTTCATTAGGGGATCCAGCCCCGAGACTAATAAAACAGCTTCTTTATATGAAGAGGAATCAGCTGAGAACTATTACAGGAATTCTGACAGGACAAATGGCTGTTAAAAATCATCTACACAGAATGAAACTATACAATGGATATCTTAACTGCAGATTATAAAATTAAAAAATTCTTGAAACATAGTACATACTTTTAAGTTACCTGCCATCGATTTACATTTTTATAGCATGGCGACGCACAGGAATCACTGGCGTCGGTCTAATTTACTTTTACTCGATACGTTAACTTCACATTATAGAGATCAACTATACTTACCAAAACCTTTTTACATCGTTTTCATTCGTTTTAAAGATATTAGTATTAAAAGTTGTAAGTGAACTATCCTCTACGAACTCATCCCTTAAATAAATCATTTCAAAGTGTATGAATACATCCTATTAGTATCTACATAATCTACGCTCAATTCGGTGAAAGCCTTAATATTTCATAAAACAATTATTGGACATTTCTAAAAATAACAAATAAATGTCTACTTTCATAATCCAACTCCAGCCGATTTTCTTAATGCATACTTCGTGCCCATACTATGTGTTTTTAATATGGATTCAATGCTTGTTTCTGTATAAACACGGTTTTACCGAACGTTTTTCTGTATATAAGGTGTATGACATCAAGTTGAAATTGAATCACCCCAATTTGTCCCTTTCAGTTTTCTACGTCTTTGCTGCGTTTGATAAGAGACTTTTCTCGAGCTCCATATCCCGACAAATTGTTTTATCAAAGCTAGATTTCGCCACGCGTTACACAAGCGATATAGTACGAGGGATTTTCTCTGATAGAAATAATTTTTCTACTTCACGGCCCTTTTTGATCTCGTAATAAAAAAACCGGATTTGATAAAGTTATACGAGTGTAGTGTGAGGGAGAACTATTGTTTTCTTTAGACGAAGCTGTAATAGATGGGCTTTGTTTTTATTTCAACAATATTTTCGGTAGAGACACTATGAATATATTATAGGAAAAAAAACTTCCCATAAAGAAAACCATACAGGCTTGTCAAAGTATAAAGAATATACATTTTTCAAGGGAAAATGT
This sequence comes from Polydrusus cervinus, assembly GCA_935413205.1. Lineage (NCBI taxonomy): Eukaryota > Metazoa > Arthropoda > Insecta > Coleoptera > Curculionidae > Polydrusus > Polydrusus cervinus. The sequence goes on from OW284516.1 coordinate 20,857,180, forward strand.
AGGTTGTAGCTTCAGTCAGATTAAATTTTAAACAGTTAAACAAAAATTATATACAGGGTGGATCGTGGTTGGAAACGTAGAAAATCCCATGCAAGTTTTAGATTGTTCAAATATTTGCTCCACTGTTGACTTTAGAGCTGAATATTTATTTATAGGAATATTAGTAGGAATATTTTATTATATGGTCTCTATGTAGTAAGTGCACATGCGGAGTTGGAACATTTTTGGACAACCCGATCTTGACTTATTTGATTAGGATTGCGGTTGGGTTTTCATTGGAATTGGAAACAAATGATGCTGCAGACACCAGCATTGATTGAAATTGTCAACCTGTGATTTATCATTGTCAAATGTAATTTTTTTGCAATTCTTGATGATTTTAATACTATATAATAGGTTTTATGGTAAATAAAATAATTCTTCTTCTGTTAAAATATCCGTTTTGAAAATAATATTCGTTTTATTTAAAAATATTAGTTAAATCCAGTGTAAAATGTATCAGTTAAAGATTTTTAAAAGCCTACCGTTTGTAAATTATATTTGACAAAGAAAAATCACATGTTGACAAGTCCAATCAATGCTGATGTCCGCAGCATCAATTCCAATGAAAAATCAACCGCAATCCTATTCAAATAAGTTAAGATCGGGTTGACCAAAATTTTTCAAACTCCGCATGAGCACTCACCACACAGAGACCCTAAAAAAGTCTCCCTACAATCCCGCTCTAAAGTCAATAAGGGAGCAAATATTTGAATACTCTAAAGCATGCATGGGATTTTCTATGTTTTCAACTATGATGCACCAGCCGGTATCTATATTTTATAAAAGAAAATCCTTTTTTTTTCATTTAAAAACCCTTATTTGGATATTCGTCTCTATCTGTAATAGGTTAATATTTAAAAAATACAAGAAAAATAAATGTTCGAAACACCAGAAAGTTCCTTATATCGTAAGAATTGTATTTTGGCTAACACAGATATTATAATTATAAAATTAGTTTTTATAGTATTACCAAAAAGTGGAAGACATTATTATTGGTAGTAGTAGTAGATGTCATCGTCTATAGACTGGTTTCGAACTATTTTGTTCTCATCAGTACAGGGTAGGTATTGATATGTACATTATGTTGGAGAATTTTGATAACCAGAATTTATTTACAATGGTACATAGCGGTGGTGGTTCTCGCGACATCGTGTGTTATACAGGGTGTCCCACCGGGAACCGAATCGATCTATATATAGAAAACTATACATAGGAAAATTTGACAGTATGCTGATGCTGATGGGGGCGACCGGACTAAAATATTTTCATAATGTCCGGTTATACCGGAATGAATTTGCAAATTTAAGTCCCGCGTCAATAAGAAAAACGACCCATGAACAAGTGCTGCTCAGATGCGAAAAATGTCTGGAAGTTGAAGGACGTTATTATTAGTCCCAAAGTTCTTGAAATTTTCTATAATTTTATTAACAGCACATTGTGATGGCTTCTGTTTTTGCGAATATCGAATAGCAAATGTGTCACATGTTCTTGATATAACTTTATCACATTCTCCATAAATAATAAATAAGTTTAAATAATCTTCGTTTGTATATTTTAAACGCCCAGGCATGATTATTAATAATGTTCAAATGGTAAGTGACAGCTTCATAGATTTTCTTAGCATTTGATTGTTTTTCAACGTCGTGTTAGCCAACTAGGAGTAACTGAACTTAAAACCTGCAGCAAAACCGTCTCATAAAAATACTAAATTGGCAATATTTCGAAAATTAAAAATTTTTGGGATATGCAACCTTACACAAACTTACCCTTATTTTTAATGCTAAATAAGAAATAATTATAAAATTTGGGTGTTTCTATTTGAAAATCTAGACTTTTGGCAGTTTTTTCAATTTCATTTTTAATCTTATTTTTTAAACACCCTGTATTAATGGTTATCAAAATATTATAAAAAATCTATTAAAGCAGGTCCTTTATAACAAGGAATCTCACTTAAATTAAATAAATAAGGCTTCTTTATAGAAAAATTAATAATAATTATACAAGGCTTGCAAACGTAATTTTTGACATAAAAATTCAAATATGTCAAAAACGTTTAGACATAGGTATAGGACATGGTATACAAAATCTGCCTAGAATCTTGCGTATAATGCAAAAATGTAATAATATATAGGGTGTCCCATTTAAAAAAAAAGCAAGTTGACACTTACTTCCGGTATAACCGAAAGTGCCACCATTATGAAAATTTATCCCGGTCGCCCCCATCAGCATCAGCATACTGTCAAATTTTCAAAATTTTCCTATGTATAGTTTTCTATATATAGGTCGATTCGGTTCCCAGTGGGACACCCTGTATGTTACATCGACTAATTAGGAAAAATGCAATCAAATAGTATGTTCTTTTTCAAAATTATACGGGGTATTCCTTAATGACGTGCTAATATTTTAGGAAGTGATTTCTCAAGTCATTTTATGAAGAAAAGTTTATATAAACATATGTCCTAAGGGTGTTGAATTTTTTTTATTTAGTTTTTTGTAATATCTCCGAAAGTACTTTAGATAATATTGTCAATTTTGGAATGTGCTAATTGGACATAAAACCACAGGTTTTAGTTATAAAAGTTATTTTTTTGTCCCACCAGTGGTGTTTGTTATTTTTTAGAAAAAAAGTGGTACCCACTGACATTTTTCCATGTGGATATTATTTCTATATATACTGGTCAATTCTGCATAAAAATGGTCTCTTGCGTTTTTATCCTCGGGCACACCGTTATTAATTAAACCAATTAAATTAAATTAGCTTCATTTTGCATACCTATTAAGTAAAGGTGGTAATTTCCTACAATTTTTATTAAACAAAATTTTGCAATATCAAAGTTAATAATAAATAGTAGAGCTAACTTAATTTAATTATTTTAATTAAGAACGGTGTGCCTGAGGAGAAAAACGCAAGAGACCATTTTTATGCAGAATTGACCAGGCTAATCAGAAATAATATTCGCATGGAAAAATCTGAGTTGCGTACCAATTTTTTTCTAAAAAATATCAGAGGACATGTTTGCAGGGACGCCACTGGTGGGACAAAAAAATAACTTTTCTAACTAAAACATGTGGATTTATGTCCGATTAGCACCTACCAAAATTAAAAATATTATCTAAAGTACTTTCGGAGATATTACAAAAAACGAGTTAAAAAAAATATTCAACAACCTGTAGCAAAAAATTTAAGCCGTTTAGGACATATGTTTATATGAACTTTTCTTCATAAAATGACTTGGGGAATCACACCTTAAAATATTAGCACGTCATTAAGGAACACCCTGTGTATGGCATATGCATAAAGTAGATGGTACCGCGTACGTTGTAAATGTTTTGCTGTAAAATAAAACGAAAATCGTTAAGCAGTATACTAAAACCTGTTTAAAGGTAATGACGTTATGCAAACTCAAAGAACTGTAAATCATCAGCCGAATTTCTTCAACATTACCAAAACGTTGACATATGACATTACAAAAATGTTAACGGTTTAAATAAAACAACAAAAATATAAAAAGTAATGTCCTCAGGTGTTTCACTTCAACACCAATCTGACTTACATAAATCTACTCCCGGCAATTGTCGATGACATCTTTAATTAATATTCAACATTTATCATTTAATCTGTCTTTTGGTAATGCATTAAAATGACCGCTTCTTTTTTTTAATGGTCCCTTATTCGAAACTAATATAAAAGTACCTACTGGGTGTCCCAATAGTGCAACGAATAAAATAACTTCTTTGTTTGTCATATAAAAAATAAAATGGTTAAAAGAAGCAGTGGCGTATTTAGGGGGGGGGGGGCTGCTGGGCTGCAGCCCAACCCCCCTCGCCGAGCCTCGGAGCTCGGCTCTAAAAATGGAATTGCAACCTAATTTTTGAACGCTTGGACACTTAATTTAAATCCTTAAATAATGTATTCTTAGCTTAGATTACTAAGGTTTTGTAGGAAACGTTTATGATTTTAAACTTTTCCTTCTAAAAGTCCTATTTTATAGAGATTAGGGTTTCAGACGCATATCGCTTTAGTTATTGATGTATGATGCAGTTTTAAAAGAAAACGAGTTAAAAGAATAATATTTTATAGTCTTTTTCATTAAATACTTATCTGTTCCGTTTTCCCTTTTTTAGAGCTATTTTAAAACAACAAAAATATAACCCAATGCAATAAAATATTTTTACAACAAACCAAAAAACAATTAATTGAAAGATTTTTTATGGAAGACGTGTGATAATTTATAATATAAAAAATAGTGCGGGAAGAAACGAGAATGCTTTATTATGAATATACAAAACGGCACTTAAGAAGGAGTATTTCAAAACCTAAGCATTTGCAATTTTGGTCTACGCTCCTAAAATTCATTATTTCTGAAAAAATCATCAATTTTGGCGTGGTGAGCGATATCTACTTTATTTTCAATCATGAAAAACCGCGCCCGAGAAACGCTGGTTAGAGTCATACATACGTCTTATGTTAAAATTTTGGATTGACACAATATTCATATTTTTCACAAAAATAAAAAATGTTTTTTTAAATAAAGAGCCAGCTAGGAATATCAACAAAAAAAAGTAAAAAAAAAACATTTACAAAAACAAATTTAATCCAACCATGCAGAAGGGGAGAGGTAATAATTTAATTTTCGACATTTGATCGTAGTTAGATTAATTTTAAACAAACTTTGGGCGTGGCCCCGAAAATTTTTCGTCTGCAGCGCTTTTACGCCTTCAATGATATACATGTAGTCCCGACTGTCCTTCTCTCCAGAAAAAAAATGTCCTACTTACGCCTACTGAGCCCCCCCCCCCCCCCCCCAAGCATATTTTCTGGCTACGCCACTGAAAAGAAGCAATAATTACATCAATTAACAAAAATAAAAATCTCATCTACGCTATTGTGACTGGAAATATTTCATTCAACAAACGTTTACTGTTTATTTGAAAAACTGAAACAACAACTTACCGTAGACAGTTTCATTCCTAATTTTATTGGTGTTGTAAAGTCAGTTTTCCCATAAAACAACTGTCTGTCGAAAAGATTGTGCAGACTACTGGAAAAGGATAAACTAGATTAAGATGAAAATGTTGGAAAGTTTAAACACGTGTAAGGTGCATCGTAAGGTGTAGTTGAATTTTCAAATTAAGTAAGTTGTAACATTTTTACAAAATAAAATTTCTAGTTTTAAATGATTTACTGATATTTTTGGAAAAATATCCATTGGTAGACGTTACAGCGATTATAGCACGAATAAAAAAAAAGGGGAAGTAGTAATAAAATATTTTAATGTTAAAAGTTGTAACATACGTTTCTTAATGCTTCTTAGCAAGGCAATAGCAAAGCAATAGCAAAGCATGTCTCTAAATTCTTGTAAGACGTTGACAAAATTTCACGAAATCGATTTCCAATACAAGACGTTAAATCTTCAATAATAACGGTTCCTAATTATTAAAATAATTGAATTCAATTAGACGGGCGGAAGCATGCCTATTAAGTGAAGGTGGTCATTTCCAACAATATTTATAAAACAAAATTTATCAAGGTTAATAATAATAATAATAAATAGTAGAGCTAATTTAATTTAATTATTTTAACCGTGTGCCTGAGGAGAAAAACGCTAGAGATAATTTTTATGCAGAATTGATCAGGCCAATCTGTAATAATATCCACATGAAAAAATATCAGCAGCGTGCCACTTTTTTTCTAAAAAATATATAATCGCTTCTTCATTTAAGGTTTTAAAAATTATTCTATTGGCGATAACGCTGAAACGAACGGAGATATCGAGTTACGGTTTTAACATTTTTTCCAGCAAATTTCATCTTATTTTTGATTATGGTATCATAATTATACCGCATGATTTATTTTTTCGGAGTAAAATCAAAATATGTGTTATTGCAATAATAACACATTTTTTAATTTTGCTACCTCTAGCATTTTTTTTGAGAACTATTATGGACAACTAAATACGATTGGTGGAAGTGCATACATTTCTCTTCCAAACAGTCTTTAGTTTGCTAAAATCGGGTAAGTCGTTTATAAGTTACAGCGATTTAACTGATTACAGTTTCAACAGCTTCCCGGCCTCTTATTAAAGTAGGTACGCCAATGAGCGTAAGACCAAAATGATGCATAATTGTCCAAGCTTTTTAATGGTGTTATCAAAGATATACCTTAATGTGGAATTTTCGATGATATGTAAAATTTTAAAATTTACTTTTCAATTACGCCCTCTTGCAGCAAAATGCGCAACTTAAAAATAATTTCCCGCATTTTCTCTTGGGTACTTTTGTCATAAAAAAATTTACCCGGATGCTGTACGATTACTAGTTTTTGACATATGGCCGGCAGCCATTCTTAGTTGACCGCCCGGTACGTATCGATGACTTTTTGTATTGCTTTTTTATCTTAGATATGTAAAAACGGGTTCGCCTATTGTTCCAATACAAATGTTTCACCTTTACATGCTAACTACAATTATGATTGAAAAAATAAAATAAAAAAGAAAATGTTACGTCTTCAGATGTTCCATCGATATCCATCTGACATTATAAAAATTAATATTCAATATTATTTATCATTAAATTTATCGTCTGGTAATGTGTTAAAATGAGCCGGGTTTTCTTTTTCCCCTTTTTTTTAATTCGTCCGCCTTAATCAATTAGCTGGTTGAAATTTAAAAAGTGATATTGCATATTTAATTTATCATTGTCATTTCGACAAAGATCGAGCATTAACACAAGGAAATTTAAGTAATTAGCTTTCAGGCTTAATGTATTATTAGAGAGGTTAATACCAGCAACGTAAATACCCATCGTTAAAGTGGTAATGTTGGTATAGTAATTCCAAACCGAATTGACATTTGAAATGTATAAAGAACTAATTATTCGGGTGGGCCGTATCGTAGACAAGCCGGGAAGAAATGTATCTGGTAATTATCATAGATTTGGCTAAATCAGTTAATTAAAAAAAAGGCGATTTTGAAGTTGCCGCGATTTTAAATTATTTTAGTATTTCTAAGTTGTTTTAGTGAAAAACACACTCTTAAACATGACTTGGTATTTGGTACTAATTTTTATTTGTTCCCGTGTTTACGTTACCAAAAATAACTATTTTTAGTTAGGAAAACAAATAAGATGTTTTTTCTTGGTTATATTTACCAAAAAATGATGCCATCAGAACAAAGAAACTATCTTGTTTTCATATTAGTTGGCAGAAATAAAATATTTTGTTTAACAGAATATTACTGTCTATATCCTATTTAAATGTTACATCAAGGTTCCTACAAACTTGTATTTATCAATTAAGCTTATTGTAATAACACATTATGAATTTGTAGTCCCTATCATTTTGTTAATTTTGATTAAGACACATTCTTAGTTATCAGAACTAACTTTTCTTTTCAAGTAATATTATGATTCATATGTTTAACTAACCCCGTCGCTGTACTCACTTTACACAGAGACTTCACGCCCTTGACGGTGACATCATTCTAGCCAGGACTGTCAGGAGGTTATGTTTATGTTAGGGTGCTTTTGCGATTCCGTGTCAATTTTTTCGTATTTTTAAGGCAATAATCGGCCATTTTCATGGCCGTGACAATATTTGGTGTAATTTATTTGTGTTTATTGTCTTTCTTATGTACGTTCTTATTGGCAGATGGAAGTTAAATCATAAGTAAGTAAACATTTTATTTTTTATCATTGCAGTTTTGTACAAAATTGCCAAGCAACAAACTTTCATACCTTTCGAAAATTTTGCCGACAAAATTTTATCTCTTGTGATATTATATATGAAAAAAAATTTCAATTTTCCATATTTACACCTTAGTTGTGACAACTAATAGGTTTAAAGTACCATATAATATTTAGTTATCCGTATATAAAATTTCGTTGTGACAACTAAAATTTATAGGTTGGGTCAGTTAATGTTATTAATTAGTTCAACAGTTTAATAACGACAATTTTTTTTGGTTGTACAGACTCATTTTCCATACCATGTTATTTTTAAGAGTGCAAGCTTGAAACAACAATGGTTTCTTGGCTTTTATAACAACAAAAATGTACACACAAAGGACTGTAACAGGAGAGATTATTATTTTTAATATTATTAAAGTTCTGTGCATATTTTAGACACTTATCTTTAGCTAAGATCCAAAACTAATTCAAAAACAAAATGCCTAAAATAGGTTTTTACGAGGCTATAAAATCACTACATCACCGAAGCTAATATTTAGGTAATAAATGCTGAAGATATTAAACATTCCCTAATTATAACCAAAGATTTCCATGTCTGTCGTGTTAACGGTTGTGCTGATTCAAATGTAGTCGTCTGGGCACGTTAAAATAGTTTTATAACTATCATGTTTAACTTTTGGTTGGGTAGTGGATAGTCTCTTAGAAATTTGAATTATATATAACAAGTAGATTATCATGACGGTTAATATTATTATATTGAACGATAAAAGAGTATTGGACTTGTAGTGTCTTTATTTGTATTTTTATCGTATCATTGAAGATTAAGTCATTTTTATATGATATCTTTATTAATAATTATTAACATCATAAACGTACTAAAACCTACATAACACCTTAGTTACTCATAATACATTAGTTACCATAATTTAATACGTTAGTTACGAAAGCATAATACGTTAGATACCAAATAATATTAGAACTATTTTTATGAACATGTAAAACAATATTTTGACAGTTTTCAAATTTGATGGATACACCTTTGTCTTTAACGTCCACGATCTTAGGTATGCCCTCTGAAGACTGATTATTGACCGAGCAAGCATTCCTTTCGATTTCGTGCGGTTCCCCAGTGCTTAATCCACTACCGGAAACATCGCCGATTTGAATTTTGTGAGCAAAGGAAACTTTCTTGGTCACACTTTCTTCTAAATACCCTCTAGCAACTTTCGCCGATTCCCATCCACGAAGTTCTTGTAGGTCTAATATATCTCCTCCAGCATTAACAAGAAAATTTGCCGAAGATCTTCTAACGCAGTGACCAGTATACAAATTAGGATATTCAAGTAAGAGATACTTAGCTATTTTTTGAGGTATTTTAGAGAAGAAGTGAATGCCGCAGGGCTGTATCGTACATTTCCCTTTTCTATATGATACAAACAATCTTTGGTGAGTGACATGGTCTGGCCTTAACATTGCGTACTTTTTAAATAAAAGCACAGGATTGACTTCGCCGTCAAATATCACAGCGAAAATACGTTTCTTGTGGGTTTTTGAGTCGGGAATAGTAACAATCAGCTTGTTCTCTAAAACGTCAACATCTTCCGTGGTCATCTTCGCTAATTCATTAGTTCGACAGGCTCCTCCAATTCCAATTAAAAAAGCCACTTTCATCATTAAAAACTTCTCGTCCGAGGCAGAACACACAAATTCGTTGACTTGTTCTCTTGTAAATACTTTTGATTTTTTTGCTCTATATCCAATATTTTTCTTTTTGATGAAACGTATTAAGGCGCCGTATTTGTCGATTTCCACTCTTTCCTTCAGTTCTAAAGTCGCTCGTAACATGGCGTATTTCGGCCATAAGGATGAAACATAGTATTCCTCAGAGAGTTTTGTGAAATACGCCACCTTGCACCTTGAACATGTACTTTGTTTCGCCACTCACAAAACAGCCGACAATCTTTTTCATAATAGATTTTAGATTTGTCCGGAAGCAAGTTCAACCTTATAATGTTGGCTGCAGCTAATATATCGTTAGGAATATTAAAATCTTGCATGATTTTAATGATGACTTTTTGAAATGCCAAAATAAAATGACATAAAACCTTGTTTTTATTTTCGCACCGCCATTGTCAATGATACGATAAAGTTTTGAATACAACTCGATTATTAGCGATTTAACACCGTCTCGGACATTGCGGGTGACTCGGCTGTTGCCTCGTCACCTAGTAATGTCCTCGACTATTATAAATCGCATAATAATCTCGTTATATTAACCTTTTCGGTACGGGAAACGTGTTAATACGTTTGAGTTTTCCGTTTCCGTAGGCCGGGAGCCGTCTTAAAACACGGCCATATAGATTTTGACATCACTATAATATATGTTTTTATTTTAAATGTTGGTATCCTTCCTACTACATCATCGCATTTCATACGGGAAACGTCTGTTCTCGTCACATACGTACTCGCCCAATGTACGGGAACCGGCTTTTCCCGTAGGAGACGGGTGATCACGCGAGCACGAAATATGCCCGTCTGTACAGCAATTCTGTGGAAAATATACCCGTACCGAAAGGGTTAATAGATATTATATAACAAGTAGATTATCATGACGGTTAATATTATTATATTGAACGATAAAAGAGTATTGGACTTGCAGTGTCTTTATTTGTTGTTTAAATCATAACGTTTCAATTGGTAATTGTGAGGTATTTTATTAGATGTTTGGTTATTTTACCTGTGAGTGAGATGACAATTGGTACTATTGCTACATTTTCTTGTTTTCCGATCTTTTTGATTTCGATAGCAAGTGGTAAGTACTTTGTAATCTTTTCTCGTTCTTTGTTCGTTATGCTTGTGTCATTTGGTATTGCAATGTCTATTAGATAAGTTTTATTTTCTTTTTTGTTAATGAGAATGATGTCCGGTCTATTGTTTATATTTGTTTTATCTGTATGCAGAGTTCTATCCCAGTATAGTTTGAATTTTTCGTATTCAAGGATGCTTTCAGGTGTGTATTCATAGAATGAAGTATGTGTGGTGTTAAGTTGGTGTTTTATAGCCAATTCATGGTGAATTATTTTTGCTACAGTATTATGTCTGTCTGTGTACTTTGTCCCTGCACGTATTTTACACCCTCCTGTAATATGTTCTATGGTTTCTTTGAATTGGTGGCATCTTTTCACAAATCTGTGTCTATGGGATCTTTGATAATGTATTTTCTGTAGGTTCTGCTGGCTATTACATTATCTTGAATTGCTAAAACTAACCATTTTGTTCCTGGGAATAGTTGTCCTGTGGTCAGCCATTTGTATGAATGTTGTTTATCTATGTTTGGGTCTTGCATGATGTTGTAGTGTTTGCCGTGTAGTGTTTTTTGTAATCATATTTCTATTTCTGTTCTGTTGTTAGAGCCTGCTTATTATATATTATTATATTTTGTCCTAGGTTAAGTGGTGCTTTGATAAAGGAATGACAGTAATAATGATCGTGTAAGGGTAAATTTCGGCAGGACTGACAATGACGAGAGATTGCCTTCATTCAGAACGGTCAGTCCGTCTGATCGTCTAGGGTCTGCTATAGACAAGACTAGAGCAAAGCCGTATGGGAGCTGCGGCTGCTAGCGACTGAAATACTGTTGGTTTGGTTGGATTGGTTGAGTTTTGCATTTTTTAACTGATTAAGCCAATGAGACACAGACAGAACATACTTTAAAGGTCAATAGAATATCTATTAGAACAAATTAAATTGGGCTTTCTTGCAATGCAAAGGAAAATGCAATAAATTGTTATGATTTGGTTTAGGGACTTTCCCTATTTTAAAATTTGTTCTTTCTAAATGTAAACTAATTTTTAAATATCTAACTAACCTTTTATTCGAGACTATGTCTGCTTCGCCTAGAAATAACTGTATACTTTTAACTATTTCAACCATTAAAGCTATTAAATAGTGGAACTTAAAATCAAATATTGTAATAGCCCAAAGAATTTATTGAAGGACTATCTAACAAATGTAGGTACTTTTTGAAGTGTCTGTTTGGCCAAAATTTTATTATACATTTATTTTATTAAATTTGTGCTGTTTCTTATTCACTCTACTTTCGACAACTTGTATTCACTTTATCGTTGTAAATAGTGTTGGCTGCGCTGTGGTCAATTCCAGCTCTAGACGACCCTGGATCTATGACATCCAAGGAGTCACCCATTCATTTATAATAAGTAAATTCCATAACATCCTGTAAAAGGTCAAGTTTTACAAAAATATAAGAAAATTTAATTTTAAAACTGTTCCATAATTATTTATTACCATGTTTAGAATTTCTAATTCACCTTATGCGATTTAATAGCATGCCATAATATTTAACAATAACTGACTAATTTATTAACACACTTAAAACTTTTAAGCCGCTCGGAAGGACATTTACAGAATTGTGAACAATATTGAATTGGAATTATGAATATTTCGACAAGATTATTTAATTAACATAACATTGACTAATTGACGGTTCGATAGAATCAGATAAATTGTATTATCATTAATTAAAAAAGACGTTTTGATAGTAAATATGTAAAATTACCGTCGTTTTTATTTTAATAGTCATTTTCATTATAATTCAATGTTAAATTATTATGGTCACATGAAAAAATTACAAATCGTTAATAGAATCAACTGCAGTCGAGTTGAGCACGAATTTAGTATTAAAATACTTTTTGATGATTTTTCAAAATCAACACAAGTGATATCTTATTCTTATTGAACAGATGGACAGAGTTGATAACCTGTAGTACATCCAGGCAACTGTGGCCCACATTCGATAACAAGAGAACCCCAGAGCTATTGAGACACAGTCAGAAAGGCGTGAGAAATATTACTGCGGTTGTTACCGGACATTACCTCTTCAGTAGACATGTCGAACGTATGCAAATACCCACTAACGACTTCTGCAGAAGTTGCAGAGATGAGGAAGAGGAAGAAAGTATTCAACATTTTCTATGCGAATGCCCTAGCCTCGCAAGAAGAAGGTTCACTGCTCTGGGTGAACAATTGTTCGATAGCCTGGATGAATAAAGCAACTTACAACTTGGACGACTGAGCAGGTTTCTGAATAATAGTGGCTGGTTTGAATGAGTTGTTAAAATCCTTCTGCGGTGCACGCCGTACTAACCATCAGAAATATGATGAAGGTGGGTTCTACGGAACACGTGTGGTATCACAACGGACCTAATAGAACTACGTGAGACTGTTTGGTCAGAACCAAAGGTCTACCACTCTTACCTAACCTAACCTAACCTTATTCTTATTCGAATAGTGAACCGGAATTTCCCATCTTACTGGATCCCAAAAAAATAATGTCAAACTTACGGCATCGCGTATATAAACAGTCTCCAGTCGTTTTCAATATAACCTGTTATCAGGTGAATACTGAAGACGACTGGAGATGCTACCAGTTGAAATTTAGTGATTCAAAACAAATAAAGACAATGCAAGTCCAAAACTTTACTGCCGTTCAAGAAACGTCATTGTCTCCAACCTTTAAACAAAATTCTTTAGCCGGCGTACAGACACGATTAAAATTGAAAAAGTTGTATGCCTCCGCTGGGAATCGAACCCACAGACGCCAACATAACTACTTTAAAATTCTTTAGTTTTGGAAACGAAATATTATTCTTAACTGTATGATAGTATTGGCAACCAAGTCGACATGTTCCAAACAACAGATTAGCGTACTTGGTTCCCACATCATATTTAAATATTTATCTTAACCAAACATACCAGGACTACCAAGAGATGGCGCTAAAAGTAATATATAACCCTAGAAGGTTGATAACATTGTAATTTTTAGTATTGAGACTATCGTTTGGTAGGTATAGACACCAACCCTGTACGCACGAGCACAAGAGTATTCGAAACAGGTCTACTGGTGGTTGCATCCTACCAATAGTAAAGACTTCACTTCTTGGTGGTGCAATCTAATTTGTATTTTGACACAGTGTTGACAAAATATAATCTTATATTATAAAGAATTTTCCAAACAAATTAGTACTGACAACAATCATACTCTTTCACCTAACAAGAAGTTAGTTAGCTGATGACAAAAGTGAGTAATCAATGCCGAAATCGGCCTAGCAATAAAATGTGGTCTCCGTTACTAAGTTTCCTCTTGAGACTATTTAAGTTTTCTTGTGACCGAAACTAAGATTCTAGTATGTTATACTGCGCCAATTATAAGAGTGTACGGATCTGAGAATAATTTGTCTATGGGATTTTCTGGCCAAGTAAATTTAAATAAAATTAGGCAGCATTTTTGAACCTGCCTGTACAAAGCACTTTACATTTTTAATATCTCAAAGCAATCAAGTCCTTAACATCCGAATGGCGGCCGCTAAAAAAGCAACTCTAGCAGAACCAAGTGCGCTTTTCATTGTAACTATAAGCATCGTTTATCAATATATTAAACTATGCAGCTTCGATTGATTGGCAGGCGAGGCACGGACGTACATATCTTGAGTTTTTTAACGGCCCATCGACAGCGAAGGAAGAACCCTGTATTTCGATTAGATACAGTTAAAGGATCCGATTCATCAATTAAGTACTGTAAGATGTCGAACATAAATTTTATGTTATAATAAAAATAATAACTTACCAACTGATTGTTAGGCTTCACAAGTGCCGGTACTTACGGATTTATAGTTAAAATTTGTTTTGATTGAACTGCGTTATTGGTAGAAATACTAGTAGTGGGTAACAAACTATAATGTTTTTAAGATCCGGTTGTACAATAAGAACTAAAGTACGAGTTTTGTAAAGCTCTGCTTAAAGCTAAACTCAGTTCTGCTAAGTTTTCATTTTTCAGGTAAGTTGTCTTCTGGGCTTAAACCAAGTTATTAATGACTAATGACATATAACCCAATAAACTTTATAAAAAATTATTTTTGAATTTAAAATTTGTGGTAATAATATTTTAAAATTATGAATGCGAAGGTTGAACACTTTCTGGATTTATCACACGAATCGGATGATGAAGATTTTATGGATGTACTAAGAGCTATAGAAAACGTTCGAAGACGGCCCTAAAACTACAGACCGGGACATAATCATATTCAAATTTTTGTAATTAAATTTACTCTCAATATTTTTCTAACACTCTATTTGTTCTTTATTAGTAATATTATCTGTCTTTTATTTCTTATTTTCCATAGTACCTTTAAACTCTTTAACAAAAGTTAATAACAGACATTCTTCTTTGGAAGTAGAATTTGCATATAGATAGATAAGCATTTATTTCAAAACAAATTTGTAAAATTCATAAAGTTTGAAATACGTCATAAAATGTTACAAAAATACATATTATAAATTCTACAAACAACAAAAAATTGTAAAATACCTACCACATACCTAATCACAAATTTTGTTTTTTATAATCAAGATATTCCTGAATTGTATAAGGTTCAATATTGTTAATATAAACAAATAATTCTTTTTTGAAATTATTTATATGCTGTGGCAAAATATTAAAAAAAGTGATGGCAGCATAGTGACAGCTGTGGTCCGTCAATGTTAAAGAGTGTTTTGGAAAATTATAATCAAAAAGTCTACCTCTTGTATCATGTGTGTGTTCTTTTTTTAAATGAGTGAATTTACCTTGATTCTTTTTGAAAAACAAAATGCATTCATAAATATAAATACCCGGAGTTGTTAACAATTTTTGCGTTTTAAATACTCCACGACAACTCTGAATATAACTCATGATTAGTAGAATTCTTAAAGCTTTCTTTTGATAGATAAAGATTTTTCCCAAACCCGATGTTGCTATGATATATCATACGAGAAATACTAAAGTTTAGATATCTAGACACTATTCTCAGCATATAACAAGATGTGGCAAGGTTTCTACGAAGGGCGTCTGCATGGGTATTCCATTTAAGATTTGCATCGATGTGCATACCCAAAAATTTGCAAGTCTCAACAATATCAACCTTGGAACTATCTATAGTAATAGAATTAGGAGTATCTTTCTTATTTCTAGATGTCTTAAAAATTAAGCATTGGGTTTTTTCTGTATTGAGAATAAGGCCATTATCGTGGAACCATTTTTTTACTATTAAAAATTGTTCTTTCGAGATACTTAATAAATCAATGATATATTTCTTTCTAATTAGTATATTAGTGTCGTCGGCATAATTTACGATGGATACAAGTGGACTTAATAAAATTGTAGGTAGGTCATTTAGATAAATAATAAACAGAAGTGGCCCTAGAATGCTTCCCTATGGTACACCAAGGTTAATTTTCAACTTATCAGAGACGAACTGTTGACCATGCTTATCCTTAACAACAACTTTTTGGGTTCTATCTTTTAGGTAGGATTTTATCCACGACAATGCCGAACCTCTCACTCCATATTTATACAGCTTATCCATTAAATCTGTATGTGAGAGACAATCAAAAGCCTTAGAGAGATCAAGGAAAAGACCGCAGGCCAAATCTCCTTCCTCCAAGGCTTCCACAGTCCTCTCAATAAAATCAAAAACAGCTTTTTCCACCGATCGACCCTGCAAAAACCCATGTTGAAAATTCAAAAATAAATCAGCTGACAAAAAATACTGCTTAAGTCGATTATAAAAAACCTTTTCAAATATTTTAGAAAACGATGGCAAAATACTTATAGGACGATAATTTTCCAAGTTATTTGTATCACCTTTTTTGTATAAAGGTATGACAGACGCGTTTTTTAAGTACTTGGATATTTATCTTCCAAAAGAGAACAATTTACAATTTCAGTGAGAGGCATGATAATATTGTTTATACATCTTTTTAATAAAAATAGCGGAATTTCATCATCTCCTGCGCATCTTTTATTTTTTAAATTTTGGACAATATTAATTATTTCAGACTCAGTAACCGGGTTTATAGTTTTGTGTTAAATGTTAAATACCCCAAACTTTGACAACAAATAAAGTTTGATGGTTTTTTGACAGCGTAACCATTGCCAGCATTCTAATTTAGTTATTAATCCCACCTGTGCAGATCTGTGATTTGGAATTGATTATACAACAAAAATACCTTTTTGAACCAAGTTCAACTTTAAGTAGAGCTTGAAAAAACTTGTATATAAGCTCGGATCTAAATGATGAAAACAATATTTATATTTAAAATAGAATGGACTCATCTTCTAATTGAGCCATCACCAAAAATTGTGTGTCTATTTCTAAATGATCTATGGTATGCTTCTATATTCTACTACACTATACTTCATTATAGAAAATGTCCCCAGAAACATCGCTTAAACAACTTTTCAACTAAATTAAAGAACAGAAAATATATTCATTAAACCAACATTCAAGTAAATCTTTATTCAGTATCTTCTGCAAAAAAACCAATTTGTAAAACCCACAATTACTCTAAAAAAATGGAATTCATGAATAATTCATTTTAAATTCATTGGTATTTTAAACAGCCCCACCGACTGGTTTCTGGTTTATTAAATTCAACGATCTCCATTAACTCATTACCTTAAATCTCATTTAATAATCTTCGAAGTGTTATCCTTATTCGTTGTTGTCACATTGGTGTTTTTCTGATATAAATTTCATGGCTGGTATTAAACAAACAAGTTTCTTATGAATAATGTTGGCATATTTGGAATAACGCGGCAAGTATGTGGACTTTCATTTGGCCGGACTATTTATCGGATAAACCAATTATTGTTTTTGTGTAGCCTTACAGCGGGTTGCACAAAGAAATATAGTTCTCGATTAGCTTAACCGGGTATTAAAAATATAAAATTTAATCAAATGCTGGCAAGGCCAATTTCGTATCTGTGCGAAATATTTTAAAAGAACTGGCATGTGGCAGCACTGACAGCGGCCATCGTTTGCAAAATTTAAGGCAATTTTGCGCACACTCGCAGTAGGCCAGCATCCAATTAAATTTTGTATTTAATACGCGCTAACCGAGAACAATTTTTTTTATGCAACCCACTGTGAGTCCATTAAAGTTATTGGAATGACAGAAAATTACCATGTACAACGTATTGTCACCTGTTTATCTAGATTCTAGATCATAATTCCATAGATAAAATGGCGAGAATCTTTAATAATATAATCGTTTAGGAAAAAATCGTTCGCCATCTAGGAAAGGTAGAAAGTAAGGAGGTGCAAGGAAGCCAGTTCCCCAATGAACTAGACCTACTAGGGAATCAAACGAGTGCAAAGAAGATTGAGAACGTGTGCATTTCCAAGGACAAGTGACGACGCTGGAATGCGGGTTTATGTTCAATTGAATATACCAGATAATATATATTGAGTAGCTCTGAGGAGCATTTTTTCGTCCACGATCACTAGTCGCTAACCACTATGATCCAGTGGCGACTGATTTGCCAAGACAGGTATAATGATTGCTTAAAGTTCGTAGCGAGTTGGTTAGCTTCTAGAAAAAAAAACATCTACAGAAACCGTTGTACATGTCTTGGCATATCACTTGTCGTTACTGTATCGTAGTCGTCAGTGTCTAGAGACTGTGGAGGAAATCGTACTTTCAGACGAGTCTGGCCAGGCTTTGGCTGTCTCCCATTATAGCGAAATTTTAGTTTAAGTTATTGTTATAATCCAGATTGCCATCTGACTACGTTTTAGGACTACAAAAGTAAGTGAAATTATTTCTTAAAAGATTTTTTAAGTCAGACATTTTCGTCATGCTTATAGGTACCTACATATACCAGACATACTGATTTTTACTTAATTTCAGTACATAACTTGTTAGCAGAATTATTTTCATTAGTTAAAAAAAAGTGGAACTAATTTAGATCTTCTAAGACATTCTTTTGCCTCAACCCATCGGAAAAGTCTCAGTATATACTATTTTTGCATATGATATTCGCTGACTGAGAAAATTGGTATCAAACAAATTAACTCTCTCCTATCAACTATGTATGCTGATGCTGGCCTACGGCGTCGTGCTCAATTTACTTCCTCGTGCGATATGAACATCATATCCTCTCTTGTTGTACAAACTACTATTCTGTGGTGCTTAGTTCTCGGGCTAGGAAAAAGAGTTAAGTAAATCTAATTGAAATTTAGAAATAATATAGATATAAGTAAAAAAATTATAACACACAGTCTGGTGTCTGTTTAAAGGTTGGAGACAATGACGTTTCTTGAACGGCAGTAGAGTTTTGGACTTGCATTGTCATTATTTGTTTATAATCACTACGTTTCAACTAGTAAGCATCTCCAGTCGTTGAATACTGTATTCACCTGAAGACGACTGGAGATGCTTACTAGTTGAAACGTAGTGATTATAAACAAATAAAGACAATGCAAGTCCAAAACTCTACTGCCGTTCAACACAGTCTGGTATTATAATTTCTTTACTTATAATACCACTCCACTAAGAGATGGACTACTTCCACATAATAAAGTTATCATTTTATAGTTAGTTTCAAAAAGAGGGAGCCGGTTTGTTAAAACCCTCTAGAGAAAAAATGCACCTTTATTTCTAGGCAAAGCGGTTAAGCTCTAAACTTAGAAGTTTGGGCCTTCAGTGCAAGCTGGTTATACTAAAAATCCTTTACTCTTTGTTAATGATCATATATCTTGGCTAAATATCACTCTTTTACTCTTGGACACAGTTCCATTGCCATTATTTGGATTTTTTATTTTAATTATAATACTCGTACATCATGATTTATTTATAATGACTCATTGCTAACACACTCCCTCTCACATCATATTAATATTTATACAGCAGTTAAGATGACGATTTTTATCTTCCACAACCAAACAAATAAATAAACAATATGATATCATACCGAACAGCCGGTATGTACACAAGAAAATGTTCAATTCGTGGTTTGTAAAGGCGCACGATTAATATCTGGGAGCACGTTGCGATTTTTACGAAAATTTAAATTTACAGTAGCACCATCTACCCACAATGCAACTGGGTTCATTGCAAATATATTTTCACGTTACGGTAGTACGCTTCATTTGAAAGAAGCCATATGGTAACAAACTTAAGGAAAATATTGATGAACTCGATTTGGAAAACACCTCACTGGTATAATTAGATATGGTGGTCATGCATTTTGCCGGGGGGGTAGTTGCTTTGGGTTTAAAAAGAATTACTTTAATTGCTTTTTTCAAAAAAGAACTAGGTGGTGCCTTTGGTTCGAGTGCTCATATAGATATAATGGGTCTGCCATAGCATGCTCGCAAGAGATGTGCAGACATGTAGGTATATGTATACCTAGTCCAAAATTACTGTCAGTGATCGCTTTTATATACCGGGTGGTGCATCGTGGTTGGAAATATAGGACATCTCAAGCGAGTTTTAGACTGTCCAAATATTTACTCCCTTATTGACTTTATAGTGGGGTTGTAAGAAGACTTTTTAGGATTTCTGTGTGGTGAGTGCACGTGCGGAGTTTAAACAATTTTGGATAACCCGATCTTAACTAATTGGAATAGGACTGCGGTTGGTTTTTTATTGAAGTTCAACAGGTGATGCTGCGGACACCAGCATTTATTGAACTTGTCAACCTTTTATTTGTTATTGTCAAATGTAATTTGCAAACGGTAGGCTTTTTAAAAAACTTTAAAAGATATATTTTACACTGGATTAACCAATATTTTTAAATAAAACGAACATTATATTCAAAATGAATTTTACACTGGATTTAACCAATATTTTCAAATAAAACGAACATTATATTCAAAACGAATTTTTAATAGAAAACTAATTATTTTACTTACAATAAAACCTTTTAAATACATCATAAAGAATTGCTAAAACGGGAATAAAACAAAAGAGTGTTTAAGAGTAAACAATTTTTTATAAAAAAAAACCTAAAACTTTTATTTTAAGAATACTGTACAATCGTCGGGAATATTGTTATTCTTAATTAAATGTTCAAATGAACCGCCATTTGATGTTAAACAATATCCTAAACGATCGTAAAATTTCCTACGAACTAGACTGAGGTGGTACGAGGTATTTCAGATTGCATTAAAATTTACTTTTTTAATTACTCTACATTTTTAAACCTAACACTTTTATAAAGAATTGTTTTTAACGCCCCGAGACGAAATAGTCGCTTGGTGAAATTTCAGGATGCCTAGCTGGCCAATTAACTGTTGAGATTAGAACGACAATGTGCTAATTAAAGGCAATCTTTAAATATTCGTAAATCACAAGCGAATTGTAGGCCGGGCAACCATCCATTTGGAACCAAATCTCCTGATTTTCATCAGCGGGTTAAATTTGATTTTGAAGCAGATCTAAATATGTTGGATCAGTAAGATTTCCGTTAATAAAAAATGGTTCTACGATGTGATATCCAAAAATTCCTGCCTAAACATCCACTTTCTGAAGGTATTTGGTTCGAGTGTATGCAAGACGATGTTTATTTTGCAGGCTCTAGTATTGATAATTTTGTATATTCGGCCCATTATTTAATAAAAACGTGCATTCATTTGTCTGAGAAGCAAATATTTTGTAATAAATATGTGCTAGCTCGCTCTATTATTTTGACTCTGACTTCGTAAACCCAGTTTTTTTTTATACGAAAGCGATGAACTTTCACCCTCTTTATTAGCAACATCACACCATATAATCTGTATATGTCTCCAGTAATTCCTGGGTTCATATCATCAATATATATGAACCATCCTGTAAAAACTTATATAATTTTACGTCGGCTTACATAATTTGAACTGTATAAAAATACAAAGGAAACACACGTAATCCAGTCGGATCATTTTGACAGTTATTAGAGCGTTGCTTCAATAAGCAATTTCTCTCTAGACTGAACACAAATCTAATAGGAGGGGTCGATCCTACAATATGTTACATCTTTTTCAGAAAGTGGATTATGTTTAGGCATGATTTATAGAGAAAAGTCTCCAATAGGTGGTAAAATATTTTCATGACATTTTTTCCACCAAAGTATTTTATTACCTATATTACTCATTTATTATCTTCTTCTTTTCTTTTTAGTTGGCCGTGAATTTATAAGGAAGATAATAAAAAACAATTAAAAAAATTCATTTCGTTGTCAAATCCATGAACCAAATTACACTGTAACAGATCACAATTGTTGGTATGGGTAATTTCTTATATTTACACGAAATTACTTTGAATATATCTATCTTTCACACATTCGGCTTTTTGCAGAATAACAGATAAAGAGCAGTATGTTAATAAAAATGGTATTTTTTTTATAAACCATGGCCTTTGCCTGTTTACGTAATAAACCCTAACAAACCCTTTTTTTTCTGTGCAAAATAATATGAAAAATATCCCTGTTCAAAATATATCAGAAAATATCGCGGTGGACAAATATTTGCATGGCAAAAAAATATCCAAGGTTAGTAAAAACGTTGTAGGTCTAGAAATGAGTGGAAAATTGGAGACTTAAAAAAGAAAGTGTATCTGTGCAGACATTTTTAGTTCGGTCAGAAAATATCAATAGTTTGGTAAAAATATTTTTTAGTATTAATTTTGTTATTATACCTTCAATTGTCGTACTATTTTGTGCACTCTTTAGGAAAAAATTGTGCATGCATAGACTCTGGGATAAATGTTTTGAGTTAAATTAAAAAAGAACACATTTCATCTGATTGATTTGCATATTTTTACAGTACTTATATTCTTAACCTTACTTTTGTCAAGTGTCAGAAAACGGCTGGGTTTCTTTGTAATTGACCACTGTGATTGGTCAGTTTTATATCCTGACTAGGATGGATGTGAAATCATTATCCGTTTAGCTAACCGGAATGATCCACTTTTCCAATCACTTTAGTGTAAAGAAACAGCAAATATCGAGGTGGGAGTGGAAATAGTAGTTTGTGCAACAAGAGTGGATATGATGTCCATATCGCACGGGGAAGTAAATTGAGCACGACGCCGTAGGCGGAGTGCTCAAACTTCCGAGCGCAATATGGACAATCCACTCGAGTTGTACAATATATTTTTTCTACGACTTAACTTCCGAACTTAATGCTAAGAACTTTAAAAAATTATTTAAATTAGGCATCATAACTTGTCTTTTAAGTTGGCCATGAATTTGTGAGAACGATAATAAGAAATAATTGAACAAACATTCATTTTGATGGCAAACCCACTGACCAAATTACACTATAACATATTTATCGATTTGGGTAAGTTCTTATATTTAAACAACCTCACTTTTGAATATATCTATCTTTCTCACATTCGGTTTTTTGCAGAATAACAGACAAAAAGCGATATATGTATTAATAAACACGAACAATGTATTTTCTCAACCGTGGGTATTTTGATTTT
The DNA here is from genome assembly GCA_935413205.1 of Polydrusus cervinus. NCBI lineage: Eukaryota > Metazoa > Arthropoda > Insecta > Coleoptera > Curculionidae > Polydrusus > Polydrusus cervinus. The sequence goes on from OW284516.1 coordinate 20,880,211, forward strand.
ACTGAATTGCATAGAAGAAAAAAGGTTTGTCGGGTTTATTTCTGCTTGCGTATAAATTATAACTCCGAAAGTACAACAAAATAGCTGTAGAATTCGTTTTAAACAGTTAAAAATGGATTTTGTGCATTAATATGAATTTTTAACGTTCGCTATGGTCAAATTTTTCAAAATAATCTCCAATTTACAAACTAGCAACGCTGTTAACGTGGAAGGAAAAGTGGCAATAGTGTGAGTAGAAATAACATAACCTTAACAATTTTAATTAAAAAATTGATTTTTTCTTCTAGAAATCTTGTAATTTCGTCTGTTTTATCGGGTTATCTTCATGTTCCACTATTTAAGGAAAAATTACCAGTTAATTTTCTATGTTTGTTGCGTATAATAAAAGTTTTAAGATCAATTGGGGTTGGATCCCCGTTCAAAATATATTGGAAAATATCCCCGTGCACAAATATTTAAAATAATATATTATTTATATGGAAAAAAATAACCAAGGTTAGTAAAAAACGTTCATTTGGTAGGTATATAGTACATTTTATGCAAAGCTTGTAGTAATTGACTAGAAATGAATGGAAATAAAGATACTTCTAAAATAAGAAAGTGGGTCTGTGTGCAAATCTTTAGTTCGGTCAGAAAATAACAATAATTTGGTAGAAATATATTTTGGTATTAGTTTTGTTATTATACCTTTAATTTTTGCACCATTTCGTGTTTAGGAAAATATTGTGTATACACATGACTCTGGGATAAATGTTTTGATTAAAATTTAAAAAGAACAAATTTCATCTAACAGATTTGCATATTTTTGAAGCATATTGTTAACCTAACTTCTCTCAACTGTCAGAAAACGAATTTACGACATGTAAATTTGGCTTCTCTGTAATTGACTGTGATTAGTCAGTTTCATAACCTAGGATGAATATGAAATTTGCCTACTTTACCCGCCACTTAAGTGTAAAGGAAACAGCAAATTTCCATGTGGGAGTAGAAAAAATTTTTTTTTTCTAACCTCACCAGGGCATAAATATATTTAATCGTACTTAAGGAAAAGAGATCGTGGTACAAAGAACTTTATATAATTTTTTTTTAAAATAAGATATCTTTATTTTAGTAATAGTGGGTCATAGTACCATAGCCATTCGACTGAAATGCTACTAGGATGGGCATTAACTAATTAGAGGTCCTTCTGAATTAGAGAATATAAAATATTTTTATATTATTTTCTCGAGTTTTCCTTGTAGCTGAAGCAAGAGCAAGTTAATGGGTTTCAACAGTCATTTATTTGACAACTGCTATAAGAGAGTTCGCCAATAATAAATGTTTAAATGGCTGGACATCAATGAAAGCAAATTTTACGCCTTCCCGCATGAATACGAATTATACTTATTAGTTGAAATAACTATTGGCGTACTGACAATAAGTCGTAATATCTGCAAAATGTATATATTAACTTTAGTTAGTAATTTGTTGCCATACAATAAATACATAATATTAATAAATTTTACGGCCAGTGTCTATAAATATTTAAAAAGAGACTTTGAAAGTCAAATTGAAAAGGCTGGTAGTAAAAAATGATTTATGGCTTATTGCTGCGAAAAGCGCCAACCCAATACTTTAACATAATCCGAAAGCACTTTACAAGGAGTCGGGTATAACATTTATTATTTTTTTTTAAAGCATTCATAATTTAAAAAAAAAAGAATCCTAAGTATTAAGACCGATAGCTTTCTTTACAATACATAGGTTACTAGATATTTTTGCGATACGCAAAATCTAAAAATTTTCTCTTAACATTCTGTTTTAGCGATTGAAACCACAAGAAAAAACGGTAAAACATATACTTTTGTGAATGATAGAAGAGTTTTGGACTTGCATTGTCTTTATTTGTTTTACATCACAACGTTTTAACTGATAAGTATCTCCAGTCGTCTTCAGGTGAATACTAAATAAGTAACGTAACTACAGCTCTATTTATACTAGCTAGATGCACTGGAGCATGACTGAGATGCATGCATGCAACATTCCGTATGTCAAAGGAGTATCTGAGAGAATTAGAACACTAGGACAACGATATAACATCAATACGGTATTCAGCTCGAAAGACACTTTAAGAAGCCACCTGACGAAGACGAAACCAACAAGTCAGAAAGACAGGAAAAACTGTGTCTACCAGATTCCCTGCGAATGTGGCCGATCCTACATTGGTGAGACTCTAAGGCCTCTTGAAACTAGGGTCAAGGAACACAGAAACAACACGCTTAAAGGAGAAACCAAAAAATCAGGTGCAGCTGACCATGCCTGGACACACGGTCATCACATCAAGTGGACAGAAGCTCGAATCCTGCATAAAGAGCCATATTGGAGGAAGAGGAAGTTCAAGGAAGCTGCTACAATATACCAGAACCCAAATTGTTTTAGTAAGCCCTCACTACATATAAGAAATATCTGGAAACCCTTGTTAAGTAGATGTAAACTTAAAATACCGCATACGAACTAAACGCATGACAAAATTTTTATTTCTATTTTACCTTGGTAGTTATTTGAAAATTATCATGTGTGTTTCTGTGTTTTTCTTAATCCAGGCAATGCATTTTTGATCCCATTTATCCCACCGATCCTATTTACGTCGAATTACGGTATAGCAATAAAATAGGAATGGAGATCTTAAGACTAAACAAAATAATTTTGTTAAATAAGGCGAACAAAAATAAATAAAATAACCCAAACCAAACCATACGGCATCGTAATTGCAAAAGAAAATTGGATCTTTTACCATAAATAATTGCTAACGGTCCATTTTTAGATTAAATCTAATAATGGTATAGTGGTAAATTTCTTATGTGTACACCTTTAAATCATAAGTAAAGCCAAGTAATTTTCAAAACAGTGATATTGCTTTTTTTGAAAAATGAGAAATGTTTGCAGGAAACCCGTTATCACCTAGAGGGAAATGACTATTACATAAGGTAATGAGTATAACTGCAACAATGGAGTTGAAATAGCAAAGCGTCGCATCGGGCCGATAAGAACAAGCAGTGTAAGAATCCCCCAAACAGTTTAATAAATTGGGATGCAACTTACCTACGACAGAGTGTCGTGGAACGGACAACGTTCAATATACAGGGTGATTGCTAAGTTGATACTTATTTTTTAGCTGTGTATAGAAGGCATTAAAATTAACAACATTTTCAAAACACTTAAAAATAGACGAGATACAAAAGTAAAAAAATTATATGCAGGCCTGGTCAAACCGTAGGCTATACTTGATGTCATTTGTCTTATCTCTAATTAGTCATGGAATTTACGGGTAGGTGGTGAGTTATTTGGCAATATTGTCACGTGGGAAAGAATTAAAGGCGACAAGTCTCCATAACACCTACTTTATTATGCAGTATGAAACGGCAGTTTAATGGTTACACAAAATCAAACTTTACTTACTTTACTTACTTGACTAGGGACAAGCTCTCTAGGGCAAGGGGCTGATAATTGGAACAGGACTCTGTGCTGCTACTGACCCAATGTTACTGCTCTGGACCGAATCTTATATCGATCGGGTATCGACTTAAAGGGTTTCTAACCAAATGGTCGTGGCTTGAATGGTCTTGACCGAACTGGTGTCGACCGAGTGGCATCGACCGGAATGGTCGAGACTCGAATGGTCGCGACCCGATGGTGGTGACCTGAATGGTCTTGACCGAGTGGTGTCGACCGAGTGGTATCGACCGAGTGGTGTCTTTTGCATAGTACCGGCCTGCTATTTATACCAATCAGTATCAATAAACTTAACCCAGTTATTGATTGGTAATAAAATGCAAGCTCGGCAATATGCTAAGATAGCATCCTTGTAGTCTGCATGTTTTGATAACAAATAATTGGGTCAGTAGGTATATTTAATATTAACTTTAAATAATAAGAAAAAAGGGAATTTAAGAAAAAAGGATATGCCATATGTCTATATATGACAATATGCTGCGGTGTGTTTTTCTGAAATACGTTAATTTTAAATTGGTGACACGTGAAAATGGTAAAATTAACAATGAACTAGTAGATATGGTGGTAATTTACGGTGAGTGTTATCAAAGTTCGGCTGCTGCTTCGAGATTATACTCAGAACGCTTTCCCTTGCGGGCTTATCTTAATCCCAGAAGTTTTCTTAATGTTATTCAACGGGCAAGTTAAGCAGAACCGTATTTGATCCATAGTGTAATAAATGAATGTAAGTACCTTATGAGTTTTTTGAAAAAAAAATATTTGAAATTGTTGTTTATTTTAATGCCTTCTATACACAGCTAAAAAAGAAGAATCAACTTGGGAATTACCCTGTAGAACGTTCCTTTTTAAAATAGGTATCTTTACTATGGGTTTGGGAGTATTACATGTGGATGAGTACAACTTTTGTTTTACATTTTTAATTTAGGTTTGTAAAACTGGGTAGGTACGCTTAAGGCTCGAAACAAATGTTCCAGAGTTAGTAATGAGATACACGCCGGTGATCAGTACTACTTGTAGTAAAACATAGTAAAACACTTTTATACAGTCTTCTTTTTTATAGATTTTGGTTGATATTGCTGCTAGTACGGCACATAGAAAACATTCATCTTAACCTGTAATATTTAGAAACTTCAGTACTATATGGCAAGTTTGGAGAATGACGCTTTTCTGAATTTGTAGGTATAAATAACCTGAAAGGCCAAGTTTTTCCAAGTTAGGCTTGAGATTTTTCGTCATAGCTTCCTCCACCGATATTATAATCGGAATGATGCCTTTCTTTCTAGCTTTCTTTTTGATCTTTATCGCCAAACTGTAACTTGGTTTTCTTTTCCCAGCCGGTTTTAAAGAGATTGTGTGTTAGTGCAGGGCAACCTATATCGATTATAAAAGCTTTCTTGGTATTCTGTTCGATAAAAAGAATATCCGGACGGTTGGGATCTGGTTTTCTATCTGTTGTTGTTGGCCTGTCCAAGTATAAGAGATATTCAGGAGATTTAAGAACCGGCTCGAGTGAGTATTGATAATATAGTGTGAGGTTTACTTGTGTTTCTAGTTTTTGAGCTAGTTTTTTGCGAATGATCCTTGCCACCTAATTATGCCTTCATAAAATAATAAGCGTTGGGTGCCTTACCACCACAACCCGGCGTAATATACTCTATCGTTTCTCTGCATTTTCTGCACACATCTTCCACATTTCTTTTAAAGAATATCTTTTCATAGTTTCTAGTTTGAATTACACGATCTTGGATAGAAATGAGAAATCGTTCTGTTTCAGCGTGTAACTATCTTTTTTCTAACCAATTCAGTGACATTATTCTGTCTATAAGTAGATTTTAAAGTTCATTAGGGTATTTTCCATGTAGAGCTTTCTGGTAATAATAATTATTATTATTCTATAAAAATTTCGAAAATACAGGGTCCGCCAACGTGGCGGGGATGGAACATTAAATCATTATCGAGGAGCTTATCAAAAATACTAAACCAGCATAAGGTATCGACTTAAAAGCGGCATATTTTAAAAATATTTTACATTATACAGGGTGGCTCAAAAAAGTGTGGCGGACTAAACTTGCATTTTTTAAATGGAACACCCTATATATTATATTATTTTCTAATTCCCTATACAATTCCACGTATATTTTGTATAAAATGTCATATGTCTAAATTCAATTGTTTTTGAGTAATTGACGTTTAAAATATGGCATTTTTTGACTTTGACAGGCTGTTACATGTTAAACCGGAAGTTGGTATCTTTGGATAGAGAATAAGATAATAAATAAGAATACGGTTTTAACGGTTTAACATGTTAAACCGGAAGTTGGTTTTTTTGGATAGAGAATAAAAAACTAAGATAGGGAGGTGAAAACCATTTTTCTCTAAGATGAACCGTTCCAATGTTACAGCCTGTCAAAGTCAAAAAATGCCATATTTTAAACGTCAATTACTCGAAAACAATTAAATTTAGACATATGACATTTTATATAAAATATACGTGGAATTGTATGGGGAATTAGAAAATAATATAATATATAGGGTGTTCCATTTAAAAAAATGCAAGTTTAGTCCGCCACACTTTTTTGAGCCACCCTGTATAATGTAAAATATTTTTAAAATATGCCGCTTTTAAGTCGATACCTTATGCTGTTTTAGTATTTTTGATAAGCTCCTCGATAATGATTTAATCTTCCATCCCCGGCACGTTGGCGGACCCGGTATATTTTAATTGTTCCCTCTAACATCATACAACCTGCTGCACTCTATATGAAAGTGATGAATCACTGACAATAATTTTGGATTTATAATATAGTCAAAAAACCGACCCTGGTTTTAGTATTTTACCCCAAAACTTGCTTGCCATTTTATCAAGTTACAAAAACGTTTATTTTTCAAATTTTATAACTTGTTATGTCCATTTAATTGATTTATAAATTATAATGGCTTATGAATATAGAGAGGTTGTTTGAGGGAAAATTTGATTGTTGAGGCTGACCCAGTAATTATAAACACAGGATGTTGCAGCATTACCGAAAAAGTAATTACATATTTTTTTTAGAAAGGATTATTATTAATTAGAAGAAATTGCTAGAACTTCTGCTACTTATTTTACACGGCTTGGAAAAATGGATAGCGTCGCACCTTAGTGGGTACTTCTGTGTGATTTATTTCTAAAACTGCGAATGATTTTGTTATAGTGAATCGCAAAATGTAGTTTTCTATACTAGATGTGTGGCCTACCGTGTCTCGGTTGTTTTTAGTTCTTGATTTCACGTCCGGTTGCCCAGTCTTCTGCATTCTTTTTTTTTTTTATGATAAAACATCTGCACTGTAGGAAAAATCCTTTAAGGCGCTCTGGGAGCGGTGCGAGTGCGAAAAAAGCGATTAACGTTGGTCTTGAAACGTTGAAGATTGTATTCATTGGGAAACACGACCACAGGAAGATCATTCCACACAAAGATGACGTTCTCCAGATAAAAGAATTCTTGAACAATGAAGTTCGAGGAGTACTAAGCTGAACAACATATGGATGAGCGGCAGTGGTTCGCCGTGTATTTCTGTTTTGCATTGCTCTAGGTGGAATCAAGTGGGCAATGTCAGTCGAACACCTGCCATGGAAATATCTGTAAAAGAGAGCCAAATCACCAACCTGTCTTCGATGCTCCAGGCTATCGAGGGTCTTGGTCAGCTCGGGATCGCCGATCAGACGAACGGTTCTCCTTTGAATGGAATCCAGTAGCCGAAGGGTGTGCTTGGGTGTAGAGCTCCAGACATGAGAGCAATATTCTAATGATGGTCGAATCTGGGCTTTGTAGAGTGTCAAAAGTTGATGAGGTGTGTACAACCTTTTGGTGCGGAAAAGTACACCAAGTTTCTGTGCAGCTGCCTTGGCAATTGCGGCAACGTGATCATGCCAAGACATATTACCTCCCAGATTGACCCCCAGCAAATTAGTAGACGGTGCCAGGGGAATTGCGTGTCCTGCCATGAGGTTATTCCCACAGATGGCGATGCGGAGTTTTGACTACTTATTTTATTCTTAAGTAAATCTTAAATTTCGCTGTTTGTGGAGTTGGTACTCAGATAGAGGCTTTCCGTAAAATACTAATAAGGAAGAAATGGCCGTTATTGTCTACCTGTGTCTCAGATAACCCATTTTTTTGGCGTCTCTGTGTACTTAAATGCAAAAAAACAGATGCACCATTTTGTCTGCTTGCCGCTAACTTATCTTTCTATCATTATTTATATTTTTTTTAGATTATAATTTAATTACTAATTGTTCTTACTTATATCGTAAGTATGTAACAATGCTCCTTTATTTACCACAATCCACAAATACGTATTACTAGTTGCACAATACCCGTATTCTTGTCGTCGACGTATAAAAATACTTCCCGCTTTAATTACTTTAATCTCGCATAAAGTCATGTCAAAAGCAACTTCATTAGTACAAATCCCCCCGAGTACATGAAGTTATTTAATTCGTTCCGTCATTAATCTTTTCGTAAATGTACTTTTTCGCATTCATTGGTATGTAGCGTGTTATTAGCCCTATATGAAGTATGTCAGAATATAAAACTGCTGGACAGAAATAATTATTGCTGTTTGGCCAAATAGAGTATACAATTACAGATGTGCGGCCAATCAAATGGCGAAATGGAGATATTTAAAACTGGATAATACTGGGAATAGTAGTTTGTACAACAAGAGTGGATATGATGTCTATATCCTCACGAGGAAGTATATTGAGTACGACACCTACGACGTGACAGAAGCTCAAATCCTGCATAAAAAATCATACTGGAGGAACTTCAAGGAAGCTGCTACCATATCACCTGAATACTTATATCTAATGAGGGTTTATTACTAAAACAACTTGGGTTCTGATGTATGGTAGCAGCTTCCTTGAATTTCCTCTTCCTCCAGTGTGATTCCTTATGCAGGATTTTAACTTTTGTCCAGCTTATATGCCGTGTGTCCAGGCATGGTTAGCCGCACCTGATTGCGGCTGACCATCCGCACTTTATTTTTCGGTCTCTCCCTTTAGCATTATTTCCGTGTTCCTTAATATACGCTAAAGGGAAAGACCGAAAAACTCCAACCAAAACAAAATAATGTATTTTAAAATATTTATAATTAAAGAACGTATACAGACTAAATAATAACCCCCTGCCCATTTGGCCAAAAAAAGAATGTTTAGCAAACCTCAGCAGTAACATAAACAAGAATGTTTAAATTGAGATATGGAATTGTTCGAAAAACAAATTAATTTGTACAATGTACCCGTATTATTAGCATAATCCTCGGGCATTATTTACGTTTGCCCAGTTACAGGAAAATTATGAGACATATTAGAAAATATACAAAGTTAAAATAAACGTCTGAACAATTTTGTTTGGACGTTGAGAGTTCGTTATAGCCACGAAATTGTCTATTTTGACATAACGAAATTTATAGAGTATGCAATATGGTAAGGCGATGGAGATTTATAAAGAGGATAAAAGAAAATTATTAATGTTTTATTAATAGATAACCCTATACATATACGAGAAAACTTTTCATTGAAATTGGTTGGTTGAAGGAGGATCAGGATACTTAAGCCGAGTGGCTTATTGTTTAACGTGGGTAATGTCAGCCAGACGTGACCTACACTTCTTTACGGTAAATCCGAATCTCGTGTAAGCACTGGTTTATCCGTCATTCCCCTAAAGATAGTACAATACGCTCACGATGAGTCGTATTCGGGAGTCAACCTGTGTCAAACTTCATTCTAACCTCTAAATTCTTGGGTATACTTTTTTATTTAGCTTACACCCGTCCGGAGATTGAACCCAGGTCCCTGCGACCGAATGATACAGCTCTAACACGGAGCTATCGTACATACCGTAGTCATTAAAGTAACATTTAAAAACTTATACAACAAGATACTTGGTTCCCCGAGCTGCACCGACTTTATTTCATGAGAATGCAAGGTGATTCCTTTTCAACTGCATATAGAAATCATTAAAATAAAAACCAATTTTTCAAAAAACTAAATTTACAGTATGTTTTTACAAGAAAGTTTCAATGCGGTGATCACTGTACCGTGGCGGAACGTAATATTTAAAACGTCAGTGTTAGTTAATAAGAAGAAAAATTTTCTGTTAATTTTTTAAAATTCATCTCCCAACGAGTTTTGCAACATTATGACTCATCAGTGAGCTTATAGAATCTGACGAACGAAAGAAAGGTGCACGCAACTACATCAAATAGTTCAAGGCATAATGCCATAAAGGATGTAACCGACCTAGGGCTACATCGAGAGTGTCGAAGATGGACACTGCAAAATCATGAATAATATGAACATCTACTTAAGTCAAAAAACAGCAACAACAAAATAGTTTCCTGAAAATTACCTAAGTATTTATATTAGTATAAATTACTGTATATTTTGAAAATGAGAGAAAAATTTAAAAATACATTTGAATTAATCAATAAAAGAAAATAATAAAGGTAACTACAATGCACATTAAACTCACTTGGATTCATATTCAGTTCATGAAATATGATCAATACTTTTAATGTTCCGGCATTTATTGTAATAAGTTACTGGAACTTATCGGTTATAGTTAAATCAAAAACCGTTGAACTGGCAACAGTTTTATTAGCTTCACCTGGAAAAGTAATTCCTGCTACTCACTGATCGCGGTTTATTCTTATAAAGACGTCATTTCTCCGTCAGTTTGATAAATTAGAATACAATCACAATCGCTTTCCGGTTCAGTAAGATCACAGGCATTTTACTTACATCTTTTTTTTTGTCTAAGGTTGAAAAATAACCTGCAATATTTTATCTTTTAGTATTTTTGTTGTATAGTATTTTCTTAATTAATATGTTTGCTACATGTATGTATATAAAAAAAAGTGCTCAGTAATGTGGAAGTAATGTATCAGCTAAATGAAGATGTGTCCAGTGGATTTCACATTGAAAAGGTTTAAACTTTCTTTTTTTATTTAAAAACCTTATTGAGAAGTAAGTTCAGTAATTTTAAAACTAATAAAGCTAAACATTTAAAATTTTGTGAGCTTTTAACTAAAACATAAATTTTTAGATTACGTTTTTTATACAGGGCATTTTTAAAATTGTGCCAATCTGACCATTTAGATAAACGTGTATAAGTCGATTTTTGCAAATGCAAGATCCTGTATTTCATCTTTCTCGCGTATAGACAATCAAATTTCCTATCTAAATGTCTAATAAGTCACATAAGATATTCATTTTATAAATTAGGCTTTGACTAAAATGATTTTTATCGTATCATTGAAGATTAAGTCATTTTTATATGATATCTTTATTAATAATTATTAACATCATAAACGTACTAAAACTTACATAACACCTTAGTTACTCATAATACATTAGTTACCATAATTTAATACGTTAGTTACGAAAGCATAATACGTTAGATACCAAATAATATTAGAACTATTTTTCATAAACATGTAAAACAATATTTTGACAGTTTTTAAATTTGATGGATACACCTTTGTCTTTAACGTCCACGATCTTAGGTATACCCTCTGAAGATTGATTAATGACCGAGCAAGCACTCCTTTCGAATTCGTGCGGTTCCCCAGTGCTTAATCCACTGCCGGAAACATCGCCGATTTGAATTTTGCGAGCAATGGAAACTTTCTTGGTCACACTTTCTTCTAAATACCCTCTAGCAACCTTCGCCGATTCCCATCCACCAAGTTCTTGTAGGTCTAATATATCTCCTCCAGCATTAACAAGAAAATTTGCCGAAGATCTCCTAACGCAGTGACCAGTATACAAATTAGGATTTTCAAGTGAGAGATACTTAGCTACTTTTTGAGGTATTTTAGAGAAGAAGTGAATGCCGCAGGGCTGTACCGTACATTTCCCTTTTCTATATGATACAAACAATCTTTGGTGAGTGACATGGTCTGGCCTTAACATTGCGTACATTTTAAATAAAAGCACAGGATTGACTTCGCCGTCAAATATCACAGCGAAAATACGTTTCTTGTGGGTTTTTGAGTCGGGAATAGTAACAATCAGCTTGTTCTCTAAAACGTCAACATCTTCCGTGGTCATCTTCGCTAATTCATTAATTCGACAGGCTCCTCCAATTCCAATTAAAAAAGCCACTTTCATCATTAAAAACTTCTCGTCTGAGGCAGAACACACAAATTCGTTGACTTGTTCTCTTGTAAATACTTTTGATTTTTTTGCTCTATATCCAACATTTTTATTCTTAATGAAACGTATTAAGGCGCCATATTTGTCGATTTCCACTCTTTCCTTCAGTTCTAAAGTCGCTCGTAACATGGAATATTTCGGCCATAAGGATGAAGCAGAGTATTCCTCAAAGAATTTTGCGAAATACGCCAGCAATACCGTTTCTTCTGCACCTTGAACATGTACTTTGTTTCGCCACTCACAAAACTGCCGATATTCTTTTTCATAATGGATTTTAGATTTATCCCGAAGCAAGTTTAACCTTATAATGTTGGCTGCAGCTAATATGTCGTCAGGAATATCAAAATCTTGCATGATTTTAATGATGACTTTTTGAAATGCCAAAATGAAATGACATAAAACCTTGTTTTTATTTTTTTTGCATCGCCGTTGTCAATGATACGATAAAGCTTGGAATACAACTCGATTATTAGCGATTAAACACCGTCTCGGACATTGCGGGTGACTCGGCTGTTGCCTCGTCACCTAGTAATGTCCTCGACTATTATAAATCGCATAATAATCTCGTTATATTAATAGCTATAAACTTGGCACTTACCTTATCCTGAGTTGTCATATTCTAGTAAAGATTTTTTTTATGCTCAATAATTTTAACAAAAAATATGAATGGTGTCATATTAAATGGGAAATTTGACAGATTTATCTAATTGGTTAGATTGACACAATATTAAAACCACTTTGTACTTAAAAAACTTAAGTTACGGAATCAAAAGATCCGCGTTTTAGTTAAAAGTTTACAACATTTTAAATGTTTAGAGTTATTAGTTTTAAAATTATTAAACTTTAAGGTTTTAAAATAAAAAAAAAATTAATTTTATATTTCATATCTCAAAAACGGTGCAGATTATTATTGTCAAAAGTTGTTTAGGTTTTAAAAAGATATTATCCAGAAGTGCTGAAATATACAAGGTATTCTATTTGGAATACGAAAGTTGACCATTAGTTTCGGTATACCGGAAGTGATACAAACATCAAAATATAATATTTTAAAATTTCAAAATTAATTATAATCTGCTACCAAATAAAAAAAATAACTTTACTCATTTCTGAGATGTTCTACTAGGCCACTCAACCTGAATCACCCTGTATGTAGCTATTTCTTAAGAATATTTTAAATTTAGTTCAAGAAAAATTAATAACGTTGTCAATCTTCTGGCAACTGACATTTTTCACATTTAATTTATCAGACCTTGTTGATTTTATTTAAATCAAAAACCATTGAACCGACAACAGTAGTAGTAGTTTCATTTGGATAAGTATTTTCTGCCACGTCCAAGGCGTCATTTTGCAGTCACTTTGATAAATTAAAATACAACTACAAACTACAATCTTGTTCTGCTTCGGTAGGGATATATCTAAGGTATTTTAGATCTTTTATTTTTATCTGCCTTGAAAATATTCTTGTAACTTACTTTGAGATATTTTCTTGATTACCTGCTGTTTGTTGAATGGAGTTTTCAAGTATTCTTAAGGGACATAGAACGACAAGGAAAAAAATATCGAAGAAAGATAAGAGTTATTTACTTGTTACCAGGGCCGTAGCTAGGCATTGACTTTGGGTTGGTTTAGCAGGGGCGGATCTACAGGTGAATGTTGGTAGTAGTAACGCCAAAAGTTCGTTAAAAATTCACCCAATTACTATACAATTTTTAAAAATAAGTTAGAATATATTTGGTTGTTTAAATATTTTTTCTTTCTTGATATACTGTCAGTGCCTCGTTCAAATTTTTTTGTATATATTATATGTTTTCATTATAAACTTTCTATTAAAGTCCCTAGATTTACACTTTGTGGTCTGCAGGAAGTTAATTTTGGTTAATTTAGTTAATTTGAACTCCCCTAATCTATGGCCCTGCTTGTTAATATTAAATAACATTGTTCGGTACATATAGACCACTTAAAAATTATGAAACTTTAAAATGATTATCCAACTGTTTGATTTTTGTTAAGCGCTATTCCAGTTTAAAGAATTTTAATTAAATTGCGCCCCTTTCATTTTGTTTCCCAAACTTACGCTGTTAAAAGTATTAATGGGAAAAAAAGCCGAAATCCTTATAAAACGTTTTGTAATAAATCCTCTACATATGCCATAAAATAGATGCAAATTTACATGAATCTAAAGCTATAAATACTTAATTGTAAATTAAATATTACATTTAAAACATGTTCTTTTTTACATAAATTAACAATGCTTTTACAAGTAATGTTAACAACATATAGTAATTACTAGTCATTTCACTTCAATCCTCTAGGCGAAATATTACCCACAAAATCAGTAATTTTACACGAAATAATTTTACAGTGTAGGATCCTTGGGTCCCATCCTCTTAAACCTTAGTTTAAAGCTAGATTTTAACTTAAGAATAATTCTAAAATTGTAGAAACATTAAGAAAACTTCTGGGTATAGGATGAGCCCGCAAGGGAAAGCGTTCTGCGTATAATCTCGAAGCAGCAACTGCACTTTGACGACACTCACCGTAAATGAGAACCATATTTACTAATTCATTGTTTTCAAATTTTACCATTTTCACGTGTCACCAATTAAAAATTAACTTGCTTCAGAAAAATAAACCGCAGCGTATTGCCAAATAACTCACCACCTACCCGTATATTGCATGACTAATAAGAGATAAGACAAACAACATAAAGTATAGCAGGCTAAGTTTTGATGACCAGGCCCGCACTTAGATTTTTTACTTCTGCATCTTGCCTATTTTTAAGTTTTTTGAAAAAGTTGTTTATTTTAATGCCTTTTATACACAGCTAAAAAAAGAAGTATCAACTTATAAATCACCCTGTATAATGTAACATGACATAACAAGTTATGACTAGGTTGATTACTCTTAAATTTTCTGTCAATCCCATATTATAAATCGACCATTTCTGACATTTCTACGATTTTAGAATTATTATTCGGTTTAAACTTAGGTTTAAACTTAAAAGGATTTTATAAAATTGGAACTTAAAGAGTCACCCATTTAAATATAATGTGTCAATTCCACACACTGTGTATCCTTCCAAATTTCATATTTTTAAATACATTTTAAGGGTGTACGCTTCACTTATCGCTTATTAGAAATCTTACTCGGATATTAACCCAAGGGCTAAAGGCTGATTTACGATTAACGTCCCGCCGTTATTTCCGATTTTTGATGACTCTTCCCTCAAAAGGGTTTAACATTGATGTATGGCTGCCAGAATTCCTATCTTAAGAACCCCTTTTGTTATTGGTATTTTCCAAGTTATAATATTAAAACTCGAAGTATGTTGTTAGAGATAATGGATGGTCTATTGAAATAATAACCTTTTTTAACAAAAGTCACTCACGGACAAAAAATATTTAAAAGTTAATACATTTTATCTACTTTCATTTAGTAATATGAATGTTACAGTTCTGTAAATTTAGTGCTGTAATAGATGCCCAGCACTAGTGCTGTAATGGAAAAAAAACGGTTTTATTAAAATTTTGCTGTTAAATAAAACCACACTTTTTAGAAAAATGATTTATTATTAACAATTATAAAATTAATTACCAATTATTAATTAAAATATATCTTGATTTTTCTGAACTGAAATCATAGTTCTCAACATTGAGTAGTGAGTCCATAGTGTAGATGGTTTCTGGGAGCGTTGCTTTACGGAAAAATAACCCAAAAGGATTTTCTCAGACACCTCCTTTATTTTGTTAGCTTTGCACCAATCTTTAAACTTCTGATATATCAGAGGGTAAACTTCCATCAGAATCGCTTATTTTGAAAAACGCTTTTTATATTTTTGAATTTGTTTGACAAAGTTTCGACAGTAACCATGCGAAACAGTAACTATGCAAAAGGTAACATAAAAAACTTGATTAGTAAACTTAATAGCAGGTGCATTTTTATTTTTTAAAATGCCTTTTGCCAAATATTTTTATTCATAGATGAAAGTAGATAATATTTTGTACAATATTCTTGTTGTAAATTCATATTACTACACTTGATGTTTTATTAAACTCGGCTGACGCCTATATCAAAAATAACTATTTTATGATTATTATACCATCTTTACGTAGTTTTGTTTCCAATTACAGGTCCATTTATCAAGAATAGTCCAGTCAATGACATTATTTGTATTTATATAAAAATTGATGTTTATTTTTTTACATGTGCCATCTGTCTATTTCCAGTATTCAGTCCATGCGAATAGTTTTTCTAAATCGCCTTAATAAATAATAAAATAAGTTCGGTATTTGTACAAAATTATTGTTTAAATTTATTTCAAATAAACTGCTGGACAATTGCTTTCGAGCAAGAAAAATTTCGCTTAAATTTAACAGTTAATATTTTTTTTATTTATTTATCTTTGTTAAAATTTTGTAAACACACTGTATAATATACCTGTAGTGCGATATGAAGAACTAAAAAATAGGAAAAAATTGACCTAATCTAGGGGCGAGTACTTTCCAACATAAAACAATCGTGAACAATTGTGAGATACTCATAATACATGGATATATGGTGTTTATAAGTACGCCCCTGTACATCATAACATTTAGGTACAACTATTGTCACTAAATCAAGCTTTTCATAAGGTATAATAATCACTCGCAAAGTTTGCACGATACAACACACAGTGAGATCTAGCTACCAATAAGTTAAAATAAGGTTTTCCAAAAAAATCGGTATTTCTTAAAATATAGCAGATATCAAAAATTTGCCAATTCACTTTCTTTGCTATGAACCAGTGATTCAATTGGCGTAGAGTGATAAAATTAAAAATATTATTGTGAAAGTTACACGCCATTAAAATTGGAGCAAAAATCATCGTCTTCTTTAACACCCTGTATATAAAATTTTCGGTCAGTTAAAGAAAATCCAACATTGACAATTGTTTCCCAAAAGATGAATCTCTATCAACCATTCAAAACCGTAGGTCGATATCATATCTGGTTCAGAAAATATTAACTGTTAAATTTAGGCGAAATTTTTCTTGCTCGAAAGCAATTGTCCAGCAGTTTAGTTAAAAGGGACTATAATAGATATTATTTATTTCTCAATAACCTTTAATTTTAATAAAAGTAAAATAACTAAAAGTGGTATTTAAATTTGGACAATTTTATGACAATAGAAGCAGATTTAAACCTGGCATCGCTTGAATTAAATTAATTTAACAAAAAGTTTTGAAATTACAATTTTTCATATATTTTCCGCCTTTAACACAAATTTTATGCTACATTGCACATCGTTTCATAATATGATTTGCCTAATTGTTCGTTAAAATCAAAATGGACAGTAATCCCATTATTTCATTATAAATTTTTAATTACGTTCCCAGACAAAGCGTAGTTGGAATATTAAATTTTAAATGTTAAACATGAATAGTTTGGCGCATTTCGGTATTTTACTGATGATTGGGATGCATTAAATGCATTGTTGCACAACTAAACTGAATTGACCGGCTGTGCTTCTTAAAATTTCTAATTAACGTAGTTTAATGTCAATAATTCACCGAAAAATACATTAAAGCTTTTTTATTATTGATAAAAAAATTGACAAAAACAAAACTTTATAGCACAGAATATTCATTTTTATATGTTATAGTATAGAGAATATAAATAATAAAAAACAATAATAACTAAATTATATTTAATTGTAAAATTTAAATATAAACTCTGAACAATGTTATTATTTTTCTAATTTTTTTTTCTTTCTAACCATTATGGTTTGGGAAATATTTTCGCTTAATAGACTAACCACTAACCGATGAAGATTTAAGTAAAAACAATAGTCTTTCGAATAGTTATCTATACCGGGTGTTGCATCGTCGAGCGGGACATAGGAAATCCCATGTAATTTTAAATGGGGTCAATTACTGGCTTCCCTAATTATTTTAGAGAAAAATTCTATTTAGATTTATTCAAGAGCACTAAAACCCACATTCAAAAGAATAACTTTAGATGTTTTTGATAAGCCCGTTTACGGGTTATCGCCGATTTCTTTTTAACTATTTCTCCTTTTTATGGCCCCGTATTTGCGGGCACCAGTCAAGGTAAAAGATGACTGTCAAATAAAGTTGTCATTTTGAAATGTTTGCTTTATTGTTATAAAAACATACATCGAAAATATTAGCATGAATTACACTTCTGAAGAAAAAATATTGATGATTAAATGATGTTATCAAGGAAATAGTTATCAAAATGTGTCAGACATGTTTGCTGCTCTGTATCTGAATAGACCGATACCTGCAAAATCTACAGCGAAAGGACTATCAAGAAATTTGAGACAAAAGGCACTGTAATAAATAACTGCAGATGTGAAGAAAGGCAGGAACAAAGAAGAGATGCAAGAAATGATAGGGACTTGCAAGTTTTATTGTGCGAGGAAGAAAATGATGGGAAGATCAGCACAAGGAAACTTGAGGATGACATAGGATTAGATCACACCACAGCGTTACGAGCTTTTAAACGACATAAATATTATTCATACAAATATGAAAAGCACCAAGAGCTAAGAGATAGGGACAAAATACGACGACAGGAGTTTTGTTTTGGTATGATTGAAAGAGCAAACATGGATAGGGAATTTTTTTAAAACATTTGTTTCACTGACGAATGCACATTTACCTTAAACAATGAACCCAATGTTCAAAATTATCGATATTGGAGCAAAGAAAACTAACACAGGTTTGTCGAAACAAGAACACAATATCCACAAAAAGTTAATGTTTGGGCTGGGATTTTCGGAGAAAATATTATCGGGCCATTATTTCTTACACGAAATTTAAATGCAGAATATTTCAGAATATTTGTTGGAACTACTTGAAGATCATATTTTACCTACTTTACATGATGCCGCCAGTGAAAATCAGGAAGTTTGGTACCAAATGGATGGCTGCCCGGCACATAGTACCCTGGCTGTCCGGGAATTTTTAAACCGTGCTTTTAATGGAAATGTTATTGGCTTAAATACAGTAAATTGGCCAGCCAGGTCTCCTGATTTATCGCCAAATGATTTCTTTCTCTGGGGCCATTTAAAAAACAGGATATACAAAGATAAAAAATACCCAAATCTAGACGAGTTAAAAAATGCTATTTCTGCCGAATGCAATAGAATTTCAGTTTACCAACTAGCGAATGTAAGAAGAGAATTTTATTATCGCCTCGGTTATTGTCTAGCAGTCAATGGAGAAATATTTGAATATCTTCTTAAATTCTAAAGTTCTAACAATTTAATAGTACCTACCTATTAATTAGTAAAATATTGAAACATGTAAAATGTCATAATTAACCTTGTAATTGGATACTTTATTTTAGTTTTATTCAGATTAATTTGTATGTACTTATAAATACAACTTTAATATTTTCGATGTACGAGTTTTTATAACAATAAAGCACACATTTCAAAATGACAACTTTATTTGACAGTCATCTTTTACCTTGACTGGTGCCCGCAAATACGGGGCCATAAAAAGGAGAAATAGTTAAAAAGAAATCGGCGATAACCCGTAAACGGGCTCATCAAAAATATCTAAAGTTATTATTTTGAATGTGGGTTTTAGTGCTCTTTAATAAACCTAAATAGAATTTTTCTCTAAAATAATTAGGAAAGACAATAATTGACCCCATTTAAAATTACATGGGATTTCCTATGTCCCGCTCGACGATGCAACACCCGGTATACCAGCGGAATCCTAAAAAATAATTTAGTAGATTTATGTATCTCATAATATCTCGGGATATGACAAACCTCTTCTACTTTACTGTTAAAAATCATTTGCTGCTGTCATTTTTCTGTGGACCACTATAAATATCAGTGGAGAACCATAATCTTATCATACCAATAAAGTTTATAGCATTAACAGTAATTTACTATAAAAGCACGACGTTTCTATGTAAAAATATATAAAATATGATTTTTCAGAATCAGCCCTTAACGTAACCTCCCCCATAATACATTAGTATGTATCTCCTTACACCAAGTAGTAACCAACAAAGAAAAAAATGACTGGTAAGATGACTACTCATGACGAAGCAAAACATGATGCCCTCTGATTAAGTTTATTCAGCCCTTCTCATTTCTCGTGTCATGGTTCGAATAATACTCTGGTATTTATGGAGTGTTGCAGAGAGATATTTAAAATACTACATTGGCGTTAACGAAGGGTTTATAGCAATTACTTTAACTTAAAAATCGTTATATAATTGAGAAACTAACAGTGGGATTCAAATTTACTTTTCTTTTAAAGGATTTTTTTATGGTAGCTATTAAAGATATCTATTTTAAAATAAAATAATACTTTTAGACACATTATTACTAGGTTGCTTGAAAATAATAAAATCTATTGCTTCGTCATAGCTTTAAATAAGAGGCTGGGCTTTTTGGTAAAACAAGAATAAGTTTATTGATACATATATCATTTTTAACGATAATAGGATGGGTCGTACTTAACGGAAAAAATATCTAGTTTTAAATTGAAAATAAGTAATGTTTGTACACTATCTCTGGTACAGTTTTATGGCCTTTTGTTTTGGAACTATTTAAACTTTCAGTTATTTACTTTTTGCTTTCTCCAAAGTGTTATTAATTGTATTAGATACGACTTTTTAAGAAGTGCTTAAATTCTTTGAATGTGTAAATCAGGAGTTGTTTTGTTTATTCTGACTGTGAGTTTTGATTTCCGACAGACTTTTTTATTTTTTAAAACAAAAAAAAATATTAGAAGGAAAGAAATTGGAACTGAAAGTCTTCCTCCACTGTTATATTAATGAAAAGCTTATTTAAAGATAGAAATTCTCTACATGTTCGAAAAATTAATATAACAGTGGAGAAAGACTTCTTTCCTTCCAATTAACCACTCCACTTTAAGTATGGACAACTTCTTCAAGTTAATAAAAGTATATTTATAAAACCTCTTGTAGATTACTGATTATTGGTTTTTCGATGGCGGCTGATGTATAAACGCGTACCTACATAAAGAACAATGTATTTAGAAAACGACCACCCATATGAGACCTATAAAGGATCCCCCAGGTCAACGCGGTGCTTCAGTGACGTTTTATTTTGACAACGCCATCTGCACTGTTTTCGCCGTTCACCGGCACATCAGCTACATATTAGGTTACCTGTCGATTATTATTATGCTGACTTCGACATATTTTTCCAGGTTATATTCGCAAAACAATAAAAATCCCACCGCGCCGATGTGAATAACCAAAAAAGAAAAAACGTGGTGTACCGCGCGGTGTCGACCGACACCATCACCGCTACCGCCGCACCGCGTTGTACTGGGGATCCTTAAGTATTATGAACGACTGCACTATATTTTTTGGGCTAATATTTTAGCTTAAGTTTTACTTAACTGAGTTTACATCAGTCATCAACAACTATTTTTAAAAGGTGCATCTTTGGGTAAGTATTATTATCATTGGCAGTTTTGTCTTACTGTTCTGATTTTACTACTTTAAATATATTATAATTCTTACAGATACTACGCCACTGTATGTAAATCATTTATTACTAGGGGCGATACATGTATTAATACACCCCCTCGTTTAATCCAGCCAGGGTTAATTTATTTCGGATTCCGATTACAATGGCACGACATTTCTTTTATTGTACAAATCTAAGCTGTGAAAATGTTTGTTATTTATTGAAAGTGTTTATTTAATTTTGGTGTTGTGACGCTCAGAACAAATGGTTATTTTTATTAGTATTTTCTTGGAACATAATGTTATATTAGGAAAACTCGGTAAGGGAATGGGCAATAAAACGCTTGGTTTATTGTTGTTAGGATTAAGCTTAATTTTTATGAATGAATGTAATATAAACATGATTGCTGGCTTACAATAAACGATTGGCAGGTAGATTGCCCTTTATATTTTCTTATTTCATCCTTCATTTCACTACTTCAAAGTGGTGATATGTCCCGGGTGATTCATTAAGGGTGACGAGCGGCCAAATCTCGGAAACTACTGGGCATAGAAATTCAGGAAAAAAAAATTATAACTAAAGTGGCCATGAGAGAATCCTGGAAATAATTTTTAAGTTCCGCATTTTGCCGCAAGAGGGCGTAATTGAAAAGTAAATTATAAAAGTTTATATATCTCCGAAAATTCCACATTAGGGTATATCTTTGATAACAATTAAAAAGCTTGGACAATTATGCATCATTTTGGTCTTATGCTCATTGGCGTACCGACTTTAATAAGAGGGGGGAAGCTGTTGAAAGTGTAATCAGTTAAATCGCTGTAACTTATAAACGACTTATCCATTTTAGCAAACTAAAGACTGTTTGGAAGAGAAATGTATGCACTTTCATCAATCGTATTTAGTTGTCCATAATAGTTCTCAAAAAAATGCTAGAGGGCGCGATTTGTAATAATAATACATTTTTTGATTTTACTCCGAAAAAATAAATCATACGGTATAATTATGATACCGTAATTGAAAAGTAGATAAAATTAGCTAGAAAAAGTATTTAAAATTTTAAATAGAGAATATTTTTTAGAAAAAAAGTGGGACGCCACTAATATTTTTTCATGTGGATATTATTTCGGATTAGCCTGGTCAATTCTGCATAAAAATGGTCTCTTGCGTTTTTCTCCTCAGCCACACCGTTCTTAATTAAAATAATAAATTAAATTAGACGGGCGGGGTGGAATTTCCAACAATTTTTATAAAACAAAATTTTTCATTATCAATGTTAATAAAAATAAAAAATAGTAGAGCTAATTTAATTTAAATATTTGAATAAAGAACGGTGTGCCTGAGGAGAAAAACGCAAGTGACCATTTTTATGCAGAATTGACCAGGCTAATCCGAAATAATATCCACATGGAAAAATATCAGTGGCGTCCCACTTTTTTTCTAAAAAATATTCTTTATTTAAATTGTTTAAAATTATTCTAAAGGCGATAACGCTGAAACGAACGGAGATATCGAGCTGCGGTTTTAATATTTTTTCTAGCAAATTTCATCTACTTTTCGATTGGGATTATAATTATACCGTATGATTTATTTTTCGGAGTAAAATCAAAAAATGTGTTAGTATTAGAAATTGCCCCCTCTAGCATTTTTTTTTGAAAACTATTATGGACAACTAAATACAATTGGTGAAAGTGCATACATTTCTCTTCCAAACAGTCTTTAGTTTGCTAAAATCGGATAAGTCGTTTATAAGTTACAGCGATTTAACTGATTATACTTTCAGCAGCTTTCCCCCCTCTTATTAAAGTCGGTACGCCAATGAGCATAGAACCAAAATGATGCATAATAGTCCAAGCTTTTTAATGGTGTTATCAAAGATATACCTTAATGTGGAATTTTCGGAGATATGTAAACTTTTATAATTTACTTTTCAATTACGCCCTCTTGCGGCAAATTGCGGAACTTAAAAAAATTTTCCAGGATTTTCTCATGGCCACTTCAATTTTTTTTTCCTAAATTTCTATGCCCAGTAGTTTCCGAGATATGGCCGCTCGTCACCCTTAATGAATCACATTTATGTTTTCAAAAATATTCTGCCGTTTTTCCAAAAGTACACCGTAAAATGCTGTGGAAAATTCACTACTTTTATTTTATTAAAAATCCTAAATTATTACATTAATGTATCTGTAATATTACAGATTTAATGTAAAATTTAAGAAGCAAATAGTAAAAGTTACTATTTATTTACATGAAATACTGGTAAAATTACAATAAAAATACTAATTTATAAAATCACAGCAAAAATAGTTGTAATTTCACCACATTAATTGATAATAATCACATAGAACCGGTAATTTGGCTTCGTAGTAGATCAGCTGTACTAGCTGATGCAATCATTTGTTGATCGACTTTTGACCCGTTGGTATATGATATTTTTGCCGTAGTTTGTAGTAGTTGCCGGTTATACCTTAAAATATTATTCTTTAAATTACGGCAAACAATATGAACAGTTTACTGTAAAAATCATGTTATATTTATGGATAAATTATAAAACATTTACATCACCGTGTCAAAAATTAAAATTGAAGTAAGAACGATAAATATTGTTTTAATAATGAATTTACAATATCTATTTGTACAAAAATGTAAAAGTATATTATTTTTACTAAAATTGTGGTATTTTTATACAGGGTTGCCCAGAAGTCCGGAATAAAATTAATAAAGCCTTAACCTGTAACTTTTGGGGAAAACGCTCGGACACGTCAACTTAGTATATATGCTCACATTTTGACGTTATTCGTTTGTTTTTTTTATAGACATTTGTCAAAGATATGACGACATCGATCTTTTTTTTAAATAGAAACATACAGCTTGTGATACATCATTCGAAAGCTAATATCTCGTACATTATGTTTATAAATTTTGGCGCGATTCTGTCAAGCTATTTTAAAATGGCCGCCGTTAAAAGTTTTAAAAAAATCTCTATTTAAATAGGCGGAAATGATTGATGTTTTTTTACCTTTCAAGTCACAAAATGCCAGGACGTGAAACAATGGAAATTTCTTACCTTGAAACGTAAAAAAACATCAATCCACCATTTTAAAACAGCTTGACAGAATCGCGCCATAATTTATGAGCAAACTGTACGAGATATTAGCTTTCAAATGATCACAAGCGGTATGTTTTTATTTAAAAAAAAAAAAGATCGATGTCGTCATATTTTTGACAAATGTCTATAAAAAAACAAACGAATAGCGCCAAAATGTGAGCATGTATTAAACTAAGTTGACGTGTCCGAACGTACTCCCCAAAAGTTGCATGTTAAGGCTAGATTAATTCTATTCCGGGCTTCTGGGCAACCCTGTATAAATTTAATAATAATTTCGCACATCCCGTTCAAAACTGTATTATCTCAAAAAAAAAATATTTTGACATTATTTCAAAAACAGACCCCTTTCAATCTAATTTATTCCCGTACAAAACCGTATTATTGTAAATTAGAGGAAACTCCTAAAGATGGCACCACCCGAGGCGACACATTTTGGCAACTCGCATGCACATCCCGCCAAAAACAGTATCAACCCAACTTGATACATTGTGACAGTTTCGATCAAAAGTGTATTAACTTTAATTTAGTGATTGAAAACGTTGGTCTTGGCAGTTTTATTGCGGGAAATAGTGTATTAAGTCAAATTAGAGCTATATTTCTCCAAAAAAATGGTAAGTCTAGTTGAAAAGTTTTATTAGAAAACTGTATTATTCTAAGATAAGATAGAAGAATAGAGAATTATTTTGATTAAATACTCTTTTTTCAAGGTTTTTGACTGAAATATATTATTTCGATTTGAGGTGATTCGACACATTCTGTAATCGAGAAAGAGGTTTTTAGAAATATTTTTATCTAACGTCATTACATTTTAGAGAACCAGTATTCTACCATAATTTAATACTTAATTTTACTACTTTAAGTTCAGGAGATGCTTGAAATCTGGGCCGTTATTTACCCCGGATCAAATTATTTCATTGATAAGAACCGCTAAGAAAAGGGGAAATCCATATTCGGTGACCGAATTAGCCCATAACGATTTCATTGATATAAAGCAACTAACTGCAGCAATGGGTACTAATTTTAATACAAACCAAAATGGAGAATCAGTTCTTTTAAGTAAGATTAAGGTTATAAAAATAGAAAAAGATGTACCGTTTTCATTTTTTTTAAAATATTCCTACTCGGAGAATGACGATGAGTGGAAGATGGTTGATATCAGGCGCCCAAAAAAATCTACCAGAACTTTGGGATCTGCAAATACTGGACTTTCTGATGCCTGACCTACTATAGAAAAAGCTTATAAAACGAAACTTCAGCTAAATGACAACAAAAAAAAGATCTTAAATTTCTTTTGGAAACAAATTTCATACCCAATTATTATCATAATTTCTACAACTCTTTGTTTTAACTTTTATAAGTGGAACCTATCTGGTTAGTTAATAAAAAAATCATGTAGGTATGAACAACTAAAGTGTAAAGTATTATTTAATTCCTTAAACAAGACCAAATATCATGATACTATTACAATTTGTAATAGTATAAAAATATTTACCGGAATTTCCGGGAAAAGCTGTATTATCTCACATCAAATTCCGATTTTGGGCACATATTCGAAAGACAATTAATTTTTTCGATACATATTTTAAAGAATACTAATAATATTCTCAAAAACCACAACTAAAATATTCATTGGCTAATAATAACCAAAAAGTAGCATATTGTATTTATATATAAATTTTCTTTTACATCTCCTGAAAAGTTTTCGTATTTCTAGTTGCTACAGTTTTGAACGGGATGTGCGATTTCACATCTATTTTTAAGAGGAATTTTGAAATTGAATAATGAATTAATAAAAAATAAGGGGAGACATGTTCGTCATGTGTTGTCAAAATTTGAAATAATTTGATGCATTAGAATGGCCTTAATTCCATTGTGTTTAAAAAACTTTTTAAATAAGTTACCTTCTTATATTTTACAAAGCTATATCCATTTAATCTTAATTTCTTTCTTTCAACTTAATATTTCTGAAGAGAATTTGCTTTGTTTGGTTTGGGGACGGTTTAAGATTGATCCCGGTGATCCTACTTTCCTTCCCGCAGGGCTGAAACCCCCGTATCTCCATTAAAGGCAATAACATTGTGTTTGCAGAGCATCAGGATAAGTATATTAAAATTTATTGATTTTTGATGGGAAACGATATGCCTTTCGTAAAAAATATAATATACCGATGCTATACAAAATATTGATATGATATTCAAAGAAAATTAAATTTTATGCAATTTTATTAATATATTTTTGCACGATTTTTGTTTTTTTTTCCGTAACCCTAAAATTCCATAATAATACCAAATTAAAAAATCATAGACAAATTGTTACATTTAAGGGTTAATTTATCTTATAGTTCTAAATTCAAACCACACCGCTATATTATTAAAATTAAAATTATCGCTGAAATATCTACAATTTTTGCTTTATCTCCTAGCTTTTTACTCTTTCAACCTTTCACTTCTGTTCACGGCTCGTCTTTGTTTACCTCCTTGGAAAATATAATTAACTTTCGAAGGGGTGAATCTAACCTCTTGAATCTGTCTGTAAAGAAACGCTAACATTTTGGTTACCAGTTAGCTTGGATTGATGGATGATTGGTTTTTAAATAAAATTATGTATACAGGGTGGCCCGCTCTCAACGCAGGAGGTCTTAACCTCTAAACTGCTTATGTTTTTAATATTTTTTAAAAACGGAGGTATATGGAGGCATCAGATCTACAAATTAAATCTATTTTAATTTATACGGGGTATTTTAAATAGTCAGGGCATATTCAACATAGTTTTTTTTTTAAATGGAACACCCTATATATTATTTTCTAATTAACTTCCGCGTATATTTTGGAGAAAATGTCATATATATCCAAATTCAATTTTTTTAAAGATATTGACGTTTAAAATATGGTATTTTCAAAATTTGTCCGACTGTAGTTTAGAAGGGCGTATCTTAGAGAAAAACGGTTTCAACTCACTGTCTTAGTTTTTTATTTTCTATCCAAAAAGATCAACTTACGGTTTAACATGTTAAACAAGAAAAACCAGTTTTACAGATTAACATGTTAAACCGAAAATTGGAACGCTTAGATAGAGGATAAAAAGATAGATAGCGAGGTGGAAACAATACTTCGGTAGAAATATATTTTGGTATTTTACCATCAATTTTCATATCATTTCGTGTACTCAAGGAAAAACTATGTGTATGCCTAAATCTAGAATACATGTTTTTATTTAAATCAAAAAGAACCATTTTCATCTGACAAATTTACATATTTTTAAAGTATATTCTTAACCTCACTTCTGTCAAGCTTCAGAAAACGACTAGTGAAATTTACAATATGTAAATTTGGTTTCTTTGTAATTGACCATTATGATTGGTCAGTTTCATATCCTAACTAGGATGGATATGAAATCATATCCGTTCAGTTAACCGGAATAGCCCACTTTTCCAATCACTTTAGTGTAAAGGAAACAGCACATTTCCAAGGGGGAGTAGAATATAATATTTTTGTATTTTAGGATCCTGCCATTATTAACTATTAATAAGCTGAATTAAGCTTTTGAGTTTCCCTAAATAAAATAGAAACGTTATTAAATTAAAAGTTAAAATACTACTAAAGGATATAAACATAATACTATGCAATTTCTTATTTTTTGAAGGTGGGCAAATAAAATCCTGGTTCTCGAAAATCTAAACTTAAAAAAAATATACAGCATTTGATACGAAGTAAAAAAGATTTAACCATGAAAGGTCGTTATTATTTTCTCTTCCAATTGAGAACAAAAGTCAAGAGTTCGGTTTATATTATAGCCCCGTGGGGATTAATTATATTTTTCCAGAGAAATAACCCAGACAAAAGAACACGAGATGTTAGTTAAAGAAAACATAAAGGCATAATATAACTTTTTGGTATTACAATATTATTATACCAAATGTGTTTGAAAAAAATTAGGATATCATAAAATCACCTTCATCAATTTTTATATAAATAGTTATTTACACTACAAGGAAGGTAAGCTTTAACCAATCAAGGACGAGGACTGGCAAAACAGTCTCAGAATGGTCAAAAGCACTACCTCTCGAGTTGTGTATTATATTTATTTTACTCCGATTCTACTATATTCAAAAATAATGTTTTTCTACTCCCACATGGAAATTTGCTGTTTCCTTTACGCTTTAGTGGCGGGTAAAGTGGGTTATTCCAGTTAACTGTGCGGCAAAATTTTATATTCATCCTAGTTAGGTTATGAAACTGACCAATCACAGTAGTCAATTACAGAAAAGCCAAATGTACATGTTGTAAATTCGTTTTCTGACAGTTGAGAGAAGTTAGGTTAACAATTTGCTTCAAAAATATGTAAATCTGTCAGATGAAATTTGTTCTTTTTAAATTTTAATCAAACATTTACCCCAGAGTCTACATTTTCCTAAAGAGCACACGAAATGGTGCAAAAATTGAATGTATAATAACAAAATTAATACCAAAATATATTTCTACCAAATTATTGTTATTTTCTGACCGAACTAAAGATTTACACACAGACGCACTTTCTTATTTCAAAAATATCTTTATTTCCACTCATTTCTAAACAATTACTAAAAGCTTTGCATAAAATGTACTATATACCTACCAAATGAACGTTTTCTTACTAACCTTGGTAATTTTTTTCCTTATAATAATATATATTATTATAAATATTGGTGCACGGGGATATTTTCCGATATATTTTGAACGGGGATTCAACCCCAATTGATCTTAAAACTTTTATTATACGCAACAAACAGAAAATTAACTGGTAATTCTTCCTTAAATGGTGGAACATAAAGATAACCCGATAAAACAGACGAAATTATAAGATTTCTAGAAAAAAAACATTTTTTGCTAACATTTTTAAGGTTATGTTATTTCTACTTACACTGTTGCCACTTTTCGTCTTCTCTTTCCACGTTAACAGTGTTGCTAGTTTGTAAATTGGCGATTATTTTGAAAAATTTGACCATAGCGAACGTTAAAAATTCATATTAATGCACAAAATCCATTTTTAACTGTTTGAAACGAATTCTACCGCTATTTTGTTGTACTTTCGGAGTTATAATTCTTTACAAAGCAGAAATAAACCCGAAAAACCTATTTTTCTTCTGTGCATTTCAGTAAAACAATTATTGAATAAATTACCTGGTTGAGAAAATAAATTGTTCGTTTTTATTAATACATATATCGCTTTTTGTCTGTTATTCTGCAAAAAGCCGAATGTGAAAAAGATAGATATATTCAAAAGTGAGTATGTATAAATATAAGAACTTACCCAAATCGATAATAATGTTACAGTGTAATTTGGTCCATGGGTTTGCCATCAAAATGAATTTTTGTTCAATTGTTTCTTATTATCGTTCTCACAAGTTCATGGCCAACTTAAAAGACAAGTTATGATGCCTAATTTAAATATTTTTTTAAAATTCTTAGCATGAAGCTCGGAAGTTAAGTCGTAGAAAAAATATACTGTTCAAGTCGAGTGGATTCTTCATATTGCGCTCGGAAGTTTGGGCACTCCGCCTACGGCGTCGTGCTCAATTTACTTCCTCGTGCGATATGGACATCATATCCACTCTTGTTGTACAAACTACTATTTCTTTTTAATGTACAATTCAGAAAATCCAAGTTAGATATCATGTACATTATAATGTATTTAAAAATCAAATTTCCATTGAGAAGACTGGTTTCTATGGAATTTATTTATTTAGTTAAACATTTTGTCAGTGTCGTCGAAGTTTTGTCAGAAAAACGGTAAAATAGATGTCAATGCAGCAGCTGAGGCGGCTTGTGGTGCTTTATTGCCCAACAAAAAGGTGCGAAAATGCCTACAAAAATTTCAAAACTTGGTGTAAAATGATGCAACTCTCTTACCACCTTCTAATCCATGCGTCATCGTGTAATGTGCTTGATTGTGGCTCGGTACCAAATTATCTTCGGCCGTTTTTTCCTGACAAACACCTAAAATCAGCCACCTCGCACGGCCCTATTCCACTCGCTGACAAAAAATGAAATAAGGATTGTTGATTGGGGGAGGAAAAAATTAGTCCAGAAGTTACTAGAACAATAACCAGATCGGCGCTGTTTACAAACTTTTGGAAACCATATCTCAGACTCAGATATGTTGGCCGTGTGCATCCCGTTTTAATTTAAGGTGAAGCTTAAGCCTATGGTTCTACTTAGTTACTAATTAAATTTAAGAAAGGCGGTGCACACGGCCATCAACACAGCCACAGATCTAGTCCAAACTCATATAGGTTTCTAAAGTCTGTTTTAAAATTTTCAAAGGGGTCCCGTGTTAAATTAACCCACTATCCATCAAGATTTCTAAGTTTTCTAAAGTAACTTTCAATCATAAATGCTTTTTGTGCTGCCATATTTAACGTATTTTATTTTCTTAAAAATAAAAGCCTATTTTACGTTATATCCAGAAACAATAAAATACACGATATTTTTAAATATGAATCCATAGAGAGGTATATTTTGTTTTTAATATAATCCATAGAAAATAGTTGGAAATATTTCAATATTGAAACCAAATAGAAACAGAATATGTTTCCAACATCGCATCGAGCTGGGAGGTAAAAACAGGGCATTCAGAAAATAATTTGCCTGAAAGAGGGAAATTGGGCATGTAACCCCGAGGGCAACATGGAATTCTGTCTCTGACATCGCCTTGTTGCTCGTAAAATATAGATACCTGAACTAATTTTAGACAAAGAGGTAAACACGTATGGATTTTACATAAAATATATAGAGCAAAATTTTAATAAATATTTTATTACAATTCGTTAAATCAATAACAAAGTTATAGCGGCTCTTTAGGAGGGTACTTGTTAAAATAGCCTTATATTAATGATAACCAGTAATAATATTGGCGAAAAAATGTTCATTTAAATGAACATTTTATGTAATCAACTGTTAAAACATTTTTTTATTCAGGGCGTAGAATATTATTTTACACTCTAAAAATTGTTTTGTTTTCGATATGTCAGATATGGATTGGTATCCTTAAGGATCGATTACTCATCTAATACTTCGCTAAGAAGTTAAGACTCTTAATTGGTGATATGGTGTTGTGTTGGTGATAGGTGTTGATGTATATGTGCAGTGGAAAGTGCATAGAACAAGGAGTAGAACATTTCTAGTTTTGGAGGAGAAGTCAGTAGACAAATGTTTATAAAAATAACTGTTTGTAATTGGTTGAAGAAAGGGTTTCATTTTGAATAGTACCTTTGAGAAGTTTTTCTTTTAATGTTAACAATTCCTGACATAGCAAAAAGGAACCCCTTCTCTATTTTGATAGGAGTTACAAAACATTATAAAAACTCAAAGAAACACTTACTCAGTGCAGTTTTTTAACGTATTCAAGTGTAAGGGTAACCTCTGTCCGTTCGGTAACTCAAGTCCCTCTAAATAATGTAAAAACACAATCTTAGAACCAGAGCAGTTTCCAGCCAGTGAGTAAGTGGTCTTAGTAATGTTTATTTAATTGTTAAATTGCTTATTTCTCTTTTGGTCTGAGTGTCTGGGCAACCTAAAAGACTGTGCCCTGAATCTTAAGACTTGATTTGTAACGTTCGCAATTTGAAAATTAATATCAACTACTGCAATATAATGGCTGGATGCACGTCACAGCTTCAGACGTAAATTGTGATTCAAGTCATGATAAAAAATGAAATATATAACATATTTTTTTATATCTGTCAGAATTTAAATAAGCGTTAAAATGACCACTTTTTTGCTGAATAATAAGACATATTTTCAGACTATGTTCCAACTAACTAATTTTCGCTTTTAAATCACTTTTAACGCTTAAAATTATTCGAAATGACAGGTTGTCAAATCGAATTATATGTCACTTGGCAGGACCTACCTTATTTTTTCTTTCTGTTATGATTATATTATATTAGCGAGTTGTAACGTGCTTCCGATCATAACGAGAATCGTTTAGAGCTATTATTATAGTGATATTTTGCTGAAAATTTCAATGTTGTGTTATAAACCATCTTCTTCTTTTCATGCTTTTTTTTATTGTCAGGCTTTTTGTTTGAGGAAAATATGATGGGCAGTAAAACAAGCAAACAACAAAACTGTTATTTTGCGATAATCCATCTCTTTTACCGCAAGACATATATTACACCCACTGCATTTTAAGAGCACTATTTTGCATATCGTTAATCGATTCGGCGAATTCACGCGAAGATAGTCGGAATTAAATTACGAAATACCTTTTTGACATTGCTATTTGATTTAAAGTTTGTTTCTTATTACATTATCTTGGATTTAAATTTTCGTTAATATTCAATGTATTTATACTGAGAAACCATCGAATAATAGTGAAAGGAAAGAGAACCTCTAGAGACCGGAATGGTATTTCAATATGGCCGACTTATTTCTGGTGAAATAGTGGTGAATCTTTAATATTTTTAAAAATTATTTTAAATATAAACATAAAAAATTTTTACTGGTTTTGTTTAACATTGATGATTTGGATTTAATTTTGTTGGGAAAAAAATTATTTATATGAATAAAAAATAACTTTCTGCCACTCTGCAATATTTCTAGAGGCCAAGTTTAAAAAGTTTTTAAAAATCAATTAATAAACGTGTCCAGGAGAGAGAATGCAATTTCAAAATCCCATATTTTCATCAAAATTAAATCAATCTATTTTATTTTCAGTTTATTTGATAGCTGTCTCTCGGACTGCTCACCCTGTTTGGTTGTTACACCCACTCCGTGATTTCAGGTTCTTGCACTAGTTTGTGTAGGTCAACTGGGGACAGGGTAGGGATATCCTTTGGTTCCAATTCTGGTTGCCCGAGCATTTGTAGCCTCTTCCGATCTAGTGACTGGTCATGGCAAACTATGTGCTGTACAGTTTCCCTGACTTGTCCGCATAATCTGCGGATTCTGCGGTCAAGATCTCCATTGTAGAGTTAAATTTTGTGTAGATGGTTCTTGACAGCCATGTGTCCTGTCAGAATTCCTATAATCGTTCTCAGCTAATTCCTGTTCATTTGAAGCAGCTGTTTCGTAAGTCCCCAATGAAGCTTTACCAGAAGGAGTTTTATCCAGAACAGTTACTATTTTATTTTGAACCAAGTCTGCTTGTTCTTGATTCAAATATATGTCTGGATGACGTCTGTGTATCAGCGTCTTACTAAGTTTTCTTAATGCCATGCTGTACGAAGTTCCAGTCTGTCTTACTTGACTTCTGGCCTTCTCGGCAGGTTACTTGTTTGAAGGAGTACTGGAGTCTGAGTGTAATATTTTCTTGGCCACCCCCTCCTTTGTCTCCTTGAGGCTTTTTGGCTGGCGACGGGGCTTCTGTCCTGTCCAGGTACCTGCCGTCTTGAGCTTTTGTGTTACTGTACTTTATGTCTTTTTATAGAGGGTGATGGCTAATATATCTAGCTGTCTAAAATCTGCTGATTTTAAAATTGATGTTTCTAAGCTATAAAAATTTAATTTTATTATTGTGTTAGTACAGAAATACACGGCGAACCACTGCCGCTCATACATATGTTGTTCAGCTTAGTACTCCTCGAAATTCATTGTTCAAGAATTCTTTCATCTGAAGAACGTCATCTTTGTGGAATGATCTTCCTGAGGTCGTGTTTCCCAATGAATACAATCTTCAACGTTTCAAGACCAACGTTAATCGCTGTTTTCGCACTCGCACCGCTCCCAGAGCGCCTTAAAGGATTTGTCCTACAGTGCAGGTGTTTTATCATAAAAAAAAATAGTTACAGCTTTATGTTAGGTACTATCTGTACCTATTACAGCGCAGTGCCGTTCGTGTCAATTTAGAAAAAAAAACTTATTCCAAAAAATGTGATTACGCTAATATGAAACCTACTTTTCCTTCGTTCTCGGGTATGTAAAATACGGAACAGTGTTAACTACAGCTTTGTGTTAGGTGATTACTATTCCCATTATGGCGCAGTTTCGTCCATGTCAATTAAATAATTAAAAAATTAAATTTTGAAAAATCTTTATATTGCCAATAATTATGCCAATATAAAAGCAATGAGCAATATAAAAATTTTTGGAATTTAATTTTTAACACGAACGGCACTGAGCTGTAAAGGGTACAATAGGTACCTAACATAGAGCTGTAATCAACTCTTTTTCGTATTCTTTATTCTCGAAAACCAGAGAAAAATGGGTTTAAATAACATAAAGATTTTTTGAATTTAATTTTTTTTTAATTGGCATAAACGGCACTGCGCTGTAGTGGGTATAGTAAGTACCTAACATAAAGCTGCAACCAACATTATATTAAAATTCAATTTTTATAACTTCGTATTTTAGAAATATCACTTTTAAAATAAGCAGCTTTTACACAATTTGTTACTTTAGCCATCACCCTGTATAAAAAAGATATCAAGTAAAGTTAAACACATTGCACTAAGTAGAGTCCAAGAGACAGCCTATCCAGAAAACTGAAAATGAAACGAGTTGGTGAAATTTTGATTAAAATATGGGTTTTTGAAATTTAATTCCATAATTAATGGACGCTGCATATACATATATAGATATAATTTCGCATGGGAGCTGGTAACCTTCGAGAAGAATTTAAAACTATTGATCCCCTTATTCAAAACTTGACCAAATACCGACATTTGAATCATAACCAGCTGCAACTTTAAGTTAAACAAGTTTGAATTTATAAAATAATAAAAGCAGAAAAAGTAAAATGGGCAAATTTTCGCTTTTTGCTGCCATTAATTAAAATTTCTTTAGTTCAAAAGTGTAGGTAAGTGCTGTGTGTACTTAAGGGCGGTTATTGTGTCCCTTTTTGAATAAAGCGTAAAAGATAAGTAATATTGATCAAAAAATGAAATGGCGAATGCATAACTAGACTTCACTCTTAAGCAAACAAGAGGAATACTATTTTTTCTTTGTCAAGAACCGAATAACTGTCACTCGTTGTGGTCAGGTCATCTACGTTTATCCAGATAAACACAGCGGCGTAGCAACCGCTGTGTCAGCTGTATCAATGATACAGGGCCCACTGGCCTGGGTGGGGGGGGGGGGGGGACTAAAAGGAGGCCACTAAAAGGAGGAAAAATGTGCTCCCCTAGCAGAGGGGCCCACCACCTGGCTCTTGATACAGGACCTATTTAATGCTAGTTACGCCACTGGATAAACATGATAGTCGTATATTAGCTAGATAATGATTTTACAATTTTTCCATTTAAAATGTTTATCCAGTATAATGGTTTAGAGTTTAGACAACAAGGAACAATGATATCGACGGACAGGCCAATATTTTAAACAAACAATTTCGTTTACGTTGCAGCTGCCAGGAAAGTTGTCCGCTTGTCTTGTCGTCCATCAACTTGACGGCCTTTGCAAGTCACCGAAACTGCAAACTCATTAATCGCTCTTGTGGTTTAATTTCGGTTGCAGTGAGAATAGCATGCCTGACCACTGATACACTGTTCTTGTTAAAACTTCAGGGTGAATTATTATTTCTCTGTGCTGTGTTATGCTAAAGGCAAGATGCAGAAAAGTGCCAAACCCCAGTAAGAGTTTTTTTTTACAACTGTTTATTTTGATGATCACTAAGAGTGGCGTAACCACAGGGAGACGAAGAAGAACGATCCCCCGCTTCCGTTTTATTGGAACCTACCCACCCTATACAGGGTGCTACAAATTCGACCTGGAATTTTAAAAACAGTTTTAGGGACTTCAACGCTTTAGAAAATTAGTACAGTTTAAAGGTTTTCAAAAGTTTAACGTTCGGTCATCAAATATCACATCATTAATATTTCAAATTATTCTTTCTTTACTATTATGGCCCTGGCAATTATTTTTAGTATAACTTAAATCAACGTTACACTCCATTACAGGAAGTTATGGTGTTTATTTGTTTCAATAAGATTTACCCTAACAATATAAGTAAGCGAATTTTTAAGGTATGAGAAGTAATTCTAGTTTTATTAGTATTTTATTTATTTTATTAATATAAAATCTTGAGTCCTATGGTTTTAGACCTAGACCAAAATAATACTGTAAAATAGAAAAAATCAATGCTCCCGAGAGAAGAAAAGGTGTAACTGCAGTGTTAGTCTAGTTATGTTACTGTGATAAGCTTAGGTATGTTTGTTTCAAAGACAATTTCAAATTTTATTTACTGTTTATACGATCTGATGATGCCTGTTTCCGGCGAAACATGTAACAAAAATAAACAGACAGAAAAAAATTGTAGGCCGAGACTTTAGGTTTTTTTTCTTACAAAATATCAAATTTCAGGCCTCTTTAAGTAAAAATCAACGGATTTTTCAAATCCAATTTTTTTTTTGGTTTAGCTCTAAATGTTCAGGACCGTCATGATAAAAAGATAACCTGAAAAAATGTGTTATTAGATGACAAAACGTTAAAATTTTAAAACACTTTAAATTTTATTAAATTTCTAAAGCTTAAAAGCCCCTAAAACTGTACTTAAAAGTCCAAGTCCTTATTTAAAAAAATGGACTTGAGATTGGCATTTAAATAACGAACCGTCTAATTTGAAAACTAATAACGCCATCTTGTAGAACATAGAAGACAGCTATGAAAAAGCGTTTTTTGTTTTTTTCCCCATGTCAAAAATGAAGGCGCAAAAAAATAAAAACCAAAAACAGAAATTTCTGTTTTTTTCGGATATCTCCGAAAGCATTCGAAATATTTACAATTTTCGTTTACCAAATTGTTAAGGTTCAAAATATGCAACTTTGCCTTAATCTAAGCATCTTCGTATCTCTTACTGTTTTAGAGATCCCCTTGTACGCACACGAATTTGTAGCACCCAGTATAATATACAGTGCCCGTAGAAAAGTCTGGACCACATGGAACATTTTTGTTCGTAAGGTTTTTAAATACATAATTTTCTAGTTTGTTTTTTCTTTTTTTTTTATTATAAAACACCTGCACTGTAGGAAAAATCCTTTAAGGCGCTCTGGGAGCGGTGGTGTGCGAAGAAAGCGATTAACGTTGGTCTTGAAACGTTGAAGATTGTATTCATTGGAAAATACGACCTCAGGAAGATCATTCCACAAAGATGACGTTCTCCAGATGAAAGAATTCTTGAACAATGAAGTTCGAGGAGTACTAAGCTGAACAACATATGGATGAGCGGCAGTGGTTCGCCGTGTATTTCTGTTTTGCATTGTTCTAGGTGGAATCAAGTGGGCAATGTCAGTCGAACACCTGCCATGGAAATATCTGTAAAAGAGAGCCAAATCACCAACCTGTCTTCGATGCTCCAGGCTATCGAGGGTCTTGGTCAGCTCGGGGTCGCCGATCAGACGAACGGCTCTCCTTTGAATGAAATCCAGTAGCCGAAGGGTGTGCTTGGGTGCAGAGCTCCAGACATGAGAGCAATATTCTAATGATGGTCGAATCTGGGCTTTGTAGAGTGTCAAAAGTTGATGAGGTGTGTACAACCTTTTGGTTCGGAAAAGTACACCAAGTTTCTGTGCAGCTGCCTTGGCAATTGCGGCAACGTGATCATGCCAAGACATATTACCTCCCAGATTGACCCCCAGCAAATTAATAGACGGTGACAAGGGAATTGCGTGTCCTGCCATGACTATATCCGGTTCAGCAATGTTAACCTTTTTGGAGAAGACTGCTGCCTGGGTTTTCTTAGCATTAAATTCGACTTGGTTACTGTCACCCCAAGCCAAGATTTCTTCCAGGTCATTGTTGAGGCGCAATACTTCATTCTGCCTGCGAAGATGTGCGTTGGCAGCGGATGTTTGGGGGGTCAAGGTAAAAGATGAGACAAGTGTGCTGTCATCAGCAAAGCTATAAATTGGATTTTGGGTTTTCATTAGAAGGTCGTTAATATACAGTAAAAAGAGGGTAGGCGACAATATGGACCCTTGAGGAACACCGGCATTGATGGTGAAGGTGTCTGAGAGAAACCCGTCAATCGCCACTTGCAGAGAACGGTTCTTAAGGAAGCTGGTTAACCATAAACAAAATCCATTAGGCATACCGTAGGATCGCAATTTACTTAGAAGCCCATCGTTCCAAACACGATCAAAAGCCCTAGAGATGTCCAGTGTAACAGCCCGGGATTCTCCATGATGTTCGATGGTGTTGCTCCAAAGATGGGTGACATATGCCAGAAGGTCACCTGTTGATCTGGACTTACGAAAACCGTATTGATGGTCGCTGATACTGTTAAGCCCTTCCAGATACTTTAGGAGTTGTTGGTTAATAGCTTTCTTCATTACTTTTGAAATTACTGAAAGCAATGCGACGGGTCGGTAGTTGCTTGGCAGAGTCTTTTTACCTTTCTTTGGAATGGGCTGGACACGCGCCGACTTCCAGCAGGATGGAAATATTCCTTTTTTGTAGGATAAGTTGAAAAGTCTACAAAATACTGGTGTAAGTTCATCGGCGCATGTCTTGAGAACAATGATAGGAATTTCGTCTGGACCACAAGCTTTTTTGACGTCGAGTCCTTTAAGAATCCGTTTAACAAGACGCTGACGGAACACGATTTCAGACATTTGCGATTGAACTTCTTACTTAGAAACCAAAAAATAGTCTAAAATATAAGACATATCGCATTTGCTTCAATCCGTAAATGTCATTTAAAATTTAAATATTGGAAAATGACATTATTTATCCAAATATGAACATGTATATTTGACATGGACATTCTAAATCCAAAGTTTGGTACAAAATTTTAAAATTCACTTTTTTTATATTTAGCTCAAAATACACATAATTTTTTTTCAGTGTACCTTTCCACACGACTTTTGGATAAAACCGAAGAGATTATTATTATTTACAAAAGAAAAACATTTATTTGCTACACCTAAAATTTTGGTGAAATATTAATATACTTTTTCCTGTTTTCTAAAAATGTTATTTTACTAGGGACTATCTAAGTTTAAGGTATTTGAATGTGTATATTCCAAGGATCAATTAACACGAGTAACACGACATCAAAGATTACCCATTAATTCAAATGGTAACATTTTGTGTTGCTATACACGACATATTACTCGGAAACACATGGGACATACTACCGGAATGAAGTCATTAATTGAAGTGAAATTACATGTTATTGGGAAAAGCAAGCTGTCGATGCTGTTGCCGCATATTAATTTTCTTTGCAGAATGTAATTTGGTGTAAATATACCAATAAATCAGTCATCAATTATAATTTTTCATTAACACCTGTGTAATATTTATAAGATTTATTGGCATAGCAACTAAGACACAAACTTAGTTTTATTCCAATTAATATACAGGGTGTATCAGTAGTGGCGTGCAATGCGGTTTCAATCAGGGTAGGCAATAGGCATTTAGGACAAAAATTTACCTTCCGTAGCATTCAAGATTCTAAATTTCAAATTTTGTCACAAAATGTCTTGTTTTTGAGTTTGTGGGAAGAACACTGACAGAAGAAGAATAAAACGACATTATTTATAAATTAGTTCAATACGGCGGTCTTTAGGTACATAACTTTTTTTTTAAAACATCGTTATAAAAAGAATTGGTTTTGCGTTTTAAATCCTGCAAAAGGTTGCTATTCAGAGATATTATTTTTAATAAGCGGATCTCTCCCTGTGTGTTTTTGAATAGTTATGAATTTTTTTTAATCCAGAAAAGGATCGTTCTGCAGACGCGCTGCTAGTCGGAATAGTAACAATTAACGCCTCCATATTTATTTTTTCCCGAAACCCCACGGCGCGAAATCTAGCAAAAGGGCGAAAACACTAATTATAAATTAAAAATCTATCATCCACCTGACTGGACCAATGTTGTCAAAAACGAGGTCAATAATATTATGTGAAATATAGTGATAAGTTTACTGATTATTGAATAATATGAACCAATCAGTAAAAATTATTTTAATTGTTACAAAAGTGCTTCTTATTTTACGATACCTTATCCGTTATCCCTTTAAAAATATCTTACTAATTAATAATAAAACTTATAGAGGCGTGTTTCATATATAATATCGAGAAGGCGAAGTATTTTCCAAAGTACGGTAAAACTTAAAGATTGGCATCAATGCCTTACTTACCAAACGCGTGCTTTTTTGGTGCAGACTGATATATGAAGGAAGGTCGAAGGTTGCGACTGTTTTATTTGTTATATCTCTTTCTACCCTACCGCCTACCGGCTTTCTCACTTGCTTCCACTCGTACAAAAGCAGTGCTTTTGCATAAGACGCTAATGTACAGCGAGATCTTTGCTTGTAAAACGGTCTAACGGAATGTTACGGATCTAGTTTACTATATAATAAGCAAAGAATGCGTTCGTGGAAATGATATAGGATTAATTTTTCGATCCTATATTATTTATTATATTAATGTAGTGATAAAATGCCAAAGTTGGATTACACGGATAAAAACTAATATATAAAAAAAAATTGTTTCTGTCTTGCATTGCCTACCAGGGTAGGAAATGTTTTTTTGTTTATATTATATATGCACGCCACTGTGTGCTTCTATTAAGGATCCACCGTCAGTACTCGCGATTTACATTTATACAATTTACACAGCTATCGAATTTATTTATTACAAAATATATTTGTTTGTTTCTAATATTCAAGTATGTTTTGTATGTTTAACTTTTGTGCTACACGGAGGGAAATTTATATTACAACGTTTAAGAAATGTAATATTATGTATTATAATTTCTAGTAGTATATAGGATCATTATCCAGGATAACACCGTTTACAATAAAATTATTACATTTCATTTAGTGACGGGTATTATTTTTAGTAAAATATATTATTATAATAGTTTCTCTCTTCTTAAAAATTTTATTATATATTAGGATATTTTCTAATAATAAATATTATTTTTTATTTGCTTTTAATTGTGAGAAATATAAATAATGTTTAGATTTATTGTTATCTTTTTCTAATATCGTATCTATTATATAATTTATTAAAGTTTATTATCTGTTATTAAATAGTTGTATTAAAATGTATTATAGGATGTACTATTTTAAAATTATACAGGGCGCGATAAAATTCTGTACGTCGGAGTCGTTGCCCTTTTTATTAGAAAACT
This sequence comes from Polydrusus cervinus, assembly GCA_935413205.1. Lineage (NCBI taxonomy): Eukaryota > Metazoa > Arthropoda > Insecta > Coleoptera > Curculionidae > Polydrusus > Polydrusus cervinus. The sequence continues at coordinate 20,921,528 of OW284516.1, forward strand.
TTATCTTCCTGTTTTTTAAATGTAAGGAGACATACAAATCTTTTGTAAGCTTGGAATAACCCGTAAATGTAATAATTATTATACTGCATTTATGGCGGGATAGAAAATTTACTAACGGCCGCCAAATCTTCGTAAATTTATGTTTACAAATTTTATTACTCGAGAGTAATGAAACTTTACTTAAGAATCTTGCCATCTATATTTGTGCTAATGCTTTTGTAAATGGCTAAAAACGGCGCCGAGAATTATTAGTTTTTGCTGTGGAATCTGCATAGTACAAACAAGCGTAAGCGCTAAATTTAAAAGTCATTATTCGAGACTTAAGCAACTACGAGTGAAGTTCTAATAAAATAAAATATACTATTTTTTAAAATTTTCTTTTTAGTTACAAAAATTGTTGTTTAAGAATTATATTTGTTTACCTCAGATTAACCAGTTGACCACATATCAGTGGCGCCTACTCTATTAGAGCTCCAGCACCTGTCCGATGATATGAAAACATTTACATATATATTTCTATTTTTGTGTTATCCTATATTTGCAAAAAAAAATTATAAATTTTTATTTTATTTAAGTATAATTTTTTATTTTATTTAAGTATAATTTTTGTCCACACTTAATCGCGATTATCCATAAATCTCAATGCTACATGCTACGTAATTTATCTACGTATTTTGTTCGTTGCAAAACTGGTGGTATACGTCACAAGGCAAGAGGTCGATCTTGAGCCGACCAATGGCAAATGAGAATTGTTTCTAGGCGGGGATATCTGCTACAGTTTCTAAAAGGTGTTTTATGTATACATACAGGGCTGCAAAATTTTTAGTCTAGCCGCGTAAGGCCCTGCGTTTGCTGGTCTGTCTTTACTGTTTTGTTTTCGATAATTAAGAAACGGATTTAATTTTAAAATATAACTTCTCGAGATGGAACATTGACGAAAAACTTGAAATCAAACGAAACGGAGCTTTTATGCCTAACTTAAATATTGAAGTACGTGCTAAACAAGCATGTATACAGAAATATATGGTAAAGGGCTACCACGACCAAGAGATATACATTCTGTCAGGCAGTCAAGCTGCTCTCAAGGCTCTAAACTTCAACCGACTTAAATCCAAGATCACAATAAAGTGCCTAAACAACCTGAAAGACCTAGCAGCAAGGAACAACAAGGTAGAACTCCTCACTCAAGGATAGCGGGCAACGAAAAAACAGATGAACTGGCACAACAACATCTTTTCAAAGATTCAGGGGCCCTTGGCATATCAAAACAGGCAACCAAAGCACCATCAGCCAGGTAGGCGCAACAACAATACCTATCCCTATGGAACAGGATACCTAGTCAAAACCCAAGCGAGGGCCACAATTGGGAAACCTCAAAAGAGTTATGAACTGAAATGTTGCTTTTTTTTTCAACATCAAATTATTTATTTTTCTAACAATATTTTCTCTCTCCCACTAATAATTTTCCATAACAATTTAATTAATCTATCAAATTTATATTTTTAATTAATAATATTTTAATTTAATCGGTTAAATCGACTGTTTAATAATTTAATTTTGATAGAAGTTTCCATCCGAAGGTTGTCGGGAATATCCGGCATTGGTCTGAGGAGAGTGATGCGACGAATTCATTAGCTTGATGCTGCTAGGATGCTTCTTTTCTTTCTAGAACTCCGCCAATCAATAACTTGTGGGCTAAATTATATCTATACGGTATCTTCTTGGCCCTCCCCTTCCTGCTGCCAGCGATTCCTGCCCTACCGCTTCCCTTCTTTTCACCTTCCTGAATAGCCCCGAGGCTGGACGCCATCTGTTCCCGGTCTGGGGTCAGATCCCTGGTGTTTCTGAGCCTTCTCCAGGTAGCTACGTTCTGAGTCTCCAGTTGTAGATAAACGTCGACGCAATCTGGAAATACTTCTGTGGACTTGTTAAACGTGGAGGTCAAGAGGAAGTCGAGATCATCCTTCGGAATGAGTATGGTGCATAAATATTCTTTGATGCGGAGGTATGCTAGGATCAAAACATGAATCTTTCTTCCATTTTACAGTGGTTATTGGTTTTGTAAACACCCCTTCACCGTCCAAGTAGGGGACGCATCCCCTATTTCTTATATCACCCGCAGCCATGTTTTGCGAGGCTTTTACAATTTTCTTGAAAGTAGTTCGCATGTCACCAGAGCTCTAAACAAAAAGTGAATCGGTGTACAACATGCTAAAACCAGTAGTTGGCCTACTAACAGGCCACTGCCACTTAAGAGAACACCTACGTCGAATAGGAATTAAATGCAGACTTTGCGGCGAAGAGGACGAAACCGCCTCACATATTATATACAACGGCGAAGCACTAACCCGAAGAAGATTCAAAATATTCGGAGGAATCCAATTTGGTGACAACCTCCCGCATGACAAACTTGGTAGAATGGACAAACATACATGACCAGAGTTCGTCCCAAGAGATCTTTGGGTCAATTTTAAATTTTACAATTCATTCAAGAGTATGCTTTGCTTCGTTCCATTACAACCACATTATTTGTTGTCTTTGTACTACATTAGGTACATACTTTTCATTTTGGCTGAGTTGAAGAAATGACTCAAATTCATTTTTTGTACAGTTTGGCAAATGGAAATGTGCTAGACGTTTATATGCCGAACGTTTTCCTAATAGACGAGTACAGTGTTCGGAAACATTTACAAGATTGCACCTCAGGTTAGAGGAAACAGGTAGCTTTGCAAAAAGCAAAATAGGCGGCCGACCACTTACAGTTACAACCGTACAACTGGAGGAAGAGGTCTTAAGCATGGTGGAAAAATGTCCAGGCACTAGTACGAGGAAAATTGGGAACGAGTTAAATGTGAGTAACAAAACAGTATGGAGTTTCTTAAAGGACTATTTACTTTATCCTTATCACGTACAAAGAGTGAAAACTTTATTTCCTAAAAACTTTCCAGCTCGAGTAAATTTTTCAAGAACATTCTTGAGGGGTTCGGCAAAAATACCATTTACAGAGGAAGCGAATTTTTCCAGACAAGCCATCATAAATTTTCACAACAACCATATTTGGGCGAAAGATAATACTTATGCTCATCATTGAAGGACATCACCAGTATACATTTTTTTAAAATATTTGGGCAGGGATTAATGCCGATTTGGTTGGACCGTATTTTTTTCCAAATCGACTTACTGGTGATGTCTATTACAACTTTCTTAGAATTGCCAGAATTGATGGAAGCAGTGCCATAAAGAACGAGAACTTTAATGTGGTTCATGCATGACTGCGCTCCTCTTCACTTTGCAGTACGTGTTAGAAATTATTTAGATCAACAATATCATGCTTGTTGGATAGGTAGAGGAAAACCTCACCCATGGCCACCACGTTCACCGGATATGAATCCATTGGATTTTTATTTCTGGGGTCACCTTAAACAACTCGTTTATACTACTCCTATTGAAACTGAAGAAGACCTTCGACTACGTAGTATTGGTGGTTTAAAACGATTCGCGCCAGTTCCGAAATTTTACAAGACGTAACGAACAGATAATTTAGCACATCGTGTACATGGGTGTTTACTGGCTCAGAAAGGGTATTTTCAGCAATTTATTTGACTTTTGTTCATGTCAGTTTATTATTACAATTTTTTAAATCAATTATTAAAATTATTATTGCTTTACTATTTTTTTTAACTGTATTTCAAAAACGGAGCGACCTACGAAAAACTTTTATACCATATTTTCGTCTTAAAATAGAGTGATTATTCACCTCTTTCATTTTTTCAGAAAGGATAGGAAAGACCCGTATAGATATAATTTCGTATGTAGTTGGTAATCCTGGAGAAGAATTAAGAAATATAGGCCAGATGCTTTTAAAGTCTAGAGTCTAGACCACTAGGAATGTTTGTATTGTATTTACAATACATATACTTGTATACATTTTTATTTTCGAGTCAATACCTTTTAATGCAAACTTGACAGAGGTAACTATAAAACAGCTATTAAAGTTTCGGTATATTGTTCTTTATCAGGTGGCGGTCATTGTATGCAAAATCAGCCCCAGTAAAAGTAAAACTAATAAAATTTAAGAGTTTGGCTTTAGCCTTGAAAATATTATTTTCTCTGGTGTCAGGTTCACTTTGATCCTAGAACCTGTTGGTACAGGGTGGGTAAAAGTTTGGACCCAGCTAAATATATCTCAAGGTACTTACTTATTGAAATTTTACCATTTTGCTGTGTGCCAACTAGAAAACATTTTGCATGCAGTAGTGAGAATATACTGATTTTGGCAGATGAGCAAATATTTTAGAAAATCTATTAAAAAGTCAATCTCTCAACATCGCCTCCGTCACGACTAAATAAATATGAAGAGTTTATTTAAAAATATATTGATATAAAAATTTAGTAGAAGTAGAAAGTGTGCCAATGAAACGGAAGTATTTAATTTAATGTGTCTGATGACCAACACTTGATAGTTATGTCAGTCAAGGGCATACATAGAACAATATTTAAGGGGGGGGGGGGCAAAGATAAAAAAAGTCCCCGGGGTACTCAACCCACTCCTCCTTTCCCAAAAAGGTCTTCCCTCCTTCTTCCCAAACGTCGGTTAATGTTTTTGTTGGGGAACAAGAAGAAACAATTTAATAATGCGGGATATGGGGGGGGGGGGGGGGGGGGGTAGTTACCCCCTCATCGACGTCCATGATGTTAGTCATGGGTTACAGCTTTTTTTTCATGCACGAAAATTAATATATTTGCGGTGGTATTAAAAATATTTTAAACTCAAAGAGATATTTTAAAAGACGTACCTGTATATTATATATAAAAAAAACATATTAAATTTTTTTAAATTTATTTAAAAGGTATAATTTAACCACCTGCTTTAAGTACAATATAAATCTATTGTGACATTATTTTTACAGAAAATAAATTATGTTTTCTATTTAGGTAGAGAATTTAAAACCTAACCTATAATATACTTATGTATCCACACAAGCATATCGATTTAAATCGAATATCTACATAAAAAAAAATTAAACCATAATAGTCAATAAATACTGCTAAACGGTGACATTACAGTGCAATACAAACCTAAATACTACCATTAACTTGAACGGCAACATTTTGTGTTATTGTTAACCATACAGTACATACCATTAAATATATTTAGTGGGAACATCGAAAAATGAAATATTAAACAAGTCATGGGGAACTTTGTTGAATGGTGATTTAGTTTTGAAATAGGTTTTTTTATTGATTCATTTTAAATTATGTATCTAGTTAGTAAATCAAAAATGGAAACCTTTTTAATCATAACTATATTATCCTTTCATCATAACTATTATTTAGTATCTCGAATTAAAAATACATAATATTTTCTAATAGGTTTTATGTAATTTCACCCCTTCAATGTACATTTTTGTTAAAATATACTGCGTCCGTTCATTATTGAATAGTTAAAAAATTACTTGAATTTCAAAAGCCCATATTTTCATCCAAATTTAATCAATCCGTTTAATTTTTAGTTTATTATGTAGATTATCTTTTAGATGACGTATATTATGTGTGACATCACTTTATGTCTATTTTTATACGGAATGATGGCTAAAACATAAATCTGTGTAAAATCTGCTTATTTTAAAATTGATATTTCTAAAATACAAAGCTATGAAAATTGAATTTTATTATGTGTGTTACAACTTTATATTAGGTACTTACTGTACCCACTACTGCACAGTGCCGTTGGTATGAATTAAATAAAAATTAATTCCACAAATCGTGATATAATTTAAACCCACTTTCCTCCGGTTTTCGAAGACTGAGAATACGAAAAATGTTAACTACTGGTCCAGTGCCGTTCGTGCCAATAAAAATAATTATCGTATCCTCGAAAACCGGTGGAAAGTGGGTTTAAATAATATAACTTTTAATAATTTTTGTAATTGATACGAACGGTACTATGCTGTAATGGGTACAGTAGGTACATAACGTAGGTACATAACATAATGCTATAGTCAACTCTTTCTTGTAGGTTTCATCCTTAAAAATAGTGACGAGAGTGGGTTTCATAGTAGCTTAATTGGCAACATCCCGCTTTTTGTAATTTTTTTTTTTAATTGACACGAATGGCACTACGCTGTAGTGGGTACAGTAAGTACCTAATATTAAGCTGTAACTAATAAAATAATTACATTGAAATTAAATTCATAGCTTCGTTTTTTAGAAACATAAAAATAAATAAGTAAGTTTTTATTGTAATTTTAACAAAAAGAATAAAAAATTACAATTGGCGGAATGTAAGCTTAGCCAAGAAACATCAATTTTAAAATCAGCAGGTTTTACACAGTTTAATATTTTAGCGATCACTCTGTATAAAAAAGACATAATGTTACGTCACACATATTGTAATTAGTAATCCAAGAGCCAGCCTACGCAGTAAACTAAAAATGAAACTGATTTATTGAATTTTGATGAAAATATGGCCTTTTTAAATTCAAGTTAAACTGTAAGTCCTACCTACCCTAGTCTTTCCCTATATGTTTTTCCCTTTTTTAGTGGTCTTCATTCCTTACATGTCTTAACATAAAGTCGCCCTGACAGACCCCCAGCGTGTATCCCTGTTTGATTGTTTTTAAAAAAAGTTTTTTCTCCTTCTCTACTTTGTGACTGGATGTATGGCTAATTTGCCAAATGCTACCTTAAAAAAAAAATTTAAGTCCTTTTTTAACTATTCCATAATTAATGAATGCAGTATGCTTGGTTATAAATTAGTTATTTATATTACTAGTAATGTATGAGCTTCATTACAGTAACCAGTAGGGAAACAAATGAGTACTGTAATGATGCTTCTCGTACGTGTGATATACAACATTTCCTCTAAGACCCAGCTTTTTAGTTTTTCAAAATACAGACCAGGTGCTGTCATCAGCATCAGGTATTAATTTTACTTTTAATATTTATAATAATGAAGCATTTTTTTAAATAAATAAATTGTAACTGCTGTTTTTTAAATATAAATACGTTACGTAATGAGTCTATAACATCACTAGTGATATATTGAGCGCATTACATCACTAGTACAATCTTATAACTTAGTACGTAACTCAATCAGGCTAAAACGGGTTACATAATAAGCTCATTATAGTGTCGGCCTTATATAAAACATATTACTGCTGTCAAAAATAAAAAAAGTACAAGAAATTCGATTTATTTAGTTTAACGAGTTTGTAGTGGAATTACTAATATTTATGTGTGCCTCTTAAGGATGGGTTAAAATTGAAAATATAAATTTCCCGTTAACAGAATATTAAAATCTGCTGCTTGTGCTTGTTGTATCGAAAACTTTTGAGATAATTTTTGTTTAATGTCTACGTACGAGAACTTTATAACGAGAAGTTTCTACAGAAATAATGCTGCTCAAGTTCCGTTTTAAATTGTGATTTAACAAATTATTCTCCATTTTGTGGTAAAAAGACAAATAAATGCCTTAGAAATTAATCCATGTTATTGGTAGTTGGTTGGTTGGTTTAAGGCGGGGGTCGGGCTTTCGACCCAAGCTTCCTGCACTGCAGCCTAGTGGCTTATTGTGCTTCCCTATCTTACTAGAAAAAATTTGTTTCTTTTATAAGGTCCAGTAAAGTCCTACCAAGTTTGTCATGCGGGAGATTATCCCCACATTGGAGTCCTCCGAAGATTTTGAATCTTCTTCGGGTCGCTTCGCAGTTATATATGATATGTGAGGCGGTTTCATCCTCTTCGCCGCAAAGTCTGCATTCAATGGGACCATTGTAAATTCCTATTCGACGTAGGTGTTTTCTTAAGCCTGTTAGTAGGCCGACCACTTGTTTCAGCTGGGTGCGTGTTAGAAGCAACATTTCAGTTGATAGCTTTTTGGAGGGTTTCCCAATTGTGGCCCTCGCTCGGGTTTGACCAGGTATCCTGTTCTATCGGAATAGGTGTTGTTGTTGCGCCTACAACAATGTTATTACGACCATCAACTAATCTATTGCATATTCTCCGTCGACATTAAAACTTGTTTAAGCATTAAACTAGTTTAAAAATGAAGATTTTTTAACAATTTTCGTATTTATGCCAGTTTAAGGCTTAAACGAGTTTAAATGTCGACGGCGAATACGCCATTTATTTAAAAAAAGGACTGCCAAATGTTAGGCGGAAGAACATGGAATTTTTATATTTCATTCCTTTTATTTTAAAAAATAATGCTTGCTACATCTTTTGCCACAAGGCAAATAATATTTACCATCCAAAGTAAGTATACCTACATAAAAATTCGAGCCATGTTTAGTGTTTTGAATGTTAAACTTTCTAATTCTTCACTGCATCTGCAACCCGGGATATTTGCCAGGAACTTAGGCATCCTACAGGATTTATGTTATACTGATTTAGTTGGATTTTGGCGCCGCCAAACTTTCCTTAAAGGTCTTGTTGTGCTTTCGTTCTAATGCTTTTGCAAACAACTGAAAATGACGTCGAGGTTTAAATATTTACTTGTCGCTGGGAAACAACAGAATATGGAAAGTATGAAGTATCAAAGCGAAACTGAAGTACTTGGATTATTTATGTTTTTGTTTTTGGATCCTCACTGGAATTAATTATTTCTAGGAGTATACATAGGGTGGCCAACTTTAAACCCAGGATTCCATAGTGTCTAAACTACTTAACTTTTTTATATAAGGAAATATTATTAGATCTATAATTTAAATTTTATTTTAATTATACAAATTTTATTTAAATTATACAGGGTGTCCCAAACGGTAAGGACATATCGAAATACCCTATATATTATATAATTTTCTAATTCCCTATAACATTTCACCTATGTTTTGTACAGAAAGTCAAATTGAGTTATTTTTAAGACATTACCGTTTAAAATTTTCCATTTTCAGATTTTGACCGCACTCTTAAAAATAACATAGTATGGATTATTAAAATGTGGTTCTGACAACTATTTATTTTCGTGATATCGGACTTAACCCTAAAATTAGTTTGTACAACCAAAAAAAATTGTCGTTATTGAACTGTTGAACTAATCAATAACATTAACCAACCCAACCTACAAATTTTAGTTGTCACAACTAATGTGTAAATATGGAAAATTGAAAAATTTTTTTAAGGAAATATTGTTTTTGTTAATGATGCAATCTACAAATATTGCCAAAGCAATCATTTATTTGGGCCAAACTTGAAATTTTCATAGAGTAATAATTACGTATGTAGTCACAACATTGTGTTTATTATCTTTTTTTTGTACTTTCTATTTGTAAGAAAGAAGTTGAATCATAAATAAGTAAAAATCTTATATTTTTGTCATTGCAGTTGCACATTAGAAAGTTTGAATGAACTGCTTATAACGCATGGCACATTTAGCAAGTTGATTTGATAGAAATAACTTTAAAAAAGTCTGTTTCATTTCTAAATGTCATATATGTAATTTATACTTAGTAACGAAAAATGTTCCTTTCTAGGTCCCCATTTAAATAAAAAAAATGCCTTGGTATTACTACTCTATTAGGTATGCGTAAACTAATTGCAATAAATTATTAGGAATATTATGGTTTCTTTAAAAAAAATTATTTCCAATGTCCTTGTTCTCTCATGTTCTTTATAATACATACTTATGCAATACAAAACAGAAACACTAGATTTTTAACTTATTTTACTCAACCTTTTGGGTTGTTCAATTGCTTATAGAACTGAATTGTCATTATTTAAATTTTCTTATTTGCAACTGCGATTATTAAAAAACAAAAAATATCCCCTGGACTTTCTATTTAAAATATACAGCTATATGAAATTGGCTGTACTTGGTCAGATTAAAAAGTCATCAATATGATGTTCTTTTATAGAATTGGAACATAGAACAAAAAAAAATATTTTTAAGTTACCTATTTCTCATTGGGTCACCTTGCCATGCTTTATAAAAATATCATTTGAACTTTCTAATGTACAACTGCACTGATAAAAAATAAAATGTTTACTTATGATTTAACTTCCTTCTGCCAATAAGAACGTACACAAGAAAGACAATAAACACACATAAATTACACCAAATATTGTCCATTTTCCACACGGGCACGGCCATGAAAATAGCCAATTATTGCCTTAAAAACACGAAAAAATAGACACGGAACCGCAAAAACACCCTAACATAAACATAACCTCCTGACAGTCCTGGCTAGAATGATTTCACATGTCACCCACCAGACAAGGGCGTCAAGTATCTGTTGATGCCGTTAGTTATAAATATGAAGAATAATATTACTTGAAAAGAAAAGTTAGTTCTGGTAACTAAGAATGTATCTTAATCAAAATTAACAAAATGATAGGGACTACAAATTTATAATGTGTTATTACAACAAACTTAATTGATAAATACAAGTTTGTAGGAACCTTGATGTAACATTTAAATAAGATATATACAAAGTAAAATTCAGCTAAACAAAATTTTTTATTTCTGCCAACTAATATGAAAACAAGATATTTTCTTTGTTCTGATGGCATCATTTTTTGGTAAATATAACCCTCGATATAACCAAGAAATAAATCTTTTTTGTTTTCCTAACTAAAAATAGGTATTTTTGGTAACGTAAACACGAGAACAAATAAAAATTAGTACCAAATACCAAGTCATTTTTAAGAGTGCGGCTGTAGCATTCGCACGGCGCATCTTAGGGAAAAATGTTTTTCACCCATACATATATCACCATCTTTTGGTTTAACATGTTGGTTTTTTTGGATAAATAGTAAAAAACCAAGATGATGAAAACCATTTTTCTCTAAAATACACCATTTCAATGCTACAGGCTGTCAAAGTCTAAGATTTTAATATTTTAAACGTCAATATCTCAAAAACAATTGGATTTAGATATTTGATATGATACAAAATATTCGTTGAATTTTATAGGGAATAATAAAATGTATTATTAATCAAATTAAAAATTAAAAAATTTTCCGACTGTTTCAAAAGGCAAAGTTGATGATAGTTTTTAAAAATTGAAACCTCGAATTAAAAATCTAATTACACCAGCTTATAGAGAAGAAAAAGTGATAATGAGAATGCAATTTTTTTAAACATATTGTCACGTAGCCTGTGTTTAGGGGGGTCAGATGGGTAAAATAAGGGTAGACAGGTTTTCAATAAAAATACTATAAATATATTAACCTACAATAAACGGGTTACACTTAAACCTTGGTATAAACTTACGTACATTATATGATGTAGAGGCTGCTCCCAAAGGCGACGGTCGGGTGACGAGTGAAGACCCAGGTTATCAGACGCGTGGTGGTTGTGCGTGTACCACTGGTACCTACACTTCTACCTGTAGTGTCTGTCCTAGTGCCGGCTCTGCTATTTATATTACTTGAACTAGGTTGAGTTATTGATTGTAATATACACAGTGCAAGCTTAGCATTTTTCTAGGACAGCATATTTTGTATGTTGAGAAACTGGGTCTTATAATAATGAAACTAAAAATTATTATTTTTTGGGAAAAATTACTCTTTTCATGACATATTTCCCTCGCCGATGAAAGCTGGCCCCTAGCTTTAAGTCTGACAGTAACAATTTCTGCAAAGCTTAAAACTTATTCATATAAATAATAATTGAAATATAAGACATCATAAAATGTGAGGTGGTACAATATTTTGAGTATACAAGAGAAAACAATAAATAGTTATAATTAATACAATAATGTCAGATCTGTAACAGTATAAATGCTTGAAACAAATTTATTTTGAACATAACAATGGTTAATATTCTTTCGTAAAGGTCGCACTGAAGTTCCAACACACTTTTATTCAAAGAGTCTCGCGCGGAAACACACCCGATACATTTTTAGTCTTTTCAATCAGTTCTGTTAGTTCTTCCCCATTGGCCCGTCCTCTTTGAACGTAAGAGAGTACAGGGACGTTCCATGATTGCACATTATCCCATGGTTCCATGATTGCCCATTGGCCCATCCTTTTTGAGCGTAATAGAGTACATGGACGTTTCAGGATTGCACAAACTTTAGGGAGGTGGCTGATACTGGCGTTGGATGTAGCCAGAGTTTTCCCCCCGTCCAGTGAGTTCGGCCTCCGTAACTTATTTTAGGCTACGCTGATGGAGCAATGTGGGTTGCAGATAGCCAAGTTGAAAGTGGTTGCATTTTCGGAGCAGTATTGTTATTGATAGTGCTCTTTGGCTATACCATTGTTAGCCAAATGGAAAATGTTTGATCATGTCCATACTGGAAGTAAGTTGTGCCCTTGTAGTCGTGCTGAGGATGGTTCATGGTCACATTATAGGTGTACCGTGCCTTTAGTTGCTATGCAACATGGGGTGGAAACTGGTTTTGGGTGTGATCCGGCTTTTGGGTTGGTAGTGGTTGGACTTCGTGTGGTACATGTAACAAAGTAGAAAACCAGCAGTAACGAGAAAAAAAAATAATTTACATATTAAGATAATGATTGGGAAGCGGAGAAAATTTCAGACCTTTTTACACATGATAATAGTTTGATGAGAGACTTGGACGACTCCTTTATTTTAACGATCTAGAGAAGTGATATTTAATTTTATAATGCTCTCTTTGTACATATAGTCTTTCTCTTTGTGTGCTACTTTAATCACTAATTGTTTATGAGGTTAGGTGGATATTCAACTCTGATGAGTCCTCTTCCATATCCTCCTACTCTCCATGGTCACATAATGACGCAATAATACATATTCGATAAACAATGTGAGCGAAAAAGGTAAACATTCAGCTTTTAGGCCATCTTCCATGTTCTCCTGTTTCGTTTTTACATTTTATTTGGAGTGTCTTTCATATCACCCCATTTCATACAAAAAATACAAACATCGTACGGAATCAGACATTATGTCTCTTAACTCCCTAATCTGAAATATACAATAGTAGCATCGTAATTAAAGAAAAAGTATATTGATCACATTATAAAATTTTGAGAACATTATTATAAATAGAGGAAAGAATGAAAAATCGCGGTTAACATCTTTTTTTAAATTTTCATATGTTGTTGTATAAAAGGAGTAGTCGAATTCTTCATTTGTTTAACATGACATCTTATATCCTAATGGTTCCTCTAAAATATATGTGTTAAAAACAGCTTATACAATTCGGTTTTTTGATCTTTTTTTTTTCACATTTCTATGTTAAAGTCCCTGCTATAAAAAAATATGCTTTTGAGGTTGCAACATGAATATCTTTTTACATTATTTTTTACAGTAAATTGTTGTACCACCATTACCTAAGTTAAGAAAATTGAATTTAAAAATAAGATCATTGATTATATTAGTATTTACATAAGTATTTACCGTCTAAAGTTTGTCATATCAAACTTGACAGTCTTCCAAGTTGGATAGGGAACAAGATAGACTTGTGCCAGTAGGTATTCGTAGGTCTGTTGGTAATTCAAGAATAAATTGTCTTTGTTCAGTAGTCTTACTTTGCTCAACTGTGTCTGCGTCTGTACTCGTCCTGTGTGTTTTGTGTTTGGCTAGTTGTACCCACAACATTGTGTATTTTGTTAAAAGGTACAAAATAAATAATGCGAATGCTGTGATTAGGACTCCTAAGAATATATCGTGCTCTATGTAGCTATTTTCAGCTCGGACTGGGTTAACAAGGTTGGGTAGAACAGTATATATATATATATATGAAATAGAGTCAGAACAAAATAAAACCGAAATCGCGAAAATTCGGTTTTGTCCAAATATCTTCGATTCGGAGTTTTTTAAATTTAAAAATCACAATGTTGCAGCATTTAGTAGGACTTTTTTTAAATTTAACCATCTCGGTATTTTTTATGGTTTACGAGATCCTTAGCTGGGATCATCCTGTATAGGTGGATTGATTCAGCACTATTTACTCGTCAGCAAAATAGGCATAAGCTAATAATTAGTTTATATTTAAAACAATGTTTCTTCGTAATACTAAGTAATTATTGATATATTTTACTCATTTAGTACACTTAATTTAACAACACTCGAACCAGTACCAAATTATTCATAATTTTAAATATTCAGTTTTATATGTTAATATGTAACTGGTTAAATAAAAGGTGCTAAGTGTATTATTGGTCACCAAATGGTTCTATACATATACACGGTGATTCTTAAGTTGATACTTTTTTTTTAGCTGCGTACAGAAGGCATTAAAATAAACAACATTTTCAAATATCTTTTTTCAAAAAACCCAAAAATAAAGTACTTGCAATCATTTATTACACTACAAATTAAATACGGTTCTGCCTAACTTGCCCGTTGAATAACATTAGGAAAACTTCTGGGTGTATAGAAGAAACGGCCGCACTTTTACGACACTCACAATAAATTAGCACCATAATTAGTTCATTGTTTTCAAATTTTACCATTTTCACCAATTTATTAAAATTAATTTGCTTCAGAAAACCACACCGCGCCGCGAATTGCCAAAATAAATAACTGACGACCGATGCGTAAAATGCATGACTAACATACAAAAAACTGAGAAAAACAATATAAAGTTATACGTTTTGATTTTTTACTTCTGTAACTCGGCTACTTTTAAGATTTTTGAAAAAAGGTATTTAAAAAAGTTATTTATTTTATTGCCTTCTAGACACAGCTAAAAAGGAAGTATCAACTTAGGAATCACCCTGTATTATCGGTAAACTAGAAAACTAATTATTGATTCGGACAATTTCACTATTATCCATTTTGACCAGAGATTCCGTCATTTTCATCTCGGTTCGCCGCGCCGCCAAATTTCGCCAGAAATTCCTCTCCATCTGTTCTAATGTTTTTCCAAGTGAGTGAAAACGACGCAGACTATTAATTGTTGATGTTTTACGACCTGCCACAGTACACACTACAACCCAAAACTTAAAAGAACTCAAGAACTAATTTAGAACTGCGGTTTTTGGAATTCAACCAACAAATTTAATTTGTTTGGGCTGTTTTTTATTTATTTATGCAATGCGAGTATAAAATAAATAATAAATATTTAAAAAAATATATTGTGGCATTATAAAGGGGTCGTTTATTTTTCATTCTTTATAGTCAAAGTAATGTTATAAACGTACCTAACTATTTATTATCTATACCATGTGTTCAAGTGTGTTTAAGTCGCCTCTATTGCTAACTTTCTTATTATGAAAGATACGACGTCGACTAAATAGTAAAGAGTTGTAGTTTCATGTGCTAATGTTGTGTTAAAAAAACAATTAAACATCAGAATTATGCGATATTACTTAAAAAAGGTATTGCGATTTTCAATGGAAATGCGTTTAAATGTAAATACCTCAGTTATTATTGTGTTAAGGGATATACCGGGAAATTTAAATCATTATCGAGGAACTTATCAAAATTACTAAAGCAGCATGAGGTATGGACTTAAAAGCGGCATATTTTAAAAATATTTTACATTATACAGGGTGGCTAAAAAAAGTGTGGCGGACTAATTTTTTGTAAATGGAACACCCTATATATTATATTATTTTCTAATTCCCTATACAATTCCACGTATATTTTGTATAAAATGTCATATGTCTAAATTCAATTGTTTTTGAGTAATTGACGTTTAAAATATGGCCTTTTTTGACTTTGACAGGCTGTAACATTGGAACGGTTCATCTTAGAGAAAAATGGTTTTCACCTCCCTATCTTAGTTTTTTATTCTCTATTTAGACATATGACATTTTATACAAAATATACGTGGAATTGTATAGGGAATTAGAAAATAATATAATATATAGGGTGTTCCATTTAAAAAAATGCAAGTTTAGTCCGCCATACTTTTTTGAGCCACCCTGTATAATGTAAAATATTTTTAAAATATGCCGCTTTTAAGTCGATACCTTATGCTGGTTTAGTATTTTTGATAAGCTCCTCGATAATGATTTAATCTTCCATCCCCGCCACGTTGGCGGACCCGGTATATGGTAAAAACAAATTTGGATTAGAATTTCACTGTCTATCAAACAGTTATAACAGAAATAGCACTTTTGTTCATATCCACCACTATATTTTCTGGGTGCTTGTAAAGCCCCAGGAAGACTCAGGCATCAGGTACTAGGATAGACGGTTCTCCAAGAGAAAGATATCATAAGCATTGCCTGGAGCGATATTATTACCATCATGCAAAGGTCGAAAAGATTCAGCAAGGCCCAAGGTGGTTGAGCACTATAAGCCAAACCTGGCATAATTCTAAATCCTTTAGAATTTGTTCAATATTTTGGTATCTTGGTACTAACTATAGGTGATAAACGAAAAAGCCGATGAACTTGCGAAAAGAGGCTTAGAAAACACATTCATTGGTCCAGAACCGGCACTCGGGGTACCAAGGTGAACGGTACGAGATGCTATAAAGCGATGGATCATGGATGAACACAAAATCCACTGGAACAACAGACAGGTATTGAATCATAGTAAATGCTTCATCGGGAATCCAGACCGGAGAGTAACGAAACAGCTGCTTCTAATGAATAGGAATCAGCTGAGAACCATTATAGGAATTCTGACAGGACACATGGCTGTCAAGAATTGTCTGCACAGAATGCAACTGTATAATGGAGACCTTAACTGTAGATTGTGCTGACAAGCTAGGGAAACAGTACAGCACATAGTCTGCCATTGCGAGTTACTAGATCGAAAGAGGCGGCAACAAATACTCGGGCAACCAAAACGGGAACCAGAGGACATCCTGACCCTCTCCCCAGTTGACCTGCACAAACAAGGGACTGGGATCACCGAGTGGGTGTAAAGAGTCAAACAGGGTGAGCACAATGGGCCAAACCTGAAGTAAGTGCATCCGACGTATAAACGGGCCCTCGAAAAAAAGAGATAGGTGACAAAGTAAAGTTATCAATTTTCTGAATTTTCTGATTCTCCCCTTTCACAACAAGATAAAACATTTTAATGGCAATAACACATGGGTGGTACACAGGTGTGTTAATATAGGTGGAAGTATTGCTCAGTTGATAGTGGCTACATTTGCTGTAGTGGTAGCATGTCGAGAGCAAAACGAAAAACCGAGTCTTACCACTAAATTTTAATTGTTGTGTATAAAGGAAGAAAAAATAAAATTTTCTACTCGTATGTTTTTATTTTTAATGTTTTTGAACCATGCATCGCTGAGAAAATAAATAAATAAAAAACTATTCGAGAAAACCACAACTTTATCAGAACTACGTCACGAAAGCCTAAGTTTTTCGTCACGATAACTAAGACATTTTATTGTAGAATATTTCTCAGAATCAATTAAATGATTTAAGAATTTGTTTAATTTAGTTAGATAGGTGCCTCAAAACTTTGCTGATGGGGTTTGTCATTTACTTTAAAACTTTTCTAAGAGTCTGAAAACGCCTTTTAGCAATTAGTTGTTTATAATTTAAAATCTCCTCTACCACCAGCAAATTTTAGACGTCTAGAGACTTTATTTAAAATTAGAATTATTAATATAATAACTACATCAGTGGCGTGCGGTCCATAAATATATAAGATATGTTTTTTTTTTAATTACTCACCAACTTACCTTAATCCAAAAGTGGATGATTTCGGAGCTACAGAGTGTCAAAAGTTCAACTAGGTTTTCATTTTTATAAATAATTTTTTTAATAATTGGTGTATTGTCACAATATTCGGCTTGGGGGGTTTTGCGGGGTGAGAAATTAGAATCTGTTCTCATTTTTATTGTAAAGTTTAGAGGGCGCCACCTGCGGTACATTACATACGTTTAAAACGAAATAACTTCTAAAAATTTGGATTCCCCAACGTATTCTACCTAAAAAAGGTATACGTGGTAAGAGTTGATTTGAGCAGCTGTTTTTGAGATATCTGGATTTAAAAAATTCACTTCGTATATGGCCAGGTAGTTTTTAGTGACGTTATTTTAATTAACCGCCTACGCTTTAAATGTATTCAATTATTACAATAATTTAGACCTGTTCATACACGAAGTGAATTTTTTAATCCAGATATCTCAAAAATAGCTGTTCAAATCAACTCTCACCACGCATACCTTTTTTAGGTAGAAGACGTTGGAGAATCCAAATTTTTATTTAGAAGTTAAATATGGTGTCGCGTATCAAAATGATAGGCGACGGGAACGTGTAGCTTAGATGATTTGAAATTAAGGTTTTAATTTATTTAATTTGTTGTGCCCTATTTAGCTACTAAAACACCAAAGATTTTTAATAGTTTTATTTAGGCGAAGCAAAGCAAAAGCAATTGACGATTACATAATAATGAATAAAATAGAAGTCTTTAGAAATAAAAATAAAGTTCTTAAATTAGTAAATTTTGAGAGTTTTCTCTAAAGAAGAGTTGTTTCCTTAAACCTCACATACGACGCTATTTGTTCTAAGTTCAAGAGAAACAATTCCCGCTTTACAGTCAACTCAGGCCAAAAGAGAAATAAACAATTTAACAATTTAAATAAACATTATCAAGATCACTTACTCACTGGCTGGAAACTGTTCTGATCTGAGATTATGTTTCTACATTTTTACTTGAATAACCAAATGGGCAGAGGTTACCCTTACACTTGAAAATGTTAAACAACTCCACTGAGTAAGTGTCTGTTTGAGTTTTTATAATGTTTTGTAACCCTTACGAGATGGGAGAAGGGGTTCCTTTTTGCTATGTCAGCAATTTATTTAAAGAGGGGATTTCCCTGGATGGACTATTCAAAATGGAACCCTTTATCCCAACCAATTAAAACAATTATTCTTATTAACTTTCGTCTACAAACTCCTCCTACAAAACTAGGAATGTCCTTGTCCTTGTCCTTGTTCTACACACTATCTTTTCACTACACCTATTCTTATCAGCAGACTCAACACCTATTAAGCGTCTTAGCACCACAGCGAAGTATAAACCGATTAATTCATCCTTAAGGATACCAATCCATATCCGACAATAGGGTGGCTCAAAAAAAAATTTCGTTTTAAACGTGTTCAAGGTACCGCAGGTGGCGCTCTCTAAACTTTGCAATAAAAATGAGAGCAGATTCTAATTTCTCACCTCGTAAAACCTCCCCAAGCCGAATATTATGACAATACACTAATTATTAAAAAAATTATTTATAAAAAATTATAACTAAATTGAACTTTTGAAATCGTCCACTTTTGGATTAAGGTAAGTTGAGCTAGATCGTCATATTTACTCCTCAGGAACTTGTAGTAGCTTTTTTTACGCACCTTTTAGAGACACCCTGTATAATATTTGCCAGGTCTAATATCGGAATCATTGATATTATATCAGTCAAGATTTATATCATTGTCTCAAATATTTAAATATCCAATTTAATTTTCCCATATACGAGCTCAAATTTTTTGGTCCGTTGCAGAGAAAAATGGGCAAAATCTACGAAAACTAACAAATCGTTTTTCCATTTTCTTCTAATTAAATTAAGCTGGGCCTTAAAGTTTTGTCGTCCATCAGTTCGGATACTTTTCCAAGTGACTGAAAACAACTTCGCCAATTAATCGTTTTCGCTTCATGAACACGCTGTTCTGCTGTGCACCAAACACTACAAACCACTAATTTAAATGGCTTAAAAGACTAATTTTAAACTGTGGTTTCGGAATGCACGTTGCTGAATAGTAGTCAAGAAAATTTACCGTTTTTGCTGTATTTAATATATGCTGTACGTACAAAAGTTCTTTAAAAGAAAGAATCGTTACTTCTTCATGTGATATAGACATCATATTCACTCTTGTTGTAAAAATTACTATTTCCTACGACCACCTATGAAAATGAGAAAAAGCACTATTAACTTGGCTCGAAAGCGCCGAATATCACACGCGTGTTGAAAAAAGATATTTTAACACTAGTGTTAAAATACAGGGCACACTATTTAATTTAAACATATGATGCCAATTTGACAGATCACCCCGATTTATTAAAAAGAACAAATTTTAAAAAGTAGTAATTCTAATGCGTTTAACTTTTTTATCATGTATTTGTCGAGTGATTCAGAATTGTGTGTGAAATTACGCCATCTGAAATTATAAAAAA
The DNA here is from genome assembly GCA_935413205.1 of Polydrusus cervinus. Classification (NCBI taxonomy): domain Eukaryota; kingdom Metazoa; phylum Arthropoda; class Insecta; order Coleoptera; family Curculionidae; genus Polydrusus; species Polydrusus cervinus. The sequence goes on from OW284516.1 coordinate 20,941,530, forward strand.
TGTTAATAAGGTCAATTGGGGTAAGAGCGTATTTGGGGTAAGTACGACCACATCAGATAATACAGACATATTAAAAGTTAAAGATGGCAACGCTGGCATAACAAGTTTCCTACATGGTTCTTATTACGTTAGAGTCACATGACATCGGTACATCAACCCATTAATAAGCTATCAGAAATTTAACCTCACATTGTCATTTTAACTTGCAGAACGAGTAGGTAAGTATTTTTTTAAAAATCCATAGTATTAGGATTTTATTGTTATACTTTTAGTTTTATGGTATAGGTGTAATTAAAACCTAATAAACTAAACGTTATTTGTTATATTTGCCATGTAGATACTATTGTTTTGTAGTTATCGATGTGGACGCACTTACCCCGCCAAATATGTGCAAGGTGTAAGTGCGTCCACGTGTGTTACCTGTATCCAAAAATTGGAAGGCGAGGCGGGGAGAAATATCATTTCAACTGTTGTTTACTTACGGTGGAATAGCTTATTTAAAAACGATTTATGGCAAGGGCCTGTCGACATATTAAGCACCGGTTCCCGCAGATCACCGAAGTTAAGCTGTGTCGAGCGCGGTTAGTACTTGGGCGGGTGACCGCTTGGGAACACGGCGTGCTCTTGCCTCAGGGAAGAGTGTAAAATGAATCGACACCTAGCCATCCTATTCACGCCGGACAGGCCGGATGAGATCGGATATCTCGTAGGATGAAGGTGCCGTTTCACACTCCCCAGTCGGTAGACCACATTTGTGGTCGAGGACCGGTTCAAGATGGCCTACGTAGTCGGCGAACCGTAAAAAAAAACTATTTTTTTATTTTTAGTTTATAGTTTTCCAAAATATTATAAGAATAACGTTTACAATAAATTTTTACGTTAAATCAAAGACTTTTTTTTTCTGTTTTAAGTTTTTGCTTCGTTTTTTTTCAGTTAACGAGTTTGTAACTTTGCTTTAAAAAAAGATATTTTAAGTTTAAAAACACAATTTTTTTGAGAAAAGTGCAAGTAAAACGCTCTTACCCCCTAGATTACTACGTATGATTTATATGCTAATTTATCACCAAATTCGCACTTACCCCAATATCACAGGGTAAGTGCGACCAATGGACTTAAACAAAATTAAATTTTATTTCTCAAAACCAAGAAATAAAATAAACGTTTCCAAGTGCCCAAGGAGTACTTAATGTATGTATCTTTTATGAAAAAAAATTGTATTGAACACTGGAAATATTTAGATTACCTAAAAATGTTTTATATTTTAACTATGTTAATTTTGTGTCGCACTTACCCCAACTGACCTTATATTGGAAACACTATAACCAGAAAAATCAAGTCGCGCTGAAGAAAGTGTCATGTATTAAACAACAAATTTTTATTGGTATCGATAGCGTAGAGTATAAAGCTATAGCCTACAGATCGCAATGTCACAGGTCACATCCCATCAGGAGTATTTGCCATTTTTTTATAAAAATAGTAATTCATTTATAAAATTATTTTGAACTGAAATTTTCCTTGTTGGGTGGATTTTTTAAATTAAGGTTTAATGCATCTTTCCTTGAGTAAATTTAAAATTTTTCATTCTGGTTAATCTAGAAGTCAATCCAGGATTAGTTCTTCCTATGATATATAAAATATGAAAAAATGAAAAAGTTAAACTACAAATAAAGGAAAAGCCTCTTGACAAACTATGAAACCAGATATTAAGTGAAACATAATCATATAAAGTATGCTAATTTCAACACTAGTGTTGATATTTTTTTTTCAACACTAGTGTTGAAATATTTTTTTCACAAATCAAAGGCTTTTTTATTAATTCTTTGTGGTCGTAGGAAAAATAGTGTACATTACTCGTGTGAAAGTGATTATTTTAAAACTCGGAAAATTTTCGCACTCGGCGGACGCCTCGTGGTAAATGTCCCTTCGTTTGAAAAGTATCACTTTCATCACTGTAATAAGTATACTAATTATGTCGGATTATCAATAATTTAATACTTTAGTATTTTTGAACCTTAGTTTTCTGTAAAACAAAATTTGATGATACCGTTTTGACAAGTTCTTTTTAATCTGGACGTCTTGGACTGCAGAAATTGTAGGTATAAGTAATGTTATTTTATTTTCAATGTTAACAATTGTCCTCCGTTTTTTTTTCAGCTTGTGAATGCAATCAACATGCCAGAAGGTGCAGATTCAACATGGAACTCTACAAGCTGTCCGCTAGAACGTCTGGAGGTGTATGTTTAAAGTGCCGCCATTACACCGCCGGTAGGCACTGCCATTACTGCAGGGAGGGATATTATCGAGATCCCACCAAGTCCATTACTCACAGAAAAGCATGTAAACGTAAGTACTTTGAAAATAGCTTAGTCACTTATTGTGCGACTCAACAACGCAACGACTTTATAGCGATAGAAGCGGTAGTTGTTAACTTACACTGACGATGTAACGTTTATGAGAGTACTTACTAAGGAGTGACATAAATAATTCTAACAATTGCTATATTTTACATTTTATCTTATCAACACGGAATTGCGATTTAACATACATTAAAAATATTGAACCCATAATATGTACCTTTAAATACATATTATCTAATGTCGATTAATGATAAGAACCCCTTGGTAGAAGTAGTTAAGGAGAGGTCCCGAAACCCGACTAGTAGACTATCAGTGATATTTGTTAGCTACTTAAGTATCTTCTTCCAACAGCTCTAACCACCACCTTGGGTCTCGCAAAATCTTTCCGACCTTCGTATGAATGTAGATCACATCACATTTGTAAATTATTTTAGTTTTTGTCAAAATAGTTTTAGTAAAAGGTATAGCTTGGAACAACAATTTACGTAACTTATATAATAACAAATATTCCTACAGAAAGTGTGTTCTCTGCATAAGGCAGTGTAAGCAGTTTAAAACAGTTTATTCCTACAACCCGTTTTTTCGTAAAAATGGATAATTTTTGTTTTGCGTTAAAGTGTCGAATGTTGTTTAAAGTTTACATCGTAAATTGGATTTATCACGATTTTTATTTAAAGGTTGTGCATTTTGTGCCAACCCAGAGTTTTTAAGGTAGGTTTAATTTTTATTTATCTCTACACAAGTGTTAGTTATCATTTTATTCTATGCTGCTTTGTTTACAAATCCACCAGAAGCGCTTGTCATACATTTAGATCCGGATGTACAATAAGATCTTAAGTACGAGTTTTGTAAAGCTCTACTTTGAACTTGGTTCAAAAAGGTATTTCTGTTGTATAATCAATTCCTAACCACAGGTCTGCACAGGTGGGATCAATAATTAAATTACCAAGCTGGCAATGGTTACTCTGTCAAAAAACCATCAAACTTTATTTCTCGTCAAGGTTTGGGATATTTACAATTTGGAGCTACTCTTTCCATGTATTCTAACACAAAACTATATGCAAATTTTACTTCCAAAGAAGAATGTCTGCTATTAACTTTTATTAAAGAGTTTAAATGTACTTTGGAAAATAAAAAACAGATAATATTACTAATAAAAAAGAAATAGAATGTTAGAAAATTATTGAGACTAAATTTAATTACGAAAATTTGAATATGACCAGGTCCCGGTCTGTAGTTTTGGGGCCGTCTTCGAACGTTTTCTATAGCTCCTATTATATCCATAAAATCTTCATCATCCGATTCATCTGATAAATCCAGAAAGTGTTTAACCTCATCACTCGCATTCATAATTTTAAAATATTATTACCACAAATTTTAATGTCAAAAATAATTTTTTGTGTTTAAGGGTAAGTGTTATTCGGTGGTCAGTCATTAATAACTTGGTTTAAGCCTACAAAATTGACAACTTACCTGAAAAATGAATGCTCAGCAGAACCGAATTCAACTTTAAATAGAGCTTTACAAAACTCGTACTTAAGTTCTTATTGTACAACCGGATCTTATAAAGAGACAAATGCTGTATTTATTCTCTTAATTATTTTTTCTAATTTTGACATATAAAGTGACACTTTTTAAAACTGATTGACATTATGAAACGTCTTACTTTTTGTAACTAGTTGCATAAAGTAAAATTTTATGCAATGGGTGACGAAAAATGTATTTCAAAATTAGTGACAAAAAGAATTATTCTATTTATTAAACTGTTATAATACAAGTTAAAAACATAAATTATAAATTAATTAATTATTATAAATATTGATAACACAATTATTCAAATTAATTCCCGACGACATATTTTTTTCATTGCTCGAACTTGCTGTTATTTGGGAAGCGACGCACTTTGCATTAGATGTTTCACCAAATATTTCTTGCGCTATAAATTTTTTATTATTCATGGAATTTTCAACATATCCCTCCGCAACAGAGCTAGATTTCCAACCTCCGTGCCTCTTTAGTTTTAAAAGATCAGCGCCACTGTCTGCTAGGAAAGTGGCAGAGCTTCTTCTGAAGCAGTGGCCAGTATATAGAACAGGATTTGAAATACCAAGAAATTGTGCAATAACTTTTGGCAGACTGCTAAATGTGTTAATTCCCACAGGATTTCTGGTACATTTTCCATTCGCATATTTTACAAAAAATCTGTTGTGTTTAAGAATCTGGGGACGCAACTTAATATATTTTCTTAATATTACAACAACATTCGTATTTTCAATGTCTCCAGTGGTAATTGCACACTGCCGTATAACTTTTGTTTTTGAAGGTGGGATATCAACACGAAAATGGCTTACTTCGTCTATAACATTTTCAACTGGAAGAAAAGTTAATTCTGCTTTTCTGCATGCTCCTGCCATTCCAATTATCATTGCAACCTTAGCCATTAAGTATTCTTTGTCATCAGCTTCCAATAAAAATTTGGCAAAATCTTTTTTAATAAAAACTTTTGACTTTTTAGCACTGTACCCGTCCGCTTGCCTTTTAATATATGCTACCAAATTTGTATATTTTTTAATATCAATATTTCTTTTCAGATTTAGTTCAGACCTTAACATTGAGTAAAGTGTCCATAATGTGGAAACTTTTAGATCTTTCTTACCCTCGAAATATGCAAGTAAAACATTCTCATTAACATGTTTAATTTTCTTCTCATCACACCACGTAACAAATTTTTCGTATGCCAAATCATAAACTGCCTTTGACTTTTTGGGAATTACTGATAATAGAACATTACCTGCTGCCTGTTCAATATCGCTTGGTAGCTCTTCAGAACTTGAATGACTCATTTAAAAAAAATAAAACTAAAAATAGGTATATCAATCTCGCTAAAAACCTTCCGTCTAGACTTTTTTACAAAATGTCAAACTGACAACTAACATGAAGTAACAGCAACAATAACTATTTATGCCATCAGTTATATGTCAAAATTAGAAAAACTAAATTTATGTTTTCCAAATTTTTATCAATTATATTAAATTTTATTTTTTTATTACTTTCTTCACAATTAGAAAAAATCTTGTATGCAATACGTTACGAAATGAAATTTTGTAACTGATGGCATAAATAGCTATTCTATAATTATTCAAAATTTTAAAAACTTTAAGGAATCGCTAGGTAATAAAAAAATAAAAATAATATAATAAAAATAATTATAGGCGGTTTACTGAGGTTGCCTTTCTTTGCAAAAAAAGTAAATAAATTAGAAATTTCTTAACTATCTTCAACATAACCTATAAATACCATGAGAAACCGTGCAAAACTAGTATAAATTACAAATAAATGCTCTGATTTATTATCTAACAGTCTCTGATAATAGTATTGGTGTTTTCCTGGGGCGAGTGGGAAGATACACGCTGGCATCTGTAATTAATAAGGGAAGACATAAATTACAATTATTATTTTAAAATTATTTATTTAATACCGTGTTTGTTTTGTCGGTTTTTATTTTATCCTATTCGTAAATTGTATTATTAATTGATGTTCGTTTATTAAATTTTCTGCCCGCATGCGGACGAGCATTGTGAAACAAATATTGTGAAAATCGTTTCGGGAAATGATATATTTTTATTTGCCTGCAATAATTGTTTACTCATTTGAACAATATTATTGTTTAGAGTTTTTTTTTCAAACATATATTTATTTTTGGAGTTATAGTGTATGCATATCAGCGGATGTATTTAGAAGCAGACAAATGGACCAAAATTTGAAAGAATAATAAAATAAATAAAAATATCATTATTAATAAAAAAAAATTGTAAAATTAATAAGATGCTCAAAAACTCAATTTTTATACCTACATAAAAAAAAAGTTATTTTGCGCATATTAAAGTGAACCTATACAGGATCTTTCATATTTTGGAAGCTACTGAGTATAGAGACTCAGGGGGAAAAAATTCATTATTAAAGTGGCCTTGAGAAAATTTTGGAAATAATTTTCAAGTGCCGAGTTTTACCGTAAGGGGACACAATTAAAAATATTAAGAAGAGAGAATAAAAAACTGAGAGAGGTGAAAACCATGTTTCTCTTAGATGCGCCGTTTTAATGCTACAGCCTGTCAAAGTCTGAGAACGGCATATTTTTAACGTCAATATTTCAAAAACAATTGAATTTACACATATTATATTTTATACAAAATATACGTGGAAATAGGGAATTAGAAAATAATGTAATATATAGGGTATTCTATTTAAAATAACGATGTTACCACCTGTTTTAGGGAAGAGTGGGAAGGCAATCAGAATATAACGAAAACAGATCACGCAATCTTCACAGACGGTTCAAAAATGGACGTTGGTGTGGAAGCCGGGGTCTTTTCCGAAAGTTTACAAATACAGAAATCGTATAGACTCCCCAACCATTGTAGTATTTTTCAAGCGGAAGTACTGGCAGTAGAGAAGGCGGTCAATATACTGCTAGAACACCTTGGCTTGGGAGTAGCCTCGTCAATCACCATCTTCAGTGATAGTCAGGCGGCGATTAAGGCAATCTATTCCAGCAGCGTTAAATCAAAGCTCGTAAAGCGATGCCGCAACAATCAATGCACACTTGGCAACCAACATCGAGTTATTCTGTGCTGGGTTTCTGGACACTCCAAAATAGATGGCAACGAGGCTGCCGATGCGCTCGCAAGAGAGGGTGCAGGCATGCCAGCTGATCTAGCAGACAATACAGTGAACAAACCACTGGGATTGGTCAAAGAGGAGATTGACTACATGGCCAAGCAGCTTGCACAGAACAGATGGACAGGGTTGACAACCTGTAGTACATCCAGGCAACTGTGGCCCACATTCGATAAAAAGAGAACCGCAGAGCTATTGAGACACAGTCGAAAAGATGTGAGAAATATTACTGCGGTTGTTACCGGACATTGCCTCTTCGGTAGACATGCCGAACGTATGCAAATACCCACTAACGACTTCTGCAGAAGTTGCAGAGATGAGGAAGAGAAAGAAAGTATTCAACATTTTCTGTGTGAATGCCCTGGCCTCGCAAGAAGGAGGTTCACTACTCTGGGTGAATCATCTTTCGATAGCCTGGAGGAACTAAGCAACTTACAACTTGGACGGCTGAGCAGATTTCTGAACAGTAGTGGCTGGTTTGAATGAGTTGTTAAAATCCTTCCGCGGTTACGTCGCACTAACCATCAGAGATCTGATAAAGGTGGGTTCTATGGAACACGTGTGGTATCACAACGGACCTAATTAGGACTACTTAAGACTATTTGGTCAGAATCAAGGGTCTGCCACTCTTACCTAACCTACCACCTGTTTCGGACAGAAGTGGTAACGCCGCATATATTTTAAAACGATAGACTATGGTTGTTTATCTGAGCATACAAATTTTAAAAGAAAGCGTTTCACCCATTTTCCATAAACGTTCAACGTTCCATTCACCGTGAAACATCCAGTATTTTGATGACTATATCCTTTATACATTATAAGATCACTAGGGCATAAAATACTTCCTGAAATTTTTTCGAATTCACTAATGTTTGGAAATTATGCCATGGGTCGGGTACTTTTTTTCAAACAACAATAAAAATGAATTCAATCCATTTATAGGGCAATGAACCTTTATGCATAATTTTTATTAAACATCTGTTTTCATCCAATATTATAATTTTCACTATATTATTTTTTATTGTAAATTAAAATTTCTTTTTCTATAAGGAAGTTTCTTTCTATATAACATTAAAACATATTTTGTGTTTGGCTTTAAAAATCAATTTAATTCTTAAAATTATACTAAACTATTCAGTATTAACAAAATCATATTTACTATTCAGAAGGGTCATTGTTAACGGAATGAGAATGCTTTTTCATTCAGTTATACAGTATTACAAAGAACTTATTTTTTTTTTAAATTTTACTATTGCATTAAAAGCACCACCAAGAAGATCTTGGCAGAGAGAGACATACATTTTCTTATTTGACCGTGAAATCACCACCAAAAAATTACATTACTGGTACTACAAATTATAAATATTTGAATAAAAATAATGTCTTGGTTTTACTTACCTGGGTACTGTAAAAAGAACAGGAAAAACACAAAGGTATGTTCAAAGAACAATGAAAAATCAATACATGTTTTTAACTAACTGTCTATAAACCCACTTTGACTTCAATTGTTACATAATCAGTGCGGTAAATTTTCCCATTTTCCTTCGCTACAAAGATAATTCACATCATACGCCCATTTTCTACGGTTACTTACTTCTCCATTAACCACCCAGCATGATAAAATATTGACCTGTTTGTGTATGCCTACAGTGAGTGATTTAACTTTAATTTATTGCTCCGCTTAAATGTTTTTATGATACAAAAGCCTTATAAGAAGAATCCTACAATAATTTCTTATCTATCTGGCAATAATTTATTAAAGCAAGTAATCAAGATCTGATTACTTCAATATAACCATTAGTAAATTCGTTTTTTGCTGTTCAATTGCAAGAGGTTCTGTTGTAAGTATAAGTTATTAGCTTGCTCGGTAAAAACACAAAAAGCATAATTCAATTTAATTACTTAGAGAGAAATAAGCTTTGATGTTAAGCAAGACATGTCTTTGAAGCGTATTTTTATTGCTTTGGTTACCATTCCCAAATAGCTTTTTTCCACTACTAACTTTAAAATCGCTCATTATTGACCGATAATTAACTTTAGAAATCGTTTTTCTTTACCCCTTGTCACAAACCTCTATTATTGACCGTCGTTATTGACAACGGTCAATAATAGAGGCTTCTGGCAAAAACAATATAAAACAGGCAACTTGACTTTTTTTATTTTAAAAATATATGAAAACATCATGTTTAGACAATTCCACATTCCAGGTTTCTTTGTTTGGCATCAGTCCTTAAATACTGCGTAGGTTTTTAAATACAAAACCTTAGATTTTTGGGGTAGCAACTCATCATTAATTTATTGTGCTTCCACCCTCATTTCTGGAGGACTGCACGTATCAGTAATAGTTTCTTCGCTCATTTTATCAAAAAGACTTAAATTTTTTTATGAATCGACAAATACTGACAACTAAGAATGCCATCTGACAAGATAAAAAAAATGCTGCAAATTTCAAAGCAAAGGTAACTTGACTGAAAAAACAGAAGCAACCCTAAGAAGGTATGTTAACTTTAAATAATAATTTAATGTTGTAAATGTTTTAGTAGTGGAAAAAATAATATATGTACCACGGGTTTAGACAACTATTATTGCCCTCACGTCTCGACGCTCGGTCAATAATAGTATCTGTCTAAACCCTGGTCACTATTACACGTTTGACCAACGTCATTATAGACAACCCTACATCGGTAACTGGCATCGGACAGACTACGTGTGGCCCGGTTTTGCATGAAAATGAAGCAGACAAATTTGGGTCTAATAGACGTCAGTAACTTACTATTAAAAGGTACCCTTGAACCCCCCCCTGCAATTGTTCAGTTTCCTATCCTAACTAGGATGGATACTAAATTATGCCCGGTGGTGCATGGTGATTGGAAACAGAACATCCAATGCAAGTTTTAGACTGTCCAAATATTTGCTCCCCTGTTGACTTAAGAGCAGGGTTGTACAGAGACTTTTTAGGGTATCTGTGTGGTAAGTGCACATACGGAGTTTGAACAATTTTGGACTACCTGATCTTAATTTAATTGAATAGGATTGCGGATGGGTTTTCATTGGAATTCAGGCAATGCTGGGGAGACCAGCATTAATTGGACTTTTCAACCTGTCGCAAATGGTATGCTTTTTAAAAGTCTTTAACATATATCTACATTTAACTAATATTTTCAAATAAAACGAGCATTATTTCCAAAACGAATATTTTAATAGAAAACGAATTATTTTACTTACAATAAAAGTTTGTTTATTAAAAAAAGCATAATAATTTTATTTTAAGAAAACGGTACAATCGTTTGGAAAATTGTTCATTCTTAATTTAATGTTTCAGTAAACCGCCATTTGCTGCTAAAAAATATCCTAAATGATCGTAAAATTACCTACGAACATTAGCGAGTTGTTACTGGGTAATTCTTTGAGATTGTATTAAAATTTGCTGCTAAAAACTGCTCTAAATTTTCAAAACACTTTTATAAATAATTTTTTTTAAATGCCCCAGAGGAAGAAGCCGTTTGGTGAGAGGTTAGAGGACTTAGCTGACCAATTAATTGTTGAGGTTGGACCGAGAACGTCCAAATAAAAGGCATTATTTAGATATTGGAGCACACAGGCGAATTGTGGGCCAGGCAATATTTGGAACCAAACATTTGGAACCAAATGTCCTGATTTTCTTCAGCGACTTCCGCTAGTGCGGGTTCAATTTGATTTTGAAGAAGATTTAAATATGTTAGATTCGTAAGATTTCCGTCAATAAAATATTGTCCAATGATGCGACGTCCAAAACTTCCTACCCAAACATTCACTTCCTGAGGGTATTGGGTTCGAGTACATGCAAGACCATGTTTATTTTGTAGGCTACAGTACCGATAATTTTGTATATTCTGCTCATTATCTGAGAAGCAATAATTTTGAAAAAAAAAAAAAAAAATGTTGTTGTTAGCTCGCTCCATCATTTCAAAACAAAAAGTAATATTCGCTCTTCATCCCCTTATGACAATTCCTGATGATTTTGACACTTATATGAATGATATTTATGCTTTTTCAAACTTCTCAGCACTGTGGTGTGATGGTATTCTACCACGTGCCCGAGGGTTCTAGTTCTGATATTTTTATTTTATTCGACGTAAAGTAAAATATTATGATCTCTATCATTGTTTTTTTTAGCTCTCTCCTGATTCTGTGCTTTGCATTTGCAATTGTTTATTACAATGCCTTTCGCTTCAAATTTAGTCATAACTATTTGTATTTCCGACTTGGTAGAAATGGGTCTATCAGGGAAATAAACGGAAGTTATATCAGGGGGGGGGGGGGGACTTGGCTTTGATGAGAAAAGAGTAGTGTTGTCTGTTAGTTTGAAGCTTTTTTTGGACAAAAAGGAAGGAAAGTGCTAGCCCCCGCTTGTGGCGTTGTAAAGCGTGGAGGAAGCGGCGACCTTTTTTTTTATTTTTTTAGAAGTCGCTTTTGATTTGGGTAGTGCCTACTCAAAAATCATCGGACCCACTTGTACCCGCCCATTCTTAAAATCCTGACGCCGCTACTGTATCCAATCAAAAAAGCAAATATCCATGTGAGAGTAAAAAACTTAATTTTTACTTTATTTTTGAATATTTCTATTTGAAAAACACTAATAACAGTAGGTAGGTACACACCAATGTTATCACTTTTCAGGCGGGAAAGTAAACGCCTTAAGCAACACCCATTTTGTTTTTTTTTATGTGGCAATGGTACGCTTGTAGATAAAAGCAATAGGGCAAATTTAACCTATTTCCACGAGGAATTCACAAAACCGCGTGGTACAGTTTTATGACCCTAACTTGCAGTTTGCGGGAAATCGTAAATTGGACATAAACAAGTTTCGCCGATTTGTATCTGAAAAGTATCTTTGCTCTGCCACTTTTACGCTCCAATAACTGTTAGAACCGTCTAAATTAATGACTCCGATAAAGTGTTTGAAATCATTACCGTTTACGTTTTTTAATGTATGAGTGTGTTTATGGTAATCGGGCATGTTCGGATTCTAACCGTACATTTCAGGGACGGATTTAAATAAAATACTGGGATTTAGAAACCAAATTTATTTGCCGCCATTTAAAGGAAGTTGGGGTAGTGCCACTACTCCAAGAAGATAATTAAAAACAATCACTTTATTTTGATTCGTTAATAAATTTTTCCGTCGACCGTGTATTTACATCCGATATTAACGTTCCCAAAATCATTCATTAATGACCCCTATTAATGCATGATTTTCTGTAAATGCACGATTTCCCAAAATCATTCATTAATGACCCCTATTAATGCATGATTTTCTGTAAATGCACGATTTTGGTAATTAAAATTAAAGGCAGCCATGCAAACAAATCAACAAAATAATAAAACGTCAATCCAAAACGTCGTCCGCTGTCATTAGTATTTGTAGAATTGTGAAATCTGGATTGTAAAATAAAAGTTGTTAACTGTTTTTCTTCACTTTAGTAAAAAATATGGTCGACGAAAAAACATTGTAACCAACTCTTACATTAAAATGCGATTAATGATCTCGAACATTAACGCGTTCGCGTTCATTAATCGCTATTATTAATGTACTTGTTGGTTAAATTACTATTAAACTTGAATTATCCAAAATACCGGAAGCAGCTGTCAACTTTGTTATTTTAAATAAGTAACGAAATATTGATCAAAAAATTAAATGGTGAATGCGTCACTAGCCTTAACTTCTATATATATACCGGGTGGTGCATCGTGGTTGGAAACAGGAAATCCAAATACAGTGAAACCTCTCATAATGGACACCTCTGATAAGCGGACATCTTTATTAAGAAGGCATTTTTTCATAGTCCAAAACTAGGTATATAAAATTCAATGAAAATCGACCTTTCTTGGGCGGACTCTTCTTTGGGCAGACGCGGGCAGGCTGTTTTCATACAAAGAGTGCGAAAACTCTCCTTTAAACGGACAACATTTTTTTAAAAGTATTTGGGAGACCTGAACAATATTGGACAACCCGATCTTAACTTATTTAAATAGGATTGCGGTTGGTGTTTCATTGGAATTTAACGGGTGATGCTGCGGATACCAGCATTGATTGGACTTGTCAACCTGTGATTTGTCATTGTCAAATATAATTAGAAAGTATTAGATATTTTACTTGTAATAATTTTTAATTTAGATAATTATTATGAGTTACACAATAGAAGAAAAAGTTACTATAATAAAATGCTACACTCTTAGAAATTACTTGGTATTTGGTACTTATTTGTTCGTGTTTACGTTACCAAAAATAACTATTTTTAGTTAGGAAAACAAAAAAGATTTTTTTCTTGGTTATATTTACCAAAAAATGATGCCATCAGAACAAAGAAAATAAAATATTTTGTTTAGCTGAATTTTACTCTGTATATATCTTATTGTAGTCCCTATCATTTTGTTAATTTTAATTAAGATACATTCTTAGTTACCAGAACTAACTTTTCTTTTCAAGTAATATTATTCTTCATATTTATAACTAACGGCATCAACAGAGACTTGAAGCCCTTGGGTGACATGTGACATCATTCTAGCCAGGACTGTCAAGAGGTTATGTTTATGTTGTGTGTGCTTTTGTGGTTCCGTGTCCATTTTTTCGTGTTTTTAAGGCAATAATTGGCCATTTTCATGGCCGTGCCCGTGTGGAGAATGGATGTGATAATATTTGGTGTAATTTATTTGTGTTTATTGTCTTTCTTGTGTACGTTCTTATAGGCAGAAGGAAGTTAAATCATAAGTAAGTAAACAGGGGATATTTTTTGTTTTTTAATAATCGCAGTTGCAGATAAGAAAATTTAAATAAGGACAATTCAGTTATATAAGCAATTGAACAACCCAAAAGATTGAGTAAAATAAGTTAAAAATCTATTGTTTCTGTTTTGTATTCCATAAGTATGTATTATAAAGAACATGAGAGAACAATAACATTGGAAATCATTTTTTTTTAAAGAAACCATAATATCCCTGATAATTTATTCCACTTGGTTTACGCAAACCTAATAGAGTAGTAATACCAAGGCATTTTTTTATTTAAATGTGATCTAGGAATGAATATTTTTCGTTACTATAAGTATAAATTACATATGACATTTTTTTTAGAAATGAAACAGAATTTTTTTAAAGTTATTTCTATCAAATCAACTTGCTAATTTTGCCATGCGTTATAAGCAGTTCATTCAAACTTTCTAATGTGCAACTGCAATGACAAAAATATAAAATTTTTATCTATTTATGATTCAACTTCTTTCTTATAATTAGAAAGTACAGAAAAAAGATAATAAACACAATGTTGTGACTACATACGTAATTGTTACTCTATGAAAATTTCAAGTTTGGCCCAAATAAATGATTGCTTTGGCAATATTTGTAGATTGCATCATTAACAAAAAAAATATTTCCTTGAAAAAAAAAATTTCAATTTTCCATATTTACACATTAGTTGTGACAACTAATTTTAAAAGCGGGAGTACCATATAAAATTTCGTTGTGACAACTAAAATTTGTAGGTTGGGTTGATTAATGTTATTAATTAGTTCAACAGTTCAATAACGACAATTTTTTTTGGTTGTACAAACTAATTTTGGGTTGAGTCCGATTTCACGAAAATAAATAGTTGTCAGAACCAAATTTTAGTAATCCATACCATGGTATTTTTAAGAGTGTACTATGCTGGGAAAAGCTTAAATATTGTATCTGATATGTTTACCGTTTATTTCCCTGATCGACCCATTTCTACCAAGTCGGCAATACAAAAAGTTGTAACTAAGTTTGAGGCGAAACGCACTATAATAAACAACTGCAAAGCACAGCACAGAATCATAAAAGAACTGAAGAAAACAATGATATGATGAGATCTTAATAAACTCCTAAATACATATGTTTATATAACACTGCGACAGTAAGTATATCTTGGTCAATAAAATCATTAATTTATTACATAGTTATTTTTCTCACATTTTAACGAAAAACAAAAAATATTTTAAAGGAAATGATTGCAGTTTATCAGACAGAACTACATAATGATGACCTAGTTTTTACAGCACCTTCACATCCTGCATTTTAAGTGTAATGTCGACACAGCTCATTCAAAACCACTCTGCCTAGTTACCTCTTTACAAAAAACTACGAGATATACAGAATGTCCCTGTCCCAACAGGGCAGTAGTCGATCTTATATGTAAGTGTGTCGGTTTTACTATTTTTGTCACTAAACAACAAGTAGTTTCAGGTTTTTTTTAGTTCAATGACTGCCCACTATACAACTGATCATTTTCACAGCCGCTTTTACCACATTTATGGTAAAATTAAGACTTATCACCTTTTAAAAGGTCTTTCTTACATTATTAATAAAATAAACTAAAAAAGCAAACTTAGCTTAAGCTTATCTTTACAAATGTTATGTTTACGTAAATACAAATTTGGCATAAGTAAATAGGGATTTTAATTTTTTTTAGAAGCTGCTTGATTGAACAGACCCGTTTGAATTAAAATATATCTTTAAAACATTGTAAACCCTTTTTATAATTTTACAGATAAAAGATAAATTTTTACGGATAACTGTCGTTTAGTACATAAAACAATATCTTACTTTTTTGAGGACATGCTCCTTTTGAAATTTAACTGTGACAACGCTCATATAGAACCACTCCGAATAATTGCCCCTTTGCAAAAGAAACTAAAAGTTGCATATGCACGCAATTCGAATTAAACTGCTCTGCTAGAATATAAATTAACTGCCACTGTTAAACGGCGCTAAATACATACTCCATCTGTTTTAATCTGTCACATGCTAAGTGTCTCTCTGTGAGGTGCCTTAATAATTAGGTGCACAAGCAACGTGAATTTTACCTTGGGATGAAAACTGTCTGACCGTTCTTATGGATTCCTAGTCTCTTCTTGTCAGTAAAGTAAGTGCAACAAATATAACATTATAATTTACATTTCGGTCTTCGCATATACTCAAAATATGTGGGCTCTTTGTAAACAAGAAGCATATATTATATATCACGGTAAAAAGAGATTCAACAAGTTAGAGCAGACCGTACACTATTGTTCAGACTGACAATTTGTATAAAGGAATACTGACCGTGTACGGCAAATGCAAACACTAACAAGACATACTCGGCCCCTCCAACAAACTTAAAAGTAAAATGCTGAGAGAAGTTACGTGTAAAGACGCAAGTCACACTTACGGGAGTTTCGCTAGGCAGCGATAAACTTGTATCGATTTATAAAAACCGGAAACAATAAGTACATAACGTTTCCTTCTTTCGTCAGATTATGTAGCCCCACAGATGAGCCATAGGATGGCGAAACGCCTCTGGGGATGAATCTCATGCAATGAAAGGAAACTCGTCTTCTGTCATAAATATTAAGTTACATGGTAAGACAATTTATGTCGGACTGGGACGTCGTTTGAACAATGATCTGGTAGAAAAGCTGCCACCGGGTGTAGTACACTCTTAAAAATGACTTGGTATTTGGTACTAATTTTTATTTGTTCTCTTATTTACGTTACCAAAAATACTTAACTACCTATTTTTAGTTAGCAAAACAAAAAAGATTTTTTTCTTGGTTATATCGAGGGTTATATTTACCAAAAAATGATGCCATCAGAAAAAAGAAAATATCTTGTTTTCATATTAGTTGGCAGAAATAAAATATTTTGTTTAGCTGAATTTTACTCTGTATATATCTTATTTAAATGTTACATCAAGGTTCCTTCAAACTTGTATTTATCAATTAAGCTTATTGTAATAACACATTATGCATTTGTAGTCCCTATCATTTTGTTAATTTTGATAGAGATACATTCTTAGTTACCGTAGTTCCGTCTTACTTTGCCCACCGCAGGGTAACTTTGCCCAGCGACATGTCATAAGTAATTATTTGTTGAGGTAAAACTGGCAACAGTGGAAAGTGTGGCAACATTCAAAACTGACGGTTAACATTAGTCGGCCATCGTTTATTCTTGTTTGCAAGCTCTAACCGGCATGAAAAGTGTTTTATGAAGGTAAGTACTTTTGTGCATTTTTGATCGGTTTTTTTACCTTTTAGAGTAAGGTCTGTCCACATGTTGTTACTAAAGGATATATTTTGGAAAATTATTTGTGTATACTTTGGAATCTTGGGAAAATACTGATATTATTGGTTAAGTAAAATTCTACACCTCAGTATTTTTTAAAAGAGGCACAATAAGTGGGCAAAGTTACCTTCTAAAATTTTATCAAATTATTTTTTAAGTTTTGGTAAAGAAAACATTTATTGATTGTTTTTAATCTGTTGTAGGT
The DNA here is from genome assembly GCA_935413205.1 of Polydrusus cervinus. Classification (NCBI taxonomy): domain Eukaryota; kingdom Metazoa; phylum Arthropoda; class Insecta; order Coleoptera; family Curculionidae; genus Polydrusus; species Polydrusus cervinus. The sequence continues at coordinate 20,958,867 of OW284516.1, forward strand.
TAAGTAATGATTAAGTACAAAAGAAAGTTGGGTGCTAGGCACTATAAAAACTATACAGAGGAAACGTTAAATCAAGCGGTTGCTGCCATGAAAAAGGGGCTTAGTAGTAGAAAGGCAGAAAAACAATTTAAGATCCCTAGAAAAACTTTGTTGTGTAAGATTAATAAAAAACACACAAACCCAGTAGGACATCCAACTGCCCTTAGCGAAGTAGAGGAACGACATGTAATCTCCAAACTTTGCTTTTAAAGGTCTTTTTCAGGCGTGGGCAATGTTACCAAAAATTCAGGGTAACTTTGCCCACCAACTTTTTTATTTTTTTTTTAATGAAGTTCTGATCTCATTGCCTTACCCTTAAAAGACATGAATTGAAAAGGTATTATGTTCAGTTGCTATTTTTTGTCTGTTAAAGAACATCCAGGTAAAAAGATATTTTTAAAAAACCTAAAAAAAATGGGCAAAGTAAGACGGAACTACGGTACCAAAACTAACTTTTCTTTTCAAGTAATATTATTCTTCATATTTATAACTAACGGCATCAACAGAGACTTGACGCCCTTGCCCGGTGGGTGACATGTGACATCATTCTAGCCAGGATTGTCAGGAGGTTATGTTTATGTTAGGGTGCGTTTGCGGTTCCATATCAATTTTTTCGTGTTTTTCAGTCAATAATTGGCCATTTTCATGGCCGTGCCCATGTGAAAAATGGATGTGACAATATTTGGTGTAATTTATTTGTGTTTATTATCTTTCTTGTGTACGTTCTTATTCGCAGAAGGAAGTTAAATCATAAGTAAGTAAACATTTTATTTTTTATTATTGCAGTTAGAAAGTTTAAATGAGATTTTTATAAAGCATGGCAAGGTGACCCGATGAGAAATAACTTAAAAATATATATTTTTTTGTTTTCTTTTTGTTCTATGTTCCATTTCTATGAAAGAACGTCATATTGATAACTTTTTAATCTGACCAAGTAAAACAAATTTCATATAGCTGTATATTTTAAATAGAAAGTTCAGGGGATATTTTTTGTTTTTTAATAATCGCAGTTGCAGATAAGAACATTTAAATAAGGGCAATTCAGTTTTATAAGCAATTGAACAACCCAAAAGGTTGAGTAAAATAAGTTAAAAAACTAGTGTTTCTATTTTGTATTGCATAAGTATGTATTATAAAGAACATGAGAGGACAAGGACATTGGAAATAATTTTTTTTAAAAGAACCATAATTTATTTCAATTAGTTTACGCATACCTAGTAGAGTAGTAATACCAAGGCATTTTTTTATTTAAATGGGGACCTATTATAGAAAGGAATATTTTTCGTTACTAAGTATAAATTACACATGACATTTTTTTTTAGAAATGAAACAGACCTTTTAAAGTTATTTCTATCAAATCAACTTGCTAATTTTACCATGTGTTATAAGCAGTTCATTCAAACATTCTAATGTGCAACTGCAATGACAAATATATAAAAATTTTACTTATTTATGATTTAACTTCTTTCTTACAATTAGAAAGTACAGAAGAAAGATAATAAACACAATGTTGGGACTACATACGTAATTGTTACTCTATAAAAGTTTCAAGTTTGGCCCAAATAAATGATTGCTTTGGCAATATTTGTAGATTGCATCATTAACAAAAACAATATTTCCTTGAAAAAACATTTTCAATTTTCCATATTTACACATTAGTTGTGTAAATAATTTTAAAAGCGGGAGTACCATATAAATTAAGTTATCCGTATATAAAATTTCGTTGTGACAACTAAAATTTGTAGATTGGGTTGGTTAATGTTATTAATTAGAACAGTTCAATAACGACAATATTTTTTGGTTGTACAAACTAATTTTTGGGTTAAGTCCGATTTTACGAAAATAAATAGTTGTCAGAACCAAATTTTAGTAACCCATACCATGTTATTTTTAAGAGTGTATAAATCTTTTTAAACGTCCAAGGTAACAACAGCCATCAGGAGACTCTAAAACTTACTCTATACGTTTAAAAGTTAAATAACTTTACGGAAACGCTGAGAAATGCTCGACCGTTAATTTAAAAGAAACTATTCCTCGTGCAACATTTCACGCCGTATTTATGAACTTTCTGGCCGCTATTTCAGCCTTTTAATTACTTCTTGTAACTTAATCTGATAAAATGTTAAACGGTGCAATGAAATGCCGTTCAGACGCTTTGTTGGAATTTTATTACACTTTTATGGCATAATTTGGAGTTAACTGATTAGTTTTGTAAATATACGCCAAGATGTTAGATCTGTATTATGATTACGAGATGTCTTAGTAGTTATTTTTCTTTTTGCCGATTAAGCCTTAAAAACCAGAAACAGTAACATGTACATCGTACATGAGGGATGAATTATAAAAGTTTTTCTTCTCCCACATGGATATTTGCTGTTTCCACGAGAAAAGTAGGCTATTCCAGTTAACTGTACGGTTAAATTTCAAATTCATTAATGTCCATTTTATAAATATAATTATTTTAGAGTTATGTCACCTTTCGATAAAATATAAATATGCAATAAAATTATCTAAGCAATACTTAATTATAATTGTCATTAACATTTGCAACAACAGTGCATTTGTCCTTTAGATTTGGTAATTATTATGATAATTAATGAAGACGAATTGTCATCCAAGCACGAGACACTTAACCATAACTCACGAACTCTCATTCGATTATGAAATCCATTAAAATCAATAACCTGAAAATATTAGTATCCATTTATCACATTTTTAGCCTATTAAGATTAATGAGCTGCAAATTGACTTTTGTTAAGAAATATCTAACGGAAGATGAGGACATAATATTGTTAAATTATGTTAGTTACTTAAATAATATACGAGGAAAGAAATCAGAAGAAAAAAGTTTAAGTTGGTATTAGAATTTAATGTCTGCCAAAATACAATAGCTAAAATTGATTCTCAATATTGCCATCTTTCGAAATTTATTTGAACTTTTTATCACTCTTTAAGATGCACTTGATTTAACTGGTTTTATCTATTTTCCTTGACTTTTTCTCTAAAGTTATTTCATGTAATAAATTTTACAGATTCAGTATTGTTTTACAAATTTTTTAAAAATGGCGGGTAAAGGTTCTGTTTTCTGAACTAGCTTGTGTCAACTTTATAATTTTTTTTACACTGCTAACATTATTTATATTAGGCTTTGTAACTAATTTTGAATTATGACCCTGAGCACGAAGAAATAAAATTTTTGCGGTTTCAGTTTTTAAACACTTGAATTATTTACTGAGAAAGTAATTAAACAAAATACACTCTCTAATAAAAACACGCGGCAGAAGGTACTGACGTCACAACAAAACCGGCAAATGGGCAAAACTCGGGCCATCCTTCATTCGACATGCTCGGACACATTTCCGACCTGACTAATCTTTCAAGACTGGTGTTCTATATCTAATTTACTTAAGTTATCGAAAGTAAGAACAACTATACAGGGTGATTCCTAAGTTGATACTTCTTTTTAGCTGTGTATAGAAGGCATTAAAATAAACAACATTTTCAAATACCTTTTTTCAAAAAACTCAAAAATGAGGTTCTTACATTCGTTTATTACACTATAGATCAAATACGGTCCTGACTAACTTTCCCGTTGAATAACATTAGGAAAACTTCTGGGTGTAGGATGAGCCCGCAAGGGAAAGCGTTCTGCGTATAATTTCGAAGCAGCAGCCACACTTTGACGACACTCACCGTAAATTAGCACTATATCTACTAGTTCATTGTTTTTAAATTTTACCAATTTTACGTGTCACAATTTAAAGAAAAATACACCGCAGCGGATTGCAAAATAACTGACTACCGACCCGTAAATTGCATGACTAATAAGAGACAAACAACATAAAGTATAGCAGGCTACGTTTTTATGACCAGGCCCACAATTAGATTTTTTACTTCAGTATCTCGCCTATTTTTAGGTTTTTTGAAAACTGTTATTTGAAAATGTTGTTTATTTCAATGCCTTCTATGCACAGCCAAAAAAGAAGAATCAACCTGTATAGTCGGTCGTACGCCTAGCAATTAAAAGAATTACATGGTTAACAAGATGACGTACACGCCTTCTCGCCTTATGTTTTTAAACTTGCAGCTTTCCCGACCTGTTTTTCACTACATCCTATTTACACATCAGATCTCGTAATGTTAAAAATAACCCTAAACTCCTTTATCCATTATTTACGGTAAAAATAAATATTCCAAAAAAAAATTTAAAGCTTTTCTAAGATTTGCAAAGGATACATAATTTATTTTCCAGACTTGGTAATCTAAGCAATCAATTTCCGAATAAAATATATTTCCAGCCAGACGCCGCGTCGGAGAAACGGAAAGTTCTTTTAATAGTCCAGTCATGTTGGAAGTTTACCAAAGTTATATTATTTGAAGCTTTGTTTTATTTATCATAGGCTTTTGCAAAAAAACCTGCGAAGTTTAAAATATAGAAAAAATCAATTGTAAGTATACAATTTAAAGACGTTAAAAAGTAATGTAAATATAACTAAGAGAACTAACTAACCTAGGATTAAACACACCATTAGTTAGACTTCAGCATACTTTTAATACGCACAGTAACTTGTTTGATATATTTCATACTACTTCTACTTCTAAAAAAAGTGCAAAAAGGCATTTTATACAATTACCCTTTGAATAACTGTCACTTTGATGTATAATCAATTTTAATTTTTAATTAAGTAAAACCACATTAGCTGTAGGTATTATACAAATGTAATATAGTGGATGCTTCTTTGGAAGTTCTAGTTCTGTTCGCATCCTAAACATGTAAATAAATAAATAAATAAATAAACAATATTGTTCATGTGGGAAATCTACAATTTTTGCCCAATGTTGGTTGGTTGTTTAAAGATGCGTTGACTTATTGCCACTATTTAACGTCTGAGTGCTGTCAGCCAGTGGGATACGAACCACGATGATGCACTGGTTGGTTTATCCGTCAGTCCTTTAAAGGCAATCTGCTTCAGGCAATGGACCGTATGCGGGAGTCAACCATAATCGTACTACATTTTTACACCTCTATAGCCTATTTCAGAAAGGTAGGTATACAGTAATAAAAGTTCATTAGATACGCAAAGGGACTACAGAGTGACCCAACAAATATATAAGCCACACATCATAATTGGGCATTGATTTCATTGCAAAATTCTTTATTTTCATCAAGCGCATGTAGTACCACCCAGGTTTGAGTCAATTTATGGGTTTTGCCTATTGTTATCCATTCACAAATACTGAAACTGGTGTGACAAAGGCGTGCATTATTTACACCTATTTATTTTTAAAATACAAAATAAAAAAAACACATTATACGGAAATTAAATTATAAATAATCATAATATTCTTTGTCATCTAAGGAACTGTCATCTCCTTTTGACGCTATAACTAACGGGACGACGGTCCGATCGATCAGACATTTTCTATCCTTCTTTAATGTCATGATGGTCTGTTTTTTGCCAGTTCTTTGGTATTACTTCCTTAATGGCTTAATCAAACAGTAGCTTAACGTCCTTCATTTTGAATATCGTGTTGTATCTTGCTACAAATCCTTTCACATGCGCTCATATAAGTTCTATAGGATTTGCTTCACAATGATATGGCGGTGTAACACTATGTTTTTCAGCTATATCTTCCACGGCATATTTCATAAAACGATGTTTGTGTAAATTTGCTATAGCTAATAGTTCCTTCTTTATCAAATTATCTCTTTTTTTCTTTGGTTAGTAATCATAAATAATTTAATGCACAACATTTGCCTGCGCCTATGGCCAATACCGAAATTGAGCCGAACCGGAGGGAATTTCCCATTTTATTACTCTACACCTTTCTAAAACGGACTATAATATCTTGGCTGTACTTTTTTTATTAAGTGTACCGTATGATGTTAATAGTTTTTTGACCAAATCAACCTCTATATAAATTTTATCGAAAGAAACTAAATATTTTCTTCTAATTCAACCGAACTATAATGGTAATTTTCTAATTAACGAGATAATTTTAAAATCTTTACGACTCGGAGGTGGCTTAAAAGGCACAAAAAGAATATAAATATTCTTACTATCGGGATTGTAAGGAAAATTTATTATGTTCCCCATAATACACAGGAAGCTTTTGAATTTAATTTCTTATCGGCCGCGTGCCTTTAGACACTTCAACCATTTACATTATAATACGCCCTGCTTTTTTTAAAATTTTGGTGCAAAGCAGGAAATGTTTATTACTTGGGAATCATGATTTGCCTTAGGGCTGGGCTATATTAAATATCTTATATCAAATATCGAAAAACATCAATATAAGGATGATTCCTAAGTTGATACATTTGTTTTAGCTGTGTATGGTAGGCATTAAAATAAACAAAATTTTCAAATACCTTTTTTCAAAAAACTTAAGAATAGGCGAGATACAGTAGTAAAAAATCTAAGTGCGGGCCTGGTCATCAAATCGTAGCCTCCAGTCCGAAGATATCACTTTCTTACCAAGTAGTACGTCACTGGCACTACCAGTTCATCACATGTTTAATGAGAGAGAAAATATACTTCTTTCTCCCTCCTACATCCACCGTCAGAAGTGGGGATTGGTCCTGAAATCTTTATTATCATCGCATAAAATAATTGGTTTATCTTGAATTAATATCTTAAATTGATCGTTTTTGGTCAATACCATTTGGCCCAGGCCGACGTAAATTTTAGTAGCTTACAACTTTGAGTTTATTAATGAGAATGCAAATGAATATTAAATAAACTAAAAGGATCATAATTCATCCATCTTTATTAACAATAAAAAGTTTAATTAATAATTTATCTGATTCTATCGGATTGTCAATTAGTCAATCAAATTATGTTAAATAATCTTATCGAAATATTCATAATTCCAATTAAATATTACTCACAATTCCGTGAATGTCCTACCGAGGCATTTAAGACTTTTTAATAAATGATAAATAAATATAAATTTGAAATCATAAATTAGGCAAATATTGGGGCATGCAGATTCACATAATTAAATCATAGGAAAATCTATGGCAACGTAGTCCAAGGAGTAGGCCAATTTTTAGTAACTTCAATATGATGTGTTCCCTCCCAATTATTGAGATTGGTTGAAAAAAAAATACGTCATTAATTTGTCAACCATTTTATCTCTCGGCAACATAATACGTTGCCGAGAAGGTAGGGTAATAAAATTTTAAGTTCCTTCCAGTTCGGTGTCGACCATAGGCGTAGGTAAATTTTGTCCATTAAATTATTTATAATAACTAACCAAAGAAAAAAAAGATGATAATTTAATAAAGAAGGAACTATTAACTATAGCAAATGTATACAAACATAGCTTTATGAAATATGCTGTGAAATATATGGCTGAAAACATAGTGTACCTGTGCTGCGCACACTGCCATATCATTGCAAACTAAATTATTTATAGCAAGACACAACACGACATTCAAAATGAAAGACGTTAAGCTACTGTTTGATCAAGCGAATATGGAAGTGACACAAGAGAACTGGCTAAAAGCAGTCCATCATGTCAGTAAAGAAGAGAAGAAAATGTGGGATCTTGACCACCTGATCGATCGGATCGTCGACCCGTTAATTATAACATCAAGAGGAGATGACAGTTCCTCAGGTGACGAAGAATATTTAGATTTTTTATAATTTAGTTTCTGTATAATGTATTTTTTGTATTTTATATTTTTTTATGTTTAATAAAATATACCTAATACTATGTATATAATGCACGCCTTTGTCACACCATTTTCAGTGTTTGTGAATGGATAACAATATGCAAAACCCATAAATTGACTCAAACCTGGGTGGTACTACATGCGCTTGATGAAAATAAAGTATTTTTCAATGAGATCAATGCCAAATTCTAAAAGTGGCTTAAATATTCGTTGGATTACTCTGTAGTCCCTTTGCATAACTAATAAGCTTTTATTACTCTACACCTTTCTGAAATGCACTATAATAAATACTTACACTGAAATACAACGATTTTTTCTTTTATTGTTTAGAATCTTTATACAACCCAACATTAGAAATGTAAAAAGTTGTATATTAAATAAATCGATAAAAACTCTCTAACGAGTTCAATTTAATTTAAATATAATTCATATAAAAATTATGTTTTACTTAAATTTCCGCAGAAAACCAGTAATATTAATTTAACCCCTCATTAGCATAACTTATTTCTAAACAGATTACTTTAAATAACCTAAAGGGTCGTAATTTGAAAGAATCAACCCTACGCCGAAGGGACCTTGCTCAATATAATACCGAAAGTTACATAGTCACAGTCTTATCGAACACCTTATTTAAATAAAACGTTAATAAATGCCGAGACTGTAACTTAACATAAGTTCTTTGTATTGACTCTTTGTGTAGAATTTATTAAGCTCTTGTTAGGGTGAATTCGTCAAATTACTCCCTCGTATGTACACACAAAAAAATGTTTAAACAAATATAATAAAATAAAGGAATTGACAGGTTCGTTAGGGTTCTTATAAAGAGCAAAGTAAATATTTTTAGAGGATATATTATATTGGAAATGTATTTTTGTTGATTTTGAAATACCTAAATTTTGAAAACATTATGTTAAATTAAAATAATTTCTTTTTTTTTTCCTTTATCAATTGGTAAAATTTTTCAACAATTCAATAAAGAAATTACGCAAAACTGATTAATTTAATATAGTAAAATGCCTAGAACTGTTAATTGTTTTTCAAGTCTACTTAAAGCATAAAATGTTATGACTTTGGAAAACCTTAGGGGATAATGGAATTTTAGGTACATAGCTTGTATCTAACTTAAAATAAGTGATATTTTTTTAGCTTTTTCGCTTATTATAATTGAGGAATATTTATACCTATTTAGTATAGGAAAATGTGAAAAGTCCAAAAATGTCCTCCATTTTCCTCCCTACACTGAGAGAAGATTCTTGCTGTCCTTATAAAAATCTTTATACCGCTTATAAAGAAAAATGCTAACATAGGGGACAAAAGAAAAACTACCTGAGACAGTAAAATCCATTTGGCTGTAATTTCTTTGCTGTCGTAATAAAGTCACTGTATAAAGAATGATCACTTAGCTCAAGTAAACAAAAATGTTGTATTAGCAAAGTAACTGACCATCGGCTATAAAGAGACTTTGCTAGAACAATAAAGATACTTTTCTAGGCCATCTGCATCGTTTTTGAAACAAGAATTTTTTTTTCAATATCAGTATACCATTTTGCTATATTGGAAAGATTTTTTTATTTATTTCAAGAAAGTTACTTTGCTGGATCAGAATTTACCTACTTACTTTAGGAACTCTTTTTTAGCTAAGGTAGCAACTAAGCATTGCTATATTAGTAAAGTGGTTTATTATGACAGCACCACTTATTTGCTATAATATGTGGGGTGTGGCCCAAAAAAGAAGCCGTATATTTTGTTGAATTTTTAATATACTCTAGAGAACATATTATGCTTAATAACACATTTATATTAACCAAGTTTTTTTACTTTGGATACGTAAGTTTCAAAAAATGTTGATTCATTTAAAATTGTGTTATTAAAAATAATATTTTCCATGCTATATCAAAAATTTAACATAGTATAAAGCTTATTTTTGAGGTAACTCCATCATATTTTATATCATGCAACTCCCCACGTCTGAATAGGTTGTCAAAGATTTGAAACTAAAAAAAAGTATTTTTCTCTTTATTATTTAATACAACAGAAAACAACACTTCATAACCTAAAAATAGTTTCAGTTTTCGCTGCTTAAAAAAATATTTTACTGCTGGTTAAAACATATCTTATTAAAAAATATCTGTTCACTTTAAATTTAAACAAATATCCAAAAAGGAATGCCGAAAAAACTTTTTTCTGCAACTAGCCCGAATATTAGGTAAAAAATTAATTACATTGTATTTTATTTAGAAAAAGAAAGCATTTTACTTTTGAGATATTTCTTAAAATCTTCCTTTTAAGAATCATACCGTGTTTAAAATTTTGGTAAGTTGTCTTTTAGTTTAAAGACTTTTAGTATGAATAGTATTTGCTAAAGAATTACTAATTTTCTTTTCTCTAAAACTTGACTCACACAAAAATTATTATTAAATAAACAACAGTTAAACTAAACACATAACATAAAAAATTAACATAAAACTAAAATAACTTTGGTCTCTTAACACTGATATTAAAAATCTACACTGTCATTGATGTCACAATCCAATTAAGCACTGCACACTGGAAACATTTTTGAGCCAAGACAATGTTTATTGGAAAAAAGAAAACAAATGTCGAATCATAATGGTCACCAACAACAGCCACCGATGCGACAAGGAACGAGCATCTAAATATCAGAAAAAAATAATACCTGAAGACATGTGGAGACAGGAATGGGATGAATGATGCGCAATATAAATATTGACCCAATCACACTGAATTTATCACCACGAAATAATCCGATTCGAACCGAACAGTTACGAATATATTCCAACAAAAAATTTTGCTACCCCTTTAAAAACTCTTTACAGCGCTAGAAAAGATTTTTTTTATAAAGATTTTTTTTAAAAGCAGCAAACTGCATTACTTCGTCAGCAAAGCAAATAGTAGTCCTAAAAAATAATTTTTTATAAATACTTACTTAGCTGTTATCATAATGTAAGTTTTCTATAATAGCAAAGGTTTTTGTAACGGGTATAAAGAGTTTTCAGGTAAATTGTTTCTTTTGAAATAAGAAATTCATTTTGCTATCGTAGGTTGAAAATTTAATATTACAGCCAAAATAATCTTAGCAAAGAATTTATTGCTGAAGCTTTTCTCAGTGTAATATCTTTTATTTTTAAAAATGTATCTTATTTTAATTAAGCAAATAAATGTTTTTTCTTTTTTACATAATGTTTTCAGTTTTTATCCAAAATTCGAGACATGTACACTAAAAAAAAAATTTTAGTGTTTTTATTGGGCAAAACATAAAAAACAAAATAAAAATTTCGCATTAAACTTTTGATTTAGAATGTTCATATAAATGCAAGTAACTTTTTTCTTTGTTGTGTAATTTTTTTCTCCTCGTTCGCTGCCAGGGCCATTCCCGAGGGGACCTACAGCTTAACGTGGGTTCCGAGCCACGATCCTTAGTCATGCAACACACATGCAAACCCTCGGTTTCTTGCGCCATTGCATGACCTACCGATTAGGGAGTGTGTACCTTCTTCCACACCACACGAGATCTCATCCGGCCTGGTTACCGGCGTGAATGGGGTGGGTTGGGAGATGATACATTTTACACTCTTCCCTGTATGTTTCTTGCATTCTTAAACGAACTAAATTTCGAAGATACTTTTTTTATTATACGTGTGCCAAATCTGTGGATCGAAGCTGGCCGCCACGGTCGAACGCCAGTAACTCACCCCTGAGCCACTGCCGCGATTAAGTAATTTTTTCTTACGACATTTGAAAAAATTTAATTTTCCGACGTTTAAAAATGTTAAATAACATTTACGGTTTTAGACCATTTTTTGGTTTCTAATTAAGCAAAAACAAACTAGAATTTTTTTTTTTTAAGTTTTACGAGAATAACTTTTTTTCCATATTGAGCACACTTTTCCGCAGGCCTTGTATAATGATTAAAAATTGAACAAGATCGTTACTTAGGTACGCTAGGTAATAGTTAAGTCTATCAAGTCTTTATTCGAAGATGGGATTTATAGACATTGTTTTTATTATGGTTGTGCCAGTCTTGGATTTTTAAGGAGGTAGAATTAATTTTTAATTCCTAATTTAGAACATGTAATCACGAGTCACTGACCTTTATTAAATGACATTTAAATTAAAATATACACATGTCACACTTGACTTGTCACTATTTCTTTTAAAGTCCGCTTGTGGCGGCGTAGTCAAGCCATAATACCAAAAAAAAAACAAATGGTGAATTTTCTCCCTGTATAAAGGGCGCGGATTCCCAGCCTGGAGCCCCTACAGCGACGATTTTTTTTATGCCCATTATTTTAATCCGTGATTTCTACTATAATTAATAAACTAAAATTGTGATTGCAATCATGTATTTGGGTAATGTAATTTTAAATATAAATAAATCCTATGTCCATATAATTGCATCAGCATAAGCATAAATACCTTTTAATTTTAACAATGTCATTTCTGGTTATTTGAATAATAAAATGACGATAATTTTCTGATTTTAAGACGTTTAATTATTATTAGAAATTTGACATTCGTTGTAGAAGAATTCAAATTTATGAATATGTAAATTACTTTAGTTTATAAATGCTAATATAACAGTGTTTTAATTATGTTTTGAAATATTCATACAAGATACTTTACGCCTAAAAATAATGATAATATTTATTAAGTTGTCAATATTAATATAAATATGTATAAAGTAAAAAAAAAAGATTTTATAATTATTTATTTAAAAATTTTAAATACAAATTATTATAGGAATTTACTAGGTTACTTAAAATCTTGAACCAATGTTATTGACTAAACTACACAGTTTCATAGCTCATAAACAATAATGGACGTCCAATGAATATAAATCAGGTATAAAAGTAGGCCTTTTCTCGTAAATTTGACAAAATTGTTTACGATAAAACTTTTTGATTGTCCAGTTGTCACAAGAAACTTGCATTTGTGCGCTTATTTTTAATTATTATGCTTTCTCTCAAATCAATTCCCCCTTCCCCATTAAGTTTGTCATGCAGGTATTGTTTGATTCAGTGGCGTATTTAGGGGGGGGGGGGCTGCCGGGCCGCAGGCACCCCCCCCCCCGAAGGTCTTGTAGGAAATGTTTAGTTTTTAAACTTTTCCTTCTAAAGTCCTGATTTATATAGAGATTAAGGTTTCGGACGCATATCGTTTTAGTTATTGATTTATGATGCAATTTTATAGGAAAACGAGTAAAATGAATAACATTTTATAGTATTTTTCTATTATATACTTGTCTGTTCCGTTTTCCCTTTTTTAGAGCTATTTTAAATTAACAAAAAAAAAGTGTGATAATTTATAATAAAAAAAATAGTGCGGAGAAAGAAACGAGAATGCTTTATTATGAATAAACAAAACGGCACTTATGAAGGAATATTTCAAAACTTAAGCATTTGCACCAAAAACTGCTTTTAGATCTAGGTACGCTCCTAAAATACATGATTTCTGAAAAAATCATCAATTTTGGCGTAGTGAGGGATATTATTTAAATTTTTAATCATGAAAAAGCGAGCCCGAAAAACATGGGTTAGAGTTATATATACGTCTTATGTTAAAATTTTGGATTGACACCAATATTCATATTTTTTACAAATATAAAAAATGTTTTTTTTTTATTAGAGAGCCAGCTAGGTTTATAAAAAAAAAGTTAAAAAAAACATTTACAAAAACAAATTTTAATAATTTAATTTTCGAAATTTGATAGTAGAAAACTTTTCGCCTGCGGCGCTTTTCCGCCTTCGCTCGGTACAATATCATTAAATACATATAGTCCCGACTGTCCCTTTCTCCAGAAAAAAATGTCCTACTTACGCCCATTCAGCCCCCCCCCCCCCCCTCAGCATATTTTATGGCTACGCCACTGGTTTGATTTTATATATAAAAGAGCTAGGATCTCATATCTCTTCGTCAAGGCGAACAATTTTGTTTATTAAATGAATTGTACTTTTTACACACGATAATCAGAATGTGGAAATATAAGTACAAATGCAGTTATATTTTATTTAATATCTCGAATAATGTCCAATCAGAACCGCACCCTTCATAAATAAAATTAACTCTCTCCGAATTCTTTACGACGTATTCTCGTTATAAAATTCAAAAGCCTAAACATTTTGTATAAAATATGTAGGTCGAATTACAAGTGCATTTCTTATGCACATAAATAATATTGAAATGTACCATAAACCGTGAAATATTCGTATTTTGATACCCTGACGTTTAAGTAATAATATCATTCCATAAATAGCAAACTTGTGCTTATTATGTTCACCTACAAATCTTATTCTAACTATTAAATGGTATGAGCAAACAATCTGGCTAATAGCGATATTTAGCAAACAGACAGCGGGTTGTACAAAGAAATATAGTTCTCGATTAGCTTAACCGCGTATTAAGGGGGATTTCTACTGTGATATGGTCCTATGTTTATCGTTTCTTTACGATTTTTTTCTGGGAATAATAAGACAAATGCAGAAAAACAAGTTTTCAATTCTTTTTATTAAAGATAGGATATACCAAAAAAAATTTTTCAACTCCCAAATAATGAAAAACTTGAGGGTGCTACAGGGTGCTGAAGTTACCCCCTCAAAAAATACGTAACTTGCTGGCGGAATTCAAATAAATATTTCTATTTATGACAAAAATAAAATTGACCCAGGTTCTTAAATTGTAAGCACCCACTAGAATCAAGTCAAAACTCGAGTAACTGTTAAAATGGCGCTATATTTAATTTTTTTTGAAAATTTACCATTTTTTTTTTGTATTTTAAGGGCCGTAACATTTTTTGTAATATTGCAAAATACTTGATTCTAGAGGGGGCTATAACCACTTGTATTCTGAGCATTTTAAGACCAAAATCATTAAATTCTGATAATTTGAACATACCGAAGTACTTTCCGCCAGCGCGAAAAACAGGGTTTCGAGAAAAACAACTTTAAAGTTTCAACTGGCTCACAACAAAATAGTCTCACTGTTACTTAGTCTGCGATGCCTGGCCCGTAGATTACACCCTCCTCTTCCTCGAAAAACGATAAACGAGCTGATTCTTTCTGCCTCTTTGCGAGCTTGGCCTGACGATCCTGATTGGTCGAGATGATGTCGCTGTCGGCAGAACGTAGCTCTGAGAACGCGGCTTAACTCAAAAGCGGCTAGTGATGAAAACTCACCGGCAATCATAAAATTGGATGTAACTTTTTTTTGGAGTAGATTTAGTAAAAACGTTTACACACGGTTATTCTAGAGGCTATAGAGAGTCAAAAAACGTCGGGAAAAAAATTTCAATTTTTTTAAAACCATCACAGTAGAAATCCCCCTTAAAAATACAAAATTTAATCAGAGGATGGCAAGGCCAATTTCGAATTGGTGCGAAATAATGAATGTAGAGAATTTGTTATCGAGTCACAACCGAGCGCATTACATGATGGCTAGTGGATTAGTAGGTAACGAAGGTAGTAAGAGAGTTGCGTGTGTTTCCCGATAATCCCGAAAAATTAAACAATAAAGATGATGAAATAAAATTATCGTATTTCCGACAGGCGGCAGTGGGCGCGCGGCCACGCGGCCCTAAAGAGAGACCTAGAGAAACTAGTTAAAGGGATAAAAGCTCGGATAAAAGCTTTTTTAATTGTTTTCTTACAAAGCCTCATTTATTCCACCCATAAATATAAAACTTGATTACGTCCAAACGTTTGTCATTTGTCATTTCTTGCCATTCTTTCGAATTAGGCTTTTTACATGACCTACCGATTGGGGAGTGTGTACCTTCTTCCGCACCCCTTGAGATGTCCGATCTCATCCGGCCTGGTTACCGGCGTCCAGCGTGAATTGGGTGGGTTGGGAGATGATACATTTTAAACTCTTCCCTGCTGTCTTAAACCTACTAAAATTCGGATATACTTTTCTCATTATGCGTATGCCCACTCCGAGGATTGAACTCGGAACGACACGGTCGAATGCCCGGGACTCACCGCTGAGGCAACGCCACAGTTATCCAAACGTTTGTGTACTTTTTCTTTAATGAAAAAACAATAAATGTCAATACAACACACGTGTATAGGCAAAATTGAGAATCGAACCTAGCCCCCCCCCCCTTGATTTTCAGACGAATTCGTTAACCAATATAGGTATGTGTCAAAGAAAACACTTTTTTAATTTTAAAAATTTTTACCTCTTACCGCTAAACATTTTTTAATTTAGGTTTTTGCTAATAGTCTTTAATATAAACAATATTTCATGTAGTCAAAACGTCACTATAAATCTGATGTGATTTGTATTTAAAATTGATTTATATTCAAGAGTACCATTTTTCTCTAAACGGGTTTACATTTACGATGACAAATTTGGTCTTTTAGTTCTGTGGCCATTGCTAGCTGCAGGACATCTTCGTTCATGTGGATACCACCTGTGATATAATGCATACTTTGTCGTGAACACTACTTTTAAACGATGAAATGAAATTTTAATTAAATTAATTTAAATTTTTAATTGCGTTGTAAATCACGTGTTTATTGTCGGTGCAATTTTCCTGTATGTATATTTATGCTTGTTGTGCTGTTATATTATTGGGAATAGTTTTAAAAACTTGCTAGAGCAATTATATGTACCGGGTGGCCAAATAAGAATGGATGCCGGCCATATCTAAATAACAGTTTATCTCAACGTGTTGAAATCAAAAATATTGTCACACAATCGATCAAAAAAATTTCTGAAAATTATTTTAAAGTTCCTAAATTTGCCGCTGGAGGACGTTCAACATATAACAAGATTATAGGATTTTTACCGATAATATGCCAAATAAAGTTACCTATATAAAAAATAAATGTCGGGTTGCACAAAGAATTTTAATAACAATTATTTAACCGGCAAGTTTGACTGTGACAGACATAACATTGACAGAAATAATTTTCTCACAATTATACTGGCCTGGTTATCTTAATTTTTAATTTACTAATCACGCGCCTTTAAATGTAAGTATATAATGCCTGTCAAAGTAATTTATGTCGCAGTCAAACTTGCCGGTTAAATAATTATTATTAAAATTCTTTGTACAACCCGACATAAGTGTTTTATTCTTTGGAATATACGGAATAACTTTGCTTTAAGACATTTTGAACTCGCAAAAACAAACTTGGGGGAGGAGGGAAACCTCTTTTGAAAGAAATACCCATAACTCTGGTTTTCCTTAACCAAATTTACCAATCTTGGTCTCATTTGAAAGAGCTTATCTTATAGTAACATGTAAAATTTAGTAAAAATGCTAAAATAGAAGACTTTGACCGCAAAAAATGTTCTTCTTCAGATAAAGCAAAACCTTCATAAAACTTTCCAGTGGTTTATTAATTTGCTTGTTAGAGCCTCCTCTTAAAAACCACTTCCCAACCTCTCAAATCTATAATTATAAAACAGAAAAGTTGTCCAAACTTTACTTAAGAACGAACCACTTATTGCAAAACTTTTAAGTACAGCGAAAATATAAACAACTCCACCGGAGATAATAAAGTTCAAAGCGCTATTCTGTAAAAGCTCGCGCGTAACAATTTCATCGGGGAGTCCTTTTTTCATCAGAGCTATATTGGCGCTTGTGGGGGCAAAATCGGGAACAGTAGCGGTCTAGATCGTGTTCATTTTATCTTGTTAAAAGTGAAGAAATACCGATTTTACATCGAAAACATTTTACACGTCGTTTTAAGGAAATTATGAAAAGTAAGGTTAAAAGTAAATTTTTTTTTTCGGGGCAAGGGCCTGTCGACATATTAAGCACCGGTTCCCGCAGATCACCGAAGTTAAGCTGTGTCGAGTGCGGTTAGTACTTGGGCGGGTGACCGCTTGGGAACACGGCGTGCTCTTGCCTCAGGGAAGAGTGTAAAATGAATCGACACCTAGCCATCCTATTCATGCCGGACAGGCCGGATGAGATCGGATATCTCGTAGGATGAAGGTGCTGTTTCACACTCCCTAGTCGGTAGATCACATTTGTGGTCGATGACCGGTTCAAGATGGCCTACGTAGTCGGCTAACCGTAAAAAAAAAAAAAAGTAAATTTAAATAAGTTACAATAATATTTCTTAGGTTATAATCACACAAAAAAAAGTTGTTAATGTTAGACATCCTCTGATGTTGCACAGATAGAAAGGAGTGCATGAGCGGAACAGAATTCCTATAGTATATTTCAGAAAGGTGTAGAGTAATAAAAACTTATTAGGTATGCAAGAATATTTAAGCCACTTTCATAATTTGGCATTGATTTCATTGCAAAATTCTTTATTCATCATCAAGTGCAGGTAGTATCACCCGGGTTTGCGTTAATTTATGGATTTTGCCTATTGTTATCCATTCAAAAACACTGAAAATAATGTGACAAATGGTGTGCATTATGTACATAGTATTAGGCACACTTATTTTTTATTAAACATTATAAAGAAAATATAAAAAACAAAAAAAAAACATTATCAAGAAATTAAATTATAAAAAATCATAATATATTTTATTATCTAATCATCTTTGTCTCTTCTTGACGTTATAATTAACGGATCGATGGTCCGATCGATCAGGTGGTCAAGATCCCACATTTTCTCCTCTTCTTTTATGACATGATGGAGTGTTTTTTGCCAGTTCTCTGGTGTCACTTCCTTAATGGCTTGATCAAACAGTAGCTTAACGTCTTTCATTTTCAATGTCGTGTTGTGTCTTCCTACAAATTCTTTCACTTGCCCATATATAAGTTCTATAGGATTTAGTTCTCAATAATATTGCGATGTGCGCAGTACAGTTACACTATGTTTTTCAGCTCTATATTCCACGGCATATTTTACAAAACGATGTTTGTGTTAATTTGCTATAGCTAATAGTTCTTTCTTCATCAAATTATCTTTATTTTTTCTTTGGTTACTTACTTAGTTATCATAAATCATTTAATGCACAAAATTTACCTGCGCCAATGGCCGACACCGAAATTGATCTGAACTGGCCGGAATTTCCCATTTTATTACTCTACACCTTTCTGAAATAGACTATAGATTCATCACCAGTTCATGAATGAGACCGAATGGAAGCAACATCAACCATAACTTGTGTACCAAGACTATTGAGCTATCAATTATTAAAACTAAAAAAATAACTCAAATGTCCCGCCACTGATGTCGAGATGAGCCAATAAGGCGTAACCAAACATCGGGAATGCATACGAGCCCCCTGAGGCCATGCTGCTGAGTGGTCAGTGATAGGGGTTGTTCTTCAGCTCCCGACTGCGCTCGGTCCGGCAATAACAACTTTTCCCCCGAGGAGATGTTAGTTCTCTAACAATATTGCCCGGCGTTTATCTGCATCAATTAGCAGATGCTGACAACGAACGAAGGATTGGATTTGAAAAATTTACTATTGCAAGTTATTCGTTTAAACGGAAGAGAAAGGTTATATTAGAACGATCCTGACGAACGGAGTGAAAACGACAATACGTCATATAGGTGTATGTGATTTATCAAATTTATTACAGAAACTTACTTATTTTCATATAATATATAGATTTAAATAAATTCCCTAATTAATTAAATAAATTTTCACACAATTTATTTTTAAATCATTAATACATTAATTAAAATAGTTAAAAAAGTACATTTCAAAATCCCATATTTTCATCAAAATTCAATCAATTTAAACTGCTGGACAATTGGTTTCGAGCAAGAAAAATTTCGCCTAAATTTAACAGTTAATATTTTCTGAACCAGATATGATATCGACCTACGGTTTTGAATGGTTGATAGATTCATCCCTTGGGAAACAATTGTCGATATTGAATTTTCATTAGCTGTCATAAAATTTTATATACAGGGTGCTGAAGAAGACGATGATTTTTGCTCCAATTTTAATGGCGTGTAACTTTTACAATAATATTTTTAAATTTTATCACTCTACGTCAGTTGAATCACTGGTTCATAGCAAAGAAAGTAATTTGTCAAATTTTTGATATCTGCTATATTTTAAGTAATACCGATTTTTTTGGAAAACCTTGCTTTATTTCAACTTATTGGTAGCTAGATCTCACTGTGCATTTATCGAGCAAACGTTGCGAGTGATTCTTATACCTTATGAAAAGCTTGATTATGTTCAGTAACAATAGTTGTACCTAAATGTTATGATGTACAGTGGCGTACTTATAAACACCTATATGTCTATGGTTTATAATAATAGGGGCGAGTACTTTCCAATATAAAAAAATCGTGAAAAATTGTGAGATACTCATAAAACATAGATATATTGGTGTTTATAAGTACGCCACTGTACATCATAACATTTAGATACAACTATTGTTACTGAACATAATCAAGCTTTTCATAAGGTATAATAATCACTGACAAAGTTTGCACGATAAACGCACAGTGAGATCTAGCTACCAATAAGTTGAAATAAAGCAAGGTTTTCCAAAAAAATCGGTATTTCTTAAAATATAGCAGATATCAAAAATTTGACAAAATACTTTCTTTGCTATGAACCAGTGATTCAATTGACGTACAGTGATAAAGTTTAAAAATATTATTGTGTAAGTTACACGCCATTAAAATTGGAGCAAAAATCATCGTCTTCTATAACATCCTGTATATAAAATTTTCTGACAGTTAACAATAATCCAACATTGACCATTGTTTCCCAAGGGATTAATCTATCAACTATTCAAAACCGTAGGTCGATATCATATCTGGTTCAGAAAATATTAACGAAATTTTTTTTGCTCGAAAGCAATTGTCCAGCAGTTTATTTAATTTTCAGTTCATTGGGTTTGCTGTGTCCTGGATTAATAAGTACACCTACACCATTTACCACTTCACTTTATGTCTTTTGTATACAGGGTGACGGCTAAAATATCAAGCTGTGTAAATTCTGCTGATTTTAAAATTGAAGTAGAATAGAGCTATGACAATTGAATTTTATTATTGTGTTAGTTGCAGGTTTATATTAGGTACTAAATTGCCATTGGATATTTTGGTTGTCGGTGCTAAAAGATGTTATGAGGATTATTATATTGTATTTAAAATTTTTAATTTATTATTATCGTCTATTTAAAAAGACTATCGTTATTCAACGTTGCCACGTTTTGTAGAATTCAGGATATTGTGAAATTTTTATTAAATGATGATAGATAGGGAGATCTTAAACATGATATTTGGGGGGGGGGGGGGTACCCAAAATTGATGGATTCGGTTTTGTAATGGAATTTCCAAGGGTAAGGGGGATTTGGCTATGAAAGTTTTGATGATAAAGGAGTGGTATTGTATGTTATTTTCAAGAGACCGATGACCTTTTTTTTAGACGTCACGTTGGACAAGAGCAGGGAGTTTTTTTTAGAAGTCATTTTTGATTTGGGTAGTGCCCACTGAAAATTCATTGTGCCCACCCATCCCAAAAATCCTGGCACTGCCACTCTCTTTAGCAAATATGGTATCCGATTCAGGAATTAATAAAAACTTTGCCTTTCAGCTCATATTGGCCTGGGCTTATAAGGACAACAATATATCCATCCTCATTAGTGTAGAAGTTATGGAATTTTGACAAAAAGATAGACTTAATTTTTTTTTAAATTGTTTGTGTTATGTTTATGTTTGATTTAAAATGATTGCATTAAACAAACTTTTTATTTTATTATAATTTGTAGAGTAGAGAAAGTATCTTGTTTGATCGTTATTGGGTTTTCTCATAAATTACCTTGTTGGTTGTTGGTTGTTGGTTTACTTAAAGTTACAGTTACATTTTCCGTGAATAATTGAAGATATAAAATAAAATTAGTTAATTATCATTTTAAAGTACACAATATATCCGTTTTACGAAAAGTAATTTTCATATATGAGCATTATCCTTTAGGTCAAGCCAAACCCAAATTGTTTCAACATCATTAACATTATTGTTGCAAGCCTAATGACCTATCCTGCGGTAGGCCTATGTGTCCGTTGTGCAGTAAAAATTCAAAACAACAAACATTGCACAATAGTGGCTTGTGAATCCGGTTTATATATTAGAAATATTCAAAATGGAGCCCGTCATACTGATACCAATCTACATATTTCGGCTGTCGGGCGCCCGTATTCTTCAGCGGTAAAGGAAATTTGGGCACTCGAGTCAATAAAAATAGGCGCACAGAAAAAGATATTTTTGAATTAATGTAAATAAATGGTAATTTAAACAAAGGGCTTTTTTCCATATGGTCAATTAAATAATCATTTCAGTATAAAATTCAAAATCGATGTAGTTATAACTGATATGGTATTAGGTACCCGTTGTGCAGGAAATTAAAAAATTTGTTATTTTTGATAGCAAGCTTCGGTTTAGAAGTCAGGTAGGTACAGTTAAAAATCGTAAAAAAATAACTTTATGAAACTCTTGTTCTTTCTCACTTTAACTATTGTAACTTCGTGTACGGGCCCTGTTTGGATTTACAGTGCAAGACTAGACTGCAAAAGGTTCAGAACTGCATTCGCTTTATTTGTGGACTGCGTGCAAGAGAACATGTTAGCTATAAATTGCATGTGCTAAATGGCTTAAAATAGTTGATTGACAAAGACTACATTTTTTATAACACTCTTTTAAATATATCGAAATTCCGAACTGCCCTTTTTCAAGCAGTTTTTCTTATATAGCTCCTAAAATCTTTAATACTGATATATGTACCAAAATCGTCAACTTTTTTTTTTTTTTTATGATAAAACACCTGCACTGTAGGAAAAATCCTTTAAGGCGCTCTGGGGCGGTGCGTGTGCGAAGAAAGCGATTAACGTTGGTCTTGAAACGTTGAGGATTGTATTCATTGGGAAAAACGACCTCTGGAAGATCATTCCACAAAGATGACGTTCTCCAGATGAAAGAATTCTTGAACAATGAAGTTCGAGGAGTACTAAGCTAAACAACATATGGATGAGCGGCAGTGGTTCGCCGTGTATTTCTGTTTTGTATTGCTCTAGGTGGAATCAAGTGGGCAATGTCAGTCGAACACCTACCATGGAAATATCTGTAAAAGAGAGCCAAATCACCAACCTGTCTTCGATGCTCCAGGCTATCGAGGGTCTTGGTCAGCTCGGGGTCGCCGATCAGACGAACGGCTCTCCTTTGAATGGAATCCAGTAGCCGAAGGGTGTGCTTGGGTGCAGAGCTCCAGACATGAGAGCAATATTCTAATTATGGTCGAATCTGGGCTTTGTAGAGTGTCAAAAGTTGATGAGGTGTGTACAACCTTTTGGTGCGGAAAAGTACACCAAGTTTCTGTGCAGCTGCCTTGGCAATTGCGGCAACTTAACTCCTTAAACTCCTTTAGGACAAATTATCGTAGTTTTTTGCAGGGTAATTATGCTTGAATATGTGTAAGGTCTATATTATGTATATCATTAGCGTTTAAGATGCCAATATTTAAGTTTCTGCCTTAACTAGATTTAGGTAATACTTATAACTTTGCAATTTGCCTTTGATAACTTTGAAGACCTTTATCTTTCGTTGTTTGCCGACGATACTTCGATCGCTTGTGCTGGATCTATAGTCGATGAGCTTAGCAGGAGTGCGTGTGACGCAGTCTCATTAGTTCAGAGATATAGCGATAAAAATGGGTTAATCCTTAATGAAGGTAAAACTGAATTACTTTATTTTTGTCTTAGATATCTAAATAAAAGCCTCTTAGTAAAATTAAATATAATCAAACCATTGAGCAGTCCCATGTTGTAAAGTTTCTGGGAGTATCATGGAGTCAGCAAATAGACTTTGTTCTGAAGAAGCTCGCTGTGTATTGTTTTGTCATTTGGCAGTTGCGTGATAAGATCGATATAAATCTTTTGAAGCATTATTATTTTTCATATGTCCACTCTTGCTTGAGTTACGGAATTTTGGTCTGGGGAGGTTGCTCTAGGGCTGACGAAATCTTTATTCAACAAAAAAGAATAATTAGAACCATGACATTTAAAAGACGTGCTTTTTCATGCCGTGAACTTTTTCCCCGGCTAGGTATTTTAACATTCCATTCCCTGTTTATATTGAATTGTCTGACTTATGCTAAGGCAAACTTGGATATCTATCTAAAAATTGTTGAAATAAAAGTTACCAACCATGCTTTCAGATTAACAAACCATTTTTAAAAAAGTAACTCGAAATAAAATATTCATCTGTAAAAATAATAAATATTTATATAACACATTACTTTATTTTTAATATTTTTTAACAAACTACATGTCAATACACTGTTTTCATTAAATATTGAAACAGTAAAAAAAAACTTAATTTTTAAAAGCCCATATTTTCATCAAGATTGAACTAGTCCGTTTCATTTTCAGATTGGATAGGTCTCCTGGACCACTCAGTACAATGTGTGTGCTTTGACTTTATGTCTTTTTTATACAGGGTGATGGCTAAAATATCAAGCTGTGTAGAAAAAAAATCAGCAGATTTTACGATGACTAAATTTCCCTCGCCCTTTTCAAAAATAAGAAGTGGAGCATCATTCCGGTGCATTAACACGAAAGATAACTTAATTAATAAATTATACTACGTCCGTATATGTGGTCTAAAAGGATGATTGATTAGTCGACAATTTTTGAATGAGGAATTGAAGATCGATAGTTATACTGGTTCAAGATGTCTCTAGTAATAAATTTATACTAAGAAACCACTGCGGTAGCGGGGGGGGGGGGAGGCGCATCCCCCTCTCGGGACCATAAATATTATACAAAATAACACATTTTACAGTGTGCTGCATATTGTTTCCGCGCTAAAGTAAAAAAATAAAGAAACTCGTAGTGTGTAGTTTCTTTTCCAATCTTATGAATATTTACCAAAAAAGTGAAAAATTGCCTTCATCCATTTATTAAAAACTATTTTGATTTATATTCTATCCTGTCGATTTATTATTCCTAAAATACGGAAATAATAGTTTGTATAACAAGAGTAGATACGATAACTGGACATCGAACGTGTCACATTGCCAAGCCAGATCACTGACGAGCACCCAGAATCAGAAACAAGGATGACCTCACAATTCATTTTAAGTGAGGCAAGGAATGTTAACATCAAACATATGGAGAATCCAGCTTAATAGTCAACAGGATGAGGGATCCCAACCAACCAAGATTGGGACCGAAACCATAGGGCACACCTTATAAGTGTATAAATACCCTTGAATGGGCGCTGTCGGTCGCACAAGGCGGGTGACATAGGGTGAACAATAAAGACATAAAGCCTTTGTGTGTTCGGGAAGGTGAAGTATTCAACAGTGATCGACATCGGTATTCAAAGCCAATTGACCATAGAAAGCTGAATAGAGAAAAACCGCCAAAGCTTCAATGTGCCACTTATAAGGTGTCCCCTATGGTTTCGGTCCCAATCTTGGTTGGTTGGGATCCCTCATCCTGTTGACTATTAAGCTGGATTCTCCATATGTTTGATGTTAACATTCCTTGCCTCACTTAAAATGAATTGTGAGGTCATCCTTGTTTCTGATTCTGGGTGCTCGTCAGTGATCTGGCTTGGCAATGTGACACGGTCGTTCGATTTCGATGTCCAGTTATCGTATTGATCCTCTAGACTCCTTAGCTCATTTTGTTGGTGATTTATTCGACATACGAGAGGTAGGCAGCTTGGCTGCTCCTGAGTTCTAGTTAAGGCTGATTAAGCCTTCCCCTCGATCAAAAGAGTGGATATGATGTCCATATTAAACGAGGAAGTAAATTGAGCACAACGCTGTAGACGGAGTGCTCGAACTTTCGAGCGTAATATGGACAATCCATTCGAGTTTTAAAGTATATTTTTCTGCGACTCAACTTTCGAATTTCATATTTAGAATTAAAAAAAAATATAAATTAGGGATCATAACCTGTCTTTTCAGTTGGCAGTGGACTTGCGAGAAAATTAATAAAAAACAATGAAAGAAAAACTCATTTGGTTGGTAGTAAACACCATTTTTCTCTAAGATGAACCATTCCAATCCGTGGCGTAGCCAGAAATTTTGTTTGGGGAGGGGGGGGGGGGGGCAAAATGATCTGAAAGCGAGTAGCTAGAGTGTCGGGTGCCACGCACAAAAAACACTTTTTTGGATCATAAAAAAAACTTCAAATTAGAAAAAATATATAATGTTTTTATAGAAACTTGTAGGGAGTTA
This sequence comes from Polydrusus cervinus, assembly GCA_935413205.1. NCBI lineage: Eukaryota > Metazoa > Arthropoda > Insecta > Coleoptera > Curculionidae > Polydrusus > Polydrusus cervinus. Next base: position 20,984,732 of record OW284516.1, read on the forward strand.
TTCTAATACACTAATATAAATAATTTAAAACATATAAAAAACATAATGAAATAAGAGTAACAAAGCAAAAATATATTAAAAATAGGGTTTATTTTTTATTTATTGAAAACCAAAAAAATATATTAACTATAATCGATAATTATCAGAAGCCATAATCATGTAAAGATTATGCATACAAACACCAATAAAACTTTTTAAATTAATAAATAAAATCCGAAGAGGGTGTCGCGAACCGCGGGTGTATTTAAAAGTTTCAAGATTTGCGTGGACGTCCGTTTGTCTTGCAAGTATTTTGATTATGTAAGATAATGTGTTATTTCTTTTGGTGCGTTATTGATAGGGTTGTTGTAAGTTCGTTTCCCACTTATATTTTAAATTTTCTGTTTTTTTGGGGGGGAGGAGTCCCCCCCTGGCTACCCCACTGGTTCCAATGTTACATCCTGCCAAAGTCTGAAAATGAAATATTTTAAACGTCAATATCTCATAATAGCTATTAATATAACGAGATTATTATGCGATTTATAATAGTCGAGGACATTACTAGGTGACGAGGCAACAGCCGAGTCACCCGCAATGTCCGAGACGGTGTTAAATCGCTAATAATCGAGTTGTATTCAAAGCTTTATCGTATCATTGACAATGGCGATGCGAAAATAAAAACAAGGTTTTATGTCATTTCATTTTGGCATTTCAAAAAGTCATCATTAAAAGCATGCAAGATTTTGATATTCCTGACGATATATTAGCTGCAGCCAACATTATAAGGTTGAACTTGCTTCCGGACAAATCTAAAATCCATTATGAAAAAGAATATCGGCAGTTTTGTGAGTGGCGAAACAAAGTACATGTTCAAGGTGCAGAAGAAACGCGGTATTGCTGGCGTATTTCGCAAAACTCTCTGAGAAATACTCTGCTTCATCCTTATGGCCGAAATATTCCATATTACGAGCGACTTTAGAACTGAAGGAAAGAGTGGAAATCGACAAATAATACGGCGCCTTAATACGTTTTATCAAGAAGAAAAATGTTGGATATAAAGCAAAAAAATCAAAAGTATTTACAAGAGAACAAGTCAGCGAATTTGTGTGTTCTACCTCAGACGAGAAGTTTTTAATTATGAAAGTGGCTTTTTTAATTGGAATTGGAGGAGCCTGTCGAACTAATGAATTAGCGAAAATGACCACAAAAGATGTTGACGTTTTAGAGGATAAGCTGATTGTTACTATTCCCGACTCAAAAATAAGAAACGTATTTTTGCTGTGATATTTGACGGCGAAGTCAATCCTGTGCTTTTATTTAAAAAGTACGCAATGTTAAGGCCAGACCATGTCACTCACCAAAGATTGTTTGTATCATATAGAAAAGGGAAATCTACGGTACAGCCCTGCGGCATTCACTTCTCTAAAATACCTCAAAAAATAGCTAAGTATCTCTCACTTGAAAATCCTAATTTGTATACTGGTCACTGCGTTAGAAGACCTTCGGCTAATTTTCTTGTTAATGCTGGAGAAGATATATTAGACCTACAAGAACTTGGTGGATGGGAATCGGTGAAGGTTTCTAGAGGGTATTTAGAAGAAAGTGTGACCAAGAAAGTTTCCATTGCTCGCAAAATTAAAATCGGCGATGTTTCCGGCAGTGGATTTAGCACTGGGGAACCGCACGAAATCGAAAGGAGTGCTTGCTCGGTCATTAATCAGTCTTCAGAGGGCATACCTAAGATCGTGGACGTTAAAGACAAAGGTGTATCCATCAAATTTGAAAACTGTCAAAATATTGTTTTACATGTTCATGAAAAATAGTTCTAATATTATTTGGTATCTAACGTATTATGCTTTCGTAACTAACGTATTAAATTATGGTAACTAATGTATTATGAGTAACTAAGGTGTTATATAGGTTTTAGTACGTTTATGATGTTAATAATTATTAATAAAGATATCATATAAAAATGACTTAATCTTCAATGATTCGATAAACTATTTAATTTAGACATATAACATTTTATACAATAGAAGCGTAGAATTTAGTGGGAAATTAATAAATAATTCAATATATAGGGTGTTCCATTAAAAAAAACCTAAGTTATATTTGCCACTTTTTTTGGAGCATTCCGTATATTCCAATATAATTTTAAAATGTGCATTTCAATGATCTGTATAATTTTTGTATTTCAAATTTGTATCTAATTGTCAGGATAAAGGAGAAAATGAACTTTACTCTATCGTTGACCCACCCATACAGAATAACTAAATATACTTTGAAAAATTTGCTCTTAATTTCCTATGGCTTAAAATTATAGTATTAAAACAAAATTACAAATAATGTAAAATTATCACGAGCCTGAATGACAGAAGAAAGCCCCCGATAAAATTAAGCTAAATTTGTTCGTGAACTGTATTATTTCTTGTCGAGTGACAAAATAATCCTTTAATAAAAGTAAAAGCTTTCAATTTGGAAATTTCTGGAATACCCACGGGAGTATACTGTAAAATGCGGGCTTTATAGTATCAAAATGAATAACTTATTTCGCTGCAATCTGTCCCGATTAAAGAAGAAAAATGATCTTGTTTTACTTGGAACGGGAAAAAGATTTCTTTTAATATTGTTAATGTTTAGGGCTTTGGTACGTTTTAGGAAAAAAGTAACACAGAAAAGTATATAAAACATTCATAAGTGTAAAAGCGGACCTGTGCGAAATATATATATACATATATAACTAAAATTATAGCCATTTATGCGAAGGGACGGTTCTAAGGAATAAAAAACTATTTTAAACTGCTTACAGTGGCTGCTCGCGGTCTTAAAAAATGGTGAAAAGCTAGGTAAGTGCGGGTACTTAAACAAACATTGACTAAAAACCCGTGTAACTAAACGTTTCTTTTATCCTCATCTGTCCAACGACTGAATGGAGTTTCCAATAAATTACAAACTATGTTATTAATTGGGTTCATTTTTAAAACACACAACTAAGTAGGTACGTACACTACTGAATTAACTGAAAAATAAAAACAAAACTTTTTAATCACACAATAAATCACGTAAAAACGATATCTATAACCGTAAGTTTCGCAAAGCCTCAAAATAAATACCTTAAGGTTAGGCGAACCAATGCATACGATCAGTCGAAAATTGTATTAAATTTCTAAAACTTAGCAGTCATTGAAACTGTTTTTAAAAGTCCATGTCCGTATTTCAAGAAATTGACTTGAGGTTATTGGTATCTACAGAACAAAACGTCGAATTTAAAAACTAATAACTCTATCTTATAGAACATAAAAAGTAAGTACGCACACGTTGAAATTTACATGATTTTGAGTTATAACTCGGAATTCTAAGATACAACTAGGAATTTGAGTGTAAAAAAAATATTAGAATTGTGCCGCAGAAGTGTATGTGTGTGCAAATTGGGTTGAACTCTCCATCTATCCGTACTATTCGAATCGATATTGTTTTCTTATTGGTGTGCGACGTTGGGTATATTTCTAGAAATCCATCCTTACCCAATTTTTTAGTATAGAGGGTTTCTCTAGGACACTAATGAAGTCGCCCATTTAACTAAAATACCCTCAAATCTAATACATAAAAATATTAGCGATTAGTCAATTGGAATTACAATATCTATAAATTTTCTTTTACTAAATTCTAAATTATATTTCACAATCTCCTCCTCCAGATTACATATATAAACACATGTAGTTTCCATCTCTCCGTGGGAACAGTCACAAGTTCAAAGCCTAAAAATAAATCTTTGGGGCCGACCCTGTCGCCTCTATTAGGCACTCGTAATAGGCCCTTGATATGTTCTTCAGTTCATTTTTTCGTGTGGCACGTACCGCAGGTTCAAAGTTACAGTTGCGCCCTAAGTTTTGTGTGCTAGAAATATGGGAAATTTAAAAAATTGTTCAAGTTCGAGTAAGTACACATTAGAGATATCACTCAATGAAGAATTATTGTAAGAAGGAATATAGGGCTTTCTGTTTCTAACCCCACAGATACGACCTCGTCACCAATCAGATAAGTTTTCTATTTTCCGGATTACAAAACACGTAATTAATGCCAGCCACATATGTCACATGACCTGTTAACAAATACAGAATAAATACATTGATTTTTTTATTCATATACATATGTACATATATGTAACTGGAAAACCACTAATTGTATATTTGTACACATGCACAAACTACACAGGCCAACACTAGAGCAATACCAATACCTAATCACCGTCTAAATATATATTTAGTACAGGTTTACTGCCCAATATAAGCTTTCCCCCTAAAAAATGTACTTACAGTTCGCATGAAATGTAACTATTTCTGCTCTAACATAATTTAAATATTCGTATCTTGGCCACTCGGCTCGAAACAGAAAACCAAACTACTTACAATAATTGATAACGGAATTTTATCATACGATATTATTTACCTCCATTTCTATACTTTCAATACACCAACCTTCTTTTTATGCCATCCTGTATAATGTCATGCCACAAGACTAGCTAAACTTATAGTTTTAAAACACACGCTTGTCGTTTAATGGTGTTAACATAAACACCCCTTCAATATAAATCAGAAGTATCGGCTTACGCTGTGGCCCTTTGCCTCGACAAACAGGACCGGACTTTCAGATATTTGATAACTTTTAATATTGCATTTAATTTAAATGTTTTAGTCAAAAAATTAGTCCCCAATAATATATAGAATGTATGGGTACATTATACCTAACAACACCTAAGGTTACAAAGTTCCTTTGTTTCTTTAAGGTTTAGATAGCTCCTCTAGTAGTAGCTCTTATGATAGCTCAGATGAGAATCCTTATGATGAACCTTAAATTAATACCACATGTTATTAATTTGACTTGACCACTTTGATTTCGATTTGATTTGACCACTTCAGGTCGAACCACGAATATCTCTAACCAACCCCTAGGGTGCCACATGGACCCCACTACAGCTTTTAGATATTTTTTCCTTCCTAAAAGCTGGCCATTTACATTGTTATGTTTTATTAAACAATGAGGCCATAAGTCTATACACATGTACAAATAATAATAATATTGGATTCTAATAATGGAAAGGCGACCAAACGATTACCACAACCTTCACGTTCCAATCCTATGCCAACCCCCGGGGTGCCACATGGACCCCACTACAGCTTTTAGATGTTTTTTCTTCCTAAAAGCTGGGCATTTCCATTGTTATGTTTTATCAAACAATGAGGCTGTAAGTCTGTACACATGTACAGATGGCTTTAATGGGGGGGCGATCATATGATTGCCACAAATTTCACAGTTTGTAACGTCTCCTTTTCCGCTCCTATTGTATGCCAACCCCCGGGGTGCCACATGGACCCTACTGCAGCTTTTAGATGTTTTTTCTTCCTAAAAGCTAGGCATATCCATTGTTGTTTTATCAAACAATGAGGCCGTAAGTCTGTACACATGTACAGATGGCAAAAGGGGGGAGGGGCCACATGATTGCCTTACAGTTGTAACGTCACCTTTCACGCTCCATTTTTATGCCAATTTCCGGGTGCCACATGGCCCCCACTACAGCTTTTAAATGTTTTTCCTTCCTAAAAGCTGGGCATCTCCATTGTTATGTTTCATCAAACAATGAATGTGGGCAAAATACAAACCTTGAATTTCTGAGCTGTTTTACTGATCATTACCTAACTATTTCTACCCCTAAATATTAGTCAGTGCGGTCACCAATTATACCAATTTAAAACGGAAATTCTTTTTTATCTCAGCTGTTTTTTAAAAATCAAAAATAAATAAAAAAGAGGGCTCAAACAGATTTATTTTAAACTTAAGAAATCTAAATAAACGGTTGTCCCCACCGCACTTCAAAATAGGAGATTATCGAACACGTTTTAAAACTGATTTACAAAAATTATTTTTTGTTCACCACTTTTGACCTAAAAGACGCTTATTATTTATTTTCAATTCATTAAGTCGTCGTAAAACCCCAGGTCTATGTTTAATAACAAAAAGTATATCAATTCAACTCTTTAGCCCTTGACGTGTCTATAACACCCCCGTTGTGCATAAAGCTATTAAAGGAATCTTCAAGGAAAAGGGGCATGACTAAGTTAACCTTTTTAGATGACTCCTATGCATAGAGCGAACATGAGAGAGACGGATATATGACGTATAGTCATTACAATAGCACAATTATCACAGTTAGGACTTATTATTAATAAACAAAAAATGTTTTGAAATCATGCACCTATTAAGGGTTCAATTTTGACTCGGAAGCTATGACAATTTCACTACCTGTAGATATAGACAAAAGAATCTTAATTTTACAAATATGGGTAAAATTATCAGGTAAGAACTTTTGCAAAATAAGGAAATTTGCAGCTTATTTTACATAGGTAAACTAACAGCAAGTTTTCCAGGTGTAGAATACGGCTGATTTCATACAAACATTTTTGAAATAATAAAAACTAAAGGACTAAACATTAATAAGGGCAATTTTTAGGCAATAATGCACCTACACAATACTTACCAAATTATTTCCAGTATTGGATAAATAATAATATTCTTACGAGCAAAATAATATAAAAAATGGTTATCTCGAATTAGCCAGGGCATCGGATGCATCTTTGGAAGGCTATTGCAATAGAGAAAAAATTCATGGGTTCTGGAATTCAATCGAAAAGAAAAACAACATACCTATATACTAAAAGTTATTAGCATGTTTTTTAATGTCTCAAAATCATCCTGCAAAATGCCGGAAACTGTAATATCTTACTCAGGGGAGCAAAATATAATAATCTTAATAATATTTCAAAAAAATTTGGAGAATGGTTTGAGGGAAAAATATAATTATTTTTTCTGTCCCACATATCAACACTAACGAAAATATTGAAGCAAACTGAATCTAGGTCCTTATCCATCGAAACGGAGTACGAACTTTGTCACGAATACTATGATTTCATAGTTCGTAACTTCGGCCAACTAAATAGTGACCTTTTGCCACTAAATGATATCTATTGTGGCTTAAGGACTCTGATTCACGCGAAATTGATATTTTCACAATAAGCTGGTAACTAAAATTATTCTATGCTTCTCTCCCCCCCCCCCCCCCCCCCCCCTTTTTTAACAAAGGTGATTAACAAAGTTCTCGAAGACAAAGCTAAGGGCATCCTAGCTGTTACAAATTGGACCTCTCAGCTTACCGTTTATTCATAAAAAATTCCTATTAATGAACGCAAATATTACCCCATACCCAAACCTTAGTTTTTTCCCCCCTTTCGGATACTATGCCATAACATCTATCGGGGAAAAAGTTTTTTTTTGGTAGTAGAGAATCTATCCAGCAATCTTTTTTTTTTTTATATATATACAGAAAATTCCCCACTGAAGGATTATACGCTATTACAGGTTCCGTAACGGACAGTACTCTTAGACAATAGTCTGTATATCTACAGAAATAGGGGCAGTTTTGTATTCATAACAAACACAACCCCGGTATATAACATGACTCATTTAATTACGATTTTTAAATACCATGTTTCGAGCAGGTGCTGCGTATAGCTCCGTTAATTTCTGCAAAGCTGGCGTAGGTATGATCCTATACATAGGGGAAGGGGATATGAAATACATAAACATGCACATGAAAGGTCTCTTCAATCAGAGACCCAGTAAGCCAAGGTATGACAATATCTGGAACTCACATCCAGTTCCCATATATCTGGGAAAACTATACCCTTAGAACCTCTAAGTTTATTCCAAATGTCTAAAATACTCATATCTTTCTTAGCACTGACGTCAGGACATAGGATACAAATCTTTTCAAAGATAAATCTAAAAGACAAATACATATAATATATAGGTAGATGCCGACAGGATAAAGAATATAATTTCTAAAAGAATTAAAACATCGAAAATAAATAAAGCTCAATCAGATTTTGTCTTCTCCTTCTTCATAAGTAAACTATAATTGCATATAGCAAACACTATTAAATTGTACCTGGAAAATCTAGAGAATATCGTCCACAGGAGACAAAACTCATTATATATGGACTAGGTACTTCTTCAATTTTAAAACTCATTATAATATACAAATAGTCACATACCGCAGCAATAATGCAAACACTAAGCAGATGGCTAAAATACGTGTTAAAAGAAAACGGTATAGACACAAATAATGTCTTTAAGGGATAAAGTTTCAGGGCACGCGTCAACATCGACAGTGCATCAACATAGAAGTATGTTGAAGAAAAATAGCGGAATGATGAAATAAATCACACACATTTAACAGATTTTATAATACACCTGATTCCACTAGTACAAATAGTATTGTTAGGGGAGCTTTTCAAGGCTAAGTAAATATGATAGGAATATGGTTAGTTATACCTATTGATTTAATATGCTGATAAATTGATAATACAAAGAGAGTTCAGTTACTAGTTAAGTTAACTTTCATCACACACATTACATATGTAATTTACCATAGTTTAATTCAATGCTATTATGAAGCTTACAGTTTTATTCCAAAAACGATAAACAGAAATTATCTACAATACTAAATAGTCGCTCTCTTTAAACATCTACATGTGTTTATATATGTAATCTGGAGGAGGAGATTGTGAAATATAATTAATAAATTAATCGACTTACCTGAAGGAAGATTAATTTGAATTATATGAACAATCTCCTCCGAACAGATTACATACCCACCACCCCCCAAATGATCCCCAACTAAGCGACATATTTAGAACTTACTAAAAAATGAACTGAAGAACATATCAAGGGCCTATTACGAGTGCCTAATAGAGGCGACAGGGTCGGCCCCAAAGATTTATTTTTAGGCTTTGAACTTGTGACTGTTCCCACGGAGAGATGGAAACTACATGTGTTTATATATGTAATCTGTTTGGAGGAGATTGTTCATATAATTCAAATTAATCTTCCTTCAGGTAAGTCGATTAATTTATTAATTTAACTTTAAAATATTATAAAATGTCACTCACTGAATAGTTGTAGACTAATTTAACTTAAATAGAAACATGATATCAGATAATCAGATAAGCGTCTTTGGTCTGAAGCTTTAGACGAATATTAGGTTTACATCGATAATTAAGAATTATTATGAGAAAACGTCCTTACCGTTTATTGGTAGATTATGTTTGAGATAAAGTTTACATGTTCTCCAAATTAGTGCTTCTAATGGCTTTAATAAAAAAAAAATTCCGTTACAACTTTATGCCTGCAGTCTTATATTTTTAATACAGATATTAATCGATATAAGAAAAAATACCAGAAATATTTGAATTAAGAGGTGGTTATTGTGCTTTAGTTTTTTGTTTCACCCTTTCCTCTTCTACAAATTATATCTTTTCAAGCCTGCAATACTAGGATTAACACCCCTAGATAGACATTCAAATCAGAAAGGAGGCCAGCTACAGCGCCTCTAGGATGAAAATAAATGGGGAATGGAGACAACACCCCGTAAGAATAGGGCACATAAGAGCCGCGGATCTAATTAACGACGAGCTCTTGGGGATACAAGCAGATCACATGAAGCCCTTTTAACAGACAAGAGCCTGGTTTGGTACACTGATGGATCAAAAACGGCCCACGGAGTAGGTGCAGGTATATTTGGGGAGAGACCCAGAATGGAAATCAGCATTCTCCTGGGAAACTACGCCACAGTATACCAAGCGGATATACGTGCTATACAATCATGTGTACAGAAAAATATCGGAAATGGCTACTACGACCAAGAGATATATATTCTGTCACACAGTCAAGCTACCTTCAAGGCCCTAAACTCCAATCAACTCGTCGTAGATAGCGGGCAGCGATAAAGCCGATAAACTGGCTAGAGCCTGATCATCTCAAAAACTCAGGGGCCCTAAACCCGCCGTTGACATATCAAAACAGGCAACCTAAGCAACATCAGACAGGTGGGTGCAACAACAACACCTATCCCAATAGAACAGGATACATGGTCAAACCCAAGCGAGGGCCACAATTGATGAACCCTCCAAAAAGCAATCAACTGGAATGTTGCTTCTAACGCGCACCCAGCTTAAACAAGTGGTTGGCCTACTAACACGCCACTGCCACTTAAAAAAACACATAAATATGTCGAATAGGAATTTACAATTGCTTCATTGAATGCAGACTTTGCGGCAAAGAGGACGAAACCGCCTCACATATCATATATAACTGCGAAGCACTGACCCGAAGAAGACTCAAAATCTTCGGAGAAATCCAATGTGGGGATAACCTCCCACATGACAAACTTGGTAGGAACTTACTGGACCTTATTAAAGGAACAAATCTTTTCTAGCAAGATAGGGGAGCACAATAAGCCACTAGGCTGCAGTGCAGGAAGCTTAGGCCGAACGCCCACCTTTAACCAACCAACCAAGCCTGCAATTAAAAACAAACAATTTAGACGGACCACTTTTTTGGTAACATTTCTTTACAACGTGCAAAATTTTAAAAAAATCTAAGTGTTTCAATAACATTTAAAACTGTTAATACTGTTAAATACATTTAGTAAAGACAAATGAGGAGCAACTGTGCAAAACGCATTAAATCCATAATATGTTATTTTGAATAAAACGTAAAAACCTAGCAAAGTAAGTTAAAAGAACAACTAAGATTTTCATGTGGCGCAGAATGATTTATGTAATAGGATTAAAAAGGAACATTTCCTTTTTTATTCTAAATTTTCGATTTTTATGACAATATGGTATATTTTTTAGTGGATTTACTGCATTTTGTTTAACCAAAATGTGGATTTATTCCTTTTTGCTTACTTCTTGTTTGGATTTATTGCGTTTTGCTTGAAGTAATTAAGTTTATATTATTTTATGGGGCCAATAACATTTAAAACTTCAGTGAAATAATTATTAATTATATATATAAGATAATTGAAATAAAAGAATGGAAACACTTTAAACAGAAATTATTATTCTTTTTTGGATTTATTTTACTTTGCTTAAATGCGAATTGGATTTATTGCACTTTGCTTAAACGTGCATTGGAATTAATCCGTTTTGCTTAGCTGAGTCTTTTTAATATGGCTATTTCTAATTGATTTACCGCGCTTTGATCGAACTGGGTGGGTCTAATAATAGATTGACTAAAAAGCACAACATTTTTATATTTACCTTGAAAATTATAAAAAATGGATTTAATGCGTTTTGCACAGTTGCTCCTCAAATGATAGGATAGACTAGTTGTCTAGTTCAGGAGTATATTCGTTATGTTGTGATTGTCCCGCTGTGTACGTCGGCCAGTCAGGAAGAAGAATATCTACCAGAGTGCGTGAACATCTCGGACTCTTTAATAAATATAAAGATTCTGACATAACAGAAAGTAAATCAGTTTTTGCCACTCCCTTGCTAACATCGGAATACGGTTTTTCTGCACCTGAAAACGTTACATTATTACACCAATGTACTAAAGGCAAAAAACTTGACTTGCTCGAAAAAATGGAAATTACTAAGGTCTTTGAATTTTAACAGTTAAAGAAAGGCACATTATGATTCATTCGCTACTTAAGAATCGACGTAACTTCGGAGAGCGCCGTCTTTTATTGCATAAAATAATACAATATCTTGTGTCTGAAATCGATCGAAAATGGAGAGAAACATTAGTTCATCTCCAAGAACGTTTGCCACATTTTTGCACTGATCCGTCGTTCTTTAAATATTGAAATTCAAAGCTAAGGTAAAGAAAAGTCCAATACTTGCCTGCGTAAATGATGTTTTCAATTTTGAGCCCCATTTGATTTTTAATAACTTCAAAAGAAAATAGCTGTTTGTTTTTATTTTTTGACTTGAAATAATTTGATTCAGGACGTCGACAACAAATCATATCCAATTTTTCTTTTTTTGAATAATATTCCATAATTTTCAAAGAAAATAGTTAAAAGTTAATTTGCACTAAGCGATTTCATTACCCTAATCTGTCATTGGTCAAGTATTTATAATTTATTTAAACAAATGCCTGTCACAACTTACCATACAGTTGAGACAGTTAGATTAGATTACGGAGATTGGAAATAAAATAGTTTCAAATAAACTGAATTTGCACTTATTCTTATTGATAATGAGTTTTTAATACTAGTGGGGATACGTCATTGAACTATAAAAAAGAAGGGGAATTAAAAAATAATTAATTAAAGTTTCCCGAATATTTAAAAAAGCAAAATTGATGATGGTTTTAAAAAAATGAAACATCGGATTAAAAATTAAATACCACCCATTTGTAGAGGAGAAAAAGCGGTATTAAAAATGTAATCTTTATTTTACTATATATCTTCAAATAGAACCAGAAAAAAATAAAAACGAAATCGCAAAAATTCGGTTTTGCTCAGGTTTTGGATTTTTTTTTAAACAAAAAGTTGTTTTTTGCTAATTTTAAAGGTTCAATTTTCTAAAAGATTTTTAGATAGTTTTTTTCCAGTTTGGGTAAATTTTTCCACTGAAGGAAAAAATTTACTTCAATAAAATCATCATTAAACTTAGAATGACAAGCGATCAATCATTCACCCAAACCATTACTATTTGTCCCTATCTTAAAGCAATTTTCGTTTAACGACTCACCCTCGGTATATATAATTCTCTAACGTTACATAATGCACTTTTAAGCAAGAAAAATTACACGGTAAATTCAAAAGAAATTAGGAAAATTACATTCGGTCTCAAGCAACATTATATGTAAACTTCAATCTCATGTTTTGCATTTGTATTTGTCGTGTAAACATAAACCGATCGATGTTTATAACGTTTTCATAAGAGCGTGACCGAAATTCAGTCATGTGTTTCAGTCGCAATTGTTTTTGTCCATTTGGTCAACTGCAGCATATATGAAGATACAAGGATAAAACTTTATATAGGTACCTACCATGTTTTTTTAAAAGAGAAGTTTCGGAAGAAGATATGTTTTTATATAGAAATAAAGATGTGGCAAATTTTGATGGCAGTGGCGGCTCGCGGTCTTAAAAAATGATGAAGAGCTAGGTATAGTGCAGGTACTTAAACAAACATTAACTAAAAACCCGTATCACAAAACGTATCTCTTCTCCTCATCTGTCCAGTCGTTGGAGTTTCCAACAAATTACTATTGAATTAACTGAAAAATATAAACAAAACGTTTTAATCACACAGTAAGTAAATCACGTAAAAACGATATCTATAACCGTAAGTTTCGCGAAGCCTTAAAATAAATACCTTAAGGTTAGGCGAACCAATGCTAAAACAATGGTGCATACGACTGATCTATTTTTAAATTGCCCTTCATCATAATGCAAATTATTACATGCTGCTTGCGTGGCTTCTTTTTCAAAATGAAAGACGTTAAGCTACTGTTTTATCAAGCCATTAAGGAAGAAGCACCAGAAAACTTGCGATAATGTATTTTTTGTATTTTGTATTTTTTTAATAATGTTTAATAAAAAATAAATGTACCTAATAATATGTACATAATGCACGCCTTTGTCACACCATTTACAGTGTTTATGAATAGATAACAATAGGCAAAACCCATAAATTGACCCAATCTCGGGTGGTAGGTACTTGATGAAAACAAAGAATTTTGCAATGAAATCAATGCCAAATTTTGATATTGGCTTAAATATTCGTTGGGTCACTCTGTTGTTCCTTTGCATACCTAATGAGCTTTTATTACTCTACACCTTTCTAAAATAGACTATAAATAGACTATACTTATTTTATTTAAGAAAAGAAATATTAAAATAACAAATTAAGAAAGATTCTTAAGAGCGTAATATAAATACCTAACCATGTTTTATATAAGCTATAACTTGATGTAATTTAATGAGGGTATTTAGGCCTTTTATAGACATAATAATATTACCAACCTATAAGGCAGAAAACAAGCCGGTATACCAGCAAAAAGTGGTATGATATTATCAGATGAATTTTACATTGAACTCGCATGCGGAAAAATAATGCAGGACGTATGTATGTGTGGGTATTTCATTTAAACAATAAATTCCAATTTGCCGACATATATTCCTGAAATTTTCAATAAAGGGAAGTTTTAGACGTATAAAGAGTCATTTCTTCTCTAATATCAAATAGACGGAAGTGGATATAAAATTTTAAGCGTCAGCGTCGACCATATGACAGGCTTTTGGCTGGGTCTCGTTACCCAAAACGAATTTTAAAGAAAATAAAAGATTCAATTAGACTTTCTATTAAAACTTTTGATAAATCTTTTGAAGTTTTAACGGGAATAAATATAATTTTCTTTTTAAATCTTTTTTATAGAGATGTTTCCTGTGCTACAGAAAAGTATTATTAACAAACTTTATTAAAGGATAATTACAACTTGGCTGCTTTGTAACAAAATACTTAGTTTAATATTTTTTTTGTCGTTTTTTAAATATTTTCAACCAATAATAAAATTAATATTAAATATACCGGGTGAAACAAGAATTTGTATAGTCATAAAGGCTGTAAAAATAAAGGTGTAGAATAATAAAAGCTCATTGGGTATGCAAAGGGACTACAGAGTGATCCATCGAATACTTAAGCCACTTTCATAATTTGGCATTGATTGCATTGCAAAATTCTTTCTTTTCATCAACTGCAGTTAGTACCACCCGGGTTTGGATCAATTTATGGGTTTTGCCTATTGTTATCCAATCACAAACAGTGAAAATAGTGTGACAAAGGCGTGCATTAGGTACTATTATTTTTTATTAAACATTATAAAAAAAAATACAAAATACAAAAAATACCTACCTTATACAGAAATTAAATTATAAAAAATCATAATATTCCTCGTCATCTAAGGAACTGTCATATCTTTATTAGTTATAATCAACGGGTCGACGGTCCGATCGATCAGATGGTCAAGATTCCACATTTTCTCCTTTTCCTTTATTCGCCAGTTCTCTGGTGTCACTTCCCTAATGGCTTGATCAAACAGTAGCTTAACGTCTTTCATTTTAAATGTCGTGTTGTGTCTTGCTACAACTACTAGCACATGCGCCCATATAAGTTCTATCGGATTTAGTTCGCAATGATATGGCGGTGTGCATATTTCATAAAATGATGTGATTGTGTAAATTCGCTGTAGGTAATAATTCTTACTCTCTTGTTTTCTCCCAGATGAAGTTGAAGTCTTCTCTGTGCGTCATGAATGATAGCTTGCGTTATCCATAACTACTACTAAATCAGCTGGAAGATATTTTATCATTTCACCAAAATAGTCCTCAAAAACATTCGAATTCATATCCTCGTGGTAATCTCCCGAATAGAATTACGCAATTACATGAAATTTTAATATTACAAACAATACTATTTTATTTTAATACCCGTTAACCTAATTTTCTAAAATTTTTGTTTAGTTATTATAAATAATTTAATGCACAAAATTTACGTGCGCCTATGGCCGACACCGAAATTGATGCGAACTGGACGAAATGTCCCAATTTATTACTCTACGCCTTTCTGAAATAGACTATAATATATTTATTTTGTGCTGTGATGGTTTTACATTTTTTTATAAATATTCAAAGATTAGGACTTATACGTTTAAATTCGATTTTCCGAAACGAGCAACTAGGCTAAAATCAATTAATTTTTGGACCTATATACTCGCTTAAACTATGCAACCTGTCTGACCCTAATTAACCCGCCATATTTTACAATAAAAGTGTACAATTGTAATAATGATAAATATGACGTCGCTGAACAAATTTTCGAAAGGAATATACAGAGATAAATAAAAAGCGCTGCCCGCGAAGTCATTGCGAGTTGATTTATTCAGAACAGGCTGTGTTAAAGTGCGAACACCCACTGGTACAAATTATGGCCAAAGAACATGAATAGAAATGAAGATTTTATACTTTTGTATCATGCATGATACATACCTGGTTTAATGGGTATTTAAAACAAATTGTTTCCCATTTGGTTAGTTAAAAGAAAATCAAGAGAGCTCGTATTAAAACACCTCGTAGACTACGCTGTAAACTGTACAGCTCCTCAATAACACCTAAAACTGACATTTTATATAAATATTTTTCATTGCAGTAGAAGATTTCTGAAAAAATCAGCAAATATTTTGTACAGGGTGGCCAACTAAGAATGCGAGGTACTGTATCTGGGAAACTATTAATCGTAGAGGCTTGCGGTGAAAAAGATTATTACTAAAACGGCCAAAAGAAAAACCTGGAAAATATTTTCAAGTTTCTGAAATGGCCGCTAGGGGGCGTAACTGCAATCTTCAATCTAAAAAGTCATATTTCTGTATATTCCGCTAGATTAACCTAATTAAAAAAATTCTGATCTTTAAAGTTGAGGATAATGTGAACCTTTTTTGTTTAACACTTTTTGCAGTATCTCTAAAAATAAAGTGGTGGGGGGTATTCAAACGTTTCCGTAAATAACATCCTTTTCATAAGAAAAATATCATACCAATGCATTTTATTTTGTTGAGAAAATTAACCATTTCTGTAGCAATGTCGAAAAAAGCCCTCTAGCGGCGATATGTAAAACTTACAAAACTTTAAATATATTGACGTTTATAGCCCAAGAATAGCTCCTTTTAACGAGCCTAAGTTTGTTTAAATCGGCTTAGCCGTTTCAAAGATACAGGATGTTATTTACGGAAAAGTTTGAATATCCCCACCACTTTATTTTTAGAGATACTGCAAAAAGTATTAGACAAAAAAGGTTCACATTATCCTCAACTTTAAAGATCAGAATTTTTTAATTAAGTTAATATAGCGGAATTTACAGAAATATGACTTTTTAGATTGAAGATTGCAGTTACGCCCCCTAGCGGCCATTTCAGAAACTTGAAAATATTTTCCAGGTTTTTCTCTTGACCGTTTTAGTAATAATTTTTTTTTGCCGCAAGCCTCTACGAATAATAGTTTCCCAGATACAATACCTCGCATTCTT
Organism: Polydrusus cervinus; assembly: GCA_935413205.1. Classification (NCBI taxonomy): domain Eukaryota; kingdom Metazoa; phylum Arthropoda; class Insecta; order Coleoptera; family Curculionidae; genus Polydrusus; species Polydrusus cervinus. The sequence goes on from OW284516.1 coordinate 21,001,642, forward strand.
AGTTGGCCACACTAAATAGGATTTTTCTTAAAGAAACAGTTTTAACTTTAACCAAAGAAAACATTTTTCGTATGACGTATAAGTTTTTTTTATTATTTTCTTATTATTATTTATTACTTTATTTTTGTACACGGCATTGTATTACGGATTAGTACGACACCCCAGTGGGCTATTGCAGCGCGATCTATATTTGAATCTACAAACCCGTAGAAAAAGTGTAGGGATGCGCAAAAACGTTTCTATACTGGATGTGTTGGTCTACCGTACTTGGTTTATTGTTAGTTCTATGTTTTCACGTCCGATGGCTATCTTTTGCATTGAGTTGATTCCTACAGATGGCGATACTAGGTTTTCATCATATATTTATTCCTCAATATATCTTGATATCATATTTTCACTGTATTGGAATTGTTTACGGGTTATGGCTTTCTGATGAGTCCCAACAAGGACGATACAGCCTGTCATTGTCTACCTGTGCCCCAGGGAACCCATTACCTTTGGCGTCCATGTGTACTTTAATGCAAAAGATAGATGCACTACTTTGTCCGTCTGCCGCTAAAACTTTCTTTTTATTAAAATTAATGTTTTTATGGATATACCGCATCAATTCGGTGATATATCCTATAATTAACATCAGAAATTTCTATAAATCTAATCTGAGAATTTATAATAATAATAAGAAGAACTTGTGCTGTACCTATATTTTTAGACGAATCTGTATTTATGCGGAGCCACATTACCGGCACTAAATGACCATCCTGTATACATGGGTTCGTTAAAAAACGTAAGATATTAAAATATGGTTACAATTCGGGTAACCTAAGCTGAAACTAAACTTAAAATCAATGGAATTAAATTTTCATCAGTCATCCTCTATATAGCAAATCCAAACTACACCCGATTTTGAACAAGGCTAATGTCTAATCCACATGCAAAATTTCGTCATTCTCCATCAAGTAGTTTTTACTCTTTTGAGCCAAAAGACAGACAGTGCGATGGCAACCTAACGGAAAACATGTTTCTTGTGATCTTGGGACACTTAAACGTCAACATTATTTGATAATATCTGTAAAAATGTTTAAAGATTAAAATATGTATATTTTCTTTTAAGGAAAGTAAATAACTAAAAGAATAATTACACACAAACTAATAATATAGCGAGACCTTAACTATAGGCGTAAAGTTCTAACAATGGCTGAGTTTTTAAACGCCTAAAATATTCATAAATTTTTCTACAAGGCAATATTCAAATATTAACACAAAAAGAGCCTTGAGTTGTCAATAATACGCTATCCACTCAACATGCCCTAGGCAAACATGTTGAAAAAGTATGCATTCAAGCTTTTATTATTGAAGGGAGGATAAAAAGGAAAAACAAAAATAATGGGAAAATAATGAAAGACCAGAAAAATGCCTAAAATAAAATTTCCAAAACATAGATAGTTCTGCAGTACCTATATACAGGGTGACCCGCTCTCAACGCAGTATTCTATAGCATTTAAACTACTCAACTTTTTAATATTTTCCAGAAGGCATTAGATCTAAAATTTAATATTATTAATACAGGGTGTCCCAAATAGTCTAGGCATATCCAACATACTTTTATATATTAACTTATTTTCTAATTCCTTATTAAATTTCACATATATTTTGTATAAAATGTCATGTCTAAATTCACTTGTTTTTAAGATATTGACGTTTAAAATATGGGATTTTTAGACTTTGACAGGCTGTATGATTGGAACGGAGCGTCTTAGAAAAAAATGGGTTTCACCTCCCTTTCTTAGATATTTGCTATAACATTAATGTTTGGTTGCACAAAAACTTTTAACCAGAATTAACTAACCAGCAAGTTTGACTATGACATAATTGACATTGACAAACATTATGAACTCACAATCAAAAGTGCCTGATTAGTAAATGAGAAATTAAGGTAAACCTTATGTCATGTATGTCACAGTCAAACTTACTGGTTAGTTTAATATTATCATAATTCTTTGTGCCACCCGAGGTTTTATAGCAAATTCACTTGTATTTTTACCTGTAGACAATACGGGGTGGATAACTTTAAAACTTATTTTGCACAACAGATCATGTCTAAACCGAATAGTATTTGATATATTAGCATTTGAAAAATTACATTTTTCTACGACCGTGCGTTTTAACCGATTTTCCCGCACGCATTTTAGTTTTGAAAGTGTCACTTTCCCGCACTAGTGCGGGAAAGTAAAATAATCCAAATTTTGACCTTATTAGATGGTTTTTTACTTCGGAGGTTATAACTATTGTCACAACAGGTAAATAGGTAAATAAATATTTACGAAATAGCCCATCAAATAAAACCTACATCTTTTCTAGCTTTTTGTTGCATTTTTAATTTTTTGAAAATATAAAATAATAAAGATATTTTTATATAACCCTGTATATTCTTTAAAGTAATGTCACAAAACAACTATAAAACCACCGGGTTTGATATCAGTTGCTATGATAACCCAGGCGTGTAATTGTTACAAAAACGTCAAAATTTTTCAAAGCGTCTTCGAAGTGACCGAATACAATCTTCTTCTAAATTAAACCACATTAAACCGAATCCGAAGCAATAATATTAATGGATTCATCCGACGAAGAACTTCCCGAAGCCATTTTGAAGGCTGCAGATAAAGCTAATTCCGAGCTGTTACCTGCCAAATCCAGACTAAGATATGAAAAGCAATACGACCATTTTGTTACATGGTGTAAGGAGAAATATTATATATAAATAATGTTAATATTTATAATGTATGTATTTGTATATGTATGTTGAAATAAAATAAGTTTTGAAAAATGGGTTGGTATACTTTTTTGTATATGCGGTCGTAGAAAAAATAATGTTACTAACTCATGCGTAAAGTATCTTTCCCGCCCTTGACCGCTTGCCCGAACTCCGCTCCGCGTCGTTCGGGTCAACTGCAGTCGCGTGCGGGAAAGTTTCACTTTCCGCACTTATTAGGAAAATAACTATTTTGGCACTTGACATGCTCTAGCAATTTAACAGTGCATCTTGAAAAAAATCTGCATCTAAGTTTCTCTCTCAACTTTTAACTTTCTAATTAAAAAATTAACCGGTTAAACCAACTTTATTTTTCAATGGAAGTGCATTGGAACTTTCAATTATAATAATAATTTCCTACACATTTTTTACATACCATCACCATTATTATGATCGACTACAAAATGTTATTTTTCTTTTTCTCCTTGGTTAGTTTATTATTTCTTCATAAATATTCAATAATTATCTTAAGGTTAATATCGTTCTTTAAAATTTACAAATAACCAACTATTCATCTGAAAGATAAAATCAAATAATACAATACAAACTAAGACTTTTGTATAAAAAAAATATAACATAAGGTGATAATCCTACACCGTTTTATTATAAACGGCTACACGTCGTAACATAACTTTATATGACGTTAATTTATAGACCCTATTTTTTATAAAAAAAAATATAATGTTCCTTAGGTGCGGAGGTTATAATTTACGTCCTTTGTGTACAGAAAAATTGTGTCATTGTGACGTAAATAAACACTTGTTTGTTTATTTTTTCTTTAAAATTGAGCGCCTAAATTTATCAAAATGGCAATTGGAATGCATATACAATCTCATTATAGAAGATTTTAATAGTAGTTTGTACTACAAGAATGGATATGAGGTCTATATTTTACTTAAATTGAGCATGACACCGTAGGCGGAGTGCTAACACTTCCGAGTACAATATGAACAATCCACTCGAGTTGAACAGTATATTTTTTCTACCAAACTTGCGAACCTTATGTGAAAAATATTTAAAAAAGTTTGCAGGCTACCGAGCTTGAACTCACGACCATTAGATATAAAGTTCGCCATTTCTGCCAAATAATCATTTATGAAATTATGGTTCACCAACTCAATAATAATACTACATGAAATTAATTATCTATGCACATTCAGTAGGTTGTATTATTGATAAAACTTTAATCTAAAGGCTTAATCAGCCTTAACTAGAACTCAGGAGCAGCTAAGCTGCGTCGAGTAAATTACCGACAACAATGAGCTAAGGAGTCTGGCTAGAGGATCATTATGATAACTGGACATCGAACATGTCACATTGCCAAGCCAGGTCACAGATGAGCATTCAGAATCAGAAACAAGGACGACCTCACATTTCATTTTAAGCAAGGCAAGCAATGTTTTACAACGAGATGTAAGACGATGACTGTCCGAAGGCGCAGACCCTTTGCGGGTCGCGGCCTCAGGATGGTCGTGCGTCTCTGATGAGTCCCAGTAGAAATAAACAACATAAGGATTGAGATGTTTTATGATTTTTGTAATGGCATCCCATTAAAAGGAATGTACACACTCTGGGGAACGGCAGAAGCCATTAACCTTCTGACCCGGTTGTCAGGCCGAGGTGGTGTGCTCAATAGACGACGGGGGTCCACAGCGTGGAAACCCTCTGACGCTGTCATTAACAGCTGCTTTTTGGGCAACTGGCGGTTAGACCAGCGACCTCGACAGTTGTTATGGCTCGCTTACATCTCATTGTCAAACATTCCTTACCTCACTTAAAATCAAATGTGAAGTCGTCCTTGTTTCTGATTCTGGATGCTCATCTGTGACATGGCTTGGCAATGTGACACGTTCAATGTCCAGTTATCATTGATCAAACTGTTATAGATGCATATATTTTTTGTTATATCAAACAAATTAATAGCATATTGTATATTATATATGTATATTTACATATAAATGATATAATTTAGTGTCTTGAAAAATAAGGCAAGGCCTTAGTAAATACCATAAACTGTGATTGGCCAGTACTTTATAATGACGCCACAGAGGAGTCTAATTTTTATAACAATGTTGTCAACTAATGGGAGAATTCCGGATTCGTAAAAAAACTAGAAAATAAGTACCTAATAGACACATTTTAATAGAGCACCTTTAAAAATGATATATATTTATTGCCCAATTGATGTCACGGCATTTTTCCAAAGTGGATCAACACAAATTCCAATACGTTGACAGAACTCGTTAGTAAATTGATTTTGCCCCTTTTATCAGGGGATTTGTTTTCTAGGGAATGCGACGTTTTTCTCTTAAATCCAAAAATAATTTGTTGTCGGAAGGAAATCACCTTCAGAAAAAAATAAAGAATACTTTACCTGATTTTATTTTGGGTTTAAGTTGCGACTTGTCAAAGGCTTTTTACGTTTTTCATGATAAAGTACGGCTCCTCTTGGCCTAAATTACAAAAAAAAACTAAGCAAGATATTGAATTTCTGTTTTCACCAATAGAAAGGTGGCATCTACAGGGTGGGGATTTTAACCGGAACAAATTCGATGGAAGTTTAGGAAAAAATATTTTGAAAAAATGGAAAAACACCTCGATTGAGATTTTGTATGTGCTACATTTTGGCACCAAACATTTTTTTTACCTTCTGTATAAGATGAAACATAACCAAAGTAAATTTTTTTATATGGGAAAATATCACTTATGATATCTTTTTTAAAAAACGTTTCTCCACGACCATTACTGAATGCAATAATTCCAAAACCATTTTTGATAATAGAATGTAAAAATTATCGCTCTTGAGTTGGAATATTTATTCTGAAACACTTGCTTCTTATGTGTTTTGCGTGTATTTTCATTCCATAACAAGATACGGAATGAATATTCTGTAATTGATCTAAACGACATACCTAGGTTGCCATGAATTTCGAAACTGTCAATGTCAGCAGACAAATTTTAGTGCAAGTCAAAATATGAGTGAAAAATCGGATGAATCAGATATGGAACTGGATAAAACTCCACCTGAAATTACAAATATTGCGAATAGTATTTTTGGTCGTGGAGAAAATATAGTCTGCTACTCGGTTAGAATGAAAATTCGATACTCTTTCACTCGGATCAAATTTTTATTCCAACCTCGTTACAGAATCTACTATTCCTATACTGGTGTTTTGTTGGACACCGTACTTGGTTTATTTAATTCTATGTTTTCACATTTGATGGCTATATCATTTGCATTGAGTTGATTCCCATCACTGATGGCGTTACTAGGTTTTGATCACATTTTTATTCTTAAAAATGTCTTGAAAGAAAATTCTCGCTGTACTGGGTGTTGCTTACAGGTTTTGGCTTTCTAATGAGTTCTAACAAGAACGAAACAGCATGTCATTGTCCACCTGTACCCCAGGGAACCCATTACCCTTGGCGTCCCTGTATACTTTAATGCAAAAGATAGATGCACTACTTTGTCCGCGTGCCGCTAAAAAACTTTCTTTCTTCAAATTTTTATCATAAGTATAAGTCCACGAAACATCTCAATCGACGTGTTTTTGCATTTTTACAAATATTTTCATATTTTTTTTCAACATTCTAGCGAGTTTGTTCCAATAAAAGTCCCCACCCTGGGGCAATGAAAATAAATTAAAATAAAAACATCGGAATATTCAATTTTCTCTTTAAAAAAAATTTCCAAGAAGGTATCATATGTGGTATCATCCCATTTAAAAAAATTAAGTTGGGTTATTTTTCACCCCTTTAGGAGGGCTAAAAAAAAATTTACGAAGTGCACGAAATATCTTAAGGCCGAGACACAATTAAAAAATATGTATTAGGCGATAAGAACTAAGCAACAGAAATACATTTTGACACGTATATACAAATCAATCACGACACAATCAAGTTTTAAGCAACAAACAACAGGAATTAATATTTATATTATATTTCTTATTTCCTATTACCTGTTTCTTGTTGCATATTGCTAATTTTTTAATTATGTCTCGGCCTTTTATCGACATGTTTTTCCATTTTACAAATATTTTCATATATTTTTTTTTATCATTCTTGGCTGGTTCACAAAGATAAAGCTATGGCGCGATCAAATACTTATTAATAAATAATTGCAAAAAAGATTAAGGCTTTTTTTCGGGGTTAACAAAAAGAAAGACTGATTGAAAAATATTGATCTACCGCGGCAAGTACGTTTGTCAAATAAAAGATCTCATCAAATGTCATGTGTTTTTCATGAATGACGTGTGTATTTTTATTTCTGGTGTCACAGTAGCACTCCGGGGGGATACCTTGATCTAGCAAAATATTATTTATCTACTTTTATTTAGTAATATGAATTTTACAGTTCTGTAAATCGTTTTGTAAGGGCTTCTATTACAGCACTAGTGCTGTAATAGATGCATTTACAGCACTAGTGCTTTAATGGAAAAAAACGGTTTTATTAAAATTTTTCTGTTAAATAAAATCACACTTTTTAGAAGAATGATTTATTATTAACAATTATAAAAGTACACAACATTGAGTAGTGAGTCCATAGTGTAGATGGTTTTTGGGAGCGTTGCTTTACGGTAACATAACCCAAAAGAATTTTCTCAGACACCTCCTTTATTTTGTTAGCTTTGCACCAATCTTCAAACTTCTGATACTCCAACTTATACCGCGCCTTGGATTTTGTCGGAACTAAACTTGAGATCGCTTCGTTTGCCGCTGCTTCTATATCAGAGGGTAAACTTCCATCAGAATAGCGCATATTGAAAAACGCTTTTTATATTTTTGAATTTGTTTGACAAAGTTTCGACAGTAACCATGCGAAACAGTAACTATGCGAAAGGTAACATAAAAAACTTGATTAGTAAACCTAATAGCAGGTGCATTTTTACAGGTGCATTTTTATTTTTAAAAATGCTTTTTGCCAAATATTTTTATTCATAGATGAAAGTAGATAAAATTTTGTACAATATTCTTGTTGTAAATTCATATTACTACACTCGATGTTTTATTAAACTCGGCTGACGCCTCGTTTGACAACTTTAACATCTCGTGTTGTAATATGAATCTTTACAACACTTATATCGTAAATAACTATTGTATGTTTTGATCACTATCTCAGTATTGGACAAGGAAAAACTTTCCACAAAGTCAAATTTTATTTAAACTGAATAATAAAAAATTACCTTTTAATTTTCCGATTCCTGAAAAACGACACAAATAATTCCGCAGAAATGTTGTTCAATCAACAGTAAACTGTTTTCTATAATTTAATTACATGTTTCTAAAAGCAGTGTTCCTGCTGTTTTCGCGTTCCTTAATCACTGCTGGGTTGCTTTCGATAGCTAATGATGTACAAAACTATCCTGGGTTAGATTAAATCTTCGGCTATAGGATAAACGTGACAGGATTTTCTTATTTTCCCAACAATAAAGCCTGAAGGTGAAGGTATAAAGTTAGGAAAGCGGGGAATTCTTGGAATTCAATTTGTTTTTCCAGATTGACCTCAATATATCCTTTCCTAGATAAATGTCTTTTGCCTTTTAGACGAGCGTTAGAAAATGTCATTGTATTACTAAAATTATGTTTTTATTATTCGAATCAATAAATAGTATAATAAAATACCTACATATGTTATTAAGCATTATTTTAAAGCAGGCCTTTCAAATTTTTATGTCTAAATTTAATTTAATTTTGATAATAAATAAATTTGGTATCCGTGTTGGTAGTCAAATTATTGTCATGTAAAATAGTTATTTACGATATAAGTGTTGTTCATTCATTCATATTACAATACGAGATGTTAAAGTTGACAAGCGAGGCATCAGCCGAGTTTAATAAAACATTAAGTGTAGTAATATGAATTTACAACAAGAATATTGTACAAAATTTTATCTACTTTCATCTATGAATAAAAATATTTGGCAAAGGAATTTTTTAAAATAAAAATGTACCTGTAAAAATGCACCTGCTATTAAGTTTACTAATCAAGTTTTTTATGTTATCTTTCACATAGTTACTGTTTCGCATGGTTACTGTCGAAACTTTGTCAATCAAATTCAAAAATATAAAAAGCATTTTTCAAAATGAGCGATTCTGATGGAAGTTTACCCTCTGATATAGAAGCAGCGGCAAACCAAGCGATCTCAAATTTAATTCCGACAAAATCCAAGGCGCGGTATGAGTTCGAGTATCAGAAGTTTGAAGATTGGTGCAAAGCTAACAAAATAAAGGGGGTATCTGAGAAAATCCTTTTGGGTTATTTTTCCGTAAAGCAACGCTCCCAGAAACCATCTACACTATGAACTCACTACTCAATGTTGAGAACTATGATTTTAGTCAAGAAGAATCAAGATATAAACAGATTTTCTCAACTAATCGCATTTTTGAAAAGAAGTTCAGAGGGTTATAAGGCCAAAAAGTCCAAAGTTTTCACAAAGGAAGACGTATGTAAGTTTCTTAGTACTGCAGATAATGAAACATATTTACTTATGAAGGTTGTTATGATAATCGCCATTTATGGGGCTTGTCGGCGCGAAGAACTAGTCAAGTTAATGTTGGATCATATTGAACACAATGATTTGTATATAAAAATTTGTGATTTCATTCTCGAAAACCAAAATTATGCGAGAATGTGTTATAACAGAAGGAAATGTGACAGGTGTCAACTGTTTAATTATTTTTCGAAAGTATGCTAAACTTCGTCCTCTTAATGCAACTCACAGGCGGTTTTTTGTATTCTATCGAAAAGGAAAATGCACCTCCCAGCCTGTCGAAATAATAGTTTTGAAAGTATACCAAAAAAGATTGCAACAAAACTTGGATTGAATAATCCCGAAGGATACAGTGGACATTGTTTTAGGAGGTCCTCAGCCACCATTCTAGTTGATAGTGGTGCATGCGTTAAAGCATCATAAGGGCGTGCAAACGTTAAACCTTCATAAGGGCTGGAAATCCTCTTCTACGGCAGAAGGCTACGTTGAGAATTCTTTAGAAAATAAGAAACAAATAGCAAAGAAGATCATGGGGTCAGACACGGATTTAATGATTGGAAATTCGAACGTAAAGGGCTTCATCACATCCACTTCTGGTATACAAATTTCTAACTGTAAAAAGTGTATTATTAATGTTTATAATAAACCTTAAGTGTTATATTTTAATGAATAATTTTTAATTAATTTTATAATTGTTAATAATAAATCATTCTTCTAAAAAGTGTGGTTTTATTTAACAGCAAAATTTTAATAAAACCGTTTTTTTTCTATAACAGCACTAGTGCTGTAAAGGCATCTATTACAGCACCAGTGCTGTAATTGATGCCCTTACAAAACGATTTACAGAACTGTAAAATTCATATTACTAAATGAAAGTAGATAAAGTAACTTATTCCAAAAATAAGGATTTTTAGTCTTATTATAAGAGCCAGTTTTTCAACATGCAAAATATGGAGTCCTAGAAAAACGCCAAGCTTGCACTGTTTATTTTAAAATCAATAAATCAACCTCATTAAAGTAATGTAAATAGCATAGCATAGCCGGCGCGGCGCTAGGACAAACAGTGAAGGGAGCAGTCGAACCTACACACACATCTTGATTACCTGGTTTTGTCACTCGCCACGCCACACACCGTCGGCGTCGCGCGCGGAAGCAGCCCTCTAAGGTCTAAAACGTACGTAAGTTACACTATCTAGGTACTCGTGTAATCCTTTTATTGTAGAACAACATACTTGTAGTATCTTCCCAATCAAGGCCCAACGTGACAATATTTTAACAAGATTATTTAACTCCCCCTGAGTTAGGAGGTATTGCAACAAAGACATTAAATTAAGAAACATCCTGGAGAAAGAATATGATATGAGACGTTTACAACATGGTGTAATGCATAGGATATCTGTAATAGGACCCTGCATGGGCTGGAATTATCGTTTTGTTATCAAGTAACAGATCATTGGTATTTCAAATTATCTTTTCTTTACTATTACGGCCCTGGCAATTATTTTTAGGATTATTAAAATATTAAAATTAACATTACAGAAAATAATGGTGTTTAGGCCGTTGAATATTTCAATAAGATTTACCATGACAATACTCTAGGAAGTAAGGGAGATTTTAAGGCATGAAAAGTAATGCTATTTTTATTAGTATTATATATTTTTTATTCATATAATATAAAACTTAAATCCTATGGACCTAGACAGATATACTGTATAACAGAAAAAAATTAATTCTCCCGAGTGAAAAAATAAGGTAAAAGTGTTAGTTTAGTTATGTCACTGTGACGTGCTTATGTTTGTTTCAAAAACAATTTCATTTTTATTACCTACTATTTATAAGATCTGATGATGCTAGTTTCATGCAAAACATGACAATGTAATAAAATAAAATAGACAGAAAAATATTTGAGGCCGAGACTTTGGGTCTTTTTTCCCACATTCAATATCAATTATCTCTTCTCATCTTTGAGTAAATATGGACGGATTTTTCAAATCAGATTTTTTTTTAGTTTGGCTCCAAATGTTCAGGACCGTAATGATATAAACAGATAATTAAAAAAAGTTTTAATTAGATGACAAAACGGTAAAATTTCAAAAATCTTTAAACTGTATTATATTCCTAAAGCTTAGAAATCCCTAAAAATGTATTTAAAATTTCAGGTCTGTATTTAAAAAAAATTGACTTTAGGTTGGTACCTACCTAAAGAACGAAATGTCGAATTTGAAAACTAATACCGCCATATTGTAGAACATATAAAACGGCTATAAGAAAATGTTTTTTTGTTATTAATGTTTATTATTTTTAGTCAAAAATGAAGGCGCAAAAAGTTAAAAACCAAAATTAAAAATTTTGTTCGGGTTTGTTCGGATATTTCCGAAAGGCATTCGGAATATTTAAAAAAAAAATTCACCGAGTTATTAGGTCTTAAAGTACACAACTTTACCTCAATTAACCATCTTAGTATCTCTTACCGTTTTCGAGACCTCCTTGTACGCACACCAATTTGTAGCACCCTGTATATCTATTTTGGGCATGTAACTGAAAATCAATATTGAACACAAACTTTGTTAAACCAATATAAAAGTATTTTCTATTAATTGAATTAGATTTTTCCAAGACGTCTCTTAATTACTGCGAGTTTACTTTCGAGAACTAATGATGTACAAAACCATCCTGGGATAAATTAAATCTCCTGCTACGAAAAACGTGTCTGGATTTTCTGATTTTTTTCAACGTTGATTCTTACTAAGTGCAATAGACAATCGTTTGGATTCACTTTTGGTTGTCCAGATTGACCCTAATAGATATAATTATTGTCCTTGGTTAACATTTTTCGTTTTCTGTGCATAGATTAGAAAATCTTATCATTTCCCTCGGCACTGACGCACACATCTAAAAAAACGTGTCTCGTCCTGGACGTCCTGATCTTTTTTTACTTCTAAAGAAAAAACTATTTCTTCTAATATTTTTATAAACTTGTTTGGTTATAGTAATTTAAGTTACTGTGCTTTTTTTTAACTGTTATTCAATATTTTTCACTTCTAACTTATAAAACTGTCATTATTGACGGAATATTAACCTTAGAAATCGGGTTTCTGTACCTTGAGAACTATTCACTATCAGGCGCGGATCCAGAACTTTGATTTGGGGGGGGTCAAATCATGTAAATGATGTGAATTTTTTTGGGCCAAGCCCAAAGCCCGGCAAGAAAAGCGCCACGCCCAAAATGAGATAAAGAAAGCGCCGCAGGCGAAAAATTTTCGGAGCCACGCCCAAAGTTCGATTAAAATTCATCTACTATCAAATTTCAAAAATTAAATTATTACCTCTTCCCTTCTGCATGGTTTTATTAAATTTGTTTTTGTAAATGTTTTTTTTTTACTTTTTTTTTTGCTTCCTAGCTGGCTCTTTATTTAAAAAAAAACATTTTTATATTTGTGAAAAAAAATATGAATATTGGTATCAATCCAAAACTTTAACATAAGAGTATGTATGACTCGAACCAGCGTTTCTCGGAATGGGTTTTTCATGATTAAAAATAAATTAAATATCGCTCACCACGCCAAAAATGTTGATTTTTTCAGAAATCATGTATTTTAGGAGCATAGCTCTAAGAGCAGTCCCCAGTGACCCCCATGACCCCCCCCCTCCTGGATCTGCGCTTGTTCACTATGGTTAATAATGAAAACAATATTTAAAATCAGGTAATTTGATTTTTTGATCCTACAATTATAACATGGAAGGTAAGCCACCAGATATCAGCATCTCAGAGATGTTCGATATTGTACAGTATCGATACCATAAATCACAAATATGAGTAAAAATTATGTTATATTCATTAGGAGATTAGTAGTAGAATAGTAATAAAGCTTAAAATTAGTAATGTTACAACAAACCAGGAGCGGATCCAGGGGGACGGGGCAGTTTCACCCCCCCCCCCCCCCCCAACATAAACCTTACCAAAAGGTTGCTTTTTTATTGTGATCTTTGAAAATTGAAGGGCACGTGAATCGGAACGAATTTTTTAGAAGTCACTTTAGAGGGTAAGAAGATTTTTGGAGCAGGGATACTCTCTTTTTTAGTCCCCCCCTCAGCAATATCCGGGATCCGCCACTGCAACAAACATGGACATTTACAAAGCCGCCTGATAAGACAAAAACAAATTATCTTGCCAATTCCAAAGCACAAGTAACTGGATTAAAAAAAGTTATAAAGGAATCTTTTAAATATATACATTTTTATGAGTATAAATATTGTAAAAATAGGTTTCTTGGATACATGTTAGTAGTAAAAAAATATATATTAACCATAACAGCTATACTATTATAGCTCTTACTTCTTAAATCCCTCGTCGCTACGCTCCTCGTGATTTAAACTCGATGCAATAACGATGTGTCTTAACCTCGTGTAATATTATACTATTATCATCAATTTAGTGAATTTTCGAATACACTGAAATTATGTAATGATGGTTGTCCATGTCCATGTTATCGAAAACGACTTCGTATTTCAAAGTGTCGTCTTTTCAGACAAGCCCTGCCGAGTTAACGAAATGTGACGTCTTTGAAGTGTACTTTTTAATTAGGAAAAATATCGAAACCTGATCAAACAAGCTACTAAGTATAGTGTTTTTTTGTAATGATAGATTTTTCTTCCAGTAAAATTTTTAAAGTAGTAATTTTCTTTAATGTTAATTAACTCGTATAATGTCACAGTGTGCAGTAAAAATATATCAACACACATTTCTCATATCATGAACACATATTAGACATACTACGTGTTATACGATTGGATTTTATTAGAGTTATAAACACTCATAAGTGTCAACTTTCCAACTCTGATTTTCACAGGTAACGTGTTTCCACGTTTACTCAACACGGGCTTTCTCTTCATAGAGTGATTAAAGTAAGATAACATCAATATTTACGATAATAAGGTTATGACTGTGATTTTAAACATTGGATATAATATTGAAGTCAATTATAGTTACCTCGGAAGTATAATAGTAGATAATTGGTCAAAGTGTATAATCTTGTGCATTAATCCATTACGTAGCTAAGTGAGTTTGAGGCAGTGGCGTAGCCAGAAAATATTCTCAGGGGGGCTCAATAGGCGTAAGTAGGACATTTTTTTTTGGAAAGAGGAACAGTCGGGACTACATGTATTTTATGATATTGTACCAAGCGAAAAAGGCGAAAAATTTTCGGGGCCACGCCCAAAGTTCGTTTAAAATTCACCTAACTACTATCAATTTTCGAAAATTAAATTATTAAAATTTGTTTTTCTATTAAGTAATGTTTTTTTTTACTTTTTTTTTGATATTCCTAGCGCCCTTTTTATATTTGTGAAAAATATGAATATTGGTGTCAATCCAAAATTTTAACATAAAACGTATGTATGACTCTAACCAGCATTTCTCGGGCTCGGTTTTTCATGATTAAAAATATAGTTAATAACGCTCACCGCGCCAAAATTGATGATTTTTTCAGAAATCATGTATTTTATAAGCGTAGATCTAAGAGCCGTTTTTGATGCAAATGCTAAGGTTTTTTTTTATTATAAATTATCACACTGCGTCCATAAAAAATGATTCAATTAGAATTTTTACTTTAAGTTTTCTCTTTAAAAATAAATACCTACCTAATTGTTTTTGTTGTAAAAATATTTTATTGCATTGGGTTATATTTTTGTTGATTTAAAATAGCTCTAAAAACGGAAAAACGGAACAGACAAGTATATAATAGAAAAATATTATTCTTCATACTCGTATTCCTTTCAAATTGCATCATAATTCAATAACTAAAACGATATGCGTCCGAAACCTTAATCTCTATATAAAACAGTACGTTTAGAAGGAAAAGTTGAAAAACTAAACGTTTCTTACAAGACCTTTGTAATCTAAGTCAAGAATAAATTATTTAAAAATTTAAATTAAGAGTCCAAGCGTAAGACGAAAAATTAGGTTGCAATTAGACATTTAGACCCCGAGCTCCTAGGCTCAGGGGGGGGTATCCCCCCCCCCCCCCCCCCCCCTAAATGCGCCACTGGTTTGAGGTTATATCGGCTAAGGTGCGCTCCGTTATGGCTGATTATTTCTATTTCTTTCAAAAAGTGCTGTAATTAAACGTAAATGAAAAATATTTTTACTTAGTTTTCTTTGATTTTATATGGGTTATAAATAATACCTAAACCATACCTATTATTTATATCAGCAGATTTAAGGCCCAATTTTATAAAGTTCTCTTAAATCTAAGTTTAAACCGAAGAATAATTCTAAAATCGTAGACATATCAGAAATGGCCAATTTATAATGTGGAATTGACAACAAAAATCAATTTAAATCAACCTGGTCATAACTTGTTATGTTACATTATATTTAGGGCCTGTTTTTGGCTATAGGGGGTCAGTGGCATATTAAGGAAGATGGGGGCTGCAGGCCGGCAGCCCCATTTTCCCCTCGGGGTCTGATAGTGCAAACTAATTTTTCGTATTGCGCCTTTTACTAATATTTTATATTCGGCCACATTCGCTACATTTTAGCAATTTTAACTTATTAATAGTCAAATTTTGTTACCTCTGGCAACAGTGTTTTTAGAGCGTCATAGTGGCACTAATAACTAAGATCGAGCTGTCCGCCAAGTTGGCTATGCACCGTATTCGAGTTGCACCGTTAGTTTGTTGAAAACGACATCTCTACTCACTCGCTTGAACGCCAAATTATTGTGAATTATTGTCTTAGCTGGTTTTGTATAGATTCACCGTTAACACGTTGCTAAGTAGTTTGTGTGACGAAAAATTAATCTTAGTTGCCGTAAATAATAAATTTAAATATGGGTAATTCTCTAGGTAGATAAATTTTTACACAAGCTCCAAAAAAAATATATTTTAATGTTTTTTTTCTGGCTTTTTAATAAGTAAAACAGAATTTCTTTAAGAATAACCCATTTTTTTTAAACTTGTCGGGCTAGATAGATGCCGTCCAAGCTGTTTAATGTCGGCAACCTTTTTATAAATGCATTTTCGATGGTCCCTTCTAAACTCTCTTTTCAACTTTTGATCTACAAATTTTAATTTATCCGCTCCCCCCGAACATATTTTCTGGCTACGCCACTGTGGAGGGCCCTAGGCCTGGGGCGCCCATAGAGACAATTTTAGGCTAGAACTAAAAATGAAATATAGCTGGATCTGGTCTTATCGTGCGGGTCATACGATTCAAGAAAGACATACTCTCAGTTTTTGTTTTCTTTACTTGCGTTTAATTTTACCCTCTAAATAAAATACGTAAGATAAATGAGACAGACTTATTCCATTTTTACATGAAAAAAAAAAGGATATGTATTTACTTTCCAGCGATTCTAAAAAAGCTTATAATAGCACCAGCTACGTTTTATTTTAAATATGCCAGTTTTGTGACTTTGACAGTTTGTGACAAAATGAAACAATTTTCTGGGTTTTTGCATCCCCAATCAAAAAAAATGGTACTTAAATTGATAAACTATGTCGAAAATGAAAGAAAAAGTGGAAATTCGCCAACCAATATTCAGGAAACAGTAGCCAAAGCACTGGGAATTAGTTTAAGGACTGTGCAGAAAATTGTGCATGAAACAAAACATAACATAACACCCAAGAATACTAAAACGTGTAAACGAAGAAAGCCATCATATCATTGCCAGTTTAACGCAATAGAATTAATATGGGCTGGTGCAAAGTCTTATTATAAAAAACATGTAGGTGATGGTCTTAAATCCGACCAAGTACAGATAGTTTGGCAAGATTCGTTAGATCATATTACACAAGAGTACTGGAAGAAATCCGTGGAACATACAGAAATATTAATAAGGGATTGGTGGGATCGAGAACAAGTACTAGATGTCGAAGTAGCGCCAATGATAATTGCTCCATTCGAAGACGACTCAGACGACGAGGACTTTTCAGATTTTATAAGTAACGATGAGAGTTTTTAGGCTATAATTATAAACGGTGTTTTTCGTTTACATTTTTTAGTATTCTTGTGTATTATATTATGCTTTTTTTTCATGCACATTATTCTGCATAGTCCTTAAACTAATTCCCAGTGTTTTCATTACGGTTTCCTGCATATTGGTTTGCGAATTTCCACTTTTTCTTTCATTATCGAAATAGTTTATCAGACTAAATGCCATTGTATTTTTAGGTTTTAGTAGTAAAATTGTTAAAATAAATTGCACTGTTTATTATTGTCGTTTTTAATTAAAGGGTACAGTAGGTATATAATTAACTTTTTCAACTCCCCTGTACATAGTTTTTACAAAACTAATAATATTAGGTATATGTGGCTATTTTCGCGATAGCTAAAATAATGAAACTATTTTTCCTTTATTCGGTATATTTGTAAATAATCTCTGTAATATATCCCCATAAAATATTATTTATTTTACGGATTTCTGCAATAGGTCTCTAATCCTAAGATAAACAATTTATATTTTTTGTGAGTACCTGAAACATTTTCACCTTATTTGTACTACTTTAGAATTTCAGTAATAAATAGGTAGTCACTCAGATTAGTGCCTTTTTATTTCTTACGGCGCTCATTAATCAAATTATTAATTACGCCAAATATATAACATTGGCGACGAGGTAGTGAATAAAAAAAACCTACGGGCTGTTTTCGGCGGGTTTCGTGAAGTGATTTTTGTGAAAAGCTAAATATTTTCTTAGAGAATAGTTTTGCGATATTACAAAATGGCGCCGCCAACCGGAAATACCAGTGCTACGGAAACTAAAGTAGAAAGGGTCGGACTTCTTGGCTCGTTAAACACTTTTGACCCAAAAATTTCGGACTTTTCGGTTTTTAGTGAACGATTGAAGCAATTTTTTATTGCTAACAATATTTCGGATGATCAACGAAAGAAAGCCATTTTACTCAATACGCTTTCGGAAGATTGCTACATTTTAATTCGAAATCTGTGTGTACCAGAATTGCCAGAGTCTAGAAGTCATGATGAACTGATTAAATTACTGAAGGAGCATTTTTCTCCAGTGAAATCATATTTTGCCGAAAGACTTAAATTTTACACTTGTAAAAGGGAGACAAATGAGTCAGTAGCCGATTGGGAGGCCAAGGTAAAATGTCTAGCATCAAATTGTGGCTTTGGAAATGAACTTTCGACAGTAATGAAAGACATTTTTGTCATTGGAATAAATGACGAAAAAATAATGGATAGACTTTTTGAAGAAGATGCTTCAAAAGTCACTCTCAAGCAAGTGCTGAAAATCGCTCTTGGTAAAGAGTCTGCCTTACGTGAATATGAGGTTAGAAATCTTGGAGCTACCAGCATAAAACCTGAGCCAGTTTACTTTCAAAAACCTCAGAATCCTGGACGTCAACTGCAGCAAAATGCCCGAAGGGGGGATGTTGTTCCACATGCCAGTGGCAGCAATAGGCCGCAGAGTAGGTTTCCAAATCAAACAGCAGGTGGTAAGGGTGCTCAGCCTCGAAGTAAGTGCTTTGTATGCGGTAGGAACAATCATTTATCAAATAACTGTATGTATAAAGACTGCATTTGTTACAAGTGTGGCATTAAAGGACATTTAGCACCTCAGTGTACACGTAGCCAACAACATTTTTTGCAGGACTCAGAAATTGATTTGAGTGATAGGCAGGATAGGTCAGAAGGGACACAATTTTATACTCAGAATAGTTTAGACGAGTCTATTTTAAATATAACAGATTTAGATGTCAATAATATTAATAGATTCAGAAATACCGATTAATTTTGGGCAAATAAAAAATGAGGTTAATAAGGATATCGTTTTAAATAAAATAATTTTTTATGTACGTCATGGCTGGCCAAATTCTTGTCCGTCCGACGAATTTAAACCATACTTTAACAAAAGACACGAATTAACGATTGAACAGGGTTGTCTCATGTGGGGGTTTCGATTAATTATTCCTCAAAAATTTCAAAAAATAATTTTAGATGAATTACATAGTACCCATATGGGAATGATTAAAATGAAGTCTCTAGCTAGGTCCTATGTATGGTGGCCTTCAATAGATCTTCATATTAAAGACTTAGGAAGAAAATGCCAAGCTTGTGCGATTTTTGCTAGTAAGACCATGAATACGGCACTAGAAGTATGGGAGTGGCCAAAAAGTCCTTGGACGCGCCTACACGCGGATTTTTTTGGACCATTGTTTAATAAAAATTTTCTTGTTATTATCGACGCGACATCCAAATGGATTGAATGTTATGAGGTAAATAATATTACCGCATCTACAACCATAAAATATTTTCGTGAGCTTTTTGCAAGATATGGTCTACCTTTGCAGCTTTGTACCGATAACGCTACAACTTTTGTTTCAGAAGAATTTCAGAATTTTCTTTTAGGAAGCGGTGTCAAACATTTGACAGGGGCTCCATATCATCCTGCGACAAACGGGTTAGCGGAGAGCGCGGTAAAAATTATGAAAAATACCATTTTAAAATTTAAACATGGAAATCCAAGTATGGACATTCATTTAATTATAAACAGATTTCTATTTCTTTACAGGAATACTCCACATACCACAACGGGGGAAACGCCCGCGAAAATATTAATGGGTAGAAATTTAAGAAATAAATTTGATTTAATGTTACCTACTGTTTCCAGTATTGTTGAACAGAAACAACAAAATCAAAAAAAATATTTTTCCACTCAAAAAGATATTCATTTTAATATTTCCGATCGGGTTTGGGCTCGTGATTTTAGAGCAAATAAATCCCCGTGGTGTCAAGGAGTAATCTCTGAGGTTCTGGGTAGCAGAACCTATATAGTAAAAACCGATTGTGGAATGCAATGGAAACGTCACACTAGTCAAATTAAACGTAATTTTTGTGATGTTATAAATAAAAGTGAAGTTTCAATTTTTCCACGGTCGGAATTAGATAAGGGTACCAGTGCCGAGTGCAGTAGTGTTGGTGATCAGTATGTAACAAACAATACTAGTGCAGTGCAATCATCAAGTGACAAGTTAGTTCTACGGCGTCGTAGCCAAATTAAACCACCCGAACGTTTAATTGTCGGGTTAAATTAATGTTTTACCATTTTAGATATTTCAGTATAGGTTATAAATTTAGGGGAAAGGTGTAATATATCCCCATAAAATATTATTTATTTTACGGATTTCTGCAATAGGTCTCTAATCCTAAGATAAACAATTTATATTTTTTGTGAGTACCTGAAACATTTTCACCTTATTTGTACTACTTTAGAATTTCAGTAATAAATAGGTAGTCACTCAGATTAGTGCCTTTTTATTTCTTACGGCGCTCATTAATCAAATTATTAATTACGCCAAATATATAAATCTCACAACATCATTTTGATAGCCTCTGTGTTATTTGATTTGACGCATATGATCAGTGACCTTTGGACCCACACGTTAAGACCAGATCTGACTATAGTTAAAATTTGATGTAATATTTTTGACGTCTTGCAGGAATTTAGTAACTTTCATCACACACTATATTATGTTGGTATTACTATTTGACAGTTTTCAAGACAGAACAAAAATAGAAAACGAAATACAAAAAATAAAATCGCGAATCGGTCATTGGCTCTCAGGATTTCAATAAATCTTAACTTATTTTAGTTTCTAATAAATTATTCATATTCACTTTCATCTGATAAATATATTTCGACAGTTTGATATTTCGCAAGTATATCAAAAAGAGAATTTTGAATATTTATCCGACACCCAATAACCCAAAACGTAATCACCCGTTACCAACTCCGGCAGAAATATAAAGTAAATATTATTAAGATTGCCTGATAAATCCCAAGTATATAAATGTGGATGGGGTCAAGACCCTGTTTATGCACATATTCTGGAAATAAACAGACCCTCGAAAAAGACATATATACAGGGTATTCCTTAATGATATTCTAAAAATATTTTTGGGTAAAAAATGCAAAACGAAGATAGAAGTGTAAAACCATTTTTTTTCCTCAAGATGCATCATTTGGACGCTGCAGTCTGTGAGATTAATGTAATTTTTTAACTGTCCATATCTCAAAAACAATTGAATTTAAACATGTAGTACAATTCAAAAATACAAAAATAAAGTATTTAAAAGAAAACAGGTTATATTCGCCTAGGGTTTTTTTGTCAAACTTATATGCTCCAATGGAATTTTAAAATGTAGATCTTAACGATTTCTATAACTTTGTGGATTTAATGGTTTTATATAATTTTTAAAATAAAGAGAAAAATGTACTTACTTTAAGAAGCAATATAATACTAAGTATAATAATATATAAGAAATTATTTAATATAAACTATAAGAATATTTTATATTTCTAACAATAATATATACACAATACATGCAAATAAATAAATTATATTTCTTATTAGAAAATTAAACTAAAAATGTTCATAAATTTTAAAAGAAATTATTATGAAAATTTCGTACCCATTTTTTTATAATAAATCGGAAGATTTCTGAGTCATTACCATGAAGAAAATTTCAAGAAGAAATACTCATGCCCTGCGGCCAAATTCTTCTTCGTATGCCTATCCGGGTCGGATGCTGGCGACCATCTGAATGATCATAATTTTGTTGACTGCTTCCCTGAACAGTCCCGTGGTTGACTTTCCGAACCAGACTCTTAGGTTTTTCAACCATGAGATTCTCCTTCTTCCTTGTCCTCTGCTCCCGTAAACTTTACCTTGTAGGGTGCATTGGAGGAGATGGTATCGATTTTCATTGCGCATTATGTGCCCAAGATATTCTAATTTCCTGCATTTAACGGTGTAAAGGACCTCACGTTCCTTCCCCATGCGGCGTAGGATTTCTTCATTGGTCACCCTCTGCGTCCACGACACTCTCAGCATCCTTCGATACAGCCACATTTCGAAGGCTTCCAGCTTCCTCTCAGTAGTAGCAGTCAGTGTCCTCAGCAGCAGCCTCTACTCCGTAGTACAAAACAGAAAAGACGTAGCATCTTAACAACCTGATCTTTAGGTTTATGTTCAAGTCATGGCTCTTGAAGCACTCATTTTATTGAACACTGCTCAGGCCTTCTCTATCCTGCATCTGATTTCCTGTGAATGGTTCGACTCTTCATTAACACAGGTACCCAGGTATGTGTATTTTTGTACTCTTTCCACACGTTTTCCATTTATAACTAGGTAGTCATCCGGGATATTTCTTTTACTGATGATCATTAATTTGGTTTTGTCAACATTTATATCAAGACCATATTGCTGACTGATCAGTGTGATTTGTGTCATCAGGTTTTGCAGATCGTCTAGGTTATCTGTGAACACAACGGTGTCATCTGCATATCTTATGTTGTTCAGCCTCTGTCCATTCAGGTTCACCCCTGCCTCACTATCCTCCTAAACATGCTAAGCAGCTCTCCTCTGTCGTTTCTTTCTCCTAGACCCCAGGGGCCTATATGATTTCCTGAACATCCGCGTCCCACCTTGGCATTGAAATCACCCATGACCAATATGACATCTTGTTTTGGGCGGCCAAATTACATTGCAAATTTGCCTGTAATGTTGCTTGGTCAAAAGAATGACACGAAATTATTTGTCAAAGTAAAAAGGCATATTTTTGGTTGCGAAATTTTCTTACAAATCCGGAAATTCCTCCTCAGTCGTGAATTTTTTAAGAAAATTTCCCTTGGTTGGCGCCTCGTGAAATTTTCAAATAATACGCGACGATTATAAGTGATAATTACAACACAATATAATAATTTATATTACCAAAAATAATACCCGTCACTAAATGAAGTAATATAATATTACTGTAAACGATGATATTTATATTATTTTATACACGGTGATTCACATAGCCCGTTTATTAAAAGATTTTTGATTTCGCGAAATATTATTAATGTGAAATTTGGTAGCCGGCTATAATAAGAAGAGTTTTGGACTTGCACTGTCTTTATTTATTTTATATCACAACGTTTCAACTGGTAAGTATAAGACAATGCAAGTACAAAACTCTTCTATCAGTTACAGTAACACTTTGTTTTTCAGCTATATCTTCCACGGCCTATTTCCTACAACGATATTTGTATAAATTTGCTATAGCTAATAGTTCCTGCTTTATCAAATTATCTTCTTCTTTTTTCTTTGGTTAGTTATCATAAATAATTTAATGCACAAAATTTACCTGCGCCTATGGTCGACACCGAAATTGAGCTGAACTGGACGGACTTTCCCATTTTATTTCTCTACATCTTTCTGAAATAGACTATTACACTTTATTAAAAAATACCCTGTATAAAATATGGGTGGGGTCAAGACTCCGTTTATGTGCATTTCCTGAAAATAAACCGACCCTCGAAGAAGACATATACATACGATACGCGAATAATATTCCAAGTGCCCGTGGCTAATATAAATTCATATTTTCATGGATCGCTTGGCAAGTTTTATATCGTTTTAAGTCGTGACTTTTGTAAATCGCAAACGCAGACCCCTATTTGTTAGCAGCAGCCCGGGAGCTACATTACTTTCGGATTGTTTTGAGAATTGGTTATTTTATTTTAAGGAGTTTTGTCCGAATATGGCCAAAGAAAAATGAGAAAGAAGTTTATTATTTGTCCGTTATTCGGTATTATTTATAGAGGCCCTTAAGAAAAGGCCGTAGGCGGATTTCACGATACTTAGGTTACGCTACAGAAATATATCATAATTAGAATTAAACATGACTGGACTCTATTATTATACACGGTCCTGCACCTCACCTCCCGTCTTCTATAGCTCACTTATTAATTAAGTTAGAATTTTGATATTTTGGAGACTTAACCTGTATCCTAGGGCGCATTTCAGGAAATATTTTTGTTTATACAGGGTGTTCCAAAAAAGTGTGATTTCATAAGGATCTATTTTTTTAGATGGGGGGGGGGGGGGGGGTTGCGGGGTGAGAAATTAAAATCTGCTCTCTTTTTTATTGTAAAGTTTAAAAGGCGTCACCTGCAATACCTTGCACGCAGTTAAAACGAAATAACGTTTTTGAGACACCCTATATTTAACTGTAAATAAAAATTCGGATTTTCCAAAGTCTTTTACCTAAAAACG
This sequence comes from Polydrusus cervinus, assembly GCA_935413205.1. NCBI lineage: Eukaryota > Metazoa > Arthropoda > Insecta > Coleoptera > Curculionidae > Polydrusus > Polydrusus cervinus. The sequence continues at coordinate 21,026,003 of OW284516.1, forward strand.
GTCTACTTGGTCAGAGTTGATTTGAGCAGCTGTTTTTGAGATATCTGAATTTAAAAAATTCACTTCGTGTACCCAAGTCAGTTTCTAGTGACGTTATTTTAATTTACCGCCTACGCTTCAAATGTGTTCAATTATACAATAATTTAGACCTGGCCATGTGTATTATGACAATACACCAATTACACTGGTCAACAAAATTTAAGATTTTTTTTGTCCCACGAGCTGAAGTGGGTGTACTTGGTAGTACTTTTTAAACATATTTCATATATGTTTTCAGAATTTTTCCATCACGCAGGGTTTTAAAGTGACAAAGCAATGAATTTTTGTGAACGTATATATTATAATATGGGTATAAGTTATGAAAAAATAAAGTACAAAGTGATATATTTACTTAGAAAATGTGTCATATATGACTTTCGACTGTACTTTGCATCAGAAACATCTCTCTTCAGCGTCCAGCAATAGTCTGCCAACATAGCGGGGCTCCATTTGCCTTGGTATCTCTTCTCCATGTCCAGAATGTCCTGGTGAAATCGCTCGCCATGTTCGTCACTTACTGCTCCAAGGTTTTTCGGAAAAAAGTCCAAGTGTGAATGAAGAAAGTGTATTTTTAGACTCATGTTGCAACCCATGGCTTTATATGAGACCAATAAATTGTTAACATTCTCTGCGTAATTTTCGGATTTACGATTTCCCAAGACGCCGTTGCAAATGTCCTTGAAAGAAAACCATGCTGCTTTTTCGGACAAGGTCGTTAAGTTCTTCTTGACTTAGAAGATGCGGCGCACAAGAAGACGAATCTGGTGTAAATGTTGGATCCAGATCAATATTTTCGGCTGAAAAACTTTCGTTGTTTACTTCGTCATCGGCAGTTTCATCGTCGCTCGGTGTCATATTTTGTGGGGGGTCAGGCACAGGTAATTCCGGACTGTGCGGCACTGGTCTCAGTGCAGATGGAATATGAGGATATTTAACAGTATGTTTGGATTTAGAAGTTATACCACTGATATTTGTAAGACAAAAATAGCAATCGGTAATATGGTCTGATGGTTCCCTCCAAATCATGGGAATAGCAAAAGGCATATGTCGTTTACCTTTTGCCCACGCTGTAAGAAGTCTGACACACGTAACACAGCAAATATGGGGAGCCCAGCTTTTGTCTTGATCGCCGACTTTACACTTGAAATACTGTTCATAGCATTTATTAACGAGAGGCGTGAAAGACCGTTTTTGAGATTTAAATGTCAATTCACCGCAGATGTAGCAAAAAGAGTTCGGGTGGTTTACACAATTTCTTGGCATTTTTACAAGTGAGTTACACTACAATAGCTTAAAATGCACCACAGCACATTCTTCGAAACGTTAAAAAAGTCTGCGTATATGTTCATTCACCGAGCTCTAGCCGATAACTAAAACAACAATAAATGTTATGTAGGACTCGGAAGTGCTTGCAGGTCTCAACAAGCCAAGACATGTTCCGCGGGACACACAGAGCACACTTTGTTATTTCTAGTCACAACAAGTTATTGTTACAATACACAAATAATAAAATAGCAATGCCTGACACAAGTTTTTTGTTAGATGACTCTTATAGTACAGACCTATGCGTGCATTTTATAGGTAAATAATCACATATACTGGAACATAAAAACTAAGGGCGATGGAGAAATTCTGAAAACATGATTGATTTCAGCATGCAAAATTATATTGAAATCAGACATTTTTGCGCTTGGGACAAAAATCTTGTTAACCAGTGTTATTAAAAAAATTATAAATTAAAAATTAAAACCAAATTGAACTTTTGACACTCTGTATCTCCGAAATCATCCACTTTTGGACTAAGGTAAGTTGGATTAGATCGTCATATGTACGCCTCAGGACCTTGTGGTTCCGCACCTTTTAGAGACACCCTGCATAATGAATCAAGCAAAATCTATCATTCAAAAATTTAAAAATAATCCCGTCAAGTACCGCCACTGTCTACAAACTGTTACGGCATAAGAGTTGCTACTTAGCAAACATAACCTTTGTAAGTCAAAGTGTGTCGCCCTGCAAGAGTGTATAAATGATCCTGTCGTCCGCCCTCTTCGTTTCGGAAGTGACGAAAGAGGCGGTGGTATGATGGATGGGTCGTGAAAGGGCACACGACCTGTGGATTAGTTACATGCCCAGGTGTTAACTCAACTCAAAGAGAAACAGGAGAAGAAGAATTTGTATTAATTAACCATTGTTGGCAAGTTATTAGGGCCTAATTGCATAACTTAACATATATTTTTTTTAAAAGCTTATTAATTAATACCTAAATACAAAAAATACATTACACAGAAATTAAATTGTAAAAAATCATAATATTCTTCGTCATCTGAGGAACTGTTATCTTCTTTTGACGTTATAATTAACGGGTCGACGGTCCGATCGATCTGGTGATCAAGATCCCACATTTTCTCCTCTTCTTTAATCACATGCGGGACTGTTTTTCGCCAGTTCTCTGGTGTCACTTTCTTAATGGCTTGATTAAACATCTCATTTTGAATGTAGTGTTGTGTCTTGCTACAAATCCTTTCACTTGCGCTCATATAAGTTCTATAGGATTTAGTTCGCAATGATATGGCGGTGTATGCAGCACAGTTACACTATGTTTTTCAGCTATATCTTCCACGGCATATTTCATAAAACGATGTTTGTGTAAATTGGCTATAGCTAATAGTTCCTTCTTTATCAAATTATCTTCTTTTTTTCTTTGATCAGTAGCGATACCACTATTTATGAATTTTCTGATATTGACTATCTAAATCTATATTTTTTTTCTATTATAAAGGAACATGTAATTCCACAGGCATCCCGACAAACATGGCTTACCGGACCTTATTTTAACACCTACCTACGACACGGTTATCTCTGTAAACTATCTTAACACCTCGATATCTACCTGCAAGACTTCAGGCGGCTAATAAAATTACAGAGAACCGGTGAAAAAAGTCTTAATGTTCCATATCTAGGCATTCCTAATTAATCGTTAGTAGAACCAGTAACAAGCCTATGGTCATCGCTTTCCAACAAGGAAATGGTATGAGAGACAGACGAATAAACAAAAAGACATAACTATTTATTTTTGACAGCGGACTGGCGCATACTGCTATCACAAGATATGAACTTACCCTACAGTCCGAGGCGGTGTTGGTAAATTTGGGATTTAATCGTTTTAGGGTAGGTATATTGGGGCCAAGCGAATCTAAGGATTAAATAATTAAAATGTTTGTTTTTCTTGGGTTTTCGGTCACTCTTGAATAAAATTTTTTTCTTTATAAGGGGTTAACGTTTCGGTTTTATTAGGAAACCATCATCAGAACCTTATTTAATTTTTTACACTTCACAGAACTTTATATTCACAGTATGACTATCATATCCAATATGAATATAGTGATCCAAATAGTGAAGTAGGAAAGGGGTTACGTCATTTATTTGGTATAGCCTACTTAGATCATATTGAAGTGCCAAATTGTTTTGTATTTGATTTTGTAAAGAGTCAACCTAACACAAAAGCTGTTGTTAGTATGGCTGATTATTTAGTTGACAACTATACCGGGTGTTGCATCGTCGAGCGGGACATAGGAAATCCCATGTAATTTTAAATGGGGTCAATTATTGACTTCCCTAATTATTTTAGAGAAAAATTCTATTTAGGTTTATTAAAGAGCACTAAAACCCACATTCAAAAGAATAACTTTTGATATTTTTGATGAGCCCGTTTACGGGTTATCGCTGATTTCTTTTTAACTATTTCTCCTTTTTATGGCCCCGTATTTGCGGGCACCAGTCAAGGTAAAAGATGACTGTCAAATAAAGTAGTCATTTTGAAATGTGTGCTTTATTGTTATAAAAACTCATACATCGAAAATATTAGCCATGAATTATATTATATTATATTATCAAGGAAATAGTTATCAAAATGTGTCAGACATGTTTGCTGCTCTGTATCCGAATAGACCGATACCTGCAAAATCCACAGTCGAAAGGACTATCAAGAAATTTGAGACAAAAGGCACTGTAATAAATAACTGCAGATGTGAAGAAAAACTGATACATATATTAAAATTAATAGTAGTTCACTTCCCAAGAAAATACAAAGTAAAGCTGTCCGCATAAAACAATAATTGCTAAGATCAAATATAAAGATGGTGAAATATCAAGATTACAGTTTGTCAAATGTGTTTCCTATATTGGCAGAAGTCATGTATCTATGTATCAAAACAGTAAATAGAATAGTGCCCAAGTACCTATTTGTTCTCCCCAATTTACCTGTGACATAATGAGATGTCTCTTCCCAATTTACCTGTACCTTTTTTGACCAACAATTATTTTATTGCTCTTTCTCCCCAATTTACCTTCCACCGTCCGAGAAGAGCAACCACAGAGAAGGGATAAAGTACGAGTCATCAAATTCAACATGATCTGCCCCCCCCCCCCCCAAGACAAAAGTCTAGCTACGCCAGTGTACCAACGCTTATATGTGCACGACTTGTATCCAAGTTAATAATGTAATTTACCAAAGTTTTTAAATCAAAACTTTTATCTATTCTTACATTTTCTTTAGAGATTGTAACATGGTTAAGACAACTTTTAATAAAATGAACTTTGCACAGTTTATTGTGGCAAGATCTTAACAACTTTAAATAAAGCCAATTCTCTTGTGGACGAACTTTGTAAATTTGTCACATACACTATGGGGCAAGAACAAGAGTTGTCTTATCTTTATAAAGGAATAAGAGACCAATTCAAAACTGTTGTCTGGCTGAAAGCAATTATCACCCAAAGGAGCATCGAAGTTTGCGGGCAAAATTCTAAACAATACAATAAGCAAAATGTCCTCGGAATGAACTTAAAAAATTAATTATTATATTCAATTGAATTTTACTAAATGTCTATGAATTTTTCACGAAATAAAATTAATAGTTTAGAAAACAAACATTCAAATATTACATCAACATAATACACGTAAAAATATTTTTGAAAAAGATCAATTTTATATAATGGAATATATATAATAATTATCTAAAAGGGTAACGGACATTAAAAGATTAGAACAATTATTAAATTAAAAGAAATATTTTAAAAAGTTTCTCTGGAAAAGTAAATTTATTTATCTACTTTCATTTAGTAATATGAATTTTACAGTTCTGTAAATCGTTTTGTAAGGGTATCTATTACAGCACTAGTGCTGTAATAAAAAAAACGGTTTTATTACAATTTTGCTGTTAAATAAAACCACACTTTTTAGAATGATTTATTATTAACAAGTATAAAATTAATTACCAATTAATAATCAAAATATATCTTGATTTTTCTTGACTGAAATCATAGTTCTCAACATTAAGTAGTGAGTCCATAGTGTAGATGGTTTCTGGAAGCGTTGCTTTACAGAAAAATAACCCAAAAGGATTTTCTCAGACACCTCCTTTATTTTGCTTTGCAAACTTCTGATTCTCCAACTCATACCGCGCCTTGGATTTTGTCGGAACTAAACTTGAGATCGCTTCGTTTGCCGCTGCTTCTATATCAGAGGGTAAACTTCTATCAGAATCGCTCATTTTGAAAAACGCTTTTTATACTTTTGAATTTGTTTGACAAAGTTTCGACAGTAACCATGCGAAACAGTAACTATGGGAAAGGTAACATAAAAAACTTGATTAGTAAACTTAATAGCAGGTGCATTTTTATTTTTAAAAATGCCTTTTGCCAAATATTTTTATTCATAGATGAAAGTAGATAAAATTTTGTACAATATTCTTGTTGTAAATTCATATTACTACACTCGGTGTTTTATTAAACTCGGCTGACGCCTCGTTTGACAACTTTAACATCTCGTGTTGTAATATGAATCTTTACAATAATTATATCGTAGATAACTATTATTTTGTATTTGATATACTATCAATGTATAAAATTTATTATTTGTTAAAAATACCTTATGTAATGTTAGGTAACTTGTTTTTATATTCCCTATAATAAACGTTACAGTTGGTTGGGAATAAATATTTAAAAAAAAAAAAAAAAAAAACAAAAAAAAATAGTCAAATCGATCTGCAACTCTTCCTTACAGTTTTTTCTGTATCTAGCTTATGTAATTGGCAATGGCGTATTGTGCCATAGAATAGTACACGGAAAAGGTTGGGTTATGTCTTTTTCCTACGACCACCTATGAAAATGAGAAGAAAAGCACGGTTAATTTGACTAGAAAGCGCCGTATATCACACGCGTGTTAAAAAAAATATTTCAACACTATTTAATTTAAACATATGGTACATTACTCGTGTGAAAGTGATTATTCTAAAATTCGGAGAATTTCCGCACTCGGCTGACGCCTAGTAGGTACTAAATATATCCTCGTTTGAAAAGGATCACTTTTATCCCTTGTTATTTAATATACTATATTCACCTTTATAATTATAATAAATAAAAATGGGGAGTTATCGTTTACGTTGTCGCTTACTCTTTGAACAATGACGCACGAGTAAAAAACCACTGTGAATACTGTAACTACCAGAATAATTTTATTTCGAGAATCTCCTTTAACAATATATTACAATGTCTTTTGATATCTGTTTTTCGCGACTGCATAATAAAATCCGAAAATATGCACAAATTTGTCCACATACTTGTTATTTTATGACTGGATTATCAGATTGTTTTGTTCCACAAAGCGCGTATAATTTGACTTGAAAAATACCGCTAACAGGGTGCCTTGGAGATGTCCGACTGATAAAAACTGCAAAAGAGAAAAAGCTCTCAGCGCTGGTTGCGATAAGAATAGGGAACTTATGAATCTTTTCATCATGCCTTATACGTTAGAGACGTTTTGTTTGTATAAACGTTATATTGTTAAAAAGGTTAATCATAAACATTTGCAAGATAGAGTTAATTCAGTTAAATTAGTGGGAATTTGGTGACGTCGACTTCGTTTCACTAGACTGCATCCGCTGATTGACTAAGTGTAAAGGAAAAAAGATCAAGTTACCATAAGAGTAGGGAATTTTTGTTTTTTTTTTCTTTAAACGTTCTAGTCCATTTCAGAAAGCTGTAATAGTTGTAATAAAATAGGAAATGTCGTCCAGTTTGGCTCAATTTCGGTGTCGACCATAGGCGCAGATACATCTTTAGCATTAAAGTATTTACAACCAAACCAAAGAAAAAAAAAGGTAATTTGATAAAGAAGGAAATATTAGCTAGAGAAAATTCACCCAAACATCATTTTATAAAATATGCCGTGGAAGATATAGCTGAAGAACATAGTGCAACTATGCTGCGCACACCATCATATCATTGCGAAGTAAATCCTATAGAACTTATATGGACGCAAGTAAAAGAATTTGCAGCAAGACACAATACGACATACAAACTGAAAGACGTTAAACTACTGTTTGATCAAGCCATTACGGAAGTGACACCAGAGAACTGGCGAAAAGCAGTCCATATGTCATTAAAGAAAACAAGAAAATGTGAGATCTTAACCACCTGATCGATCGGACCGTCGACCCGTTAATTATAACGTCAAAAGGAGATGGCAGTTCCTCAGATGACGAAGAATATTATGGATTTTTTTATAATTTAATTTCTGTATAATGTATTTTGTTTTCATTTTATATTGTTTAATAAAAAAAATAAGTGTGCCTAATACTATGTACATAATGCACGCCTTTGTCACACCATTTTCAGTGTTTGTGAATGGATAACAATATGCAAAACCCATGAATTAACCCAAACCTGGGTGGTACTACCGCACTTGACAAAAATATAAAATTTTGCAATTAATTCAATGCCAAATTATGAAAGTTGCTTAAATATTCGTTGGGTTACTGTGTAGTCCCTTTGCATACCTAATAAGCTTTTATTACTCTACACCTTTCTGAAATAGACTATAATATTATTTGACAGTTCTTTTAACCGGCAAACTGTAATACTGGGTATACCGTATTTTCTTCTTTGTCTCGCATAGCCTCTAGTATCCAAATTGCAAAATTATGCCTGAAATGGTAACAACGTCGTTGACATTTGAACATAAAACCCCGTTGATTTTTTTTCTGGTTTAAGGGAAATAAAGTGCGACCGGAACGCCACTTATTTGTACCTAAGTATGTTATAAACAATTTTTTTTAGAAAGATCATATCTAAAGAAAACGCTCTAGAAATGAAAATTAAACCTCATCACAAAATGTACAACAATAACAAATAAACTTATATAAATCTAATCTACGATTAAAACTTCAAATATTTGGCACTTTAACACAAAACTACTTATTCATGCCGAAGAAATTAAAAATATTAACTAATCCATATTACAAAAAATTAAATTACCGTCGCGTGGTCATTTCTGGTAAATTACCACATTTTATTAAAAGTAAACTGTTAATTTAAAGATTATTTCGTTACACAAATGAATTAGAGTACACAGAACCCTTTTTCACCCTTTTTAAATGGAAGGTCAGTTGACATTTAGGGGTAGGTAATTTGTATCCAAGATAATAGGAATTAAAGCACCGAAAATGACGTAGATAATTTTTTATATCAGTCTATATTTAAATGCAAAATAGTTATTTTTTATAAAAGGCGATAAAATGTAATTTGTTCTACTTAAATATTTGCTGTTTCCTTCGCACTAAAGCAGTGGCGTGCATATAATATAGGCAAAAAGCATTGCCTATCCTGGGAACAATAAACAAACAGAAAAAAAATTATATATTAATTTTTATCCGTATAATGAAACTTTAGCAATTGATCTTTACATTAATATAATAAATAATAATATATGACCGAAAAATGTATCCTATATTATTTCTACCACCGCATTATTTGCTTATTTATATCGTAAACAAGATCCCTGTATAAGCATTCTGTAAGACCTTTCTAAAAGCCACGATCTCGTTGGACATTAGCGTTTTATGCAAAAGCACTGCTTTCAGTAGAAGCAAGCGATAGAGCCGGTAGGTAGTAGAGTAGAAAGATATGTAACAAATAAACCCGCCGCAACCTTCGACCTTCCTTCGTCTATCAGCCCGCGCCAAAAAAGCCCGCGTTTGGTGTGTGCATTGGTACCAATCTTTAAGTTTTAAATACTTCGATTTCTCAATATAAAATATGAAACACGCCTCTATAAGTTTTATTATTTATTAGTCTAGTTAGGATATTTTTAAAGGGATAACGGATAAGGTATCGTAAAATTAGAAGCACTTTTGTGACAATTAAAATAACTTATAGGTTAATAGGTTCATAATATTTAATAATAATCAGTAAACTTATCATCATATTTCACATAATAATTGACCGCGTTTTTGGTAACATTGGTTCAATTAGGTGGATGATAGATTTTTAATTTATAATTAGTAAGTGTTTTCGCCCTTTTGCTAGACTTCGCGCCGTCGGGTTTCCGGATAAAAATAAATATGGACGCGTTAATTATTACTATTTCGGCTAGCAGCGCGTCTGCAGAAAGATTCTTTTCTGGATTAAAAAGAATTCATAAGTACCTATTTCGAAACACATAGGAGAGACACGCTTATTAACAATAATCTCTCTGGAGAGTGACCTTTTGCTGGAAAACGCAAACCAATTTTTATGACTTTTATACATTAAGACCGCAATGTTGAACTAATTTACAAATAATGTCGTTTTATTCTTCTTCTGCCAGTTTTCTTTCCACAAATTTAAAAACAAGACATTTTGTGACAAAATTTGAAATTTAGATGCTTGAATGCTACGAAAGGTCAATTTTTGTCTTAAATACAAGTTTTGCCTACCCTGATTAAAACAGAATTGCACTCCACTGCACTCAAGTAATAGGATAAGTGGTTTATTCCGGTTTGTGTGTTAAGTTAACCATTTCTTTATCACTACCATTTATGTACCTTGATAGATCTACCTGGGTTAACTATCAGTCATGGGGATAAAGATAATTATTCTCTTTAAACCTCCCTTTGTAATAGTGTAGTAACATATTATGGAAAGTCTTATAGCCTTCTTTCCGAAAAACTTACAGTTCTCTTCATAAAAAACCCGTATACTTAATTTGCCATGGTGTAAATAGTTCTTTTTATTTTAAAGGTTTTTAAAAGTGCATGCTAGCAATTGTTGATAGACGTCTAAAAGTCAAACATTTTAATATGCCTCGTCCTTTAACATTAGTTGAGAAGGCACAAATAGTGACAAAAATTGAAGAAGGATGGTCAATTCGTGCCCTAGCACAATTTTATGGCAGAAATAAGAGCACAATTCTAGAAATTAAAAAGCGATGGGAGCAAGAAGGGTCCTTGAAAAGAAAGGAGGGTTCCGGTCGTCCTAGAGTTACCAGTCCCGAAAAGGATGCTATGCTTCTGGAGCACTTAAGAGATCATCCCTTTGAAGTCGCGAGGGAAGCTATAAATATCACAGAATTTCCTGGCTGTCGACCTACCGCCAGTGGAAGAATTAATGAATCAGAGTTAAAAAATCGCGTTGCGGCGAAAAAAATTAAATTAACAGAAGAACGAAGGCAGTCGCGGTTACTTTCTACATTAAATTACATATATCGCGAACCTGAATATTGGAAGAGGGTAGTATTTACGGATGAAAAAACTTTCCAATCTACTTATAACGGACAAATTCGGGTGTATCGACCAGATAAGACATGATTTGAAGAGCGTTATACTAGCGACCTTGCTTTTAGATCTGGGCCTTTTTCTGTCAACATATGGGGTTGGATAAGTGCCCATTGGCTTGGTGTATGCTGGCGATTGGACGGAAGATTTAATTCTGAAAATTATCTTAATGTTCTGGAGCATATTATGCTCCCATCTGTTAGGTTCATTTACCCCAATAATTATTTTATTTATCAACACGATAATTGTCCCGTGCACACTGCAAATGCTATTAAGGGCTGGTTTCAAAATAATAATGTAGAAGTATTACCGTGGCCTTCATTCAGTCCGGATATTAATCCAATAGAAAATGTGTGGGCTATAATTGCAAAAAAAAATTATAACCGTAATTTCTTGCCTCAAAATTCTACTGAATTGTGGGATATAATTCATGAATGCTGGGAGGAGCTTGACCCAATTATTATAAGAAATTTGATTAACCCAATGTATTGTTCTTGATTAATATAATGTTCAATTTGTTCCCAATTTTATAAAATTATTATAAATGTAAAATATTAGTTCTTAAAGGACTCGACGTCAATAAAGCTTCTGGTCCAGACGAAATTCCTATCATTGTTCTCAAGACATGCGCCGATGAACTTACACCAGTATTTTGTAGACTTTTCAACTTATCCTACAAAAAAGGAATATTTCCATCCTGCTGGAAGTCGGCGCGTGTCCAGCCTATTCCAAAGAAAGGTAAAAAGACCCTGCCAAGCAACTACCGACCCGTCGCATTGCTTTCAGTAATTTCAAAAGTAATGGAGAAAGCTATTAACCAACAACTCCTAAAGTATCTGGAAGGGCTTAACATTATCAGCGACCATCAATACGGTTTTCGTAAGTCCAGATCAACAGGTGACCTTCTGGCATATGTCACCCATCTTCGGAGCAACACCATCGAACATCATGGAGAATCCCGGGCTGTTGCACTGGACATCTCTAGGGCTTTTGATCGTGTTTGGCACGATGGGCTTCTAAGTAAATTGCGATCCTACGGTATGCCTAATGGATTTTGTTTATGGTTAACCAGCTTCCTTAAGAACCGTTCTCTGCAAGTGGCGATTGACGGGTTTCTCTCAGACACCTTCACCATCAATGCCGGTGTTCCTCAAGGGTCCATATTGTCGCCTACCCTCTTTTTACTGTATATTAACGACCTTCTAGTAAAAACCCAAAATCAAATTTATAGCTTTGCTGATGACAGCACACTTGTCTCATCTTTTACCTTAACCCCCCAAACATCCGCTGCCGACGCACATCTTCGCAGGCAGCATGAAGTATTGCGCCTCAACAATGACCTGGAAGAAATTTTGGCTTGGGGTGACAGTAACCAAGTCGAATTTAATGCTAAGAAAACCCAGGCAGCAGTCTTCTCCAAAAAGGTTAACATTGCAGAACCGGATATAGTCATGGCAGGACACGCAATTCCCCTGACACCGTCTATTAATTTGCTGGGGGTCAATCTGGGAGGTAATCTGTCTTGGCATGACCACGTTGCCGCAATTGCCAAGGCAGCTGCACAGAAACTTGGTGTACTTTTCCGCACCAAAAGGTTGTACACACCTCATCAACTTTTGACATTCTACAAAGCCCAGATTCGACCATCATTAGAATATTGCTCTCATGTCTGGAGCTCTGCACCCAAGCACACCCTTCGGCTACTGGATTCCATTCAAAGGAGAGCCGTTCGTCTGATCGGCGACCCCGAGCTGACCAAGACCCTCGATAGCCTGGAGCATCGAAGAAAGGTTGGTGATTTGGCTCTCTTTTACAGATATTTCCATGGCAGGTGTTCGACTGACATTGCCCACTTGATTCCACCTAGAGCAATGCAAAACAGAAATACACGGCGAACCACTGCCGCTCATCCATATGTTGTTCAGCTTAGTACTCCTCGAACTTCATTGTTCAAGAATTCTTTCATCTGGAGAACGTCATCTTTGTGGAATGATCTTCCTGAGGTCGTGTTTCCCAATGAATACAATCTTCAACGTTTCAAGACCAACGTTAATCGCTTTTTTCGCACTCGCACCGCTCCCAGAGCGCCTTAAAGGATTTTTCCTACAGTGCAGGTGTTTTATCATAAAAAAAAAAAAAAAATTAGTTACCATTTTACTTAATTTTTTTTAATTACTTCCTCTACGCCAATGATTGGCATTTATTGCATATAACCTTAAACATATGTCTCTGATAACCTCAAAGAAATAATCACAAAAGCCTATTTCAAACTGCTTAAATAATACAAAAACTAATCATAAGACTTGTACGGGTTTTTTATGAACAGAACTGTACATTACGCCGAGTCATGGTACAGCAACAGAACTACCATTGTTGGTTTTTATGTATACAACATATTTTGCTATAAAAGTATTTCTTGTTTACCTACGCCACTGTTGAAACTATTTGTTGAATGTCACACTTAATGAAAAGTAGCTCTCAACAGTACTATATATAAATTTCTTGATGTATGCCCTGCTGATTATATCAAATTTTCAGTCACGTAGAAGTCTTTCATTCCTAAATGTATTATTAATGTGAGAGCAAGATAATATTGCTTATGGAATAAATTGGATTATACTTTTTGTAGAAAAACTAGTAAAATTTATAATAAAATTGTTTTAGTCTTAGATCAAGCTTCGGGCTCTTTCTGTTTTAATATAGTGTTGTTTTTTTATTCTGTCATATATAGACAACAGGGAACGAAATGAAATATATAATTTGGAGGCGTAGACGACGCTTATTGTAGATTAAATAAATTTAAAAAAACTACTCACTGGGCATCATTTTATTAATTATAGTTATATAAAATAGTTAATATCTATACCTAATGCCAACATAATAAAGAGTCCTATGGTGGAGATCAGAGATGTTAAATTAGTGTAAGTCGGCTTCGATAGCCAAGCTGCTCTCAAAGCTATCAGTAGATCAAGCTTTATCCGCAAGCATATGTAATGGGTTTTTTGAATAGACTCTCAAGAACAAAAAAAACTAAATCTGGTTTAAATGCCAGGAGATCCGGGACTTCGGGACAACGAAATAGCAGATAAACTTGCCCTAAGACCTAAAACTCCATTACAAGAACTTAAACAATATAAGGGAATTACAAAATAGCAGATAGGTTCTATATTAAACCAGTGGGCTAAACGTTACCTTATTGAAATGTTTCAGATGACTCAAAGAAACAATAAGATCCACAATGACATCTCAAGCTTAGTTCAACGTTGAACCAAGCTCAAACTTCATTTTGAGAACCAACAACAATGTAAAGGTGTTGTCAAAATGAAGTTTGAGCTTGATTCAACGCTGAACTAAGCTTAAGTTGTAATTGTACAACCTGGCCTTAGAATTTTGTGGCTTGACTTTATAAGACTAAATTAGAATGGCTTCTAAACAGAAGCTAATATATCTTGACTTCCCTAAAAGGTTTCCCAACGCAACTTCTTTAAAGGTTGTCCAAAGGGAAGATTTCGCTATTCTAGACTGGAACAATTTCCTGATCTTTTAAATGAGCTCCGCGGTGGTGGCTGGAGAAAGAGTTTAGAATAGGTAAAAATTGCCTTTGGTTTACATGTCAGATTTCGCAACCTCAATTACTTTCAAATTGCTGCTAGTGTATACTTCTCAGTTCTCTGTATATAATACTGTTGGGATATTCTGTTTATTTCTTTTATTAGGCTTAAAAAGTAGAATGCAGTTTATCTTGTTGATACTCCCTATACATTTACCCACCATCAATTAAATCAAAATTTTCGTAGGAGTAAAATTAGTAAGTCGGTATTATTAATCTACAAGAACATTATCCTCATATTTTGTCTGATGGCCTCTGGCCTATTATTAATTTTGCACCCAGATGATTTCTTAATTAAAACGCAACCATTCATTAGTTTCTGATATAAATTTTGGGCGCGGCCACCCCCAGCAATCATTAAATGGTTACTTTTAATTACTGGTAATTATAGGTGCATGATATTCATTATGTTTACATAAGGTTCGTAATTACCTATTGCCGTCCTGTACAAAAGGTTATTTTAAGAGGATTTTCTTCATATTAATTTATCAGTTTCCTTGTTATGTTAGACTTGGGCCAATATGACCCAAAAAAATTGTCGTTTCGAAAAGAAATACGCTTTTTATTCAATAAATAAAAAAAAGCAATTTTGATATTATCGTTTTGTCGATGTATTCTTAATTTGGAACACCATAAGGCGTCTAATATAATAATTGGTTTTTCTTTCCCTTTGAAACATTGATTTGGTTCTTTGTAATTTTCGATCTTTTACTCACTTGGCTGCAACAAGAATGATAGGAGGGGTTATTCTTTAGTGGCAGCTCGCGGTCTTAAAAAATGGTGAAGAGCTAGGTATAGTGTGGGTACTTAAACAAACATTGACTAAAAACCTGTGTAACAAAACGTCTCTCTTATCCTCATCTGCCCAACAACTAAATGGATTTTCCAACAAATTACAAACTATGTCATTAATTGGGTTCATTTTTAAAACACACAACTAAGTAGGTACGTACACTACTGAATTAACTGGAAAATAAAAACAAAACTTTTTAATCACACAGTAAATTACGTAAAAACGATATCTATAACCGTAAGTTTCGCAAAGCCTCAAAATAAATACCTTAAGGTTAGGCGAACCAATGCTGAAATAATGGTGCATACGACTGATCTATTTTTATATTGCCCTTCATCATAATGCAAATTGTTACATGCTGTTTGCGTGACTGACGTCACGTAACCATAGCAACGGTGAATATCAAGGCCATATTGCGCGTTGGGTCTTTACTTGCTTTGAACTAATGAACACGTTCGGTTGGGGCGCGTCAAAAAGCACGAGTGTCTATAATTACACTGGTTAACAAGATTTTTGTCCCAAGCGCAAAAATGTCTGATTTCAATATAATTTTGCATGCTGAAATCAATCATGTTTTCAGAATTTCTCCATCACCCTTAGTTTTTATGTTCCAGTATATGTGATTATTTACCTATAAAATGCACGCATAGGTCTGTACTATAAGAGTCATCTAACAAAAAACTTGTGTCAGGCATTGCTATTTTATTATTTGTGTATTGTAACAATAACTTGTTGTGACTAGAAATAACAAAGTGTGCTCTGTGTGTCACGCGGAACATGCCTTGGCTTGTTGAGACCTGCAAGCAGTTCCGAGTCCTACATAACATTTATTGTTGTTTTAGTTATCGGCTAGAGCTCGGTGAATAAACATATACGCAGACTTTTTTAACGTTTTGAAGAATGTGCTGTGGTGCATTTTAAGCTATTGTAGTGTAACTCACCTGTAAAAATGCCAAGAAATTGTGTAAACCACCCGAACTCTTTTTGCTACATCTGCGGTGAATTGACATTTAAATCTCAAAAACGGTCTTTCACGCCTCTCGTTAATAAATGCTATGAACAGTATTTCAAGTGTAAAGTCGGCGATCAAGACAAAAGCTGGGCTCCCCATATTTGCTGTGTTACGTGTGTCAGACTTCTTACAGCGTGGGCAAAAGGTAAACGACATATGCCTTTTGCTATTCCCATGATTTGGAGGGAACCATCAGACCATATTACCGATTGCTATTTTTGTCTTACAAATATCAGTGGTATAACTTCTAAATCCAAACATACTGTTAAATATCCTCATATTCCATCTGCACTGAGACCAGTGCCGCACAGTCCGGAATTACCTGTGCCTGACCCCCCACAAAATATGACACCGAGCGATGATGAAACTGCCGATGACGAAGTAAACAACGAAAGTTTTTCAGCCGAAAATATTGATCTGGATCCAACATTTACACCAGATTCGTCTTCTTGTGCGCCGCATCTTCTAAGTCAAGAAGAACTTAACGACCTTGTCCGAAAAAGCAGCATGGTTTTCTTACAAGGACATTTGCAACGGCGTCTTGGGAAATCGTAAATCCGAAAATTACGTAGAGAATGTTAACAATTTATTGGTCTCATATAAAGCCATGGGTTGCAACATGAGTCTAAAAATACACTTTCTTCATTCACACTTGGACTTTTTTCCGAAAAACCTTGGAGCAGTAAGTGACGAACATGGCGAGCGATTTCACCAGGACATTCTGGACATGGAGAAGAGATACCAAGGCAAATGGAGCCCCGCTATGTTGGCAGACTATTGCTGGACGCTGAAGAGAGATGTTTCTGATGCAAAGTACAGTCGAAAGTCATATATGACCACATTTTCTAAGTAAATATATCACTTTGTACTTTATTTTTTCATAACTTATACCCATATTATAATATATACGTTCACAAAAATTCATTGCTTTGTTACTTTAAAACCCTGCGTGATGGAAAAATTCTGAAAACATATATGAAATATGTTTAAAAAGTACTACCAAGTACACCCACTTCAGCTCGTGGGACAAAAAAAATCTTAAATTTTGTTGACCAGTGTTATTGTCCATCGGAGTTAACCGTGGTCCTATTATTATGCATAGCTACATTTGGATTAAATTAATATTATTAATTCGATCATAATTATTTTTAAAGGGCTAAAAAGGTAGCCTGTACTAGTACATTAATATTTAATATTGTCGAAAACTTTCCTCCTGGTTTTATTTTATTTTTTTGGTGTAGAGCCCCTTCACCTACTTCACCTGATGAGCCGCCACTGTTATTCTTCACTAAAAAATGAGCCCAGGGTGTCCTTAATTGACCATTATCTTTTAAAAATATTTTTTTCTCCATATGGAAGTTGCCCTTTATTAGGAATCCAGGAATAACAAAGAAATAGGTTAGATCTGCTTCATAACCGGCCTGGCCAGATTAGAATACATTTTAAACGGCAGTCGATGTGCCCTGAGTCGAGGAGGATGGAGGAGCCTACGAAGCTCTAGGAAGACTCGGGCATTAGGTAATTGGATAAGCAGTTCTTCAAAAGTAACATTCATACGAAGATCGGGACGATTTGGCGAAGCCCCAGGTGGCGGAGTGGCAAAAGAAAAATATTAGGGTGGGCAAACTTTCTAGGTTATTGAAGCCTTCCTTTAACTACTACTATTACCCTTCATCTGAAAAATACCAAAATATTTTAACTAATATAACAACTAACCGTACTATTTCAGATATCCTCTTAAGATTTGATATATTGCACACATCCGGTCAGTGTAGGTGGAGTACTTTTAAATATTGTTTAAACTTTGGCTCTTATATCTTTAATCATGCTGTGTTCTAAATAGCCTTACAAAAAACAATTATTGTAGGTGGTTCTATACAAAAACCTTTTGTTTGCTTTATCCGCTATTTAACAAATTATATGTTCTTGTAACATTTATAGAGAACTTTTAACATCTTTTAAAAAATTCCGTTAATCGAATTTTTAAACACTGATATCCTGGGATTCGCTAACTCTTGAGACATGATTTTCAGTTTTTTTGGAAAGAAGGGTATTTGCGGCTGAATATGAAACAGTTATTTACCAAATTGTTTATATAAATTTGCAGAATTTCAATTTTACTCGGTAATATCCTTTGTTGTTTAATTGAAATGCAAATCATTTTCCACACCGATCTTTCTATTATTTTCTTATTTTTGCAACAAATCACCAATCCCAATCGGCCTTAACATTTTTATTACTACTGTACTCAACAGATATAGAAATATATCTGGTAAATTTTTCTAAATAAATCTTTCTTAAATGGGGGAAACTAGATAAAACATACGAAATTACAAGGTTTCTAAAAAAAAATTAATTTTTATTTTTAAGGTTATTTCCTTTTGTTTTGTCAATTTTGAGGCCGGTATAATTACAGTTTTGCCACTTTTATTTTAACGTTTATATAGTCGCTATTATATAAATTGGTATAGAATGTAAGTACGCAGGCAGGCAACGAAGAAACACTTAATTATTGCTTAATTTTATTATTAAATATATCGATTTTTGTCTGTTATTCTGTAAAAGGCCGAATGTGAGAAAGATAGATATATTCAAAGTGATTTTATGCAAATATAAAAAATGGCCCAAGTCGTCAAATTATATATTACGGTGTAATTTGGTCCATGGATTTTCCATCGAAATTAATTTTTGTTTTTATCATCTTTCTCAAATGTTATAATACGTACCTGATGCTAATTTAAATATATTTTATTTTTATTTTAAGTATAAGGTCGTAGACAATACACTACTGGGGTGGATAATATAAATCTAAACTGCTGGATAATTGCTTTCGAGCAAGAAAAATTTCGCCTAAATTTAACAGTTAATATTTTCTGAACCAGATATGATATCGACCTACGGTTTTGAATGGTTCATCATCCCTTGGGAAACAATTGTCAATGTTGAATTTTCTTTAACTGTCAGAAAATTTTATATACAGGTTGTTAAAGAAGACGATGATTTTTGATCCAATTTTAATGGCGTGTAACTTTCACAATAATATTTTTAAATTTTATCACTCTACGTCAATTGAATCACTGGTTTATAGCCAAGAAAATAATTTGTCAAATTTTTGATATCTGCTATATTTTAAGAAATATCGATTTTTTTGGAAAACCTTGCTTTATTTCAACTTATTGGTAGCTAGATCTCACTGTGCGTTGTATCGTGCAAACTTTGTAAGTGATTATTATACCTTATGAAAAGCTTGATTATGTTCAGTAACAATAGTTGTACCTAAATGTTATGATGTCCAATGGCGTACTTATAAACACCTATATGTCTATGGTTTATGAGTATAGTGTTAGAAAGTTAGAAATTAATAAATACATTTTCTCCAAAAATTAAATTATAAAAATTATCTTTGGTAAAATTTTGTAAACACTCTGTATAATATACCTATAGTGCGAAAACTAAAAATAAGAAAAAATTCAGCTAATCTAGGGGCGAGTACTTTCCGATATAAAACAATCGTGAAAAATAGTGAGGTACTCGTAAACTATAGACATATAGGTGTTTATAAATACGCCACTGTACATCATATCATTTAGGTACAACTATTGTTACTGAACATACTCAAGCTTTTCATAAGATATAATATTCACTCACAAAGTTTGCACGATACAACGCACAGTGAGCTCTAGCTACCAATAAGTTGAATTAAAGCAAGATTTTCCAAAAAAAAATCGGTATTTTTTAAAATATAGCAGATATCAAAAATTTGACAAAACACTTTCTTTGCCATGAACCAGTGATTCAATTGACGTAGAGTGATAAAATTTAAAAATATTATTGTTAAAGTTACACGCCATTAAAATTGGAGCAAAAATCATCGTCTTCTTTGACACCTCGTATATAAAATTTTCTGACAGTTATAGAAAATCCAACATTGACAATTATTTCCCAAAGAATGAATCTATCAACCATTAAAAACCGTAGGTCGATATCATATCTGGTTCAAAAAATATTAAGTGTTAAATTTAGGCGAAATTTTTCTTGCTCGAAAGCAATTGTCCAGCAGTTTATTTCTCTCTCACTAAAAATTTTACCTTCAATTTTTCTATTAGAATGAGTCTGTTGGATACTTAGGCCCTGTTGTACAATAAGAACTTAAGTACGAGTTTTGTAAAGCTCTACTTAAAGTTGAACTCGGTTCTGCTGAGCTTTTATTTTTCAGGTAAGTTGTCAATTTTCTAGGTACCAAACCAAGGTATTAATGACTGATGACATATAACCCAATAATTCTTATAAAAAATTATTTTTGACTTTAAAATTTGTGGTAATAATATTTTAAAGTTATGAATGCGAATAATGAGGTTTCAACTTCTGGATTTATCCGACGAATTGGATGATGAATATTTTATGGATGTACTAGGAGCTATAGAAAACGTTCATGATCATATTTAAATTTTCGTAATTAAATTTAGTCTCAATATTTTTCTAACATTCTATTTTTTCTTTATTATCTGTTTTGTATTTTCCAAAGTACCTTTAAACTCCTTAACAAAAGTTATTAGCAGACATTCTTCTTTGGAAGTAAAATTTGCATCATATAGTTGTGTGTTAGAATACATGGAAAAAGTTGCTGCAAATTGTAAATACCCCAAACTTTGACAACAAATAAAGTTTGACAGGGTAACCATCAGGCCTGTGGTTAAAAATTGATTATACAACAAAAATACCTTTTTGAACCAAGTTCAACTTTAAGTAGAGCTTTACAAAACTCGTACTTAAGATCTTATTGTACCTTGGAAAGGACATTGGCCATTTTTCTACCTGTCTACAAAATCAATATGCAAACTGAATGCTGCCAAATAAATTTTCCATCTAAAACAATCTCAGCTTCTTAAGATGACTTATTAGTATTTGTTTTCTTAGAATTTAGGCCCTAAGCGTGAATAACCGAGCAAATAAAGGATAAATGTTAATGTTTTACATTCAGCCGGCCGGCGACACAGTACACCATGTCCAACACTTTGTTGGTCTATGGTGTTTATCTTTTAGTTTATCTGGTAGTCGTGATTTAGCACTTAGAGGAAAGTTACTGTGTCAATATACGAAGCAAAAATATGCATTAGACTTTCTAAGAATGGCCTTGTATGCTGTGTTAATAGAAGGATAAACGTTTTCTGTACTAAAGAAACTGAACTAACGTTTTAAGGTCAATTTTGTCCTCTTTTCAAATTTATATTCAAATTTCATATCACTTTTTAAGATACTTCATACTTAGCTTGGATTCACTTTAGTTTTAAAATAAAATAGGGGCACCTACATGCTACTTAGAACAAAACGACTGATCAAATTTTCTTAAAATTTTATTTATCAGTTCCTATCAGTGTAAATTTTTTTTTTTATGATAAAACACCTGCACTGTAGGAAAAATCCTTTAAGGCGCTCTGGGAGCGCTGCGAGTGTGAAAAAAGCGATTAACATTGGTCTTGAAACGTTGAAGATTGTATTTATTGGGAAACACGACCTCAGGATGATCATTCCACAAAGATGACGTTCTCCAGATGAAAGAATTCTTGAACAATGAAGTTCGAGGAGTACTAAGCTGAACAACATATGGATGAGCGGCAGTGGTTCGCCGTGTATTTCTGTTTTGCATTGCTTTAGGTGGAATCAAGTGGGCAATGTCAGTCGAACACCTGCCATGAAAATATCTGTAAAAGAGAGCCAAATCACCAACCTGTCTTCGATGCTCCAGGCTATCGAGGGTCTTGGTCAGCTCGGGGTCGCCGATCAGACGAACGGCTCTCCTTTGAATGGAATCCAGTAGCCGAAGGGTGTGCTTGGGTGCAGAGCTCCAGACATGAGAGCAATATTCTAATGATGTTGATGAGGTGTGTACAACCTTTTGGTGCGGAAAAGTACACCAAGTTTCTGTGCAGCTGCCTTGGCAATTGCGGCAACGTGATCATGCCAAGACATATTACCTTCCAGATTGACCCCCAGCAAATTAATAGACGGTGCTAGGGGAATTGCCATTTTAATCCCCTCAATGCTTCTGCTTAGATCCGGTTGTACTATAAGAGCTTAATTACGAGTTTTGTAAAGCTCCACCTAAAGTTGAACTCGGTTCTACTGAGCTTTAATTCTTCAGGTTAGTTGTCAATTTTCTTGGGTTAAACCAAGTTGCTAATGACTGATGACATATAACCCTATATAACAAACCTTATAAATTATTTTTTACTTTCAAATTTGTGGTGATAATACTTTAAAGTTATGAATGCGAATGATGAGGTTAAACACTGTCTGGATTTACTAGATAAATCGGATGTCGATTTTATGGATATACCTACTAGAAGCTATAAAAAACTACAGACCGAGACCTGACCATAATTAAATTTTCGTAATTAAATTTCGTCTCAATCCATTCTATTTTTTCTTTATTAGTAATATTATCTGTTTTTTTCCCAAAATACCATTAAACTCATTACCAAAAGCTAATAGCAGACATTCTTATTTGAAAGTAAAATTTGCAGATAGTTTTGTGTTAGAATACATGGAAAAAGTAGCTGCAAATTATAAATACCCCAAACTTTGGCAACAAATAAGGTTTGATGGCTTTTTGACAGAATTACCATTGCCAGCATGGTAATTTAATTATTGATTGCACCTGTACAGACCTGTGGTTAAGAATTGACTATACAACAGAATTACATTTTTGAACCAAATTCAACTTTAGGTCGAGCTTTACAAAACTCGTACTTAAGACAACCGGATCTAAGTAGATATGGTGAGAAACAAAAATAGCAGACATTTAATTTTTTTGTTGATCTTTGTTCAGCACTGATATGGATTCTTAGCCATTTAAAGAAAGGGTATATTGTTACTAAATTAAGCCATATTTATTTATTACTATACCGGGTATTGCATCGTGGTTGATATTCAATTTTAATGCAATCTATCAATCTATTTGGACAATCTAAAGCTTGCATAGGCTTTCCTATCTTTTCAACCACGATGCGATCGATGCACCACCTGGTATATACAAATAAAAATTATTTTAAATCAGTGTTAGGCTGATTTATATCAAGCGATTTAAATGTCGAAGAAAATCTTGGTTTAAACCACTGGGTTTGTTAACTTGCTCTTTTATTTTCATATAATGTTCTTTTTTAATTTTCCCAGAGATTGGTATAAGAGTAATGGGAAATTTACACGTAGTATCATTATTTTTACCCCATGTACGTTTCACATCAACGCTTTCTTCACTACAGAAATAAGTAAATACCAGACATATCTCGGTATTCATCTGCTAAGGAATTTAAAGTGTTATAAGCACAGAGACGTAGCTCATCTCATAACTTTTTTAAAGATCATCGTCTAAAGGGTTTTTCAAATAATATTATTAATATTAATAGTTACAATAATCAAAAAAAATTTGTAACTAGCAGACAGTGTGGGGTATGTTTTTCACATTACAGTACACAGGGACGTCAAAATAATGGGCACCCTGGGGCACATGTAGACAATGATGACCGTTTCGTTCTTATTAGGACTCTACGGATGGCCATAAGCTAATGCAATCACATTAGGTGAATTTTGTGCATTAAATTATTTATGATAATTAACCAAAGAAAAAAAAGATAATTTGATAAAGAAGGAACTATTAGCTATAGCCAATTTACACAAACATCGTTTTATGAAATATGCCATGGAAGATATAGCTCAGAAACATAGTATAACTGTGCTGCGCATACCGCCATATCATTGCGAACTAAATCCTATTGAACTTATATGGGCGCAAGTGAAAGAATTTGAAGCAAAACACAACACGACATTCAAAATGAAAGACGTTAAGCTACTGTTTGATCAAGCCATTAAGGAAATGGCACCAGAGAACTGGCGAAAAGCAGTCCATCATGTCATTAAAAAAGAGGATAAAATGTGGGATATTGACCACCTGATTGATCGGACCGTCGACCCGTTATTTATAACGTCAAGAGAAGATGACGAAGATTATTATGATTTTTTATAATTTAATTTCTGTATAATGTATTTTTTGTATTTTGTATTTTTTATAATATTTAATAAAAATAAGTGTACCTAATACTATGTACATAATGCACGTCTTTGTCACACCATGTTCAGTGTTTGTTAATGGATAAGAATTGGCAAAATCCAGAAATTGACTCAAACCCGGGTGGTACTACCTGCACTTAATGAAAATAAAGAATTTTGAAATGAAATTAATGCCAAATTATGAAAGTGGCTTAAATATTCGTTAAGTCACTCTGTAGTCACTTTGCATACCTAATGAGCTTTTATTACTCTACACCTTTCTGAAATAGACTATAGTACGAATCAACTCTATGCAAAGACAAAAAGATGGAAATATGAACTAAAGAAAAGCAACACAACTGTATGCTACACATCTAGTATAAGGAACACCATTTTGCACTTCAGCAGAACTACTCCCCTACATGTTTATAATGTGTTATTTAAATTTGATTTTTTGCAGCGAAATTGCCATAATTACATTTAAAAAAAATTGATTATATTTAATGACTAATTATGATGAAAGTGTTTCTGTCACAGTCAAATTTTCATCTACTGCTTACTTTACTTCTTATCCTCAGCGACAATGTTGCCAATAATTTAGTAACGTCGTAACATTAATATTTGAAACTTAACTCTTCCTTATCTCTCTGTATAAGTTATACATAATAAAGATACAGTTTACATGCTATGCTGAGCCTTTGTCTCAAGTAACACTGAAACAAAAGTGATTATGTGTCCCTTGGGCACAGATAACGCTGACGTCACACCTAAGTATGTATGTATGAGATCTTTGTTCTCTTGGTATTTTTTGATTTCTTTTCTGCCAAAGGTATTTATCACAAAAGAATTTTATAGTTTTGGATATAATATAGACTTTCCGTCATTCAACAGAATAGTTATTAATTGATATAATGTTTAAAAAAATACCTAACATGTATTAAATATTTTTTATTTTAGTTATTATTTTTGTTACTAAAAAATATAAAAACGTTGACAACAAAGTTTTATTTTTTGTCATTCCTTTATACAATACAACCAAAATCAAAATTTATTGATAAGCCCATTTCCATTTTCTTTACTTTAAGATTAAAAAGTCCGTAAACTATTTTAAACTTGGCGAAAACATCAAAAAATAAACTAACATTTTGGTTTGCTGCTGGACTAAATAGTTGGTTTGCATTTTTACTCAAAGAGTATTATCAGACGACGATCTACGTCATCTGATAAACGTCAATATTTCCCCACTTCTTTCAAATGAATTGGCCTGTTATAGTTTCTAACTCACTTTTCGTTAAATTCTAGAAGGCGATGGATTGCACACAACTATGTTGTCATTTCTTTTTGTGTAATTGTTTTTATTTTTCTTTCAGCTTGCGACTGTCATCCCATTGGAGCCTCGGGGAAAACCTGTAACCAAGCCACTGGTCAGTGTCCGTGTAAGGATGGTGTGGTGGGAATAACTTGTAACCGCTGTGCCAAAGGATATCAGCAGAGTCGATCGCATATTGCACCATGTATTAGTAAGTATCGCTGAAACATTTTTATTGCATGTCAACTAAACTGCTGGACAATTGCTTTCGAGGAAGAAAAATTTCGCCTAAATTTAACAGTTAGTATTTTCTGAACCAGATATGATATCGACCTACGGTTTTGAATGGTTGATAGATTCACCCCTTGAGAAACAATTGCCAATGTTGGATTTTCATTAACTGTCAGAAAATTTTATATACAGGGTGTTAAAGAAGACGATAATTTTTGCTCCAATTTTAATGGTGTGTAACTTTCACAATAATATTTATAAATTTTATCACTCTACGTCAATTGAATCACTGGTTTATAGCAAAGAAAGTGATTTGTAAAATTTTTGATGTCTGCTATATTTTAAGAAATACCGATTTTTTTGGAAACCCTTGCTTTATTTCAACTTATTGGTAGCTAGATCTCACTGTGCGTTGTATCGTGCAAACTTTGTGAGTGATTATTATACCTTATGAAAAGCTTGATTATGTTCAGTAACAATAGTTCTACCTAAATGTTTGGATGTCAGTGGCGTACTTATAAACACCTATGTGTCTATGGTTTATGAGTATCTTACCATTTTTCACGATTCTTTTATATTGGAAAATACTCGCTTCTAGATAAGGTGCTTTTTTCTTATTTTTTAGTTTTTCATATCGCACTACAGGTATATTATACAGTGTGTTAACAAAATTTTAACAAATAATTTTTTTAATTAAATTTTTGGAAAAAATGTTTTTATTAATTTCTAACTTTCTAACACTATACTCATAAAACATAACATAGGTGTTTATAAGTACGCCACTATACCTCATAACATTATGGTATAACTATTGTTACTGAACATAATCAAGCTTTTCATAAAGTATAATAATCACTCGCAAAGTTTGCTCGATACAACGCACAGTGAGATCTAGCTACCAATAAGTTGAAATAAAGCAAGGGTTTCCAAAAAAATCGGTATTTCTTAAAATATAGCAGATATCAAAAATTTTACAAATCACTTTCTTTGCTATGAACCAGTGATTCCATTGACGTAGAGTGATAAAATTTATAAATATTATTGTGAAAGTTACACGCCATTAAAATTGGAGCAAAAATCATCGTCTTCTTTAACACCCTGTATATAAAATTTTCTGACAGTTAATGAAAATCCAACATTGGCAATTGTTTCTCAAGGGATGAATCTATCAACCATTCAAAACCGTAGGTCGATATCATATCTGATTAAGAAAATATTAACTGCTAAATTTAGGACAAAATTTTTCTTGCTCGAGAGCAATTGTCCAGCAGTTTATATTTACTTTCCTGTAAGTTTACCGCTTATAATAGTAAATGCTCTAGAATTAAAGCAGAATAAAAACCACCGTATGTCTCAGATTGTGAGAAACAGATGTATTTTGTTTGTTTCTTTTTATAATTTTTAATAAAAAATAAGTGTACATAATGCCCGCTTTTGTCAGACCATTTTCAGTTTTTATGAATGGATAAGAATAGGTAAAACCGAATGTTAAATACATTTACTAGAAGAGGCATAAAATTATTGGCATAAATGCCGTTGGCAGGCATTATTAACTCACAATCAAAGGTGCCTGATTAGTAAATTAAAACTTAAGATAACCGGGCCACTATGATCATAAGAAAATTATTTCTGCCCATGTCATGTATGTCACAGTCAAAAATGCTGGTTAGTTAAATATAGTTAAACATCTTTATAAAAACCGACATTAATATTTAAAACTATCATGTACATTATTTTCTTAGATATGTGCTCATAAAATTTTAAAGGAGTTTTTGGAGTCATTGGCCCAAAATTCTTTTAACATACACAATACTTTTTCAATGAATTTTGAGGTTTAATCACCCTATTTAAAGAAAATATGTTTTATAGAAATTCCTGTAGTACAAATGATGGCTACTGAAGAAGACGACGACGGATATCCAGAGGAAGATCCAGATTCGCCAGCAGCTGGAGGTAAGTAAGTGCTTTATAATTTATTTTTGTTTGAAAGAAGTTTTAATGGTCTTTATGGTATTTGTTGTAGTGATTGTAGTTTTTGAATTCTTAATATTAGATGCGTCTATTAATTATGGGTTTTTGTGCAATTTACCCATTACAGCGCAGTGCTGATCGTGTTAATATTAAAAAAAATTCCAAAAATTGTAATATGGCCAAATTTTGGACTGAACTAGTAGTTTGTACAACAAGAGTGAATATGATGTCCATATCGCGCGAGAAGAAAATTGATCACGACCCCATAAAGGTAATGCTCAAACTTAGGAGCGCAATATGGATAATCTACTCAGTCATATTTTTCTACGGCTCAGTTTCCGAACTTCATAATAAACATTTAAAAAATCATTTAAATCAGATATTATAACTTGTCTGTTTAATTGCCCGTAAACTTGTGAGAAAGATAATAAAAACCATCTAAAGAAAAATTCATTTTGGACCAAATTACACTGTAACATAATTGTCGATTTGGGTGATTTCTTATAATTATACAAAATTACTTTAAATATATAATAACCGAAATACAATAGCATGGGTGGCTCCGCCATAAGAAATTACGTATTTTCAGAAAAAAATTATTTTTTAATCACAAAGCTTCTATTTTTTAATGGGGTGAGATACTTAAAACACATAATCATACGATGCAGTTTTTGATAAGGTCGTATTTCCTTAAGGGTTGGAAATAAATATCGACAACTATATATTTTTGAAATCGGATCGCGAAATGTAATACATTGGTGTAGTTATAAATGTGGGTTGCCATTAAAAAAAACTCAAAATGGCGTCGTAACTGTCATTTTCTTACATCTGACATATTTGAAAATAGCATGGGTGGCTCCGTTATAAAAAATTACCTATCTCCAGAAAAAATTGAGTTTCTAATCTCAAAGCTTCTGTTAATTCGATGATAACAAAATCACCAACTTCAAAGCCTCGTATCTCCGGAACGGCTGAAAATAAATATTGACAATTATACATTTTTAATGTTGGAACAAATAGGCGAATGCAGCTGGCTTACTATAAGGTAGGGTTGCCATTTAAGAAAATCCAATATGGCGTCGTATCTGTCAAATTTGTAAACATTGATTTTTTTTGACATCAAATTTGGCTTCTTCACTAAAAGCTGTTAGGGAATACATAATTGTGTTTTTATTGTGGTCGATAGCAAAGTCGCCAATCGGGTGAGACACTTAAAATAATGTCCCTGTACTTATCTCCATTTGTAGGTCTAAATTTATAATTTTGACAAATTGACAAACATAGTTGGTTGGCTGATAATGGCAATATAATATGTATCATTTAAAAAATTTTAAATTAACCCGAACGGCACTGCGCTTTTATGGATACAGTAAGTACCTAACATAAAGCTTTTAATTAAATTTTAATTACTTTTTATTTTAAAAACATCAATTTTTCAATCAGCATATTTTACACGCCTTGATATTTTAGTTATCACTCTGTATAAAAAAAGACGTAAACTAAGGACAAACATGTCGTATGGGCTAAGGCCTACTTTTATAATGTGAATTTAAACAGTAAGGTTTAGTTTAAATCGTAGATATTCGTCTTAAATGTGGGATTGACAGCAAAGTTCGATTTAATAGTGACTTTCCTGGCCATAACTTAATCTGTATCTTAATCTAAGTAATAAGATTTATCTCCCTACAATACAAAAACCTTTAACATGGAACTTACCTGGGCTTTTTATACAGGATGATTCCTAAGTTGATACTTCTTTTTTAGCTGTGTATAGAAGGCATTAAAATAAACAACATTTTCAAAAACCTTTTTTCAAAAAACACAAAAATAAGGTACTTACATTCATTTATTACACTATGAATCAAAACGGTCCTCCTTAACTTGCCCGTTGAATAACATTAAGAAAACTTCTGGGTGTAGGATGAGCCCGCAAGGGAAAGCGTTCTGCGTATAATCTCAAAGTAGCAGCCGCACTTTGACGACACTCACCGTAAATCAGCACCATATCTAGTAGTTCATTGTTTTCAAATTTTACCAGTTTCACGTATCACCAATTTAAAATTAATTTGGTTCAGGAAAACACACCGCAGCGTATTGCCAAATAACTCACCACCAACTCGTAAATTGCATGACTAATAAGAGATAAGATAAACAACATAAAGTATAGCAGGCTACGTTTTGATGACCAGGCCCGCACTTAGATTTTTTACTTCTGTATCTCGCCTATTTTTAAATTTTTTAAAAAAAGGTATTTGAAAATGTTGTTTATTTTAATGCCTTTTATACACAGCTAAAAAAGAAGTATCAACTTAGGAATCATCCTGTATATAAAACCTACTTGGCTACTATATCCATTCAGGTTTCTGCTAGGTTCTGTGGATTTTGCATTCAAATAACTTGCAAGACCATAATATTTAACACATTCAAATTGAAATGATATTACCTACAAAACAGAAAGTGTGACACAAACATCACGAAACCACCAATTTAACCAAAACCTGAAGTTCTAAATCTCACTTGAACAAACCAGCGAGAATGTATTTCTCAATGCGACAACTTTTGGCGGACACGGTCGATTGTTAGAGAATGCCGATCACTTTGATTGGTGTGGAATTGTTGACGGATGCATGGCCTTCTAGGATTGAGAACCAGAACCAACCAAAAAATGTAGTATATATGTAAAAGAATGCAGAGTCAAATTTCATATAGCTTTAATGAGAGATTTACAATGCTCAATTAGGCCGTGATATCGCAGATATTTCTGACCGCTCGCTGCTGAAGTTGACAAACTTTTCCTGTCTCTGAGAAGAAACCCCAGGAAGTCACACCATACACAAGGCAAGAGTAGATTAATAAGGTAATTCTAAGAGCATTTTTAGAGAATCGGTTCCTTAATCATCTCTAAAGAAACACTACACCGGGCTGTCGTACGTACACAGAGCATATATCAATTCTGAGAGCATTTTTAGAGAATCTGCTCCTTAATCATCTCTAAACAAACACTACACCGGACTGTCATACGTACACAAAGCATATCAATTCTGAGAGCATTTTTAGAGAATCTGCTCCTTAATCATCTCTAAACAAACACTACACCGGACTGTCGTACGCACACAAAGCATATCAATTCTGAAAGCATTTTTAGAGAATCTGATCCTTAATCATCTCTAAACAAAGACTAAACCGTACTGTCGTACGTACACAGAGCATATCAATTTGATTTGTCCAGAATAGGGACCATCCAGAATGCTGCCAATAATCTTTATAATTTACACATTCCATAATTAATTAATGGTCGCAGTGTGGTCTAATTCAATTAAAAATAACCAAGCCACTTAAATATTTTTTTCCTCACTGTATTCCTGATCGAAAATACTCTACCAACTTAGAACAGACTCATTAGAAAACTTTATAGACGTTGTAGTGTAAAATTCCCATTGAAAACATCTGTCCCAAACGATTAAACAATTCACTCGACGCGTTAAACCCCACGCTAAATCGGTTAATTAAATAGTAAGATTCGCTTCGTTATCTTATTAGATCTGAGTAGGAAAGCCTCTGTTCATTAAAGGGAATGATGTGATAACGGTAAAGACAAAGCTGTGATATGTATCTTGATAGGACCATTCAGAGATAAATCTTAACACAGATTTGTCGTGAGCACAAATGTGTGATACATGCATAACCCATGCATACTCAGTGGCAGCTCTAAAAATCTATAATTGCAACCTAAGTTTTAAACTCTTGGACACTTAATTTAAATCTTAAATAATGTATGCTTAGCTTAGATTACAAAGGTATTGTAGGAAACGTTTAGTTTTTAAACTTTTCCTTCTAAAAGTCCCATTTTATATAGAGATTAGGGTTTCAGACGCATATCGTTTTAGTTATTAATTTATAATGTCATTTTAAAGGAAAGCGAGTAAAAAGAATAATATTTTATAGTATTTTTCTATTATATACTTGTCTGTTTCGTTTTTCCTTTTTTAGAGCTATTTTAAATACAAAAATATAACCCAATGCAATAAAATATTTTTACAACTACTTATTTATTTTTAAAGAGAAAAATTAAATTAAACATTTTAATTGAAACATTTTTTATGGAATAAGGGTGATAATTTATAATTAAAAAAAATAGTGCGTGAAGAAACGAGAATGCTTTATTATGAATATACAAAACGGCACTTAAGAATGAGTATTTTAAAATCTAAGCATTTGCACCAAAACTGCTGTTAGAATTATGCTCCTAAAATACATGATTTCTGAAAAAATCATCAATTTTGGTATTGTGAGCGATATTTACTTTATTTTTAATCATGAAAAACCGCGCCCGAAAAACGCTGGTTGCAGTCAAAATTTTGTTTTGTCACCATATTCATATTTTCACAAATATAAAAAATGTTTTTTTTGAAATAAAGAACCAGCTAGGAATATAAAAAAAAGTAAAAAAAAACATTTATAAAAACAAATTTAATCCAACCATGCAGAGGGGGGGAGGTAATAATTTAATTTTCGAAATTTGATAGTAGTTAGGTGAATTTTAAACGAACTTTGGGCGTGGCCCAAAATTTTTCGCCTGCGGCGCTTTTCCGTCTTCTTCATTAGGTATAATATCACGAAACACATGTAGTCCCTACCTCCAGAAAAAAAATGTCTCACTTACGCCTACTGAGCCCCCCCCCCCCCGAGCAAATTTTCTGGCTACGCCACTGCATAAACCATATACCAGGAAGTCTCTAGCATTCTTAATAATAAACATGGCATAAGTCTTATGACTTTATCCTGTGTAAAAATACAATATTCCGCCATATCGGACTGATAAATAAGGGCAAACAAATAAATTCAATTCAATTATAACTTTTCTCAATGGTTCACTGCATTTATTGTTCCCCAAATACGCTCTTTTGACATTTATTTTGATTAAATCGAGCTAATTGATCATGTAAAATTTATATCTTAAGGGTAAACTTCTAAAGAAAGTTCTTTATTTTCTTTGGAAAGAAATAACTATTTTCTCAGCAAAAATAATTAGGCGAGAGTTTTTTTTAGAAAAGGATTTTTTCTAGAAACTAGCAATGGTGAAGCTGCCAAACTGCTACGGGTATAAAAAATTTAAAGATTTAAGCAAACAGGAGCTTCATTTGTTTTAAAGTTTGTATGTCAGATATTAATAAATTGTGTTAATATTGTAAAAGTGTGTGTATCACAGTCATAAATAGTTCTAATTTTAACATTAAATATTGTGATATTTACTTATTGTACTAAAAATAAGGTTATAATATTTTGCTTTTGATATTATCATTAAGTTGAGAGAAAGAAAATTGCAATATAGTTTTGCAAGAAAATACATTTCTAGATGTACTTACATATATTAAGAACTAGATGTAGTACCAAAACAAATATTTTAATTAGTATTATTTTGGGAGAATGTTTAATAGGAGAGGAGGTGTTTCTTTTATTTTATTTAACTACCTTATTTGTTGAATACAACTGCTACCTATACTAAGTCATAAAATTACAATTAAAATAACAAAATAACACTTGATATTGTCAAGTCAGATGTTCAAGGCTTCTTCCAAAAACTCTATTGGACCAACCAATAAATGTAGTATAAATGTAAACATAGTAGAGTCAAATTTCCCATTGATTTAAGGAGAGATCTACAGTGCTCAATTAGGCCGCGATATCGCAGATAATTACTCGCTTGACAAACTCCTCCTGTTTTAGAGGAGAAACCCCAGGAAGTCACACCATACACAAGGCAAGAGTAGATTAATAGGGTAATTCTGAGAGCATTTTTAGAAAATCTGCTCCTCAATTGTCTCCAAAGAAACACTACACCATACTGTCATACACAGAACATATCAATTTGATTTGTCCAGAATAGGGAATCATCCAGCATGCTGACCAATCATTTTTACCCGCGGATCATTATTTTTAGCATTCCACATACCATTTACCAGATTATAAATTCTTGGACAGGTTAGAAGAATGATGAAATTGTCTGCATAGAGTGAACATTTAAAGCGATACATAAGATAAAAAATTTCTAATATTTTAAACAACATAGACTTAAGGACGGACCCCTATGATGTATCGTATTGTACTACTAAAGGGCCAGAACACTCAGAATTATTGAATTCAACACATTGCCTTCTCTTTTACAAATATAAGGCTAAAAGAGACAGAGATAAACTTTGGATATCATATCGTTACAATTTTTGTAACAGAGTCGAATGCCTTTATTAGATCGCAAAGCATTACTGCAGACCGATTACCTCTTTTAAGGCACTTCACTATGCGATATAAGACCTTACGACAATTTAGATGCAGTAATAACATATAGATATTTAAATCCGCTTGCCTACAAAAAAAAACGGATTTAAATTTTATTGCTGCCATCTTTACTTAAAATTTAAATCTCTTTCTAACATTTACGGAGGACGGATTTACCGGGATCTATAAAATTTAGTCCCCCTTTAGGCGATTTTAATAGTTTTTAAATAACATCATCTAAACACTAGACCAAAACGAACACCAAAATTTTGTTTAGCGGTTCTTGAGGTGAGTGCGTGTCAAAAAGAGTTGTGACTGAGGACTGATGTAGAATTAAGATCCATAGTTTTTGGTATTAAACCAATAAACTTGAACCTCATTACCTTCTAACCCACCGATATATTATTATAAATTTTACATATAAATTAATCACAAAATATTAATATTATTATTAATGAATCTGCACCGAGCACATTTACACCCTAACAGCTTCTCCCCTCACAAACAAATGCACCAGTTAATTATATCAAAGATGTTCGCCAGCGCCGGTGGCAGATTGGAACGGATTCCAGGCTTGGAGAAACCAGCGATCCGCAAGATCCCTTCTCGCCGAAGTAATTTCAATAAGTTTTCCAATCTGAGCGTGGCTGAAACGTATTTTTTACTGGGCTCGGGGATTTTCCTGTCGATTGAACTACGTTAGATTGTTTAGAGCTACGGATCAATTTTTGCATAGGGTTAGAAAAGATCTAATTCAGGTTATAAAAGGCGTTATGACTATATTTTACGCTACTTGACAGTTGAGGCGGTTAGAAGCCAAGGCTTTCCAATAAAATAATTGTTTTGGCAGATTGTGGTAAACGCTGAAAATTAAACCTTGCTATTCGATCCGATTCACTAAATTTAATTACCGTGGATATCGTAACAACATAAACATTTTTATTTGTATACGTACGTTCATACTTTCATAAAAAAAAAAATCGTAAAATTACTTGCGGAATTACACCCTGAAATATTAGTACGTTATTAAGAAACACTCTATATACACAGGGCCCTAGGACCCCGCTTTCAGAGGGGCCCCGCGCTTGGTCTGAGCGACACTATACTTATTCAAATAATTTAAGACAAAATACTTCACTTGCAAAAGCGAGATGCTGATAAACTTTTTTATTGTGATAAAATATTTTTTTAAATATAAGCCGATCAATAGACTTATTAATTACTGCATGCAAAAAAAATCCTGATATGTTGGGGCACAGTTTGTCGCGTTAAAACACAAATAAAAATTATCTGAAATTATACAGGGTGATTCCTAAGTTAATACTTCTTTTTTAGCTGCGTATAGAAGGCATTAAAATAAACAACATTTTCAAATACCTTTTTTCAAAAAACTTAAAAATAGGCGAGATACAGAAGTAAAAAATCTAAGTGCGGGCCTGGTAATCAAAACGTAGCATGCTATTCTTTATATTGTTTTTGTCTTATTAGTCATGCAATTTACGGTGGTCAGTTATTAGGCAATTCGCTGCGGTGTGTTTTTCTGAAGCAAGTTAATTTTAAACTGGTGAAACGTAAAAATGGTAAAATTTGAAAACAATTAATTAAGTAGTAGATATGATGCTAATTTACGGTGAGTGTCATCAAAGTGCGACTTCTGCTTCGAGATTATGTTTAAGTTAGGCAGGACCGTATTTGATTTATAGTGTAATAAATAAACGTAAGTACTTTATTTTTTAGTTTTTTGAAAAAGTTATTTGAAAATGTTGTTTATTTTAATGCTTTCTCTACACAGCTAAAAAAAGAAGTATCAACTTAGGAATCACCCTGTATTTTTTATGAAATATTAATCTTTTGAGAGAACTACAAAGAAGACATCACCGACGTACACTTGCTGATAGTATTCGTTCAATCATACGCCTCAACGACGATAGGAAGATGTTTTATTTCGATTTAAATGCATTCAGGAATAAAAATTCAACTTTAAACTAAATTTATCCAAAATTATCTTATTAATTTAAAAAATATTATCAAACAAAAATAGCCGCACAAAGGAGGGCGAACGGATTAAAGGTCCCGACAAGCTGCCGATTACTAGTCTAGCAGGTGAGAGACGGAAAGCTCAATTTGTTGTTTGATTTTGTATGCCATATTTGTTTGAGAAGTATTTTTTAAATTATTTTTTGATTTTATGTTAATGTAATGTATTTTAAGACTGTTTTCAAGACTAACACCCGTATTCACCAACAAGTATTTTTTCACTATCAGTCGGTTAAGATTCTTGTCAGTCTGTTAAATTCAATTCTCGTATTCACCATTGGGTTTTAAGCCTTATCAGAGAGTTAAAATTAACAGTGAAATTTTAAGCTGATAAGAAATAACAAGCTGTTAAGTTTTAAAATTGTTGTTATATTTATGATAACTTGACAAACACTTGACAACGCATGACAAATAATAACAATCCTTAATAGTTTTTTCGTTTAAAAATGAATTTAAACTGAATAGATTTTCCACGTTTACTAGACTCGTCAGACTCAGTTGATAAGGAAATCGTACGAGAAAGGAACGTAAAAGTGCTTAACAATTTATTTGAAGAAATAGACGATATTGAATTTAAAAAACGGTTTAGAAGCAATAAAAACACATTTGCATGAGCAATTAGCGAATCGGTTAGATGGAGTAATTGAACCAGTAAATTATAGAAATCAACCTATTTCAAGAATAAATCAAATACTAATTTGTTTAAGATATTCTGCTACAGGAACATTTCAAATAAATATCGGGGATTCCAGATTTTGATGTACTTTTATTCCAATGAAATTAGAAGTTTTCTCCCGCATAGTATAATTACTAGATCTCCCCCTATATCCTGTTTTGTTCGTCATTAAATTTTACTACTGGATCCGTAAAATTTAATTTGTTAACGTAAAGTGACGTAAAGGACAGAATTGATTGATAAAACGATATTTCAAAATATATGAGGTTCGAACATTTTACTCTGAAGTTAGTTGTAAACTAAAATCG
This sequence comes from Polydrusus cervinus, assembly GCA_935413205.1. NCBI lineage: Eukaryota > Metazoa > Arthropoda > Insecta > Coleoptera > Curculionidae > Polydrusus > Polydrusus cervinus. The sequence continues at coordinate 21,062,900 of OW284516.1, forward strand.
TTAGCTAAGAAGTACGCACATCAACCAAACTTTCTGTTTGTTAATAGAGCGTCCCTGATTTTTGGTGAATACGATATTTCATTAACACTGTTAATCCTTATACCGATGTTAACTATCAGACTGTTAAGTTGAAGTTGGTGAATACGGCTGTTAATAAATATTAATTTATTATTGTTTTTATAGTAACTAACTAATTTATTTTTTTTATGACATTGTCGCGTATCAAAATGGTAGGCGACTGGAACGTGTGTAGCTTAGATAGTTTAAAATTACCTTTTAATTTATTGTGCGCTATTTATTTACTGATGCACCAAAGACTTTTATAGCTATTAATATAACGAGATTATTATGCGATTTATAATAGTCGAGGGCATTACTAGGTGACGAGGTAACAGCCGAGTCACCCGCAATGTCCGAGACGGTGTTAAATCGCTAATAATCGAGTTGTATTCAAAGCTTTATCGTATCATTGACAACGGCGATGCGAAAATAAAAACAAGGTTTTATGTCATTTCATTTTGGCATTTCAAAAAGTCATCATTAAAATCATGCAAGATTTTGATATTCCTGACGATATATTAGCTGCAGCCAACATTATAAGGTTGAACTTGCTTCCGGACAAATCTAAAATCCATTATGAAAAAGAATATCGGCAGTTTTGTGAGTGGCGAAACAAAGTACATGTTCAAGGTACAGAAGAAACGGTATTCGTTAAAGACAAAGGTGTATCCATCAAATTTGAAAACTGTCAAAATATTGTTTTACATGTTCATGAAAAATAGTTCTAATATTATTTGGTATCTAACGTATTATGCTTTCGTAACTAACGTATTAAATTATGGTAACTAATGTATTATGAGTAACTAAGGAGTTATGTAGGTTTAAGTACGTTTATAATGTTAATAATTATTAATAAAGATATCATATAAAAATGACTTAATCTTCAATGATACGATAAATAATTTTATTAAAGCGAAGCACAGCAAAACAATTAACGATTATATTATGATTCCACATACAAGTCTTAAGAAATAAAAATAAAGTTACTAAATCAGCAAATTTAAAGAGTTTTCTCTAAAGAAGAGTTGTTTCCTTAGAACTCACATACGACGCCATTTCAAGTAAGTTCAAGAGAAACAATTTCCGCTTTACAGTCAACTCAGGCCAAAAGAGAAATAAACAATTTAACAATTAAATAAACATTACCAAGATCAGTTTCTCCCTGGTTGGAACCTGCTCTGTCTCTGAGATTGTGTTTTTAAATCTTGACTTGAGTAACCAAACAGGCAGAGGTTACTTTTACACTTGAAAACGTTAAACAACTCCACTGAGTAAGTATTTCTTTGAGTTTTTATAATGTTTTGTAACACCTACGAAAATAGAGAAGGGGTTCCTTTTTGCTGTGTCAGGAACTATTAACATTAAGAGGAAAGCTTCCTAAATGTATACTATTCAAAATGGAACCCTTTCTTTAACCAATTACAAAAAAGGTATTCTTATAAACATTAGTCTACTAACTCCTCCTACGAAACTAGAACTGTTCTTGTCCTTGTTCTATGCACTACACCTATTTATTACCCATTAAGAGTCTTAACTTCACAGCGAAGTATTAGATGAGTAATCCATCCTTAAGGATACCAATCCATATCCGACATTATTATTGAAGCATAATAAATACATTATTATTGCGTAACTTATTACACAGTCTAAAGTTGTGACGGACATGGGTGCCTACTGGAGTTTTTGATATGGCCCCGTTTTTTTTTGGCTGGTTACCCTCCCCCTCGCCAGAAATTGGCTCTACTTGCGTCCATAATTAGGGGCCCCCCTATAATCGAAAATAGGCCCTGGTTATACATGTAATTTTCTATTTAACGCAAATAAACGTATTCATTTTTATCCCCCTTCAAAAAGTTTCACTGAAACTCCGGTAAATAAAGAGACTTTATAATACAAACGGTTTTTACTTACTGACGAGACAGTTTTATTTCTTTGTTCATTCCCTTCATAAACTGTAACTGAATTTTAAATCCTGGATAAAATTAGATGGACCAATTTATATTGTACCTTGCCGGAATTCTTTATTTAGTGGATTTAAATTTGAGTTTATGCGTGCAGAAAATTTTATGTAATTTAGGGGTTTTCTTTTTAATATGAAATTTAAATATCGATATTGATAATAAACGACAGAACAAAATGTTTAACGATTAAAAATTTTTAAAAAAACTTTAAAACGAATAAAGACTTTCCTTTTATTTCGTCAGATTCATCCCTAGACACGTTTCGCGTTTCGCCATATCATGGCTCATCAGTAGAGCTAGGATCCGACGAAAGAAAGGGACAACTCAAAGCTGCTTATGCAGCATTGGCGGGACACACCGGTAAGATGTTGCACGGAGCGCCATCTGTATCGTTGGGCATACCAGCACCTCTAACGACCTTATAGAGATAAGCTAAATGTTAAGATGAAATCATCTGTATAGACATCCGTCACAATTACAGGAGTCCCGCTAGGCAGCGCTGAGCCGGAAGTACCGGTTTACGTTGCGAAAACTAGTGCTAAAACAGCTACATATTTTCCTTTCATTTCGTCAGATCCATTTCTAGACGCGTCTCGAGATATCATGGCTCATCAGTAGAGCTAGGGTCCGACGAAAGAAAGGAATACTCAAAACTGCTTAAGTATTTTGTGGGACACACAAGTAAGATATTGCATGAAGCGACATCTGTATCGTTGTAAGACACTCTTAAGCATATACTAGCACCTCAAACAAACTTATAGAAATAAGCAAAATATTAAGGGGAAATCACCTGTCCTCAAAATTACTCCCACCAGGTAGCGCCTTTAAGGATCCCCCAGATCAACGCGTTGCTGCGGTGACAAGAGCGGTGACGGTTTCACCGCGGTGACACAGAATACAGCAGCAAATGACACTACCCACACCGCTGCGGTGATCGAACTTGCGTTTCCCGCTGTCAGAGCTATTTTATTTTCTGTGTTATCTGTTAGATTGTTGTGCTGACTTCGAGTGTTATTTTGACATGTTTTTTGAGGTTATATTCACAGAACAATAAAAACCGCACCGCACCGGTGTGAATAGTCAAAACACAAGGAATGCGGTATGCTGCGCGGTTTCCACCGGCACCGTCACTGCTACCGCCGCACCGCTTTGGTCTGGAAGATTCTTTATTTTTGAAATAAGTAAAAAAAACTGAAATTTCTTACTTTATACCCCTTATTCCAGTCCTGGTTAAAATCACAACTGATTAAGGTGTGTTTGCCGAAAGTATTTTACCGTATACATTTTCCACCCTTACTAGAAAAGGATTAAATAGTATTGCCGTGATTGTTTACGCGTTCACAGTAATCCGTAGCCTGTTAATAATTACCGCACACGGATAAGGGAGGTTGGTTTAGGTGAATTCAGGATTGAATCGACACATTTTTGTAAAAAGAAATTTAAAGCAAAATATTAAAAAATATTTTACATCAAAAACACTCCTGCTTGAAATCTAATATATCTCGAAAACGCCACTAGTACAAAACTAGACAAGTATGATTCAAACCTTCTATTGGAAATATCTTCCAGAAACTGTTATGTGGTACTGATTATTTTTCTAGTTCCCCTACCCAAGTAGATGAATTGGCTAACGCCTGATCTGTTCAAAAGCTCAAGAGCCCTGAACTTGCCCTTTGCATATCTAAACAGGTAACTAAAGCAACATCAAGCCGGTGGGCACCACAACACCTATCTGGATGGCACAGAAAATTTGCCATTAATAGACCCATTAACTGCAGACTTTGCGGCGAAGAGGACGAAACCGCCTCAGCAATATATAGCTGCGAAGCACTGATCCGAAGAAAATTCAAAATCTCGGAGGAATTAAATGCGGCGACAACCTCGCTTGTGGTAGAAATCTACTGGACCTTGTAAACGGAACAACTCTTTTCTAGCAAGACTAGGGCGCACAATAAGCCACTAGGCTGCAGTGCAAGAAACTTTGGCCGAACGCCTGACCCTCTACTTAAATCAACCAAGCAACCAAACCTCACCCAAAATCAAATAGACAAGGTGTTATAGAATGAACTGGTGGGTGTCCTAGAGCAGCACGCTATATATTTTTTTAAATCGATCGTCTAAAAAATTGGGTGAGGACCCTTAAAATCAGACCGAATATGTCCAACTTCTATGAGAACGCCTTCATGAAAAAATATATATCTTATTGTTTTTTGGATTACATTTACTTATTAAATTACGTCACTGTCAGGTCGCATCACCAGCACCGAATTCAAACGAGAAGAAGCACCAAGCATAAAAATGTTTGGGTAAACATAGACACATAATAGCAAATTTAAATTTGTAAAAGTTAAGGAATATAATATTGAAAGGGAATTATTTTCTTGAATATTCAAATGTAAATGATTAATAATTATATAAAGTATTAAATTTGAATCGTTTTGACATTGAATTAAAAGTTGAGAAAAGAAATATATGAAGAGCTTTTATTAAAATGTAAAAATACATTGTAAATAGTATGTGTTGAGAAAAGTAATAGATTTAAGTTGTAGTTAAGATGTAGATCTTGGTTAGTTACGCATAAACGTAACTGATGCGATTGAAGGTAACATTTATTTAAAAAAAATATTACTCACAAAATTTGAGGCACACGAGTCTTTTGACTTGGTGTAGAAATAAAAACCAAAATCTTCTTGATATTTACATTTATAAAATAGCTTTAACCCTACCTAAAATTTTATATACATCATGCTGTATCTTGAAAACGCAAATGTATTAAAAGAACCAAGTACTGTGTACTAAATAGCACTAAACTCTCCTATGAGAGTATTTTTAAAGAACTCTCATCATTTCTCCGGAACCCTAGGGTGTTAATATCTCCAACTAGTTTTATTTTCAAAAGGGCTAGTTCAACTCTGCCAAAGTTCTCGACTATTAGGGCTGGTAACCCTTTGTCTTTGTTTTAGGGATGCTCCGTCGGATGCGAGCTTTCATTTTCAGTTGCGATCCTGTTTGTGCCAAAGGATACTATAATTGCACAATTTTCGCAGAATACAAAGCATACAATAAGTCGCATCTTCAAATTATTATTATAATATCATTATAAAAAGAGGGGACAGGGCGTTTGGCCTCCATTTTTGCCTCTCCTTCCTAAAAATAATTCTTGGGGCGCTCATTCTTAATATTAATAGTAAAAGAAAAACTTCAACATGGCAAATTAAATAAATATGTACGCATTCTAGAAATTTAATTTAATTATTTTTAGAGTTGCAGCATATTATAATTTTATGTCGACAGTTAAACAGAGAAATGTATTTATATACACACATTTTTCTTATTTTAATCGTTCGTTGACATGATTACAAATCTTTATGGTATATAGAAAAAATGAATTTTTTAGACAAACTTCTAAAAACAAAATTTTGATAAATCTGTTTAAAACTTTTTTTGTTACATCTACTTTTAAACCTTGTTTGAAACTTCCATCAAGGCACTTAGTTTCCTTAATAAGTTTTACAAACAGATATAAAGAATCTTATTATTTTCCATAAAGAGTTTCCTTGTGATTGAATATTGTAACTTTTTGCCATTTGTTTGAATTAAATAAGTTTTCCTTTATTTTCAGATCATTGCGGAAAATGCAAGGCCGCCACAAAAAGACTAAATCTCAACAAGTATTGCAAACGAGATTACGGTGAGTATCATATTTTTATTAAAATATTTAAGTTGTTTATAAAATTATCTTATTAAAAATTATATTTATAAGTGGTATTAAAATGCTATTCCATTGAAAAAAGTCCCTTGGAAACAGAGATAAAAGATAATTGTAATACAGTATCCTCCGTGAACCTGTGCGTCATATATTTTAAGTCATTAAAATCGTATGAATTGAATTAAACCAAAGAAATATATGCAAAACAAAGTCTAATTTTAAAAATATTTTAATAGATGTGCCTAAGGTCCGGATGTACGGGTAGGAACCCGTGGTTATGCACCTACTAGACTTAAATTTTTAATTCGAAACTTTAAAAAAATTTCCTAAAATATTATCCATATATTTATTAGATCGTTCAAAAGCACTTTGCACAATATTTGTATCAACAAAGTATACATAAATATTTAATTTATTAGCATATCTTCATTTAGAGGACTTTAGCCACAGCCGCACATTTTTTTTCGCGAGATACCATTAAAAGTTAGAACTTTTAACAATAATTAATTAATACGTCTCAATAACTACTTACACAAGAGAACGATAATAGAAGCTCCAAAACGAACTATTTTTACGAATAAATAAATTTTCAAGGCACAAAAAAGTCAACATGGCAATATAAAAAACGATGACGTCCGAAGTCATAGGACAAACTTCAGAAAATACATAGTTAGTCAAATCAATCTGTAACTCTTTCTTACAATATTTTTTTCTATCGAGCACGTTTCATTGACAAGGCGTATTACGCCGTAGAGTAGTGCCCGGAAGAGGTTGGGTTATGTTTTTATTTACCTTTATTATTATAATGAATTAAAATGGGGAGTTGTAAATTATGTTTACGCTTAATCATTGAACAATGACTTACGAGTAAAGAATCACTGAAGAAAAGTTATAAGAAGTTATTTAAACTTTAAACCTGATAATAGAATACAAACGAAATGTCCTACTCAAAACACACCACCTTGTAGAAAATGCAAACGTGTTATGTGTCACCTTTGTAAATAACACCATAAAAGGAAACTCGACATACGATAATAATTTTGTTTACGATTATCTGCGGGAGTACGCGGCATTTTAAAATTTCTTAAAGGCTTGTTAGGCATCCCCAAAATGCACAATTCTGTCTCAATTTAACCTTTGCTGTATCTCGTATCTTTTACAAGATTCTAATAATGAGCATTCGATTGGTAACACCCTGTATATAGGAAGAATAATGTAAAAATTCAACTCTGCGGCCATGAGTTACGAACTAGGAGATAAGCAAATATTGTTGCCCTATGGCACAGCAAATAAATTGTCTCCAATTTGTCTTCTTGCATTAAATCTGTGCCCTGCCCACATTTCTAATTTGAATTTATACGTTTATCACTGATGGGAAATGTGACTATATTTTCTGCATCTTATGAAGCCAGAGTTTTAAATTTATACTTTCGTCGCATGTAAATGTTAAATTATTAAAACTTAATAATGGAACATTATTATATAAGACCTTGCGGAAGAGGAAGAACTATTTTTTTTAGAATTGACAATCAACAACTAGTATTTTTTATACAGTGAACATGATTTTAAAAACAGTACTTACTAGAATCCAAAGAAACGTAAATACTCTTAAAATAATTTGATAAAAAACTGTTTTTAACGAACGGTTAGTAGTACTCTTCAATCTGTAAAAAAGTAATGAAAATATCAAAGTATAAAATTTTATCTCCAATAATTTGATTCACAAATAGACATTTGTAAAAATTTTAATTCCCATATCAGTTTCCGGCTATTAAATTTTGAAAACAAAATCCATTACGACATAACAATTTTACGCTAAATAAATTTTATTAGATTAATGCAATTACTATAATGGAATATCTCAGTCGGGTATAAAATACATTTTAAAATGTATTATTAAATTATTCTCATATTAGGTAATTATTACACCCGATGCCGCCCTTTAATATTAAAATACTTCAAATCGTTTTGGATGGTATTTAAAACAGGTAATTTCAACTAAAACTATCGTTTAAAATAGATAAAAATAAATAATATTTCCGGTATGTCAATAACAGTGGCGGCTCGTGGATGTATGGGAGAGGGCGCAGATGTAGGTACGCAAAATTGAGTGCCTGCGGATATTTTTCTAATTTGGTAAAAACAATAATTCAATATCTTGCTTAGTACTTTTGTAATTCGGGTCAAAAAAAAACCGCTGAAAATTTTAACGCGTTCCGATCCACTTGCCGGGTCTCCCGCTTTACGTTGGCACTTTGCCGTTTAAATCAACGAGATTTGAGCCTGTTTTAGTTACACAGCGGGTGGAATAGGACCCTCCGAGATCGCTGATTTTAAGCGTTCGTCAGACAGAAGCTGCCGCAGAGAATTCAATACAGAATTACAACCGAGCGCATTATATGAGGGCACGTAATCTAGTAGGTAACGAAGGTGCTAAGAGAGTTGCAATGCATTGCCAATTCTCCTAAATTATCGGTAGAACTATCAAATTTCCCGATGATGAAATGAAATAATCGTATTTTTGACAGGAGGCAGAGGGACGCGCGGCCACTGGTCAAGAGAGCATTTCTAAAACGTGTATTTCTCTCTAAAGCTATAGTGCAAATGCATGGCAAAAAAAACTTAAACTCCAAATATTAGCAGGACTAGCACTTTTCAGGTTTCAGTAAGGAACGTTTCTATTCCTTATTAAATAAAAAAAAAAGATAATGCTTTAAGGCCTTTTTACATTGGGTGCAATTGCAAGAAAAAATTGCTTGAAAGCATGCGCTTTGTCGACGTTTTAAACAGCTGATGCAGGTTTTAAATGGGAAAACGTGCATCAGCTGATTAAAACGTCGTCGAAGCGCATGCTTCCAGGCCATTTTTCTTGCAATTGCACCCAATGTAAAAAAGGCTTTAAACTCAATTAGAAGAAGAATATTGGCGACCAGTGGCGTGTAAAGCTGTTTTAATCGGGGTGGGAAAAATTGAATTTAAGACAAAAATTTACCTTCCGTAGCATTCATGCATCTAAATTACAAATTTTGTCACAAAATATCTTGTTTTTTAGTTTGTGGAAAGAACACTGGCAGAAGAATAATAAAACTGCATTATTTGTAAATTAGTTCAACACGGCGGCCTTTAAGTAAAAATTCTTTTAAAACATCGTCATAAAAATTATTTTTGCATTTTAAATCCTGCAAGAGGTCGCTCCTCAGAGAGATTATTGTTAGTTCACTTAAGCGTGTCTTTCTCTGTGTGTTTCGTAAATAGGCATGAATTCTTTTTAATCCAGAAAAGGATCGTTATACAGACGCGCTGCTAGCCGGAATAGTAACAATTAACGCCACCATATTTATTTTTTTCCCGAAACCCGACAGCGCGAGGTCTAGCGAAAGGGCGAAAACATTAATTATAAATTAAAAATCGATCATTCACCTGATTGAACTAATGTTTCCAAAAACGAAGTCAATTATTATGTGAAATATGATGATGAGCTTACTGATTATTAAACAATATGAACCTATCAGCGACAATTATTTGATTTTCACAAAAGTGCTCCTTATTTTACAAAACCTTATCCGTTATCCCTTTAAAAATATCTTAACTAAACTAATTAAGAATCAAACTTATAGAAGCGTGTTTCATATTTTATATTGAGAAAGCAAGTATTGTCCAAACTACGGTAAAACTTGAAGATTGGCACCAGGGCACTTACCAAACGCGTGCTTTCTTGGCGGCGCGGGCTGATAGATAAAGGAAGGTCGAAAGTTGCGACGGGTTTATTTCTTACATCTCTTTCTACCCTACTGCCTACCGACTCTCCCACTTGCTTTCACTCGTACAAAACCAGTGCTTTTGCATAACACGGTAATGTACAGCGCGATCTTAGCTTTTAGAACGGTCTTACGGAATGCTTATACAGTGATCTAGTTTACGATATAATAAGCAAAGAATGCGTTCGTGGAAATAATATAGGAATAATTTATCGGTCCTATATTAATATTTATTATATTAATGTAGAGATAAATTGCCAAAAAGGGATTACACGGATGAAAACTAAAATACAAAAAAATTGTTTCTGTTTGTTTTATTATTCCCAGGGTAGGGAATGCTTTTTTGACTATATTATATACATGCCACTGTTGGCGACATACATCAGCATTAATCATCCATTTCTTTGTAAAGTTATCTTCTAAGTTTTATGTATAATTACAGTAGTATCAAAGAACTGATTAGTCGGACTTGCGTTGTATTTATTTACTCGACCTCGACTTGCTCCAGTATCAAATTAGATTCCATTGTCTACCACTTTTAAACCTTTTTTTTTTAGCAATAATGGCGAAGGTTCTGTCCCAGATCGAAAACAACGACGACGAACATACGAAAGGATGGGCGAGATTCATGATCAACGTCGAATTCATCTACAAAAAATCGAGAGATTCCCGAATCCGAAAAGGCACCATGCCAATGCTCGTGCCAATGGCTGATCTTAATTGCAAATGTCCAAAGATTAAATCAAATAGGTAAGTTTTGGTCAAAGTCAAGTTTTGGACTAATTGATTAGGGTAAGGGTTTTTAAATTCACGAATAGAGGTATAAAAAGACTCATAAGACTATAGTGACACCCGCGGCAGTGGCTCCATGGCGAGTTACTGGCATTCGACCGTGGCGGTCCGGATTCGATCCCCGGAGTGGGCATACGTTTAATTAAAAAAGTAGGTATGCTCGGAACTTAGGTGGATAAAAGAATGCCATATGCTATTAGTGAATGCTAATATCGGGACCTAGAGAGAGGGGCGCCGGGCACCCAGGACTTCTGGGTGAGTAAAAAATATAACTAGTGCATACACTTCGTTCGGATTCCACGCTAAGCTGTTTATTTCGTCTGGCGGACATTACTCAGACGATAGCGGATACAATGGGCCTTATAGTATACTGGCTCTTCCACCAACCCTAGTAACAACAAAAAAAAAGGGCTACTGACGCAGTCGCCAGATTTTTTTCTTTCAATATTGCGTTACTTTATCGTAATACCCAAAAATCGGCCCGTGTTTGAATCATAATTAAAAACAATTTAAAATAAAAAGGTTTGAATAAAAAAATGGAAAATGCATCCCTAGCCCTGACTCTTAAGTCAATTTTCTTTAATTTTTAATGTAATATATACGATCAGTGAATTAATCACTTCTACTTATGTATTATTTGTATTCAACCATCAAAAAATTAATTTTTTGATTTGGTACGTTCATTTTTTCGGCAACTTGAAATTAAATTTAGTTTTTACAAAGGTTCTTTTTCAGGTAAGAAAATAAAAAATTGTCGCACGCAGTCAAGTAAGGACTGTATGGTGGTTGGTTAATTTCTTTAAGGCCCTATGATTTTAGAGCAGATACTGAAACACAAGTCTTGTGAACAGGCATATTAGCGTGCAGTCCAGGGAACTTTTTTTTGCCAACTCTCCCAGCCTTTTTTCTTTTATGACCTCTAATGTTTGTTTAATAATATGCTATTTCTTTGAAGGTTCCAAAAAATTGTCCAGTCTGTTAGTTTTGTGGCGGGTCTGTTCTATACATGCCACTGCTTCCAGTCTTCTTTTAATTCGAGATCGTAAAGATAAAGCCATGTTTTATCTCAAGCCACAATTATTATTATCTTGATAACATTTCCCGGATAGTCCATACACTTTACAATATACTTGCAACAATCAACGCGTCATTGTTTTTGATGAGGTGTAAGTTTAACCAGGCAAACCTACATTTAATTTTGGCCTGTAATGTGTAAAATTACCTTTCAAGTACCCTTGCGCCGATTTGCCCAACAGGTTCCGTAGGCAACCCGCAATACCTAGCGATTAGGCAACCCGCAATACCTAGCGATTCAGTTAAAGAGAGAAGATAGAGACGAGAGAGACGGAAGAGTCGAAGAGAAGAACGTCAAGTCCGTGCGGAGTTTTTATTGAGTCCAGTGTCCACAATGCCACAGTGTTCATCCCTCTATATTTTGTTATATATTACGTTTTAGTTGTTAGTTCTTGCGTTCCTGTTATGAAATACCTTTTTAGTAAATGTGGTGTATTTTCTACCTTCCAAAGGGCCATTCCGAGTATTCTGACGAGTGCCGAAATACCCAGCGATCAAACTGAACAGAGTTAAAATAGAAAACAAGTTAGTAGTTTACATTAGCCAAAAATGAGCAAAACTGAGCCTGCAAAGATAATTCTTGATTGGCAGCCTATAAGAATTAAATATCCCAGCACTAAGGCAGTTCTCACACGGGGAAACTTAAAAGAAACTGTAGTAGCTTGGATACTAGAAGACTTGGGAGACTAGATCACCCAGCATGTGGCGCTACTCACACGGTTCTATCTCAGTTGCGGCGATTGGAAGATAATAAATATGGAGCAAATTCTTAAGCTAAACTCATGAATGTGCAGCCTTTAGCTCGGTACTGCGTGACTATTAGCACTGCACGGAATACACACACCTCATGGACAGTGCGAGAATGAGAGGCAACACGAGTAATCTAGTCGCCCCGTTTCCACGCTATTACAGTTTCTTCTAAGGTTCCCCGTGAGAGGATTGCCTTACTGATCATTTTTAAAACCAAGTTACAACTACTTCTATTGATATTTACCTATAAAACCTCCACGGGACGGGTGCTGCCTCATTGGTTGCATTGTCAATAGTTTTTGTTACTGACAAAATGGTGAATCTTTAGAAAATACTAACTAGAAACTAAGCGCAATAACTTATGCACGATCTAGGCATAGTTAAATAAATATATGCAAATAAACAACGTGAAAAAAACAACACACACATTTCCATAAATTACTTACTTATCATTATAAGGGGCAGTTGTATAATGTAAGTTTTCTACATTTTTATGCATTTAATAATTAAATATTCTACACCGTATTGCGTTTAAATTTTTTAATATAGGTTTGTGGAAGGGAAGAAAACTAGTATTAAAGTACATTAAATTTTTATTAAATTTGAAGAGCGCTTTCGGTTTATTGGGCCTTCATCAGTGCTTCCTGAAAAGTCAGAATCAAAATTAAGAAATTTTTATAAAATGAATGGAAAATGAAATGTATTGTGTAGAGGTAGAAATATATTGTGTGTGCGTGAGCTATGAAAAAATAAAATATAAAAATGTAATATAAAATGAATTATGTTAGTTAAAAGATATTTTTTGATTTTTTTTTTAAATTGGTGTAAACGTTTGCGCAGAATTTTGAAGGCAAATAACCTTGAAAAAGATTATTCTATTACTTCCCTAAGTCAGGGGGCAGTATATTACAGCACTTCGGGGGGAGAGCATCCCTGCACAGACAACAAATTAAAATAACTAAAGTTTTAAAAAAATCACATAGTAATCAGATATTTTACATCCGTATCCATTTGACGGCACCAAAAGATGAAAAGTAAGGTATGGTGGAGACATGGTGCGCGGAAGCTTATAAGTTGATGTGGAATTTAATGAAAGCAAAATATTATTCGGTTAGGTTGGCAAAACGTGAGTACGGCAAATTTAAAAATTTTAAATTTAAGGAAAGTAAACTGTTGTTAAAAGTTATTGGGAATGTGAAAAAATTATTGGACTTTGTGCAAGTATGGAGAATAATGGAGTGGCATGAACTAAAAGGTTGGAGATTATAGAGATGTTATTGTGTGAGAATGTGTTGTTCTTCTATCTTGATGGTAGTGAACGATATGTAAAATACTGGAGTCGTAAAAATTGTGTTCTTAAAAGTATTAATACAGGATATTTACTGCTTACATTTCTTGGCTTAAAGAGAATTCCATTTTCATTGGCACAAGCTTTAGTTTTTAAAAAAATACCCTTGATTTAGCGAATCAAACAATAATAACTTCTTAGCCAACGCCAGCTGCAGAAAATAAGGGTCCGATCCAATTAATAAACACGAAACAGACTTTTTTAAATGATGCACTCAGATTTTACTGTTTAAAACAAAATGTTTACAAGTCATGAGCAAATATTCCCTGTTTTCTAAATGAAGTTATTTTTTAACGGAATAGCTCCATCATTTTCACCCGTGTGAAATTAAAAATTTGAGCTTATCGGCCAAAACTAAATAGCGTCCAAACGGAACTGGTTAATGTTCGGTAATTTATTCATTTCAGCAACACCGGGGCGCTTGAAATGCATGACGATTTGCATGAAGTTAATGCTATAATGTTTATAGTTTGGTAAAATAATTAGTGCCATTTTTACGAAAATACGAACACGTATAATTTGGCAAATTTTTTATCGTTTGGTAGCTCATACAAACGATTAGCTTATGGTAAGGGTACGAGTAGCACTACCCGCGTTTGTAAAGTTCTTCGTTAGTTTTTTTATAAAGTTATTTATAAATTCGTTCGTGAAGTTTTTTTTTCGAAGGCCTGTCCGTACGCCGGATGCACTTAGGCCATGTTTGGCCCATTGTGCTCACCCTGTTTGGTTATTACGCCCACTCCGTGATCCCAGTTCTTTGCTCAAGTTTGTGTAAGTCAACTGGGGAGAGGGTAAGGATGTCCTCTGGTTCCAGTTTTGGTTGACCGAGTATTTGTCGCCTCTTCCGATATGGTGAGTCGCAATGGCAAACTATATGCTGTACAGTTGGGTCTAGTCCGCAAAATCTGCAGTCAAGGTCTTCATTGTACAGTTGCATTCTGTGCAGATGGTTCTTGACAGCCATGTGTCCTGTCAGAATTCCTGTAATGGTTCTCAGCTGGATCCTGTTTATTTGAAGCAACTGTTTCGTAAGTCTTGGGTTTGGATCCCCAATGAAGTTTTGTTGTGGTGTAATCCCTGTCTGCTGCTCCGGTGGATTTTGTGTTCACTCCTGATCCATCTCCTTATGGCATCTCGTACTGTGCACCTTGGTACTGCGAGTGCCGGGTCTGGACCAATGAATGTATTTTCTGAGCCTTTTCTGGCAAGTTTATCGGTTTTTTTATATCCTGTACTGTGGCCTGGTATCCACTGCAGTGTTACTTTGTTTACTTTTGCCAGGGTCTCCAGATCCTCATGACACCAGTTTTGAGGTTACCTTGTTGCATATTAGCAATCTAAGGGCTGCTTGACTATCAGAATATACATGGATCCACTTATTGAGGTAAGCCCTCTTATTGTTTTCGTACGCACATTGAAATATGGCGTTCGTGAAGTTGGTGGTATTTACTTTGTGTACCACTATATTATAGTGGAATTATAGTAAAATAGTTATTTACGATATATTAAGTAGTGTTGTAGAGATTCATATTACAACACGAGATGTTAATATAACATTGAGTGTAGTAATATGAATTTCGCACTCGCACCGCTCCCAGAGCGCCTTAAAGGATTTTTCCTACAGTGCAGGTGTTTTATCATAAAAAAAAACAAAAAAAAAAAACAACAAGAATAGTGTACAAAATTTTATCTACTTTCATCTATGAATAAAAATATTTGGCAACAGGCATTTTTTAAAATAAAAATGCACCTGTAAAAATTCACCTGCTATTAAGTTTTTACGTTACCTTTCGCATAGTTACTGTTTCGCATGGTTACTGAAGAAACTTTGTCAAACAAATTCAAAAAAATAAAAAGCGTTTTTCAAAATGAGCGATTCTGATGGAAGTTTACCCTCTGATATAGAAGCAGCGGCAAACGAAGCGATCTCAAATTTAGTTCCGACAAAATCCAAGGCGCGGTATGAGTTGGAGTATCAGAAGTTTGAAGATTGGTGCAAAGCTAACAAAATAAAGGAGGTGTCTGAGAAAATCCTTTTGGGTCATTTTTCCGTAAAGCAACGTTCCCAGAAACCATCTACACTATGGACTCACTACTCAATGTTAAGAACTATGATTTCAGTCAAGAAAAATTAAGATATACCTAATTGTTAATAGTAAATCATTCTTCTAAAAAGTTTGGTTTTATTTAACAGCAAAATTTTAATAAAACCGGTTGTTTTTTTTTCATTACAGCACTAGTGCTGTAAAGGCATCTATTACAGCACCAGTGCTGTAATAGATGTCCTTACAAAACGATTTACAGAACTGTAATATTCATATTACTAAATGAAAGTAGATAAAGTTTGTTTACTTTCCCATTGAAATTAATCATGGAATTTCACCAAGTAAAGGCAGAAACAGTTCAAAACTTTATTTAATATCTTTAATGTCACAATCCAACCGATTAAAAAAATATTTGATTACCTCCGAATTAACGATAAATCTGACAGACAAACTTCACTAAGAAATGCAGGCATTTATTTACCACCAAAGCACTTCGATGAAACAAATTCACATTTGACATTATCAAATGTATCTTAGTAGTTGAAATAACTTTACAAGTCTAAGGACAGCTTTATCCACAATCCAAAGTTCGAAAATATTTTAAATTAAAAACTATTTGCTGATCTAAGATTAAATTGATAAAATTATTATTACTAAATGTGTATTTAAGTAATCAGCAAATTCAAATATTAGCAAATTAATCCTTACCCAATAACCCAGCCCAATAATTCTAATAATTTTAAAAATAGATCAGTCTAAAAATATCACAATGATATTTAATTTTTTAGGTTTTAAAGCAAATAATTAAATATTTAGCGTTACGTTTATCCATGTACAGGGTGAGTAAACGACAGAATATAGTTTATTTTCTCCTTTATCTTAAGAATTAGATAAAAATTCGATATACAAAAGTTTTAGAGAACATTGAGGTGCACATTTTAAAATTACGCTAAAGTATGCGGGGTGGCCCAAAAAAACGTGATTAATATTGACTTTAAAATATGGCATTTTTAGACTGTGGCAAGCTGTAACATTGAAACGGTTCATCTTAGAGGAAAATTGATTTACACCTCCCTATCCTCATTTCTTATTATCTATCTAAAAGTTACAACTTTCGGTTTAACATGTTAAACCGTTAACCGTTAAAACCGGTTTTTTTGGTTTAACATTGTACTCGGAACTCGGAATAGTTATTTTCCTAACAAGCTCGGAAAGTGATACTTTCCCGCACGCGACTGCAGTTGACCCGAACGACGCGGAGCGGAGTTCGGGCAAGCGGTCAAGGGCGGGAAATACACTTTACGCATGAGTTAAGAACATTATTTTTTCTACGACCGTATATAAGTTTTGGCCCCTTTCTCCTTACACCATGTAACAAAATGGTCGTATTGCTTTTCATATCTTAGTCTGGATTTGGCAGGTAACAGCTCAGAATTAGCTTTATCTGCAGCCTTCAAAATGGCTGCGGGAAGTTCTTCGTCGGATGAATTCATTAATATTATTGCTTCGAATTCGGCTTAATGTGGTTTAACTTAGAAGAAGATTGTATTTGGTCACTTCGAAGACGCTTTGAACAACTTTGACGTTTTAGTAACAATTACACGCCTGGGTTATCATAGCAACTGATATCAAACCCGATGGTTTGATAGTTGTTTTGTGACATTACTTTAAGGAATTTACAGGGTTATATAAAAATATCTTCATTATTTTATATTTTCAAAAAAATAAAAATGCAACAAAAAGCTAGAAAAGATGTAGATTTTTTTTGATGGACTATTTCGTAAATATTTATTTACCTGTTGTAACAATAGTTATAACTTCCGAAGTAAAAAAACTATCTAATAAGGTCAAAATTTGCATTATTTGACTTTCCCGCACCAGTGCGGGAAAGTGACACTTTCAAAACTAAAATGCGTGCGGGAAAATTGGTGAAAACGCACGGTCGTAGAAAAAATGTATAATCAGAAAAACTTTGAACTTACATTCATTTAATTTGACATTAAATTAGAAAATTCCATTTTAAAAAGACTATTGTAGAAAATATGTTTAATATTATAACCACAATTATTATAAGATATGAAAAAGGTTTATAAAAATCGTTTTTTTTTAAATATACAGGGTGTTACTTAATGGTATATTCTTATTTTAATGATAGATTCCCTGACAAATTTTAAGTTAATATTTAAATGAATGTTTATTCGAAAAATCTCGAAAATTGTTTAAAATATTATATTAAATTTAATTTTTACCATTACCACATAAAAACACATAATTTGCCTTAATTTTTTTTTTAATTTGGTTTAGTATAACAGTAGGTATGTTACGTCATTGACATTTCCAAGACAATTATTTTATTAATAATTGCTATTGATTCTAAACAAGAACGGCATCGTTATTTCTCTTAAAACTGAGCATTTGGAATTAATATAATAATAATTACGGAGTCACCGTTAAAAAAATACAAACAATTATTATAAAATTTATCAATGACGGTCCTAGAGGAGGAGCGACCGCTCCCTCTCCCCCTTCTTGCCAGCTTAGTTATCCCAAAAATACTATTTTTTAACGATTGAAAAAATAGTTAATAAACTATTTTTGCGGGTAAAACAAAAATCTTAAAACCGTTGTTGGATATATAAGATTTATATCCTGGATATGATTTTCACTTCCGTTTTAGACGCAACTTTGGGGTCTGTCTGTTCATTCGAGATGATCTTTGCTGCCAACGGGAGGAGATACTGGAACCGAAAGACTTTGATGTAATGTGGTTTAAAATATCTTCACAAAAAATCACTAAGTTTATATGCTGCCTTTACCGTCCTCCAAGCGACATGCATTACAGGGCCCTCTTCTCATCACTAGCCAACACAATCGACTTTTTGCAAACCAGTCATCCGAATGCCGAAGTTGCTATCTTTGGCGACTTTAACGTCCACAATGTCAACTGGCTTAAATACTCAAACACCAACGATGAGCAAGGCCGCGAGGCCGAATCTTTTGCGATCAGTTCTGGTCTAACTCAACTCGTAGAAGAACCAACGCGGGTTCCAGACCGAGCTGGGGATTTTGCTAGTCTTTTAGATCTCTTTTTAACTTCAAATCCAGACCTATATACGGTCACCGTACAACCACCATTGGGCTCTTCCGATCACAAACTTATTTCAACCCTAAGCGAGCTGCCAATTAGTTCTGAACAACCTCCTAAACCCCGTAAGATTTGGCACTATACATCAGCTAAGTGGGAAGACCTGAAGGACCATTTTCGCAACTTTCCCTGGCTAAGCGTATGCTTTTCTTCGGATGATCCATCTGTCTGTGCAAAGGAGGTCTCCGACGTCATTCTAACTAGCATGGAGGCCTTTATTCCTTTCTCCAGAAAGCGCCCTTCCAACGGCAAGCCCTGGTTTAGCAAGAATTGCGAGCGTGCTGTCAGATCTAAAAACCTGGCTTACCGACAGTGGCGTAAAAACCCTACTCCTGAAAATCGCGCCATCTTTGTTACCACCCGAAACCAATGTAAGCAAATAATAGACCAAAGCAAAGAAGCTCATAACGAGAGAATCAAAAACAAACTTCTTGCCAGTCCTAACGGATCAAGGTCCTTTTGGTCAGTCGCTAAGGCCGTCAGCCAAAACTTTACAAAGTCAACTATTCCACCTCTAACACGTTCAGACGGCACAATAGCAACCACAGCCGGGGATAAAGCAAACCTACTTGCTGAACTGTTTTCCTCGCATTCCACTGTAGACTTTCAGTGAAAATCACCACCCAACATTCCCTCAGTTCAATCGCAAATGTCTGAAATCGTGTTCCGTCAGCGTCTTGTTAAACGGATTCTTAAAGGACTTGACGTCAATAAAGCTTCTGGTCCAGACGAAATTCCTATCATTGTTCTCAAGACATGCGCCGATGAACTTACACCAGTATTTTGTAGACTTTTCAACTTATCCTACCAAAAAGGAATATTTCCATCCTGCTGGAAGTCGGCGCGTGTCCAGCCCATTCCAAAGAAAGGTAAAAAGACCCTGCCAAGCAACTACCGACCCGTCGCATTGCTTTCAGTAATTTCAAAAGTAATGGAGAAAGCTATTAACCAACAACTTCTAAAGTATCTGGAAGGGCTTAACATTATCAGCGACCATCAATACGGTTTTCGAAAGTCCAGATCAACAGGTGAACTTTTGGCATATGTCACTCATCTTTGGAGCAACACCATCGAACATCATGGAGAATCCCGGGCTGTTGCACTGGACATCTCTAGGGCTTTTGATCGTGTTTGGCACGATGGGCTTCTAAGTAAATTGCGATCCTACGGTATGCCTAATGGATTTTGTTTATGGTTAACCAGCTTCCTTAAGAACCGTTCTCTGCAAGTGGCGATTGACGGGTTTCTCTCAGACACCTTCACCATCAATGCCGGTGTTCCTCAAGGGTCCATATTGTCGCCTACCCTCTTTTTACTGTATATTAACGACCTTCTAGTGAAAACCCAAAATCCAATTTATAGCTTTGCTGATGACAGCACACTTGTCTCATCTTTTACCTTGACTCCCCAAACATCCGCTGCCGACGCACATCTTCGCAGGCAGCATGAAGTATTGCGCCTCAACAATGACCTGGAAGAAATTTTGGCTTGGGGTGACAGTAACCAAGTCGAATTTAATGCTAAGAAAACCCAGGCAGCAGTCTTCTCCAAAAAGGTTAACATTGCAGAACCGGATATAGTCATGGCAGGACACGCAATTCCCCTGGCACCGTCTATTAATTTGCTGGGGGTCAATCTGGGAGGTAATATGTCTTGGCATGATCACGTTGCCGCAATTGCCAGGGCAGCTGCACAGAAACTTGGTGTACTTTTCCGCACCAAAAGGTTGTACACACCTCATCAACTTTTGACACTCTACAAAGCCCAGATTCGACCATCATTAGAATATTGCTCTCATGTCTGGAGCTCTGCACCCAAGCACACCCTTCGGCTACTGGATTCCATTCAAAGGAGAGCCGTTCGTCTGATCGGCGACCCCGAGCTGACCAAGACCCTCGATAGCCTGGAGCATCGAAGACAGGTTGGTGATTTGGCTCTCTTTTACAGATATTTCCATGGCAGGTGTTCGACTGACATTGCCCACTTGATTCCACCTAGAGCAATGCAAAACAGAAATACACGGCGAACCACTGCCGCTCATCCATATGTTGTTCAGCTTAGTACTCCTCGAACTTCATTGTTCAAGAATTCTTTCATCTGGAGAACGTCATCTTTGTGGAATGATCTTCCTGAGGTCGTGTTTCCCAATGAATACAATCTTCAACGTTTCAAGACCAACGTTAATCGCTTTCTTCGCACACGCACCGCTCCCAGAGCGCCTTAAAGGATTTTTCCTACAGTGCAGGTGTTTTATCATAAAAAAAAAATTGTACCATTGTCGTTTACCTAAATCAAATTGAATACACACACATGCGTCACTACATCTTTCATCTTAATCAACTTTGTCCACACAGTAGCAAGGGCCTTCCAGTATAGTTCATAGTGATTAAAATTTGATTAACCCAACATCTACTAACCCCCCCCCCCCCCCCCCCCCCCACCCCGCGCATTGAAAAAAGCGGCGATCGCAACTGAATATGTACTTATTTGCAAACCATTGCTGACATTCTACGTCTCTGGTTTATGTGAACTTTTCAACTTAAAATGTGTTAAGGAATCATTCATTAAAATAAATAAGTACCATTAAGTAACACCATATATTTAAATTGGTTTTCTACAGCCATAAAAACTAATACATAATATGGAAAAATTGCACCATTCCCGTTAGAAGGATTTAAAAAAATTAAAATTTTTATCTCTTCCTCGTTCTCTCTGTAAAGACAATAGAATAACGTCAATTTACATTCTTGATACACATCGTTAGGCTTTTTTCTCGCAGAAAATGGTAATATATTTGTTATTATCGCCTACCTACAAGATTGATGGATGATGTTTACATCTGAAGGATCACATCGGAATTTCAAAAGATGTATCCGTTCTTTATTTATACAATTAAATGGATAGAACATGAATTTTAAGATCTTATATCATTATTTTGGATTTACTTTTTATGAGACAAAGTGACAACATTTTAAGATAATTAGTAAGCAATGAAGTTCTTATCAAATGCAGGTTAAGAAAGGGAGAATGCAAGAAATGGAATTTTTAAAAATTATAAAATATGGTTGGTGTTACATAACAATGATGAACTTCTTTATTGTAGAATATGTAGAGAATATTTCAGCCAACAGAAACAGCGCTAAAAAGATCGGTAATAATACTATAGTGGTGCAAAAAATTTGCAATTGAAGGATATTTACATACTTTCAAACTTAATACATAATAAGTGATGAAAAGTGATACTTTTTAAACGAGGAGGAAGTTCTCCGAGTTTTAGAATAATTACTTTCACACGAGTAATGTACAGTATTTTTCCTACGACAACAAAGAATCATTAAAAAGCCTTTGATTTGTGACAAAAAATGTTAACACTAGTGTTGAAAAAAAAATCAACACTAGTGTTGCATACTTAGGATTATGTTCCACTTAATATCTGGTTTCATAGTTTGTCAATAGGCTTTTACTTTATTTGTAGTTTAACTTTTTTATTTTTTCATATTTTATATATCAGGAAGAGCTAATCCTGGATTGACTTCTAGATTAACCAGAACGAAATATTTTAAATATTATCAAGAAAACATGCATTAAACATAAATTTAAAAAATCCACCCAACAAAGAAGATCCCAATTCAAAATAAATCTATAAATCATTTAATGTTTTTATAAAAAAAAATCAAGTACTCCTGAGGGATTTGAACCTGTGACCTTGCGATCTGTAGGCTAGAGCTCTATTCTCTACGCTATCGCTACCTATAAAGATTTGTTGTTTATTACATGAGACTCTCTTCAGCGCGATTTTTTTTTCTGATAAAAGATTTTCCAGTATATTATTAACATTTTTTATAATTATTTTAGATGGTGTATTTTCACACTCTAATTATGAATCACTCGACAAATACCTACATGATAAATAAGTTAAACACTTGTTCCTTTTAATAAATAGGGGTTGTCTGTCCAATTGACACCATAGGTTTAAATTAAATAATGTGCCTTGATTTTTGACCACTAGTGTTGAAATACTTTTTTTAAACACGGGTGTGATATACGGCGCTTTCTATCCCAGATGATCGTAGGAAAACTATTTTACATGACGAGAAATTGTTTATTACTATTGACGGTTTGTTTTGCATACTTAATTTACAAAAGTCTATTTATTTCTTAATTTACAAGTGTATTTTTTCTAGATCGTATCTCTTCCTGGGAAGAGAAAAAGATGATTCCCCTGGAGGCATCGTGACAGGCAGCCTAGGAGTGACGCAGCGATCCATCGTGATCGAGTGGCGTGACGAGTGGGACCAGCGGATGCGCAGATTCCGTCGCAGATCGCGAAAATGCAAGTAAAGAAAAATTTGAATTGTAAAGCGAGTTGCGCGCCAACGGTTTCACTGTGATTTAATTTACGTTTAGTTTGCTAGTCCAAATTATTTAGGGGCATTGTGGACGTTTATTAACAAGCCTAAAAATAAGCTTCGACACAAAAACATTGCAGTTGAGCTAATGTAGTGTGACAAGTCCGCTTGTCACTAACAGACAATCTTCTTAGTGCCTGTCGAGGTCCCTGTTTAAAATGTAATGGAATTTTGCAACGTTTTAACGTTATATTTATTAAGGGTGACAAAATTTTCGGGATTTGGCATATTATAAAATGCTAATCATAATCCATAATATTGTGATAATGACGAATAAGTGCAAGTCATAAATTGTGAAGTTGTGTCCAAATTGAAATTTTTTTACATATAAAATAATACTACATTAGACACGATTTTACAGCCCTTGCAAATGTGCTTTAAAATAATTATCAATAAATGAAAATGTATCCAATAGAACTATATAGGCAACAACGCAGGGTCTTCAGTCAGATCACGGCAATGCCCCTATTTAATTTCTACCAGTGTTTTAATTTGTATTCAGTATTTGAAAGAATTTTGAAAGAATATTTATACAGAAATAGTCAAAAGCCTGGACTTAGGTTATTTTAAAAATGTACTTTGCGAAATCTCATTTATTCACATAAAGTTGTCTTCTATCCTAGAAAATAAATTAATTATAAGTGTATCGGTATGTTGCTTCCAAAACGTTTTCTGGAAGAAACCCTTTTAAGTTTGCAGGCATAAATTAGCTCCATTAATAAAAGGTAACCACAGTTACAGCCTCAGACTATGGTGTTTACAGGATGTTTTACGGTGGATGGAACGTGGGACGTTTATGGCAAACGGATTATACATTTTCTTTAAAAACTTGGTTGCTCAGATAAACAACCATGATCTGTCGTTTTAAAATATTTCAGCGATGCGGTGTTGCCGCTTCTACCCGAAACAGGTGGCAACATCGTTGTTTTAAATAGAACACACTATATGCTATATTATTTTCCAATTCTCTATACAATTCCACGTATATGTTGTATAAAATGTCATATGTCTAAATTCAATTGTTTTTGAGATATTGACGTTTAAAATATACCATTTTCAGACTTTGACATGTTGTAACACTGGAACGGTGCATCTTAGAGAAAAATTATTTTCACCCCCTATCTCAGTTTTTTTATTCTCTATCTAAAAGTTACAACTTTTGATATAACGTTAAACGGTAAAACCATTTTTTTGGATTAATACGTTAAACCGGAAGTTGGTATTTTTGGATAGAGAATAAAAAACTAAGATAGGGGTTGAAAACCATTCTTCTCTAAGATGTGCATTCCAGTGCTACAGCCTGTCAAAGTCTGAATATGGCTTATTTTAAACGTCAATATCTCAAAGTATATAACATTTTTTTACAAAATACACATTGAATCCTGGTATAGGGAATTAAAAAATAATATATAGCGTGTTCTATTTAAAACAACTATGTTGCCACCTGTTTTAAGCAAAAGCGGCAACGCCGCATTGCTGAAAATATTTTCAAAACTATGAACCAGGGTTGTTTATCTAAATAACCAAGTTTTTGAAGAAAACGTGTCTTCCGTTTTTCATAAACGCCTAACGTTCCATCGTGAAACACCCTGTTGTTTGTTGTAATTGTGTCAATGCATTTTAGTGACAAAGTCATTTTCTAGGCAGGCGTCAGACAATCAAATTAAAAACTTTAGACGTCCTGTTATTTTAATCACATGTAATACCTATCTTAAAAATTTTAATTTAAAATCCGAAATTTTGTCTATTACTGTATATATTGATTGAGGCCCTCGTTACTTACCATTTTATTATAAATGCACTGTACCAAATGCATTTAGATGTCACGTTCGTTTAGTTTAAATTATAATTTTCATATTTTGTAAATATATTTTTATTACAGAAGCTGCATTATAGTGATTTTTTATAATTTATTTATTTCTTGAATGTATTTTTAGATGTGAATGACTGATTGATAAGTAAGAGTATGTACAATAAAAATTATATTCAAACGTAAAGCTTTATTGTATTTCCAAATCTTGGTAGATATGTATGTTGGTTATTTATTTTTTTAAGAATGGTCATATATTTATTAATTTGTAGGTATAAAATAAGTTAATTCTGGTGGTATCTTTAAAATAATGTAATAATTATATTAAAATATTAGTTAGAACCTTTTTTAGTTTTAAATAAGCTCCCATAAATTGTGGATATAGCTAATTCATCAATTTTTCGACATCAACAATTCGTTATATGACAAATTTATGTCTATTTGTTTTAGTTTCTTTATATCAATGCACTTTTAATAACATCAATTAAATTATATTTGTTTTATTTACTTTGTACCTAAGCTTCCTTATCTTTATTTGTGCCATATATTTTATATTTTTTAATTGGGAATAATAAATCTTATTGAGTAATACGAATTTTTAGATAATCTATATAAAAAATGATTTTTGAAATAATTTATGACTGGAACATCCAGATTTACCTTTCAGCTTAATAAAAATATTTTAATGCCTAATGTAAAATAATGTGTTTAAAAAACGTAGTGGTTTTTATCGCGCGTCAAAAGACGCTTACTAAAAAAGGCCTATTATGTCGTCGAGCAATGTTTGTCAGGTCGCTTTGGTCACGACCTTACTGCGGCAAATTAAAAAAAATCCACTTCAGTAAACTTTTGCAGCAATCATTTTTATGATTGATAGAGGGATTTTCAACTTGCATTGTCTTTATTTGGTTTTAAATCACAAAGTTTTAACTGGTAAGTGTCTCCAGTCGTCTTCAGGTCAACTAGGCAACTTTAGATACTTTTCAAGAATTCTCTTTGCCTTCAACCTTTAAAAATTTATTATATTTTTACACAAATTTTATTATTTTTGTTTATTGTTAAAGGTGTATATAATTAACAATAAAAATACCTCTAGTATAGAGAAACAAGAAATACACCGATATATGTATGTCCATTCTTAAATATTGTAGCCCTAAGTTAAGTAGGTACCATTTAAGAAAGTTATGTATTTTTTGTATTTATTTTTAATTTTAAGTAGTTACATATTTTACATTATACATATTTTATTTCTGCGTGAATGACGAATATTGATATTTGAGACTGTACAGTATTACAAATAATTTGCTATTTAACAAAATATTCCATAATCTGTTACAATTTACTTAAATTGTAAACATGTGTATGATTAACTAGTTCCTAGAGGCTATAATTAATCTAAATGTTATATTATACCTGAAGTTTTATTTAAAATACCAAAAATGACCGAGGAAACAATATGCACAATCTATTTATTTATATTAAATCTTGTGTTATTTATTTAAACAAAATATGATCGTATTTTAGGTGTGTTCGCTTATCTAAGGTACACTAAACTATTTTTTTTTGGTTATTTTCTAGAGGAAATTAAAAAACTTAAACCATAACATAAAAAGCACATTCTTAAAACGAGGTCAATGTGCCAAACATTGTAAAAAATACATCACACACATTTTGACAACAGCGCATTCCTTCCCTCCTGTGTAGCAGCAAGAAAAAAGGGCCTATTTAAATTTATAATATCAATTAGTGACAGTCGAATAGAGCAATTTTTTTTCAAATTTTTATTTTTATGGATGAAAGTTAACATCTCTAATATAACTTCTAATTTTAAACAACTTTTTTTGTATTTCTAAAACTAAGGGTACTTTACTCTTACACTAAATTTAAATGTTTGCCTCAACAGATTTTCAACATATATTTTAATTACTTTTGATTGGTACGTATGTACCATTGCGCCCAAAAAAAACTGGGACAGCAAAATTGTTGTTATAGAGTAGCTCCTTGACTATAAGGAATATGTAAATTCGATTGAGGAAAGGTTATCAGTGTTGTAATAATAGTTGTCATGGAAGCGAAAAGGTTTAACACCAAAACAACAAAACTACATTTTTAGAAATACGAGGAAAAATTAAAATACGCATATTTAAGTGTTTTAAAAGGTATCAAAAATAAAACAAGATTTTTTAATATTATGTTCCTGTAAATTTTAATTTCAATCATATTTAAACCTTAATAATAACATGTTTTTTAAAATTTGGTAGTTACACCGGTATTATCGTTTTTCTTCTAAATAATTTTGAACTATGCGGGCTTTATGCATAGTAGAAGCATTATCTTGTTCAAATATAAAATTTTGACCATATATACTGCATCGACAGATGGATTCATAACTTGGTTTATTATGTTGCAATATAATGATGCATTGAGCCTCCCCTGCACTATTTGGCAAACTTCTGGGCCCCTTGCACTAATCCAGCCCCAAACGTTTATAGAAAAGCGTCCACTTTGTTTAGTCTTATTTATATAAGTATCTTTCATCGTATCTCGTAGCAGAAGGAATATAAACGCGGATCTTCCCATTATTGGGAGGTTTTTTCTTCGGAAAATATTACGGTTTCCAATAATTACCTTGATTTATATATTCATAAGCAAATTCTACTCTTTTCTGTTTGCTTCGGTCAAAAATATTTTATTGGCAGCACAACAACTTTTTATATCTGAACTACGAATGAATACTTCTACGCGCTGTATTAGCCGAACCAGGAAAATGAGTTTCTTCTTTAGATTTTATTGCTGTTTCGAAGATCTTTTAGAAAATTAATTAATTTTATATCTTGGCTGTCATTCGAAATTTTGGGGCTACCAGAACCTGCTTTCCTTACAATACTTCTATTCTGCAATTTTGTGCTTAGCCAACAACACGGTATTTTTGCTAATCTCTAATTCATCTGCGATGTTTCTTATTTGATGCCCATCTCTTAATCGAGTGTAAATGATCGCTTTTTGCTCAGTGGTTAACGCGGGCATTTCAAAAAATATTTCTTTTAATACGTCACTGTCAGTCACAGTCAATTAAATTGACAACTTCAAAACAAGCTAATAGTCTGGGAGATTAAACTACATTTTGCTGTCCCAGTTTTATTTGGGCGCAATGGTACAAGATTTAGGAATTTCTAATATTGTTTTTAATAATCTATTGTACCTATACCAACCCATGTTATCATTTTTCAAGTGTTTGTGTAAAATAATTTTATCTATATTTTTGATTTTTACAGATTTTTTAAATTATCTCTTCTGTGTAGTGCAAATTAAATAAATCATAAAATTATTTTTTAATTGGTTTCTAGAGCATTATGTACCTACGAGACATACATTGTTCACTTCCTAAATTATTTTTTAAATTAGTCGTGTATCTAAAATGTTTTTTTCGCATTGTTTTTATGCAGGTATAGAAATTCCAAAATCGGGTTTCACATTGTTTGCATAATTATATTTGATATAAAGTAGAAATAAAATATTATTTTTACCATAATTTTTTCGATTATATCTAAATGTTTCTATTTTTTTTCCTTATTATTGTTTTAACTTTTCTTGATAATTATTATCAAATACATCTGGCAAGATTAAAGATATAAAATTTTCCTCGTACTTTTTAGGAAGAACAACAGTACCCGTGTTCACGTTTTCGTGGTAGTACTATAAGTTTTAATACATCTTTTCAGGTGGTGAATACTTGAAATCCTTCTAATTAAATAGTTTTAAAATCTCCTAATTTATAAAAATCAAATTATTATTCCCTATTCGTTTTTGAACTTTTAAATAAAACTTTATCATAGAAATTAGTGTTTGGTGTTAACATATCAGACTATAAACGTGTTGTAGCAATATCATGCTCTCATAATATATCCGAAATTGAAAGACTATAATATAATATAGGTTATAAGGAATTCAATCATTTTTTTTTAAATCAATAGTTAAAATGTAAAATTGTATGTGTTCTTTAAGAAAAAAAGCGAATTCTGCATGTGCACTGATGTGTGTCAAAAATAGTCTTAGTAAATATGCCAGATTGTCAACTAAATTATAGTTTTAAAAGTTTTTAAATCAATAAAAAAAAATTCTAATTCATCTATGCTACAACTTAACAACATGGTTGTCCTACTAGCAGAAATCACCCTGTTTTATCATATAATATTCAAGAAAATAAAAAAGGTCAAAATATATTTTCGCTTTTCCCACAGTATTTTAAAATGTTATAATTCTTATCAATGTGATAACGAATGTAACAGTTACTTCCAAATGATCAAAAAAAGAGTTATGTAATGAACTTTTTACATCACTACCACTAGTACGGTAATATGTTCATTTCAACACTAGTGCGATATTAAATTTTAATACGTAACAGCATTATAAAAATAAACACCAGTGTTTTCTCTGTTTGGTGTCATAATAATAAATTATTTATTTTGAGGTCTATATAGTGACTCATTCGCCATTGATCCATGTTTCGTTACTTTTTCTTTTTATCCAAACATTGGTCAAATACCGACCTTTGAAGCATAATTACCTAGAATTTAAAGTTGAACTAGTTTAAATTTATAAAGTAATAAAAGCAGAAAAAGAAAAATGGACAAATTAAACAAATTTTCGTTTTTTGCTTCCATTAGTTCACTAATCAAAATTTCTTTAGTTCAAATCTGTAGGTAATTGCTACTCAAGGACGGGTATTTGGCCCCTTTTTGAATAAAGCAAAAACGATAAGAAATATTTATCAAAAAATAAAATGGCGAATGCATCACTAGACTAAATAATCTTAATTTAAAATATTTCGAAACATACGTTTTTGCTACACAAGTAGAAAATTCTGCATGATGCTACCGACATTGTATTTATAAATTTTAAGAAACTTCCATGTTATAGACATAATTAAAAATGAAATTTAGTCACAATTATAATATTGTCAACATTAATTGTAAATTTTTGTGTACCTAATTATTAAATATTGTGTAATAAAAATAAATATTTAAAACAAAACTGAATATATCGTTTTTTAGGATTCCGCGTTCTGGATCAGAATCACAGTCTCTCATTTGTAGTATTACTAGGGTGTTACAAAGTAGATGCTTCTCATGCAGATCTCGTAAACTTTAGAAATTACAAAGAAGCTTAGATTGGGGCTAACTGGCGCTATTTAAAGAAGGTATTCGAAAAATTCTATTTTCTGTTTTTATTTTTTCCTAGCTTTATTTACAAAGATAATGAAAAAGTAATTTTACATATTCATTACCTCTTGTTATCTTTCGAATATCATCAACAATAAATAAATATCAACATGTTTTTTTTATATAGTATAAACCTTTTAGCCAATAAAATAATAATCAAATTAAACTTTAATTAAATATACTTTAATTAAATATCCACGTTTCAACATTTGTTTCCGGGCCTATCAGGCTTTCCGGGCCTGTCGGGTCTAATAAGCTTGCCGGGACGGTCGGGCTTGCCGGGACTTCTGGGCTTGCTGGACGTTTCTGGCCAGTCTGTCATTTGGATCAGCTTGGTTTGCTTATGTGCTTTTTTTAAAAAGAAATATTTGTAAAGTAATTTTCAATTGCTAATAAATTTTTTCGGGCCTTCTGGGTCAGCTGGACTTTGTCGGGTCTGCCGAGCTGGTCGGGCTTTTCGGGCCTGCCAGGCTTGTCGGGCCTGCCGGGTTTGTCGGGCCTGCCGGGTTGTTCGGTTTTAGAAGATCGTAAATAAATTTACGACCTTTCTTTTTCTGTTCCTCAGTTTCAAACCATGCAATATCGAGAGTCTCTCTTCATGTAATATACTAGTAATATTTCGCTGATGATGAAGGTTTTTACCTTCGAAACATATACGGATTAAAGAAAAAAAGAAAAACGAAACCCTTTTAATAAACTAGTTGAGAAGACAAATAATTTCATTACTTATAATATCACTACACTGAGAGATGGAGTACTTCCACAAAAAAATATAATATTAAAGAATATAAAATATATGTCCATTCCTAAAAAAAAATGCAAAAGTTGTTTTAATTATTTTATTTTAAAAAAGTATCTATTACATTCAACTTTAAAAATACATCATATTATCACAATCTCTTGTATTTGCGTACAGCTTTGACACCTTTTGTGTTGGTTGAGGTCTAAAAACATAATAAATAGTATATTACTTATTTTCATAGGTGGTCGAAGGAAAAGTAAATGAATGCATTTAATAAAGTAATCACTAAAAATACTTACAGATATTAGGTCAGAGTCTGTAATTTTAAATATTTTTTCTTCGCTAAGCGCTCCGTCATCAGTTAACTTGGTGTTAAAAGTAATGCTATCATCATTTAGTGTGACTGTAGTCTACAAAATATGAACAGAGTGGTCAAAAAGTATACTCTATCAATATTTATTTTAAAACATCTTTTTTTTTTTTTTACGGTTCGCCGACTACGTAGGCCATCTTGAATCGGTCATCGACCACAAATGTGATCTACCGATTGGGGAGTGTGAAACGGCACCTTCATCCTACGGGATATCCGATCTCATCCGGCCTGTCTGGCGTGAATAGGATGGCTAGGTGTCGATTCATTTTACACTCTTCCCTGAGGCAAGAGCACGCCGTGTTCCCAAGCGGTCACCCGCCCAAGTACTAACCGCGCTCGACACCGCTTGACTTCGGTGATCTGCGAGAAAATTAAAACATCTTTATTTGTTAAGTAAAACTGTAAAAACATATTGGGCTAATAGTTAAGAATAAAATAGTAGTGTGTACAATAAGAGTGGATATGATGTCCATATCGTACGAGGAAGTAAATTGAGCACGACGCCATCGACGGAGTACTTAAACTTCCGAGCGGAATATGGACAATCCACGTACTCGAGTTGTACAGTATATTTTTTCTTTAACTCAACTTCCAAACTTTAAACTAAAAATTGTTAAAAGTTTTTTAAATTAGGCATCATATCTTGTCTTTTGGGTTGGCCGTAAATTTAAGAGAAATGAAAGAAAGAAAATAAGAAACAATTAAAGAAAAATTCACTTCGATGGCAAATCCATGGGCCAAATTACGCTGTAACATATTTTTTTATCGATTTTGGGTCGTTTCTTATATTGACACAAAGTCACTTTAAATATAGCTATCTTTCTCACATTCGGCCTTTCGCTGAATAGCAAACCAAAACAAAATATTTATTAACAAAAAGAACAATAAATGGTTCTGCTAAAATGCACAGAAGAAAAAAAGGGTTGTTCGGGTTTATTTCTGCTTGCGTAAGAATTATAACTCCGAAAGTAAAACAAAATAGCTGTAGGATTCGTTTTAAATATGAACTATGGCAAAGTTTTTTAAACTAATCTCCAATTTACAAACTAGTAACACTGATAACGTGGAAAGAGAAGTAATACTGTGGCAATACCATAACCTTAAATCCTTCAGTAAAAAAAGGGATTAATTTTTTTCTAGAAATCTAATAATTTCGTCTGTTTTATCTGATTTTATATACCGTAAAACGGGGTAACTTTGCACCTACGCTGTAAAATATTATTTTTGGTAGCACATTGCTTCATCCTAATTTGAGGCCCTTGCTAATGTCATGTGCAGAGAAAGAACACTGCAATATATCATCTCAAGAGGTTAGACACTCCCGCATTCCGTAATTTGTCAATCATTTCCCGCCATAATATATAACCTCTAAATTGTCACGTTTTAAAGTTGTGCAAAATCTTCTTGCCGAGAGAGCCTAAGCTGATAAATATTGGTAAGTACCAAGCGCGGATCCAGGGGGGGGGGGGGCGGTCATGGGGGTCATGACCCCCCCCCCCCCCCCACAAACAAATTTTTATTGTTTTGCCGGGCTGCATGCATAACCCAATGAAATAAAATATTTTTACAACAAAAACAAGAAGCAATTATAATATATTTATTTAAAATAAATTAAAGTAAAAATTTTAATTGAACCATTTTTAATGGAAGAAGTGTATACGATAATAAAACAAATAGTGCGGGAAGAAACGAGAATGCTTAATATACAAAACGGCACGTAAGAAGGAGTATTTAAAAACCTAAGCATTTGCACCAAAAACTGCTCTTAGAGCTACGCTCCTAAATACATGATTTCTGAAAAAATCAACAATTTTGGCGTGATAAGCGATATTTAATTTATTTTTAATCATGAAAAACCCATTCCGAGAAACGCTGGTTAGAGTCATACATACGTCTTATGTTAAAGTTTTGGATTGATATTCATATTTTTTTTCACAAATATAAAAATGTTTTTTTTTAAATAAAGAGCCAGCTAGGAAGCAAAAAAAAAAAGTAAAAAAAAAAACATTGACAAAAACAAATTTAATAAAACCATGCAGAAGGGAAGAGGTAATAATTTAATTTTCGAAATTTGAGAGTAGATGATGTAGGTGAATTTTAATCGAACTTTGGGCCTGGCTCCGAAAAATTTTCGCCTGCGGCGCTTTCTTTGTCTCACTTTGGGCGTGGCTCTTTTCTTGCCGGGCTTTGGGCGTGGCCCAAAAAAAATTTCACATCATTTACATGATTTGACACCCCCCCCCCCCCAAATCAAAGTTCTGGATCCGCGCCTGGTAAGTACCCGTTCAATCGCATGTACAATTATTAGTTTAGAGATGCAGGTAATAAAATGGTCAATAAAATACATATTTAGGTTTTTCTTTTTTTTTTGTTTACATTTTGGCAATTTCCATATAAAATTGGGAATACTTTGCACCGTACAACTGGTGCAAAGAATGCCCACCTTCTTACGAAATTGGGGATACTTTGCACAATATCTGAAATTGTGCAAAGTATGACTCGTATGTGGTTACTTTGCTTTAATTGTAGATAAAACAGTAAAACTAGTTTAAAATAATGTGGAGCAAAGTATACCCTTTCCATGGTATACTTTGCACCAGCATGTAAATCGATTTTTTGTCCTAATCTTGCAATGAATCAACTTAAAAATGTAATGAGACTTAGTTAATGAGCTTAATGATATCCACCGAAAATCATAAAATAGTTATATTAGTATTAAGATATTTTTATCTTTTAATAGAAAAAAATTGTGCAAAAAGCGATGCAAAGTAACCCCGTTTTACGGTACTCATCTTGGTTCACCATTTAAGGAAGATTTGCCAGTAACTTTGCTATATCTGTTGGGTATATTAAAAGTTTTAACGTCGATTGGGATTGGATTCCCTTTCAAAATATATCAGAAATTATCGCGGTGGCCAAATATTTGCATGGAAAAAAAGCAACCAAGGCTAGTAAAAAACATTCATTTGGTATACCGGGTGTTGCATCGTCGAGCGGGGCATAGGAAATCCCATGTAATTTTAAATGGGGTCAATTATTGGCTTCCCTAATTATTTTAGAGACAAATTCTATTTAGGTTTATTAAAGAGCACTAAAACCCACATTCAAAAGAATAACTTTAGATATTTTTGATGAGCCCGTTTACGGGTTATCGCCGATTTCTTTTTAACTATTTCTCTTTTTTATGGCCCCGTATTTGCGGGCACCAGTCAAGGTAAAAGATGACTGTCAAATAAAGTCATTTTGAAATGTGTGCTTTATTGTTATAAAAACTTGTACAACGAAAATATTAAAGGTGTATTATGAGTAGAAATTAATCTGAATAAAACTAAAATAAAGTATCCAATTACAAGGTTAATTATGACATTTTACATGTTTCAATATTTTACTAATTAATAGGTAGGTACTATTAAATTGTTAGAACTTTAGGATTTAAGAAGATGTTCAAATATTCCTCCATTGACTGCTAGACAATAACCGAGGCGATCATAAAATTCTCTTCTTACATTCGCTAATTGGTAAACTGAAATTCTATTGCATTCGGCAGAAATAGCATTTTTTAACTCGTCTAGATTTGGGTATTTTTTATCTTTGTATATCCTATTTTTTAAATGGCCCCAGAGAAAGAAATCATTTGGCAATAAATCAGGAGACCTGGCTGGCCAATTTACTATATGATTTAAGCCAATAACATTTCCATAAAAAACACGATTTTAATATTCCCGGACAGCCAGGGTACTATGTGCCGGGCAGCCATCCATTTGGTACCAAACTTCCTGATTTCCCCTGGCGGCATCATGTAAAGTAGGTAAAATATGATCTTCAAGTAGTTCCAAAAAATATTCTAGATTTAAATTTCGTGTAAGAAATAATGGCCCGATAATATTTTCTCCGTAAATCCCAACCCCAACATTAACTTTTTGTGGATATTGCGTCCTTGTTTTGACAAACCTGTGTTGGTTTTCTTTGCTTCAATATCGATAATTTTGAACATTGGGTTCATTGTTTAAGGTAAATGTACATTCGTCAGTGAAACAAATAGTTTTTAAAAATTCCCTATCCATGTTTGCTCTTTCAATCATACCAAAACAAAACTCTTGTCGTCATATTTCGTCCCTATCTCTTAGCTCTTGGTGCTTTTCATATTTGTATGAATAATATTTATGTCGTTTCAAAGCTCGTAACGCTGTGGTGTGATCTAATCGTATGTCATCCTCAAGTTTCCTTGTGCTGATCTTCCCATCATTTTCTTCCACGCACAATAAAACTTGCAAGTCCCTATCATTTCTTGCATCTCTTCTTTGTTCCTGCCTTTGTTCACATCTGCAGTTATTTATTACAGTGCCTTTTGTCTCAAATTTCTTGATAGTCCTTTCGACTGTAGATTTTGCAGGTATCGGTCTATTCGGATACAGAGCAGCAAACATGTCTGACACATTTTAATAACTATTTCCTTGATAATACCATTTAATCATCAATATTTTTTCTTCAGAAGTGTAATTCATGGCTAATATTTTCGATGTACGAGTTTTTATAACAATAAAGCACCCATTTCAAAATGACAACTTTATTTGACAGTCATCTTTTACCTTGACTGGTGCCCGCAAATACGGGGCCATAAAAAGGAGAAATAGAAAAAGAAATCGGCGATAATCCGTAAACGGGCTCATCAAAAATATCTAAAGTTATTCTTTTGAATGTGGGTTTTAGTGCTCTTTAATAAACCTAAATAGAATTTTTGTCCAAAATAATTAGGGAAGCCAATAATTGACCCCATTTAAAATTACATGGGATTTCCTATGTCCCGCTCGACGATGCAACACCCGGTATAGTAAATTTCATACACTAAATCTTGCATCTGTGCGCTAATCTTTAGTTCGGTCAGAAAATAACAAAAGTTCGATTAAAATCAAATATTTTGGTATTATATCTTCAATTTTTGCACCATTTGTAGTGGAAAAAAATTGTGTATGCATAGACTGAGATAAATGTTTTGATTTAAATTAAAAAGGGATACATTTTATTAGACAGATTTGCGTATTTTTGAAGTATATTTTTAACCTCACTTCTGTCAAGTGTCAGAAAACGACTCGTAAAATTAACATGTAAATTTGGTTTCTTTGTAATTGACCACTGTGATTGGTCAGTTTCATATCCTAACTAGGATGGATATGAATTCATATTCGTTCAGTTAACCGGAATAGCCCACTTTTCCAATCATTTTAGTGTGGAGGAACAGCCAATTTCCATGTGGGAGTGGAAAAATAATTTATTTAAATTATTACTCAAAGTATTTTCGAATTGTTCTACAAATTTGAATGGACGGCCATCTTGATGTTGACATTTCTGACTTTTTCATAGGGGAAAGGGGGATAAGATGGCGAATCGGGTAAGATGACGAATTGGAAAATTCCGATTATTGTAATTAGATAGCGCCACTTGGTTGATTGCCGAGTGTAGCAGGTGTGCTTCGTAAGTTGCCTATGTATTAACATCAAAATCTGACCTACTTTGTTGACGATATTTCGCCATTTGTGTTTAATGGTTCTGTCATTATAATATTAGTGCAAGACGAAATAAGCTTTGTAGCGTTTGTATTGAATCTTATTTTCAATCGGTAAGTATTTTCTTCAATGTTATGGTATTGTTTATCTATAGCCCATTAAGTTTTCGTGAAATAATATATCTTTGTTGGTCAATACAAAACTCGATTCAAAATTTTATGGTCGGCTAAGATGACGAATTCGCTAAGTGGGCAAGATGGCGAATTCGAAATGAAGAAAAAGCAGATCAAAAAAGACAAACATATCAGAAAAGTGAGGTTTGACGATCAAGATGATGGAGAAT
Organism: Polydrusus cervinus; assembly: GCA_935413205.1. NCBI lineage: Eukaryota > Metazoa > Arthropoda > Insecta > Coleoptera > Curculionidae > Polydrusus > Polydrusus cervinus. The sequence continues at coordinate 21,099,945 of OW284516.1, forward strand.
CCTCTGACTCTACCATATCAGTAAATTACATGGAAGAAGATGAAGATAATGTGGGGGAACAAGAAGAAACGATTCTGGAAAAAATAAAATTTGGTACGCTGTTCCCTCTCGTAAATGGGTGCATGCAGCATGCTCAGGACTGACATCCGCAGAAGCGAAGCGCAAAGCATATATTTGCGACTTTTATGACAATAATTAATATATCTATTCAATAAACCTTGGCATCTTACCCGCATGCTTTCGTCATCTTACCCATACATGAGGGCAAGATGACGAATTTGTCATAAAATTTTGAACTATACCAAAAAAAAAATTTACAGTGAAGATAACATGATAAGAAACAAACTCTTGGGAACTAAAATTATCCTGAATGCTCTAAAATATAAAACAAAGTTTTAGGGCGAAATATGACGAAGAAAATAAAAATATATGCTTACTGTCGTCATCTTACCCTCCTTTCCCCTACAGTGGTAAAATACTTGCCTATATTGCAAAGTGTAAGATACTATTATATACTTACCCAGACTTTGTGATGAATAGCCACTGTATTTTCAAATGACTTATTCAAGGGGAATGTTATACCCTGCCCGCCATACTCAATCGTTATTTTCTCTGATTCAACATCCCTGATGACGATTGTTGATTGGCTATCAGATAATTTGTCTGCTTGATCTTCACTGAGACCTGAAGAAGAAATATGAATATTTTATTTTGGTTAGCTCAAACATATAAAACACAACATTCTAAAACGTAGGTATGTTGATTAAAATTGAAAAAGTTGTATGCTTTCGCTGGGAATCAAACCCAGAACCTCTCGATTAAGCCTCAAGGGCGCTGTCAATTGCGCTATGGAGGACCTGATATTCTCTCACCAACTTCGGTCATATGACTTATTCAATTTTATGTTAGTAGTAACAGTCTGGAATCTCCTGCGATTCACAGACCAGTGAGGATGTTAAGGGAAAAGGGAACTGAACATTAAGATATAAAGGCTTATTCAAGAGGTTCTGGGTTCGATTCCCAGAGGAGGCATAACAATTTTTCAATTTTAATCTGTCTGCATGCCGGCAAACATCTTTCAACTTAACAACATTCTAAATTTGATCAAAATCTGTTTAGTGGTTATTGAGGTAGAGATAGATTACAGAGGATTTAAATTGTAGAACAAACCTAGTAAGAAAAAGAGTAACGTACCGACAGAGGGCATTGTTCCAATGAAATTCAATGAAATTTATCCATGACTATTGTATAATATGTTCATTATATATGTGTTGCTCAATAATAATAATACCCATTATTCACTAGTGAATATTGAACTCATAATTCACTAGTAAATAATGAAATCAAAATTTAATGCGATTTAAAATCAAAAAACATCATTGGTCATTTCCCCTGTAAGGTCCATCCATAATACGATTTTGTGTGTATGATGAAAAATTCAAGTATGCCATGAATTGTCAAGTCGAAGCGCTTTGTAATTTTAATTTGAAACGCAAAATATAGTTCAACTTATCAACTTTAAAGTTAAGAATTGTATTAAAAAAACTTACCAAATGATAAGAGATAGTGAAGATGAGATGTGTTATACCCTACCAGATATACAGGAAGCAGCAAAAATAGCAAGTTTAAGTTTATTATCAGTAAAATCGAAAAAACTTTATATGTCTGCTTATGATTTGTACAATGGAGGATTGAAGAAAACTCGTTCTTTTTCAGAATCCGTATTGTTAGTGTACTTGTAGACGCAGGCAGCGATATAACTGCATTGAAAAGACACGGTGGATGGAAATCCACGGCAGTAGCAGAAGGATATATTGATGAGTCAATGAAAACTAAAATGAACAGCTAAAAAATATCAGACGCGATCCAGATAAATTCTTTTGGTCAGCCGTATATATGCAATGAGGCAATATCTACATCTACATCTACTACAATGAATAACCAAGATGTTAATATAAAATTCAATTCGATTCCTACAATCAACTTGGCACATTGTGTGAATACAAATATAACTATTAATATTTCTAAATAAATAAAGATGTTTAGTAATTCTGGCTACAATTATTATTGGATAGTCGTGGACAAAGTATAGTATTCTACTCGCATATAATGGCTTTTATTCATAATAGCCACCATTATATGCTTGTTGTATAATATACTATTATTTATGTGAAAACACCTTTATAATGAAGTACCTGACATTTCTTTTCAGAAAGACATACAGTTCTGCAACTACTGTTTATAATAGTTGTTACTGTGGTGATGAAATTGTTACAGACTTACCCAACGATATTAAATATCCTTTGTAGTTTTCTTGTGATTCTAGTTTGTAAGTGCCGGCAATTTGGACCATTTTTATATAGTTTTATATTGTTATTGACTATAATCTATTTAAAATCTGATACCTCAAGCAAAGTACAAGTCCTTTATACGATTTTTATCTGGCTTGCTAAGATAATTTTTTTTATCATATCTAGGCCAAAGGTTGATTTTGACATAATTATCCTCGTTCGTACTACCGTAAAAGTAATCTTCAACGTTACTATATTGTTCAAAATGTTAAAAAATCTTTTTAATTTATTTGTTCTAATAACAATAATATTAGTTATGAAATTAAGATAAAATTATGTTAAACACAAGAAGACTAAAGAATTTAGCCAAGTCTAAAACTGTTAATCATTATTTTATCTTTTTATTTTCCACGGCTTACCCTATTATGATGCTACCCCTTCCCTCATCTCCCGGCTCTTGGATTTAAGATTTATATGGCATATTAGCATTTTGGTGAACAACAACAGATGTTTCGAATTTATGTATGTATTCTTTTATATCTAGTAATAAACAAATTTTAAAAATCGATTTAAAATTTCAATGTTGTTTACAACAGCGAAAACTATAAATAGATAATATGTATTGCTTTTCTTCATATTTTTATTTAAAGCTGAAGTACTGCTCCTAGCGTGCTATTTTACTGTTATCTTTATCTAATACCTAAAACCCGAATATTATGAATTATGTATTTTATGAAAAAAGCTTTGTTAACGGAGCTTCTTCCCCCTCGCTTCACTTCTTCCGAAATTGAATCGAATTTTTAGTTTAATCTATATAACGAGAGCTTTGTTAGCGCTTGGTCCCCAAGAGAGTAAATAAGGGGTACAGGGAGACAGTACACTACAGTAGGCACATTTAATAAATATTTAGGTACCTAGGAACTTAAATAATTCTTTGAAAAGTGTCTATGAAAACTCATGCAGATAGGAAAGAATGGGAACTTTAACTAAACTTTGATTTTGGTTGTAGTGTATGAAGGATCAAAAAATAAAATCTTCTGTGTTTGTGCTTTTTGATATTTTTAAGCAATCACTAAGAAAATAAATAAATAAAAAAACTATTCGAAGAAAAAGACGGGCTCTATCGAATATACGTCATGAAAATGGATGCTTGACAATGTTGCCAATTTTCACTAAAATTTTTATATTTTATAAGACAATGACAAAGTCTGAAAAGTAATCCAATAGAAATAAATATGGAAAAACAAAAAATTATAATATTATTAAATTCCAAAATGTTATCTATATTTTGTCTTAAAATAAGTTATATAGCTCTAGGAACGAAATATATTATTTAACTAGCATAAAAGCTTTCACCTATGGCAACACCGAAATTATTGACAGAAGACCAATCTAATGAAATTACCTTAATTATTTGTCGACCTGATTCAAATTATTTTTGGAGCAAAATAAATAATTCAGATGTAAAAGTGGAATCTAAACAAACACATCGATATGACAAGTGAAAGATCGGTAACGATACTCACTGTAAATTTTTATCGGATTGACGTCATCGAATAATCGCGCCAGTTTTGCGTTTTTAAAATTTGTGGAAATTATGCATGTTTTCAATGAGCTGAAAATCATTTTTCACCTATGTGAAAGACTCCATTTAGAATATTTATACAGGCTTGCTTACTTACCCAAAGACTCTAAATATTCTTTAAAATTATCTTGCGATTGCAGTTTATAGGTTCCCTCGATTTTAACCATAGGGGAGAGTCGGCTAATCGTGCGCGGCGGCTAATCGTGCGCATGTCTTTATTTCCATCCCTTGCCAAGCTTGTGTACTATGACATATGAGTCAGGTGGATCGCTTTACTTTACTTGTCAAAAATGGTCGCTTCGTTGTTTACATATGTCGTGAACTAGTAAATGCTTCGAAAAAAATAAGCCGTAAGTATTTCCATTTGTACATTATTTGATAATCGTGTGCGTTAATACATTGCTTAATGAGTCCTCTTGACACTGATATATATATATATAATTTAGGCAAAAAATGTTTTATGTTGTTTTAAAGATTTTAAAACCGAATCTGCCACTTTCGGTTAATCGGGCGCAGTGCACACGATTAGCCGCCATGCATTTAGCATTGTTAAGAATGTATTTAAATAACACACCCACACAAAAAAGGGGTCAGGCCACGTTGATTATATGTTTTTAGGGTCGCTAAATCCAAATCCGAGGTCCAAAAAAGGCAGCACGTCAGAGTTTTGGTATAACCTCAAAAGAACCCATAATTACAGTCTTAAATATCTTAGATTATAATATTTTGCATTTTTGCAGATGCCAAAATACCAACGTAAAACAACAAAGGCGCAATGGAATCCAGAAATCATGATTCAGGCTATAAGAATAAATAAGTATAATCTTAGCTTCAATAAATTATTTTATTCGTTTCCCTTTTCAATGCGCACGATTATCCTATCCATGCGCACCATTAGCCGCATATGTCGGGTAATTGTGCGCAGTGTCACTTTTTGACATTTTGAATTTTGAAGTCACAATGTGCATTTTTATTTGAAATTAATTACAGAATATTAAAGCCAAATCGTTAAAGAATCTTGATAGCGAACCTAGAAGTCCAGTCTTTCGTCATTTCGGAAATATTACAATTTTGGCTTAGGTGCGCACCAATACCCGACTCTCCCCTACTCATGTAGTTTTTCACTGAGCTTTTAAAACCGTTCAAACTACTGATACTTGATACAGCACCCAAAAATCGAAATCCTTTATATGACATTGTTTAATCTTAAGTATGGCATGAGATTCAAAGGTTACAGACACTTTTCGTCTCCGTGTCATGTATGTAAAATGAACCTCGGTCCAAAGTTTATGTAAATTTTGGACAGCTTATTATTTTCGAAAACATCAGATGCGTCATAAACTAAGTAAACCTAGACAACCCATTTTTTTAAATTCTTCCGAGGACCCGTCCATGCGCTGGATGCACTTAGGTCAGGCTTGGCTCATTGTGCTCAACCTGTTTAATTCTTCACACCCACTCGGTGATCCCAGTCCCTTTCAGGTCTACTGGGGAGAGGGTCAGAACGTGCTCTAGTTCTACTTTTGGTTGTCCGAGTATTCGTTGCCTCTTCCGACCTAGTGACTCGCAATGGCAGACTATCTCCATAATTTTTCCGCACAATTTGCATTTAGGGTCTCCATTGTACAGTTGAATTCTGACCTGTCAGAATTCCTGTAATAGTTCTCATGTTCATTTAAAGCAGCTGTTTCGTTAGTCTCGGGTCAGGATCCCCAATGAAGCATTTACTATAGTGTAATCCTTGTTTGTTGTTCCAGTGGATTTTATGTTCACTCCTGATTCATCGCTTTATGGCATCTCGTACCGTGCACCTTGGAAGGCATCCCATTTAAATGGGTTAAAGAGAGGCTCAAGGTTTCGACGAAAATGTAGAGAAACGAAGTGACTTTAGATGGATATTCGTGCTTTGTTATTGTTTATTACAGAAAACGTTTCGACTCCCGATACCGTTTTGGACGTCGTCCAACAATTATGAACGGTAAGATTGGTAATGATTTCTCTTCGTTTGGTTTTTCCATAGATGTGTTTTATATACGAGTTAAAAAACCAACCATAAATTATTTAGTTAAACTCCTGTCCGCTGATATTAAGGCTATCACCTTCCGGTATCTTACCTTCTCTGAATCTCACTGATCCCGGGATCCGCTCATGTACCCAAAATTTGTGACTGGAAATTTACTTTTCACATCGAGAAGTCTGTGTCCACTAACCATTCTATAGGTTATAGTGGTAGATCGGTCTCTCCGGAACTGCTACATACTTTGGAACGGTATTTTTTAATACAGTCGTGTCGCGCTCCACCTCATAAAAGCAAGCAGGACCTAATAAGATTTCGTCCTTTACCGCTGCACGCTGCGATGCGAACCGAGAGAAAGCGACAGCCGCCGGCCTGTGTAACCGTTCATTGTGGAGCGCGCAACGGCAACCGGTATCAGGAAAATAGTAACAGTCTCGTGGTTTACAATATTTTGTCGTTGAAGGTATTTTGTCAGATCGGTGACGAAAGGTTGCAGAGGGTACTATTGCGGCCGCCGATCACGGGTATGTAATATGTCATGGGACCGTTTGATTTTAATCCTGCCACTCGTAGTTACGGTGCCGATATTTTGCTGGCGCGTAGCCACGGTGGTATAGTATTTTAATGGAAGCGGTCTCGAGGATCCCTTGGCGTATCTCGATGATGATAGAAATGATTCAAGAAGTTGAAAAGCGTTGCCAATTTGACTAAAATATTTTAGGATTATAATAATATATTATTATATATTAGGTAAGAGTGACAATCCTTCGGCACTGTATAAACAGTCTCATGTGTCTGTTCCCACAAGCAATTACGGACAAGTTGACAGTTCGCTAACCAATCCAAATACCCTGAAATCTGTTTCCGAATCTATTGCGCAGAATCCTGATTGTCATGTACTGTCCGTGACTACTGTAGGAACAAAGCAGGTTTGTTGTGAAACCACACGTTTTCCGCAGAAGCCATTCATGAGATCAATGACAAGTAATCACACTAAAGAAAACAATTTGAATAAAACATAGTTTAGGGTAAAAATAGTAATGACAGGTAACAAAGACCGTATAAAAATATTTTTAAAATAGAAACTTATTCGTTACACCCTCTTGAAGTATCTTACTGCTCTAACTCCTTTTGTGCTAGTCGAGATCTGGAAAAAAATAGTTTTTTATAGTTTTATTTTTAATATAACATTATATAACAGAAAAATAAATTATTAGAATACATAGTTATAAGGACATGTTTGTTAAATTTTACGGTACTGATATTTTGTTAAAATGTGACAATTGCCGAAGAAACTCTCTTAGGCAATCTTGAGGTTTTAAGTGTCTTAATATAAAAATATGGACCAAAAGAAGGATTTTTTTATTATATACTAATAATTTTGTCAAACATAAATGTGCAAAAAACAGATGCACCACTTTGTTCTCTTGCCGCTAACTAACTTTGTTGTCGTGAAAGATATAGCTGAAAAACATATAGTGTAACTGTGCTGCGCACATATCATTGCGAACTAAGTCCTATAGATCATATATCGGCGCAAGTGAAAAGATTTGTAGCAAGACACAACACGACATTCATAATGAAAGACGTTAAGCTACTGCTTGATCAAGCCATTAAGGAAGTGACACCAGAGAACTGGCGAAAAGCAGTCCATCATGTCATTAAAGAAGAGGAGAGAATGTGGGATCTTGACCACCTGATCGATCGGACCGTCGACCCGTTAATTATAACATCAAGAGGAGATGACAGTTCTTAGATGACGAAGAATATAATGATTTTTTAGAATTTAATTTCTGTATAATGTATTTTTTGAAAATGTTATTTTTTTGAAATAGGCTATAGTCAAGACCTTCCATACTATATTTTTACTCAATTATCAGGATAACGATGCCTTACTAACCTACTCTATAAAATTAAATTTTATATTAAATGCTATAGCGTATTTCTTTTATGCCAATACTTACAACAGTCATAAAACCACCGTCCTTCGTGACTTTAAAAACTTTTTCTTCGCCAATGGATCCATCCTTGGTGTGTTTAGTGTTAAATGTAAAACCATCATCATTAAGGGTGGTGGTTGTCTAGAAAAAGATTGATCATAAAATATTTCTTTATCTTCCTATTGGCTTGTGAAGGATAGAAAATTAAAAACAATTCACAGCGAAGTTGACCCACCATCAGTTACAGTTTTGTAATTTGCTTACACTGGGTATTTGCAACTAAACATTGATAGTTATGTACACAAAACAGCGGGTTCCACAAAGAAAATTCTAGACTAAGACTGGAAGAGTGGAAGATGGAAATTGTTGAATGATAGAAGAGTTTTGGACTTGCATTGTTTTTATTTGTTTTACATCACAACGTTTTAACTGGTAAGTATGTTCAGTCGTCTTCAGGTGAATACTGTACAGTATTGCAATTGAATTGTTGTTACCAGCCTCTGATTAAATTTAGTATTTTTAGTACGCTCAGTATTTTTAGTAGCGAGAGTTTCAAATTAAAACTCTTCGTGACATGACAGCACTTAGATAGGTACTATAAGACAGATCATTAGGATATTTTGTTGCTAATTTTCACTCACTCAGTTATGTTCCTTACCCAATGTTTTTTACCTGCAGGATCACTATGTTCAAGTTCTTTATTTATTGGAAGTATAGCAGTATGGTCAGTGTACTCAATCGTCAGTTCATCCCCTTCTATAGGCTTGATTATAACGTTTCCTTTATATTCAGTCAGCTTCGTAGCTTTGTCCTCCTGAATACCTAAAAAATGTTTTAAAACTTATGGATTGGAGCTTATTTTTGTAGTGGATGATAAAGAAAACAGAAAACAATGATATACAGTTTATTTGCTAAATATAAAACCGTACTCCAACGCGACATACACTAACAATCCTTTAATTAACTTACCTAATGATATCAAGTACTCCTTATAATTCTCCTGGGATTGTAATTTGTAAGTACCATCGATTTGGACCATTTTTAAATGTGAGTTATTGATTTTAGAAGGTCTGGGAAACAACTAATATTATATTAGTAAAATAAGGATCGCTTATACCATAATAATTGATTATCTTATTTGTAGGCATTCTTATCTATAGTAATAGATGTGGTAGATTTTTTCAACAATTTTCAGTTTAATAATGTGCATCTGACTCGAAATAAAAAGAGTATGGTGGTCCAAATTTGCACTTGCCGAAGACAGGCTACAAAAACAACCTTTTAAATTACCATTTGTGGAACCTTGTAGTTAGTTAGTATAAAAAAACAATTATGTAAAAACTTATCTAAACCTAAACCTCTAAAGAAGATTAGGTAATTTTCGAAAAAACTTTAAGTACATATACCAACAAGCAGTTGCCATGATTTTAAGTTCTCATAAACAAAACTGACCTCAAATTATTTAGTTATTGCCGCTAACATAGAGGTCACCAAGGTCCGTTAGGTTCCTCCCAAAGACGTCCCCGCATCTTTATCCTTCAAATTGTACAAATGAAAAGACTATAAATTCTGTCTCACTCACTCCGTTCAAACCGAGAAAGTTATAATTGACAGTAAGAGAAAAGTTTTTTATTTACAACCATACAAATAAGATGTTGACATTTCTGAGTGCTCAAAAGGTTTGTGTTAGTTGGTTAAATTTTACTTTCATCTCATAAAGACAAAGTCTCAAGATTTTCAATATCCCAACAGCAATGAAACATTAACGCTTGTATATCTACTACTAATTTCGTTAAAGCACTTTTTTTAATTGATGTTTAACTGAATGTTATATGGTCAATAAAATGAACAAAATTTACAAACAATTTCTTTTATCAAATCCAAAAATAAACGAGAAGCTCTCAAGTATTAAAATCCTGTACCGATCTTATGCGTAGCTAACACAGTCTGTTTATGTTTATTTCTTCTCTAATAAATCAGGAGTGGATCGGTCATCAGTTAATTGTGAACTAGTCGAGTGGTGTTTATGTTATGGAAGTATTTTATTACTATAAATTGTTGAAACGTAAAAATACAACATTTTAAAAATAATAAACTAGTGGATAACATGTTGTTTATTTACGGGGAGTGTTGACAATATATGTTGCTATTCATTCGGGGTTATCAATATTAAGTTACGTCATGGTATAGTGGTTATGTGGTACAAAAAGTTGTATTAAAGAGATAATGAAGCTACAAAGGATTGCATTCAACGCCCTTTGTAAAATAACATGTAACTTACTTACTATTATTTTTGAATTTTTTGAAAAAATTATTTGAAAATGTTTGCTTATTTTTATTAACGTCTACACTACACAAAAAAATAAATATCATCTTAGGAATCATTCAATAAATCTAAAAAATACACATAATAAAAGTACAATTTGTTTATAGAAATATTATTTATTAACAAAAGCTTAAATCAAAATTTTAAAAAACAATCATTTATGCTCTCTTGTATTTTCTGACACATTTAACGCCTTTTGAGTTGGTTGAAGTCTGGAAAATACAACAAAATATTAGAAATAAAATTTGCAATAAAACATTGAGTAGGTATTAAATTTCTTAGCAGGATGGAAAATTGCACCTGCCAGAGGTGATTAAAGGCTGTTTTACAATAGGTTCAAATTGCAAGTGCTAGGGCAAGTAAATGGTCGTTTTGAATGTGAAAAATTCCATCAGCTGATTGAAAAGTCATCAAAGCGCATGCTTTCAGGCAATTTTACTGGAAATTGCACCTAATGTAAAAAATACCTTTAATAATGCCTCTAATTTATGCAGTGGCGTATACAGCTTCAAAATGAGGGGAGGATGGGGTAGATTTTTTACTAAAAAAACTTTTTTGAGAAGAAACTTATCTACAATATGTATGTCTGCCCGAACGGGGTTGCCAATAGGAGTCATTTAAATTTAATAAAAAATTGTCCCCCCCCCCTAATTCGTATAAACGCCTGCATTTATAGATGTAAAGTATTTATAAATAAGTAACACTCTAAAATACTTACAATAACAATCCCGTCATCTGTAAACACCGAAACTTTTTCTTCACTGTGCTGTCCTTGTGCATCCAGTTTAGTTTTAAAAGTAATAACATTACCATTAACACTAGTTGTGGTCTGTAAACAAATTAAATGAATACGATTAGTTAAATTGAAGGACCTGGTGTATACAGGGTGCTACAAATTCGTGTGCGTACAAGGTGATCTCGAAAACGGTAAGAGATACGAAGATGGTTAAATTGAGGCAAAGTTGCGTATTTTGGGGCCTAATAATTTGGTGAAAGAAAATTGTAAATAATCGGAGATATCCGAAGAAACCCGAAATTATAAGTTTTGGCTGAGAAAACAAAAATCACTTTCTTATAGCCGTTCTTTATGTTCTATAAGATGGCGTTATTAGTTTTCAAATTGGACGTTTCCCGAGTAAAGGAAATGTAACAGGAGTGTTAGTTTAGTTATGTTCCTAAGATGTGTTTATGTTTGTTTCAAAAACAATTTAATTTTACTGTTTATAAGATCGTATGATGCTCGTTTCGGGCGAAACATGTAACAAAAACAAACACACAGAAAATATTTGAGGCCGAGACTGGGGCTTTTTTCTTACAAAATATCAAATATCAGGCCTCTTTGAGTAAAAATGGACGCATTTTTCAAATAGCATATCTTTTTTTTAGTTTGTCTATAAATATTCAGGACCGTAATGGAATGAAAAAGATATATTGTTTATGATGACAAAACGTTAAAATTTCAAACACTTTTACATTGTATTAAATTTCAAAAAATTGACTCGAGGTTGATATCTAAAGAACGAAACATCGAATTTAAAAACCAATAACGCCACATTGTAGAACATAAAAAAAGGTTATAAAAGAGTGTTTTTTGTCAAGTCAAGTCAAAAATGAAGGCGCAAAAAATTAAAAACCAAAAATATAAATTTCGGTTTTTTTCGGATATCTTATATATATATTTTTTTCACAAAATTATTAAGCCCCAAAATAATAACTTTGCCTCAATTTAACCATCTTCGTATCTCTTAGCGTTTTCGAGATCCCCTGGTACGCACACGAATTTGTAGCTCCCTGTATAGGGTGTTATATATTTAAACTTTTGAAATTTTAATATGACAACATTCGAGGCACAAATATTTTTAAAAGTTGTCATTCACTATTATAAACAAAAAAATTTGTCATTTTTTTTGCTTGACCACGCCGCCACTGGATGTGTTCTAAACAAAGAAAGATATGACACGTGTAACATGTGTTTGTTTATATGTGAAATTACAATAAATTAAGGTCAGTGATCCATAAGACCGATAAGAAAAAATATTGAACCTACCTCCCAGAAGCAAAAGTATATGTCCCATGGACGTACTTCGTTCCAAAGCCCCCGGACGTATGTACGTCGACAGGACGTACGTAAAAATGCATTTTAGAAATGAAGGACGTAAAACATACGTCCTTCATACGGGCATAAAATGGACGTCAATTATGAACGTTCTATGTAAGTACTTTTTTGGACGAAAAGTGGACATACTGTGTATGGACATTAAATTGACGCAAATTATGTACGTTCTACAGGGTGATTCACGTTAAGTGGCCTATTAGAAGATCTCAGAAACGAGTAAACATATCTTTCTAAATATTTGAGAGCAGGCATAATTGGCTTCGAGCTTTTAAATCATTATCTTTTGTGGTTGTTGTAACTTCCGGTTATACCGGAAGTTAATACCAACTTTGTTATTTCAAATGGAACACCCTATATATTTTTGCATTTTTGATTACCTTATTAAAATCTAAATAACTTTTGTTAATATTAATCTATTCCTATCTCTAACCGTTTTTGAGATATGAATTATAAGATGATTTTTTTGTGTAAAAACGCTCCGAGAAGAAAGTTTACTTTGAAAATTAGAAATAGCTAAGCAACGAATATAGGCGCTTAATAGCAAATGGTAACAAAGCTCAAAGTCAAACGAAAATCCCAGTCGAATCCTTCTTTTCAAAAATAATGTCGCATTAACACAAACAGAAATTTTAAGATTTTTTATTTAAATTGCTCATAATTCCAAAACGAATAAAAATGCGGATTGTAATATGTAGGGCATTTAGATAGGACATTTAATTCTCTACACGTTAGTAAGCTAAAAAATAGGGTGTTCCATTTGCAAAAATTGACTTATGCATATTTATTTAAATGGAAACATTGGCACAATTTTAAGAACTCCCTGTATAAAAAACGTGAAACCTAAGTAATTTAAACTAAAGATCTATGTATTACTTGAAAATTTTAAATGTTTACTTTTATTAGTTTTAGAGTTACTAAACTTTCTTCTCGGAGCGTTTGTACACAAAAAAATCCTTTTATAATTCATATCTCAAAAACGGTTAGAGATAGGAATAGATTAATATTAACAAAAGTTATTTAGATTTTAATAAGGTAATCAAAAATACTAAAATATACAGGGTGTTCTATTTGAAATAGCAAAGTTGGCATTAACTTCCGGTATAACCGGAAGTAACAAAAACCTCAAAAGATAATGTTTTAAAAGCTCAAAGCCAATTATTCCTGCTATCAAATTTTTAGAAAGATAAGTTTACTCGTTTCCGAGCTCTTTTAATAGGCCACTCAACGTGAATCACCCTGTATAATATGTACTTTATTGGACAAAAAGTGAATATATTGTGTAGAGGCGGGAGTAAAAGAAAAGTAAAATGTGCAAAACAAATTTATAGAACGTACCTACATGTTTAACGTACATGGTTCTCCAAAATACATTCCTGTACGTAAAATAGCCATAAAATGTACGTTGTTAAATGAGGTATCCTATCTGGACTCCAAAAAAATCCAAAACCGTAATAAAAAAATAAAAAATTGAGTCGAGCAAAATTCGCAAATCTGCTAAGCTAATACATTTTCAATTATGTATTATTATTTTTATTTGAAACAAACCTAACCGTTACAAGAAAAGAAATTAGGTTGTAACTTACCCAGACTTTGTGACCACCAGGAAGGGACTGCTCAATTTCTTTATTCAATGGATATTTGATAGACTGTCCAGAATATTTGGCGGTTAAAAACTCCGAATCTATTTCGCTGACAATCACATCTTCGCGATGTTCGGCTACTTTTGCCGCTTTTTCTTCATCAGCACCTAAAAATAAATTCGAAATTATTTTTAATGTCAAAAATATAATCTAGCTACAGTTGGCAAAGAATAATAGCTAAGCTGTTTAGCTTTTACCGCTACTTACCCAAAGATATTATATATTCTTTGTAATTTTCTTGGGACGCTAATTTGTAAGTTCCAGTAAACTGAACCATTTTTAAGCAGTTTATTTATTGGCTAACAAGAAGCAATATATAAATTTCACGACTGATAATACCCTTTGATATTATTGATGTCTTTTATACCGGTGCATATTGTTATCAGTTGCATTGAAATATACTTTATCTCGAATAGTTATAGGTTTTAAAATATAAGCTTTTTAAAAATCCTTAAAAAAAGCGCTGTATCAGAATTTTGTTTAAAGTTGTTATACTATAAAAACAACAAATTGTTCATATGTATAGAGTTTTAATAATAAACAAAATACAGAGGGTCCCTGCTAAAAGTCGTGATAATATAAAGGTAAATATTTATTTATTTATTTAATATTACCACATTCTACAGAAAGTTTCAATTATCGAATGGGAAATAAAAAAGTTTTAATGTAACATAAAGCAATATTAAAAAGAAGATACATAGATATAGTAAAAATAATAATAAAGTTGTATGATTATACATAATATACATATAATATTGCACACCCTTCGGCTACTGGATTCCATTCAAAGGAGAGCCGTTCGTCTGATCGGCGATCCCGAGCTGACCAAGACCCTCGATAGCATGGAAGACAGGTTGGTGATTTGGCTCTCTTTTACAGATATTTCCATGGCAGGTGTTCGACTGACATTGCCCACTTGATTCCACCTAGAGCAATGCAAAACAGAAATACACGGCGAACCACTGCCGCTCATCCATATGTTGTTCAGCTTAGTACTCCTCGAACTTCATTGTTCAAGAATTCTTTCATCTGGAGAACGTCATCTTTGTGGAATGATCTTCCTGAGGTCGTGTTTCCCAATGAATACAATCTTCAACGTTTCAAGACCAACGTTAATCGCTTTTTTCGCACTTGCACCGCTCCCAGAGCGTCTTAAAGGATTTTTCCTACAGTGCAGGTGTTTTATCATAAAAAAAAAAAAAATATGTAAACAATTATAGAATTATTCGTTTAATGGAGGCCACAGTGCAGGCATGTATATCTAGCTGGTTTTGAATTTTGTTGTATTTTGCACATATTTGATGTAATGGAGAAAACTTAAGTGTATTTGTCCTTGGAGTTGGTAGAGCAAAAGTCAGGTAATTACGCGAGGTTGGCCTTGGCACCTGAAAGTGCAGGGATTGTAAAATGTTCCCAGCATCAATTTTCCCGAAGAGTACGTTATGCAGAAAGATAATTTGAGATTTTGTTCGCCGTGTTTCAAGGCTTTCCATTGAAAATCTTGCTAAGAGACGATCGTGGTTGAATCCTATTTCAGGATAGATTTCATCTAGCTTAAAACTGGTGTACTTTAAAAAGATTCTTTGAATCTTTTCCAGATTATTGATGTGGGTCTGATAGAAAGGACACCAAATAACCGAGAAGTGCTCAAGGCGTGACCTAACAAAGCTATTAAATAACAATCTAAGTGTGTCCCAACTCGTAAAATCTCCAGCGTTTCTTATAATAAAGCCCAACAATTTTAAGCTTTCTCCAACAATTTTAGAATAATGTTCACGGAAAGAGAGCTTTGAGTCAAGCAGAACACCAAGATCACACACAGACTCACCGTTTTAACATATCCCCATTTATACTATATTCATATAAAATGGGATGCACCTTTTTAGTAAAGGTAACAATACTGCACTTAGACACATTCAGCAGCAATTTATTTTTTCTACACCACCTATTCATTTTCTCAAAGTTATTTTGTAATTTCATGCAGTCCCTCTCGTCTCTAATTCTAAGATATAACTTGACATCGTCGGCATAAATTAAATGATCGACGTCTAGAATAACAAAAAGATCGTTAAGAAATATAATGAAAAGTAGGGGTCCCAGATGTGACCCCTGGGGGATACCTGAGGTGGCAGCAATCTCTCTGGAATTATGACCATCGCATTGAACATATTGTACGCGTTTAGTCAAATATGACTCAAAAAATGCAATTAGTCTTTGTGATAGATCAAACGTAGCCAATTTATCCAGAAGAATACCATGATCGAGCCGATCAAATGCTTTGGAGTGTAAATGACGTCAGTTTGTTCACCCGCATCAAGAGATTCCGCAAGATCCTAAGTAAGACAAAATAGATTTGAGACGGTTGAGCGACCATTCATAAAACCGTGTTGATGAGCAGATATGTAAATACTAATTGAATTATATATATATATTCGTGTAAAATAATTTCAAAAACTTTCGAGAAATTATTTATTATACTGATTGGTCTTTTTTAAAAAAAATATGATTAGTTTTAGAGATACTAAATGGTTTTACGGTGTGACATGTTAAACTGAAAGTTGTAACTTTTACATAAAGAATAAAAAACTGAAACAGGAAAGTAAAAACCATTTTTCTCTAAGATGTGCCATTCCAGTGCTACAGTCTCTCAAAGTCTGAAAACGTCATATTTTAAACTTCAATATCTTAAAACAATTGAATTTAGACATATGATTTTTTATAGAAAATATATGTGGAATTGTATAGGGAATTAGAAAATAATATAATATATTGGGTGTTATATCTAAATTAACGATGTTGCCACCAATTTCGGACAGAAGCGGCAACGCAGCATTGCTAAAAGTATCTTTAAACGATAGATCATGGTTGTTTATCTAAGCAATCAAATTTTTTAAGAAAAGGTATCACCCGTTTTCGATAAACGTCTAACGTTCCATCATTCACCGTGAAAAACCCTGTATATTATTCATTCTCTTTATAAGCGCAAGAGAATATTATGCGTATTTGAACAAATTTAAATATATGAAATTTTCTAAATTCGTCTCCAAAGATACCAGCCTTATGCGAAATTATATCTGTTGATATTAAAGATATTGCCTTCTCTTCAACCGAATCCTGTCCATCTTTATTGACGGATTTTTAAGAATTTAAATTTGGACTATTGGAGAATGTGAAAAAGTTAGTTTTGTTAAAAAAAAGTAATTCCCAATTATTTTTTAAAAATACAATAAACTTTGGTATTTTTTTTTAAATTTTCATTGACTAATAACTTTTCAATTAATTTTTTTTTTGCTGATATTGGATAATGTGGGAAAGTTATTTTCATATATAATATCACAAGAGATAAAATTTTGTCGGCAAAATTTTCGAAAGGTATGAAAGTTTGTTGCTTGGCAATTTCGCGAATGACATTTTTGACAAAATCACGAGCCGTCAGGCGAGTGATTTTGTCGAAAATGTCATGAGCGAAATTGCTTAAAAGCAACAAACTTAAATAAATCCTTGAGAACAATTTTGCTTACACAATTTTTTCTCGAGTGGTATTCGACATGACTATTTAACTAGAAAAAAGACAAAGAACAATAAAATTAGAAAACTTTTATTTAAGAATAAAACAAAAAAATTACTTATTTATTGATGTAAAAGTTACAGTTGTGATAATTAAACGTTTGTGCATTATTTGATTGATTTTGATTTGATGATATTACTTGATCTGGTGCTTTTTCTCTTAAGTTTGCAATTAATTTTAAATGATGTTCAGAGTCTAACTGCAAATAAGGCTTCAAAGAATTGGCGTGGAAATGTCCTGTTAATTTGATAATTTCTTGCTCACCAACGCCATTTTTTGCAAGGGCAGAAATAGTGGAAGAGCGATGTGAATGGTTTGTTACTTTAAATTTTTTGGTATTTACGCCGATTTTTTCTGCTGAGATTTTGGTCCATTTCGACATGCTGTTTATTCCAATAGGCATGTTTTTGTACCAAATTCCTTTCTTCCAATTTGGATGAACTGTCAAAAAGAGCCTGTCACTTGTAATTTCTGGATTGGTATTTCTTTTTTCAAATAATTTTAAAAATAGACGAATAGGACAAAGATCTTTGTTAGTGTTGTTTTTTACCAACCATTTGCTACTGGCCAAGGCTTTTGCACCTCCTTGTGTAGTCTTCGAAAATATGGGATTGTATTCGATACGTCCCGTAAATTCTTCATTTAGGTCTAATTCTTGGTGGAAATAATGTACTTTGCAGTTCACTGCTTCGTTGCCTCGCCACGCAAGTTCAAAAGAAAATAAGTGAAATATTTTTTTCTGTAGGCCGTCTGGGGTGTCTTCGTCATGAATTTTTATCATTTCCAATAATTCTTGTGTTGTAAGGGCTTTCGAACTTGTTTTTCTTTTTTCTTGGTTACCTTGAAGTTGTTTTCGTTTTAAGTCCTTTGCCAAACGGGCTGATTTAAAAAGAATGTCGGTAAATGGGTCTATTTTTATATTAAATTCTTGATAATACTTTTCTTGTAGCATCTGCGCCGTGGTATTCCATATGCTTTTGATACTTGACTCTTTGTAGTCCTCTCCATTTAGTTTTTTCATGTTGAAAGCATAATCTTCCATAATTTTTGCTAATTCTTCGGCTGGAGTATGCTTTTCAAGCTTATAATCTCTTATCAATAAGAACTGCGAAAACTGTCGCCAAATGGAAGTTTTGGAGATACGCGTATTTGGAGGTATATTCTCCGACACTGCCTTTTTAATTTCTGTAATGGATTGTATTCCAAATCTGTTTTTTTCTTCAGAAACACTCATTTTTGAACTAAAATAATTTGACGTTTGTTAACAAGAAATAATACAATGACATTTTAAATAATTAACAGAACCATGGTAACAAAACTTCTTTCAATCAAAAATTAAAATTTTGCCGCGGCAAAAATCACATATGAATTTTGTCCAGGTAATAGTCATTTAAAAAATATCATTCCTAATATTTTTTATAATACAATGACCAGTTGGTTCCAAAATGGAATTTGCAAAGTTTAGTAAATGAGCTCTCCTTTTTTTATTTTGGTACTATTTTCCTGAGTCCCTTTGTATATTTAAATCTCTTCATTTTGCTTTTCATCCCCTAATTTTTTCCTCTAGATTTCTCATCATTGTAAAAAATGTTAGTTCCATTGGACAATTATTATTTTTTCCAAATATTTTATGCTGTTTTATGATCATAAATTAAGTTATGTATCATATATACAGGGTGGTCTGTAATAAATGCGCTATAGAGTAACCACCGACACCGATTCTATTCATGAAACTAATCTTAACATGTCTTAATAAAATGTGGGTCGTTAATGAGATACGGGGTGCTAAAAGTTAGTTTCTAAATAATTCTTTTTCTCATTGCTCAAGCTGTTTTGAGATATAAATATGAAAATTTGTGATTGGCAGTTTTTAAGGGCGAGTATTATAAATCTATGTTTGTTTTTTAAATAATTGGTAGGTGGCGCTAGTTCACGGCCAACATTTTTTACAGGTAACTTTTTTCGTATTCTGATTAAAATTTATAATAATAAATCTTTACACACTTTATTTATTTTATTCAAACAATCTGTTTCCAAGATATTTGCATTTTATAACAACATTGCATGAAAGCTTTTATTTTCAACAAAAATGATTATTCAGTTTTGACAAAAGATTAGATAAAATGTAATAAAAATTATGAATTAACATTATTTCAACAAATATGAAAAATGTTCACCGCTCTATTCTATGCATTTGTTTACCCGTTTTGTATACCAAATAGCGCTTTATTTTAAAAATAAAGTTCTTTCTTTCTTTTGAATTACTGTGGCTGCATCTTGTATCCTTTGAAACAGTTATGCCCGTATTCTCCATTTTTTCATAAAGCCGACTTAATTTAAGCTCCCTTAAATTTTAAAGCTGGCTTAAATTAAATTTGATAAGCACCGTAGAAAATGTTTGGTTACTTAACTAAGCCTTATTTTGAGCTGGCAACGATGCGGTTATCCTCTTCTTTTTTTAAGAGTTAATAGCTGCAGCAACGAACGACAATCTACGCCTACTTTATGTTATCGTTACTAACCTTGTGTGGTGGGTTTTTAACCTTAGCTTTCAAAACATTTTCAAATTTCAACTGACATAAAATTTTCTTTCTTTCATATTTTTTTGTTTCTTGTTAAAATGGAGGAAAAAAAGGTGCTGTAATTTTATATATTTAAAAAAAGCATGCCTATTCAGATTAATCGCGATAACTCTTGAGGACAAAAAAATCCGACCGTGCTTCCGTAAAAAAACGGGAAGAAGTGTGGACATTCTTTGAGGAAAACTTTAATACGGTAAATCCTTCAAATAACTTACGGGATGCTAATCAGCTAAAAAAACTATACTGTAACAAGAAGAAAGAGCTACGTAAAAAAGTGGCAGGGGAGAAAAAGAACATTTTTTTGACTGGCGGTGGACCGCCCACAAAAACTACTTTTACAAGATGATGTTGATAATATATTTCTCGTTCGTAGTTTCTTTTGGAAAACCCAAGATCTATAACATCCAAAATATCTCCATCGTTCTTAATAAATATTTCATCTTCTATTTCCATATTTAACTTCGAAAAATACGAATATGTTACAAGACAGGAGCAAAGAAAAGTCAAATACGGCGCAGACGCGTGGTTAAGCCTGCAATATTTAGGGCTTAAAGTTAATTGAGCTTAAGTCTCCAAACCGCGACCGCGAATACGAAATCAGCAATTTAAGCTGTATTAAATTTTAAGCTGGCTTGAAGCGCTACAGAGAATACGGGCATTAGTCGCATGTCTAGCTGGATCTCCACACTAGGGATTTGATATAATCATAGAAGAAAATATCTAATGGGCTAAGGTCAGAGCTAAGGGGGGCCATTGAAAATTGCTATTACAGCCTAACCATCTATTAGGAAACTCCTGGTTGAGACAATTGAGATTTCTGAAAAATTCGCGTTAGACTATCGTTTCCACACCCTGCGGTAGTAAATAGTAGTTTGTACAACAAAAGTGGATATGATGTCCATATCGCACGAGGACTTCCGAGGGCAATATGGACAATCCACTCGAGTTGAACAGTATATTTTTTCTACGACCTTATGCTAAAAAATGTAAAAAAAAAGTTTGTAGTTTGCCGAGCTCGAACTTACGACCATTGGTTCCATAGCCCAACGCTCTAACGTCTGGACTATGGAAGCGTTTAATTAATTATCTTAAAATCAGCTGATAAATGATGCTACATAAAGTTAATTTTCTATGCACATTCAGCAGGTTGCATTATTGATAAATCTATTATAAATGCGTCTAGATTTTATTATATTGAACAAATTAATAACAAATTCTACCATATGCATTTAAATTATATAATTTAATGTCTTGAAACAGAATGCGGAGCCTCAGTAAAAATAATATACTGTGATTGGTCAGTACTTTTAAAAACAACAATGGCTTCTCTGTAATTGACTACTGTGATTGGTCAGTTTCATTACCTATCTAGGATGGATATGAGATTTTCCCACACAGTTTACTGGAATAGCCTACTTTACTCGCCACTTAAGTGTAAAGGAAACAGCAAATTTCCATGTGGGAGTAGAAAAACAATTATTTCTTGATAATGGATTGGACAGCTCAATGCCTGATCACCAAGAATATATCTCGCCTGTATTTTACATTATTCCGAATTTTTTTCTGCATGAAAATAACTTTGTCACGCTCACCTAGATACCACTTTTCCTTGCTTATTTTTTTTTTGTAATTCGGACTAAGAAGAAACAATTTTGACAAATTTTAGAACGGTCGAATCAACTTAATTGTTTTTTTATCTTATCTTGAAGTGTTCAATCATCTTGTAAAATAATACCCTGGTTTTCATTACCTCATTACTAAGACAGTAGTGCCTGGTTGTTGGTTGAACGCACCTCTTAAGGGCAGCGTATTAAGCACGCCTGCTAGAGTGTGACAGAGCAGACCAGGATATCCTAAGCCATATCAAGATATTTTTATAAAAAAATTAATCTAATAAAAAAAAAGATTGGGTAGAACTCTCGACGTATCAACCAGCATGAACTAACATAAATAAAAGTCAATAAAATCACATTATCAGTTTATAGAAACATTATTTAATAATAAAAAATGCAGTACAAAATTTAAAAAATAAATAATTTACGCTCTCTTGTACTTCCTGACGGATTTGGCTCCTTTTGAGTTGGTGGAAGTCTGAAAAACAAAATTATTTTTGAAATTTTTAAAGATTAATTTAATAAAATGTCTACGTGATGTAATTAATATTTTCGAAAAAGATTAACCACTCCTAAGAATAAGTATCTCGCTGACTTTTATGTCGATGCTTATTTATAGGGGTGTATTAAGGTATGCCAAAAAATACTTACAATAGTGACTCCATCATCTGTAAATACCGAAACTTTTTCATCTACGAGTGTCCCTTCTGCGTTAAGCTTAGTTTTGAAAGTAACAGAATTACCATCAATGGTAGTTGTGGTCTGTAAAAAAAAATAATAAATAATACGATTTTATTTGATAGCACAAATAGAATTAAAACAATAACCTTAATAGAAAGAAAGTTTTTAGCTGCAGACAGATAAAGCAGTGTATCTACCTTTTGCATTAAAGTACACAGGGACGCCAAAGGTAATGGGTTTCCTAGGACACAGGTAGACAATGACAGGCTGTTTCGCCCTTGTTAGGACTCATCAGAAAGTCAATACCTTTAAGTTATTCCCAGTACAGCGAAAATATGGTTTCAAAATATTTTTAAGAAGAAATATATGATGAAAACCTAGTATTGCCATCTGTAGGAATCAACTCAATGCAAAAGATAGCCATCAGTAGTGAAAATAGAACTAATAGTAAATCAAGTACGTTCGGCCAACACATCAGTATATGAAACGTTTTTGCGCATCCCCACACTTTTTCTACGGGTTTATAGATTCAAATATAGATCGCGCTACTGGATGCCGTACCAATCCGTAATACAATGCCGTGTTAAAAAATAAAGTAGTAGAGTTTAGTATTTGCATAAGTAAAATAGAATGACATTTTTTAGCGGCAGGCGGACAAAATAGTGCATCTATCTTTTGCATTAAAGTACACAGGGACGGTAATGCGTTCCCTACGGCACAGTTAGACAATGACAGGCTGTTACTTCCTTGTTAGGACTCATCAGAAAGCCAAAATCTATAAACAATTCCCAGTACAGCTAGAATATGCTTTCAAGATATTTTTAAGAATAAATATATGATGAAAACCTAGTCTCGCCATCTGTAGGGATCAACTCAATTCAAAATACTATAATATGTATAAGATGCAGATGAATGAAAACATATTTATCGTAAAATAAATTTAATAGGTTCACATTGCAATGCCAGTGGAAAGTGTACCCAACAACAATAATGAACTTTTAAAATTTAACTATAGAAACAATTATATAATTTCCAATTTTATCAATCGTCGCGTTGTCAACTGCAACGTGTCAATAATAATGAACTTGCTTATCTGATTAGCAATTTTAAACTTCAATTAATTAATCAATCTTGCAATATTACTTAGAATTATGCTATCTTTTCCTTATCTGTTACTCTAAACAAACATTTAATAAAAAAATAAACTTTCAGTCCATAAGCATATTCGACAAATTGAAGTGATCCTTGGGTAGATAGAACTTACCCAGACTTTGTGACCGCCGGGAAGAGCATGTTCAAGTTCCTTGTTTAATGGATATTTAACAGATTGACCACCATATAGAGCGGTAATAGAATCCGCATCTACAGCACTAATAACAGAGTCTTCACGAAGTTCATTTAGTTTTGAGGCTTTCTCTTCATCAAGACCTAAAAATCAATTGGCCAGAATGTTACAGCAACTTCCTTTTTTATTTTCACTTTAGTTTAATATAGCCCTCCTTAAAATCCAAGGATCAAAAGGTTTCCAGAGGTCTCTCTTCTAATTAAAATGTTAATTTTTTTAATAACTCAGTATTTTGGCCAAAAAGACGTCGTTTACAGTACAATATAAGAATATACAGTAATTATATAAATCATAACTTCTTATGATTAAAATATGTCTGCCTTTTTTTAAATTACACCACAGGAAAAATAAGTGGAGTAAAGGAATCAAAAGAAACCCTTAATATGTTTTATATAATGTTAATAACTTACCCAAAGAGATCAAATATTCTTTGTAATTTTCTTGGCTTTGAAGTTTGTAAGTTCCAACGAAGTTAACCATGTTCGGGCAGATTTTTTACTGGGTTTACGAGATGTGGTATCTATTAAATGACTGGTCACACAGTGATACTGAACCCTTTTATAAAGATTTATATTTTTATCTTAATTGCATTGCCAGGTATTTTTTATCATATCTCTAGTAGGTATAGGTTTCAAAGTCAAAGGTAAAGCACCATATTTATATAAAATGTGTAAGTTTAATTCTTTTTATACCTCCTATAAAAATAAAATCTATTCCTAGGTATATTCTTATTTTAGACAATAAAGCAAAACAATTAAACGATATTAAACAAAAGTCGTATTTTATATAGAAATAAACTGCTGAACAATTGCTTTCGAGCAAGAAAAATTTCGCCTAAATTTAACAGTTAATATTTTCTGAACCAGATATATTATCGACGTACGGTTTTGAACGGTTGATAGATTCATCCCTTGAGAAATAAATGCCAATGTTGGATTTTCTTTAACTATCAGAAAATTTTATATACAGGATGTTAAAGAAGACGATGATTTTTGTTCCAATTTTAATGGCGTGTAACTTTCACAATAATATTTTCAAATTTTATCACTCTACGTCAATTGAATCACTGGTTCATAGCAAAGAAAGTTATTTGTCAAATTTTTGATATCTGCTATATATTAAGAATTACCGATTTTTTTGGAAAACCTTGCTTTATTTCAACTTATTGGTAGCTAGATCTCACTGTGCGTTGTATCATGCAAACTGTGCGAGTGATTCTTATACCTTATGAATGTTATGATGTACAGTGGCATACTTATAAACACCTATATATCTATGGTTTATGAGTATAGTGTTAGAAAGTTAGAAATTAATAAATAGATTTTTTCCAAAAATTTAATTAAAAAAATTATCTTTGTTAAAATATAGTAAACACACTGTATAATACACCTGTAGTGCGATATAAAAAACTAAAAAATAAGAAAAAATTGACTTAATCTAGGGGCGAGTACACTGAGAGAAGATTCTTGCTGTCCTTATAAAAATCTTTATACCGCTTATAAAGAAAAATGCTAACATAGGGGATAAAAGAAAAACTACCTGAGACAGTAAAATCCATTTGGCTGTAATTTCGTTGCTGTGGTAATAAAGTCACTTTATAAAGAATGATCACTTAGCTCAAGTAAACAAAAATGTTGTATTAGCAAAGTAACTGACCATCGGCTATAAAGAGACTTTGCTAGAACAATAAAGATACTTTTCTACGCCATCTGCATCGTTATTGAAACAAGAATTTTTTTTTCAATATCAGTATAACATTTTGCTATATTAGAAAGATTTTTTTATTTATTTCAAGAAAGTTACTTTGCTGCGTCAGAATGTACCTACTTACTTCAGGAACTCTTTTTTAGCTACGGTAGCAAGTAAGCATTGCTGTAATAGTAAAGTGGTTTATTATGACAGCACCACTTATTTGCTATAATATGTGGGGTGTGGCCCAAAAAAGAAGCCGTATATTTTGTTGAATTTTTAATATACTCTCTAGAGAACATATTATGCTTAATAACACATTTATATAAACCAAGTTTTTTAAATTTGGATACGTAAGTTTCAAAAAATTTTGATACATTTAAAATTGTGTTATTAAAAATACTATTTTCCATGCTATATCAAAAATTAAACATAGTATAAAGCTTATTTTTCAGGTAACTCCATCATATTTTATATCATGCAACTCCCCACGTCTGAATAGGTTGTCAAAGATTTGAAACTAAAAAAAAAATGTTCTCTTTATTATTTAATACAACAGAAAACAACACTTCATAACCTAAAAATAGTTTCAGTTTTAGCTGCTTAAAAAAAAACAATAATATTTTACTGCTTTTTTCGTTGTGTGGTTAAAACATATCTTATTAAAAAATATCTGTTCACTTTAAATTTAAACAAATATCCAAAAGGGAATGCCGAAAAAACTTTTTTCTGCATCTAGCCCGAATATTAGGTAAAATAATAATTACATTGTATTTTATTTAGAAAAAGAAAGTATTTTGCTTTTGAGATATTTCTTAAAATCTTCCTTTTAAAAATCATACCGTGTTTAAAAGTTTGGTAAGTTGTATTTTAGTTTATGGACTTTTATTATGAATAGCATTTGCTAAAGAATTACTAATTTTCTTTTTTCTAAAACTTGACTCACACAAAAATTATTATTAAATAAACAACAGTTTAACTAAACACATAACATAAAAAAATTAACATAAAACTAAAATAACTTTGGTCTTTTAACACTGATATTAAAAATCTACACTGTCATTGATGTCACAATCCAATAAAGTACTGCACACTGAAAACATTTTTAAGCCTAGACAATGTTTATTAGAAAAAATGAGACAAATGTCGAGTCATAATGGTCACCAACAACAGCCACCGATGCGACGATTTTACTTTATGAAGGAACGAGCATCTAAATATCAGAAAAAATTAATACCTGAAGACATGTGGAGACAGGAACGGGACGACTGAGATGCTCAATATAAAAATTGACCCAATCAGACTGAATTTGTCACCACGAAATAATCCGATTCGAACCGAACAGTTACGATTTTTCCAATTCCAACAAAAAATTTTGCTACCCCTTTAAACACGCTTTAGAACGCTAGAAAAGATTTTTTTTTTATAAAGATTTTTTTCAAAAGCAGCAAACTGCATTACTTCCTCAGCAAAGCAAATAGTAGTCCTAGAAAATAATTTTTTATAAATACTTACTTAGCTGTTATCATAATGTAAGTTTTCTATAATAGCAAAGGGCTTTGTAACGGGTGTAAAGAGTTTTCAGGTAAATTGTTTCTTTTGCAATAAGAAATTCATTTTGCTATCGTAGGTTGAAAATTTAATATTACAGTCAAAATAATCTTAGCAAAGAATTTCTTGCTGAAGCTTTTCTCAGTGTACTTTCCAATATAAAACAATCGTGAAAAATTGTGAGATACTCATCAACCATAGACATATAGGTGTTTATAAGTGCGCCACTGTACATCATAACATTTAGATACAACTATTATTACTGAACATAATCAAGCTTTTCATAAAGTATAAGAATCACTCGCAAAGTTTGCACGCTACAACGCCCAGTGATATCTAGCTACCAATAAGTTGAAATAAAGCAAGGGTTTCCAAAAAAATCGGTATTTCTTAAAATATAGCAGATATCAAAAATTTGAAAAATTATTTTCTTTGCTTTGAACCAGTGATTTAATTGACGTAGAGTGATAAAATTTAAAAACATTATTCTGAAAGTTACACGCCATTAAAATTGGAGCAAAAATCATCGTCTTCATTAACACTCTGTATTTTCTGATAGTTAAAGAAAATCTAATATTGACAATTGTTTCCCAAGGGATAGATCTATCAACCATTCAAAACTGTGGGTGGATATCATATCTGGTTCAGAAAATATTAACTGTTAAATTTAGGCGAAATTTTGTAGGCGAATAATTGTCCAGCAGTTTAGTATTATTATTCAATAACAAAAACTATCATCGGTAGAGGATCTAAGACAACTAGGCGCGACCGATTCGGCGCGATGATGTTTATTGTGTGGGTTTAAAATCTAATATTACATTTAAAAAATAAATAAAAATTGGAAAATATATTTAAGAAAAATACGTAATACCGATACATAAGAAGTCGTACAATGAAGTGTACGTATACCAACAGTTAGGTCGCACAAAGAAGGGCGAACGGATCAAAGAGCCCGATATGCGCCGCTTACTGGTCTAGAAGGCGAGAGGCGGAAAGATCGATTTTTTCTTTGATTTATGTCTTCTTCTTTGTATATATATATTTTAAGACTACTTCTCAACTACTAAAAGAATGGGATTTAGACCTGATCATCTATATGAAAATCACTATGTAGAATGTATGGTCGCGGATGGGGTTAAGAAGAGAACAAATGGAGAAATAAACCAAAAATTGCAAAATACAAAAAAAAAGGTGACTTTTCTATTAAAGTTTTTGATTGCTTTAAAAATAAGATCAACAGTGGTTGTTTTAACATCGTAAGAAATTTTACATTTATACGAGAAAATCTAGAATACCCATGCATTCTTCTAAAATTAAAAAAAAAATTTAAAAATTTTGCAATATTTCAAAAATTTCATCTTTACTCTAACAAAATTGAATGTATTTTTTGCATAACCTATACAAGCAAACAATTTTTTGCCAATGCAAGTCCAAAATTCTTCCATCATTCAAGAAACATCATTGTCTCCAACCTTCAAATAATTATTTATTTTAAATATGAAAGTAATTTCTGATTTAAATAATTATATAAGATTAACTCAACTTAATAATTGTTTGAAATATATTAAACAAATAAATTTTTAAATAATCTACATTTTTATTTCATTTAAATAATTATTTTTTTAATGAACCTGTGAATGTTAAGCTCTTCGCACTAGTGTGGATATTATTTCTGATTATGGTCAATTCTGTATAAAAATGGTCTCTTGCGTTTTTCTCCTCAGGCACACCGTTCTTAATTAAAATAATTAAATTAAATTAGATGGACGAAAGCTTGCCTATTAAGTGAAGGTGGTCATTTCCAACAATTTTTATAAAACAAAATTTTTCCTTTTTTAATGTTAATAACAATAATAAATAGTATTTAAGTTAATTATTTGAATTAAGAACGGTGTGCCTGAGGAGAAAAACGCAAGAGACCATTTTTATGCAGAATTGACCAGACTAATCAGAAATAATATCCACATGGAAAAATATCAGTGGCGTCCCACTGTTTTTCTAAAAAATATATAACCGCTTTTTCATTTAAAGTTTATTAAAATTATTCTATTGGCGATAACGCTGAAACAACCGGAGATATAAAGCTGCCGTTTTAATATTTCTTCTAGCAATTTTCATCTACTTTTCGATTATGGTATCATAATTATACCGTATGAATTATTTTCTCGGAGTAAAATAAAAAAATGTGTTATTATTGCAAATTGCGCCCTCACTCATTTTTTTTAAGAACTATTATGTACAACTACATACAATTGGTACAAGTGCATACATTTCTCTTTCAAAGAGTCTTTAGTTTGCTAAAATCGGATAAGTCGTTTATAAGTTACAGCGATTTAAATGATTACACTTTCAACAGCTTCCCCCCTTTTATTAAAGTCGGTACGCCAATGAGCATAAGACCAAAATGATGCATAATTGTTTAAGCTTTTGAATGGTGTTATCAAAGATATACCTTAATGTGGAATTTTCGGAGATATGTAAAATTTTAAAATTTACTTTTTAATTACGCCCTCTTGCGGCAAAATGCAGAACTTAAAAATTATTTCCAAGATTTTCTCATGGCCACTTTAGTTATAATTTTTTTTTCCGAATTTCTATGCCCAATAGTTTCCGAGTAATGGCCGCTCGTCACCCTTAATGAATCACCCGGTATATAAACATATTATCAATATTGTTTTATTTTTAACTTGAAACCCCGAACCCTAAGCAAACCTGGTTAGAAAATATGAGCCCCCCTCCCGAACATAATTTCTGGCTACGCCCGTGCACTAGTAAATATATTATTATAATAATCATTAATTTATGATAAGTACTAACAATAAACACAAATAAAAGTCATATTATTCGTCTACCAATGTAGCAACATTATTTAATGGTAACCAAAATAATACAATAATTAAAAAAGGAATAATTTACACTCTCTTGTATTTCCTGACAGATTTGACTCCTTTTGAGTTGGTAGCAGTCTGAAAAATAAATTGTTTTTATTTATATAAATATACATAACCATAGAAAAATAAGCAATGGAGAAAAAACATTATAAAACAAGCTTTTAGGCTTATAACTAAAATATTTTTGTGTTTAATCGAATAGCAGTAGAATATGAACTGGAAATTCTATATCCATATATTTATCCATTATATTGTATTTGCATAGAATATTCATAGTTTTGTTATGAGACAAATAAAATAAACGTGACCATTTGCAAATCAACTAAAATAGCCAGTCTAGTTAGCAATAAGTTGTTAATATAAACCAAAGTGGCTTAACTTTAATTATTTTAAAAATATATATATTAGGTTTCCATGTTGAGATATAAATGAAATCATTAGACAGATTTAAAAAAGTCAGAAGACAGATATACGTCTAATTTATATAAGCTAAAGTGAGAGAATATCACGATTTTTCTCTTGTATATGAGGTTACACTAGCATAATAGACGTCTCCAATTACTACAGTACATGCGTACCATATATTAACGTACTGGACTGACACTAGCGCAGTCTAAGCGAGAAAAGTAACGTTACACTCTTCTTTTAACTTATACAGTTTAAATCGTCAGATTTGTTTCATTTGTACCTATATTGAATCCTAATTTTATACGCCAGATATCTTAAAAAACGTAATTTTATGTAGGCTAGTAAGTTACTACCAACGTGCTTAAAAATCTTTAAATACAAGTAACTTTAATCAGCAGGTAGGTTACATAGTAAAAATGGTATGCTCTGTTATATTTAACTACATAATTATATGATGAAAGTATTCATAAAATATTACTTACAATAGTTACTCCATAATCTGTGATATCCAACACTTTTTCGTCAATGAGTGTTCCTTCTGCGTTGAGTTTAGTTTTGAAAGTAACAACATTACCTTTAAGGGTAGTTGTGGTCTGGAAACAAAGAGCATGTTATTAAATTAGTTGAAAGAAATGAAAGAATTAATTTAAAAAAATACTCTGGCTGTAGGGTTATTGTTTATATACGAAAAAAATGTGAGCTAACTAAATTTTCTCTCTAGTCTCTGTTTGTCATTTTGTATCAAATTATTGCATAGAATAAACTTCATACCTACTATTAAAAGCAAAAACGAAGATAGAGCATGGGTTAAAAGTATCAAGAAAGCAAATATTTAGAAGAAAGTTAAAAAGTCATATAGAATAGCAACAACTGAGCTCACCCAAACTTTATAATAAAATAAACTTTTATTATATTACATTAGAAAAATTGAAGTAATCCTCACAGGTAGATAACTTACCCTAACTTTGTGACCGCCAGGAAAAGCATGTTCAAGTTCCTTGTTTAATGGATATTTAACAGATTGACCGCCATATAAAGCTGTAATAGAATCTGCATCTACAGCACTAATAACTGAGTCTTCACGAAGTTGATCGAGTAGTGTGGCTTTGGCCTCGTCAAGGCCTAAAAATAAATAGTAATAATTAAAACTTTAGTATTTTTTAGATAAAATATTGCCTATTTTAAGGGTCTACTTCGCTATTGAGTATTTTTCACCTGCACTCTGTATTACTATCGTTTACTCAAAGATAAATAAATCTATCGAATTTATTTCGCGTTTGGTAGGTACAACAGACCCTTGGGGTTTGTTCCGACAAGCAATCACGAACAAGTTACCGACAGTTTGACAGTTCTCTAATCAATCTAAACATCCAAAAACCCGCGTCAGAGTCTATTAGGGAATCCAAACCACGTGATTCAATATGGCGGTTGGCTGGTAAAAAGCATTGTGCCACCCGTTAAATGTCACCAGCAATATTAGGCAATCCAACGATGTGTCCAAATGGCGGCTGGCTGGCAAATACTGCTTTGTAGTTGGTGCACGTGACCATAAAAATAATGTTGCTGGTGGCATTTAACGGGTGACTCATGCTTTTTGCCATCCAACCGCCATATTGAATCACGTGGTTTGGATTCCCTAATTATTTATATAGTCACGTTTACCAATTACAACGCAGTATTTGCCAGCCAGCTGCCATTTGGGCACATCGTTGGATTGCCTATTTGCGCAGAATCCTGATTGTCACGAACTATTCGTGAACACATATATGTACCATGATAAATAAATTAGAAAAACACTGCGCCCATTTATATATTAAATTATGACAAAACGGTAAAATTTTAAAAACCTTTAAATTGTATCAAATTTCCAAAGCTTAGAAGTTTTTAAAACTGTTTTAAAAATTCCAGGTCCGTATTTATAAAAACTGACTTGAGGTAGATATCTAACGAACGAAACGTTCAATTTGAAAACTAATAACACCATCTTGTAGAACATAAAGAACGACTATGAGAAAGTGTTTTTTGTTTTTTTCCTAAGGCAAAAATAAAGGCGCAAGAAATTAAAAGCCTAAACTAAAAATTTCGGTTTTTTTCGGATATCTCCGAAAGTAATTCGAATATTTACAATTTTCTTTTATCAAATTATTAAACCCCAAAATACGCAACTTTGCCTCAATTTAACCATCTTCGTATCCCTTACCGTTTTCGAGATCCCCTTGTAGGCACACGAATTAGTAGCACCCTGTATACGCCAATTTTTATAAAATTTATTTCTAAAATAAAAGTTTGTACTTGCCATTGTTGGTGTTTCGCGATGCATTAACAATAAATATTATATGGGTGACCCTGAATGGGGTTACCTATACTATAAAAATGGACTTAATTTTTAATTTCTCGACAAAAAATCATTCTTACTTGTGTACCCTATAAATCTATAAAATAGCCCTGTACCAGAAGAAATACGTTTCAAAACATAACTGGACTATACCACGGCAGTGGCTCAGAGGTTGGTTGAATTACTGGCATTCGACCGTGGCGACCCGGGTTCGATTCCCGGAGTGGGCATACGTACAATAAAAAAAAAGTATGTCCAAAATTCAGTGGATTTAAGAATGCATTATGTCACTAGTGATTAGTAATAACGGAACCGAGAAGAGAGTCATGTACTGGACTTCTACCAAGAAGAAGAGTCATGAACTTTACTTCTGGGGGGGTAAAAAGGATAACTAGTGAATACACGTGGTTCGGATTCCACGTTAAGCTGTAGGTCCCATCTGGCTAATATTACCCAGACGATAGGGGATACAATGGGCCTCATATAGGCCTAAGTATACTGGCTCTTCCGCCAACCCCGGAAAAAAAAACTGAACTGTTACCTCTTTTTTTGAATTAAAGGTACTACACTTACCCAAAGAGAGCAAATATTCTTTATAATTTTCTTGTGACTCAAGTTTGTAAGTTCCAACGAGTTGAACCATCTTTAAGCAGATTTTTTAAAATTACTAAAGAAAACTGGTGTATTTGTTAAATGACTGATACTCTGTTCTCTGATACTCTGGTCTTTTATATTATAATGAATATTTTTATCTCAATTTATTGTCAGGTATTTTTATCGTATATCTTTTATAATAGATTTCAGAAGTATAGAAGCATTTTTTAAAGTTCTTAAAAATGTGATATCAGAATTATGTTAAGAGCATCCGATTAATAATGCAAAATTCTTCGCCAAGTTAGCAGCTCCATGCAAACTTATATCTATACAGGGTGTCCTTGAAATGACTGTACAACGCTTCACCAAAAATTCTTGAAGCAAAAATAAGGCAATCTAGGCAAACTAACCTATATACAATGTTGCTTCGTTTTACCGCTACAGGGCGCTAAAATTTTCAAATAAATATTAATTTTCCGGAATAATTTCTAAACGCCTTCAGCGATTTCCACTAATTTTATGACTAAGAATGAACATTATTAATAGCGTGTTTTGGCGTATGCGCCATCTTTTTTTAATACCTGCAAATTTAAAAATGTCATATGATTGGTAAATAAAATTTTGTCTTTTTGTTAGCCAGACATGCAGTTTCTCTACAAAAAACTATTTACGGTACCTTATTACTGTTTATTCATAACGAGAAAACATGAAAAAAATTTAATTCCAAATAACTACCAACTAATTTGATTTTTATAACAATTATTCGGAATGTTCACCGTGTTCCTAAATCATAAAGTAATTCTTTTCAGAAAATTAAACTGTACTCTGGGCATCGTGTCGGGCTTGTGTTTAAAATAATATGTAGCATTGATAATTCTTTGCACTTACTCTCTTCTGTAGCGATGTGGAAAGCATACTTGATTTAAGAACGTCCAGAAAAATGTCCAAATTAATGCATTAGATCTGTGGCTGAGGCACGACCATCCCATTTTAATATCATCGTATGAAGTTTTTTAAATGAAAGATATTGTCAGATATGGATTGGTACCCTTAAGGATAATTTAATCGGTTCATACTTCGCTGTGGTGCTAAGACGCTTAATAGAGGTGTTGAGTCTGCTGATAAGAATAGGTGTAGTGAAAAGATAGTGTGTAGAACAAGGACAAGGACATTCCTAGTTTTGTAGGAGGAGTTTGTAGACGAAAGTTAATAAGAATAATTGTTTGAATTGGTTGGGATAAAGGGTTCCATTTTGAATAGTCCATCCAGGGAAATCCCCTCTTTTAATAAATTGCTGACATAGCAAAAAAGGAACCCCTTCTCCCATCTGGTGAGGGTTACAAAACATTATAAAAACTCAAACAGACACTTACTCAGTGGAGTTGTTTAACATTTTCAAGTGCAAGGGTAACCTCTGCCCATTTGGTCATTCAAGTAAAGATGTAGAAACAGAATCTCAGATCAGAACAGTTTCCAACCAGTGAGTAAGTGATCTTGATAATGTTTATTTAAATTGTTTAATTGTTTATTTCTATTTTGGCCTGAGTTGACTGTAAAGCGGAAGTTGTTTTTCTTGAACTTAGAACAAATAGCCTCGTATGTGAGTTTTAAGGAAACAACTCCTCTTTACAGAAAACTCTTTAAATTTACTAATTTAAGAACTTTATTTTTATTTCTAAAGACTTCTATTTTATTCATTATTATGTCATCGTCAATTGCTTTGCTTTGCTTCGCTTAAATAAAACTATTAAAAATCTTTGGTGTTTTAGTAACTAAATAGGGCACAACAAATTACATAAATTAAAACGTAATTTCAAATCATCTAAGCTACACGTTCCCGTCGCCTATTATTTTGATACGCGACATTGGTACCCTTAAGGGTACCAATCCATATCCGACAATATCCTAATAGATGGATCGGAAGGGGTGAAGATGCACCCGTAAATTAACTACCAAAATCCCCAGATCTAACACCTCTTGACTATTCTCTTAAATCAAAAGTGTATGCTTCCCCCGTCGCTGAAGAAGATGAATTTTATTGCAAAGAATTATCAATGGTGTAGATTATTTTAAGAACAAGCACGACACGATGCCCAAGTTAATTTTTTGAAAAGAATTAATTTATGTGGACACGGTTAACATTTCGTACTATAGTTATAAAAATCAAACTAGGTTGTAGTTATTTAGGATTAAACATTTTTCATGTTTTCTCGTTCCGAATAAACAGCAATGATGAATTCTTAGTCCCAAAATTTAGTGGAAATCGATAAAGGCGTTAGAAATTATTCCCAAAATACGATATTACTTTGAAAACTGTAGCGCCTTGTAGCGGCAAAACGGCAATATTGCATATAGGTAAGTTTACCTAGTTCGCCTTATTTTTGGTTATTGAATTTGTGGTGAAACATTGTAGATTCATGTCAAGAACACCCTGTATATATTAAAAACATTGCGCTCTCTTGGTCAGTCCTTTAAATGTGAACTCTACGGATATATTTAATTTTTTGATCATTTAATTTCTTATCCTTTTCGCTTTATTCAAAAAGGGGCCATAACATAACCGTCTTTAAGTAGCAATTACCTACAGTTTTGAACTAAAGAAATTTTGATTAATGAATTAATAAAAACAAAAAAGAAAATTTGTGAAATTTGTTCAATTTTTGTTTTCTACTTTTATCACTTTATAAATTCAAACTTGTTTAACTTGTTAACTTGTTTGTATTTATGTGACAAATGTCGGTGTTTGAATGATTTTTGGATAAAAGGAAAAAGTAACGAAATATTAATGAAGAAAAAAACGAAATGGCTAGACCTCACTCTAAATGTAATTATTTTTAGGATATTCATAGGCTTAGATAGTCTCCTTGGAATTTTTTTTGCATGAAATAACTTTCCCACGCCACATAAAAATGAAAAAAACTTATTATTTTTCTTATAGTTTTTTGTAATTTCCGGCCAAAAAGAACCGCAATTTAACACGGCAAATTTTAAAGCGATTCAATTTACCAATAAAGACAAACTTTATTTTCAACGATATTGGTTACAATATCATCATTATTTTATTTAGTACGTTTTCACTTTCCTTGTTGTATTCGCAAATGTAAATTAAAAATGAACAACAAAAAATTGTACCCTTTGACATGTAATATTGCCCAAAATCCTTGTGGAAATACCTTATGATGCCTTTCACACCCCTATTTTGAAAAGAACGTTCTATATTGAACTCGCCGCGCGACACTGTTCCGTAGGTAAATTGCATCCCAAGTTAATAAATAATAAAACCAAACCAACACCGCAATGGTAGACAGCTCGCAAAAATATCTATCCGTTCGCAACAGTTTGAGGGATTCTTATGCTGCATGTTCTTTCCCGCCCGCTGGACGTTTGGTTATTTTAACTCCATTATTGCAGCTTTAGATAACATATTATACAGATTTTTTTAAGTTGGGGGTCTTCAGGTGAATACTGTATTCACCTGAAGACGACTGGAGATACTTACCAGTTAAAACGTTATGATATAAAACAAATAAAGACAATGCAAATCCAAAACTCTTCTATCGGTCATTATACTAGATTGTTATTTAATTTTTAAGACTTAGTAATTATTTATACATTTTTTGCTCCTAAGAATTAGCTATGTGGTTAATAACCAGATAAGCTTGATTGTGAAATAAGTGACATTTACAAAAATGATTTGCTCACAATCAAAGTTGTCTGATTAGTAAATCAAAAATTATCCTAGCCACCAGACGCTACTAATTATGAGAAAATTATTTTTGTCCTTATCTTTCATACCACAGTGAAAGTTGTCAGGTTAGTTAATTGTTTATAAAAATACTTGTGCTACCCGACATTAGTATATTACACATCTATAACTACTAATAAATCAGCATAAAATTGTTTTCAATGAATCACCCATTTATTAAGTTGTTATCTAGGGACACCTTGTTTTAAAAAAGTTATATGATGACAAATTGATGATACGACATGGTGCGATAATGTTTACAATGATATGCCATATCCATCCAAAAATAGCATTTCTAAGAATTTGTAACAACAAATCGAGGAGGCTGTCTACGTAATTCAACTAAAAAACTGTCAGCAAAGAATTGATTGACTTGTCTGAGTCCGTTACTTTGTAACAGTACATTTTAACTTTGTAAAAATAAACTAATGTATACTTTATTATTGGTCAATATATTATATCAAAAATTTTGCGTCATAACAGAAAATTGACAAAAACTAAGGATTCCCATTGTATTCTATCTTGGAAATGTGTGTCACATTTAACATTTTTTTTTCTAGAAAACGGATAAAGTTTAAATATTCAAACTTTCTGGGTTTATAGTGAAATAATAGGAGCATCTTCAGTTAAAAAATCAAATATACAGGGTGTGACGGAAATAAGTTATTAATGGTCAAAATGAAAAAATATTTAAATAAAAAATATTTCCTATAAAATCTATTTTAGGTCGCAAAAATTATTTTTTCGATTTTAACTTTTTACGGCTGTAGAGGACCAGCAGCTACAAAACCCTATTGTTTTTGAAGAAGATTAAAAAATAAGGAGTATTTTTTTTTTTGAATATTAAGAGTAATAAAATGTTTTTTTTATAATTTTATTAGTTAGAGAACAGTTATAAGATATAAGAGTAAAAATTCCAAATGGAATTTATAATACCTAATTACCCATTATGAAAATCGATCTATTAAACCTATTTTTATTCTACATCCAGTCCAAGAACAGAAAACCGGTCGTACGACATACCTTCAACGTTTTTATTAGCTATTCCAATATCTCTGGAAAGTCCCGAATGTATTTAAGAATGTTCCTTAAATGTATCATAGAGATCAAAATAGGTTCTTTTAGTGACGTTATTTCTATAATTACAGATCTACAGTCTTCAAATAATGTTATCCAACAATCTAAGTATGGTTCGGTTAAATCTTGTGAGACGTCCCAGGAATATGTTATGTTATATACACATTTTTTTATATTGTTATTATTGAAACAATAGAGAAGGATAATTAATTACTTTTTTCCTTTTTTTTTCATTTGTCCATCTATGAAACCTCTGTGAATACAGTATATTTTACTCTATATATATATACTGAGATACCTTTTTATAATAATCCTACAATTTTACTTCAAAACTGCTTAGAGCAAATGACCTATCATATAATATTAAGTTGTGCTTGCTGTACAAGAAATAATAAAAGGTGTGTCGTAACTTAGTATATTTTATTGTGAATATTACTCTTTGAGTTTAATTATTCATAAGAAAAGTAAGAATAAGAGATATCTGTAACGGCATAACGCAGTGGAGGGCAAAAATTGGGGTCATATTGCATGTTATTATAAATTCTTAAAAATATTAAGACATTTTCCGTATTGGTCAAGTTCTTTTAACTCCTATGAAAAATATATGAAATAATTCATAATTAAGTATTTGGTCACCGTGTATAACAAATGATACCACTTGATTTTTTTAAATAATTCATTACATATGGACAAACGATTAAAAATTATGTCAAATATTACCGTCATGTTATAAAGGATCTTCTTAGGAGCTAATTTTTTTATTATTTATATGTATGTTATTGTATCTAAAAAAATTACCCTCAAGAGGCTAAAAAAAGTAAATATGTTATCGACAATGCTTAGCTAACAAAATTATGCTTAAATTTCCCGATTGGTGATGTTTTTTTGTCCTTGGGCTCTAAACGTATAGTCGTTCGCCAGAGACTCACCGATCTTCGACGACCCGCCATCCCATAATAAATAGAGTCGCTTTTTGTGCATTTAATTTTAAAACTTCAAAAATGACGGGGATTTAATAAATATTTAAATTTTTATATTTTCGCATACTGATATTGTGAGAAATACCTACTGTTTTTTTTGGAATGAATTCGCTAACAATCTGAACAAGGATGCGTGCGTGAGAGATAAAATTATAAGATTAGTTTATTGCCATGACATATGCATTAATTTTTTTTCCAGAAAATATAACATTTGTCGCAAAATCTTTAACACTGACTGTGATTAATAAACGGTAACGTGTCTAGCAGGAAAGCGCTGTGCTGCCAGCAATGCGGCACAGGCGAAATATTTTCGAGGTCACCCTTAAAACCCAATCAAAAATTTTGCATTAAAAATGACAAAAAAGGACTATTGTTATGAGTTAGGTCTGGTGGCGCATTCGCCATATCACTTTTTGATCAATAATTTTTCATATCCTTATTTTCGTTTTATTTAAAAAGTGGCCAAACACCCGTGTTTGAGCCTACAATTCTAATTTAAAGAAATTTTGATTAATGAATTAATAAAAACAAGAAACAAAATTTCGTGAAATTTGTCCATATTTCGTTTTCTGCTTTTATTACGTTATCAATTAAAACTTTAATCTGTAGATAATTACGCTTGAAGCATGGATATTTAACCAATTTTTGGATAAAGGTAAAAATAAAGAAATATTGATAAAAAAAACGAAATAGCGAATGCGTCGCTAGCCACAAAATTTAAAGCTACTTAAAAGAATGAAAGAATACATAGCGAGAATTAGGTTCTGGTTCTATCGTGGATCTATCTCAATATTTTTGGGAATTGTGTTTAATTTTTTCAAATCAGTAAATATTTCGTGGGGGGGGGGGGGATGTTTAAACCCCCGTTTTATCCTCCCTCCCCAAAAATACGGCCTTGAATATAATATGTTAAAGAAGCTGATCAAAGGTGCAAGATATATTATTATTAATGTAGATATTTAAATATAAGTATATATAATTCCTTATCTTATATAATACGCTGTTTTTAAAAATCAGACTCAACAATGACTAATATAATTATTTTTTAGGTATAGACGATAACAGGATTTCTTAAAAATCTAATCATCTTTTAATTTATAGAGTTTATTAGAATAAACACTTACGTAAATGTTTTAGTAAGAAAGATAAATAATAATTATGCACTTTGAGAAGTACCTATACAGGGTGTTCCTTAATGATATGCTAATATTTTAGGGTGTGATTCCTAAAGTCATTTTATGAAGAAAAGTTCATAATAATATAAACATATGTCCTAAACGGCTTAAATTTTTTGCTACAGGGTGTTGAATTATTTTTTTTTAATCCGCTTTTTGTATTATCTCCGAAAGTACCTACTGTAGATAATATTTTCAATTTTGGCATGTGCTAATAGGACATAAAACCACATGTTTTAGTGATAAAAGTTATCTTTTTGTCCCACCAGTGGCGTCTCTGCAAACATTTCCTCTGATTTTAGAAAAAAGTAGTACGCCACTGTAATTTTTTCATGTGGATATTATTTCTGATTAGCCTGATCTATTCTGCATAAAAATAGTCTCTTGCGTTTTTCCCCTCAGGCACACTG
Organism: Polydrusus cervinus; assembly: GCA_935413205.1. NCBI lineage: Eukaryota > Metazoa > Arthropoda > Insecta > Coleoptera > Curculionidae > Polydrusus > Polydrusus cervinus. Next base: position 21,140,504 of record OW284516.1, read on the forward strand.
TTCTTAACTAAAATTATTAAATTAAATTAGACGGGCGGAAGCATGCCTATTAAATAATGAAGGTGGTCATTTTCAACAATTTTTATAATACAAAATTTCGTATTATCAATGTTAATAAGAATAAATAGTAGAGAGCTAATTTAATTATTTTAATTAAGAACGGTGTGCCTGAGGATAAAAACGCAAGAGACCATTTTTATGCAGAATTGACCAGGCTAATCAGAAATAACATAAAAAAATGTCAGTGGCGTACCACTTTTTTTCTAAAAAATATCAGAGGAAATGTTTGCAGGGACGCCATTGGTGGGACAAAAAAATAACTTTTATTACTGAAATATGTGGTTTTATGTTCTATTATATAGCATATGCCAAAACTGAAAATATTATCTAAAGTACTTTCGGAGATATTACAAAAAAAGCATTAAAAAAAAATCAACACCCCCCGTAGCAAAAAATTTTAGCCGTTTAGGACATGTTTATATGAACTTTTCTTCATAAAATGACTTGAGGAATCACACCCTAAAATATTAGCACGTTATTAAGGAACACCCTGTATTATATATAGGTAGTATGTACATGATGTTATCAGGGCCTATTTTTGATTATAGTGGGACCTAGGCCCATTCCGCAATCCGGGGCCCCTAATCATGAGCGCCTGTAGAGCCATTTTCTGCTGGAGAGAGGGAGGGTAACCAGCAAAAAAAACCGTTTTCTATTAAAGTGACTTCTAAAAAAATCCTCGGGATCAAAGCGCTCCCTTCCCCTCACAACCCCTGTGGGCGCCGCCCAAACCCTTCACAACTTCATGGTGTTTTTCTTTTCCCAGAAACTAAAGAATAAGCCGTCACTGTCATCGAGGCGTGTGATTGAACGAATACCTACAAGTGTACGTCGGTTACGGCTTCTTTATACCTAGTTATCGCAAAAGAATAATATTAATTAGTAGAAGTAAAAGTTATAACGGCAAGCATACAAAGTTGTGCATCTGTCTTTTGCATCAAAGTAGATACACAGTCGATAAAATGTTAATATTTCTTAAAATATATAATTTAAAACAGTGTTGGAGAAAATTTGATTTTTATTTAAAAAATTAAAAATCATTAATTTTTTTTATAATCATATTTTGTATTTTTTAAATTTTAATAAAAAATCTCCAAATAGCTGCCAGTAATAAAACAATTCCTATGCGCAACAAACAGCTTCCTAAACGTCAGTAGAAAGAAAAAGTTTCAATTAAAACATGATTTTCTTTAAATCAAGTGATTTAAACCATTATTTTAATCGTAATTTAAATCGCTTGATATAAATTAGCCCAACTCTGATTAAATTTAAAATAATTTTAATTAGTGCTTTACTATGTGTCGACTTGAAAACTTGTGAAGTAATCCAATTAAAGCTTTTATTAGGTATCGTGCCCTAGCGAATCTGGAGGGCTATGGGGATGCAGCCCCCTCCCACCAGGATAAGCATTTGGTGGTTGAATTTATTAGAAGTAGATGAAGTGATGATTGAGTGTGAAGTCTAATATATGGCTGTAAAATTTACTATTTTAATAATTATAGCATAATGGTTGTCATTGTCATTTCTTGCCCTCCTTTCGAAATAGGCTTTTTACCTCTTCGTTCGCTGCCTGGGCCATTCCTGAGGGGACCTACAGCTTAACGTGGGTTCCGAACCACGATCTTCAGTCATGCGACACCCCCCAAGGGCTATCAACCCTTGTTTTTTTGTCATTGCATGACCTACTGATTGGAAAGTGTGTACCTTCTTCCGCACCCCACGAGATGTTTGATCTCATCTGGCCTGGTTACCGGCGTGAATGGGGTGGGTTGGGAGATGATACATTTTACACTTTTCCCTGCATTCTTAAACCTACCTACTAAATTTCTAACATACTTTTTTTATTATTCGTGTGCCCACTCCGGGGATCGAACCCGGACCGCCACGATCGAATGCCAGTACCTCAACTCTGAGGCACTGCCGCGGTAGCATACCATATCAGTCTTAGATATCTTGTCATGATGGTGAATGCTACCCAAGTATTTTTCAAATAATTTAGGAAAAAAATAATTTAAAAACTTTTACAGGTACCTACGACCTATCTCTAAAATAGGTCTCTAGAAATTGAAATTCTTCAATGACTCACTTCGTCCTTTTTCATTAAATATCATTGACGATCGTGGTTCTAAAAATATATTATTATAAAAGTCAAATTTTTAAACGTATATATTAAATACGTGAAGTTCCTCCATGAAAAAAAGAAATACTTTAAACAGTGTAGATGATATATTCTAAATGTGTAAATGTGAAAAAATAAAACAATTTTTATTAACATTATTTCTTACCGCAATATCGTGAATCCATGAACTCGGCGGTATAAACTTTAAGATTGACCGTTTCACTTATCGAGCAGCTGTAGCCACAACTTTATACTCTCATACCTTTTGATTTGACATTATTTGTTATTTGACAAACAACATAACCCCTTATTTGGTATCCCCAATTTTAGAACAGTGTCCCGAAAAATCACATTTTATTTAAGAAATTATACATATTTTACCAAGGTCTTAAGTAAAGATGGCTGCTACTAGTGGTAAAGGAACATTTAAACCAGTAAGTAGTGATTTATTTGTCATCCTTTATACCCTAGCATTGAATTTTTTTTACTTTTTAGGAATCAGATGTTCACATTTCCTACGAAGATCAGCAAAAGATCAACGTTTTTGCTAGACTAAATGCAAAGTTAGAAGATCTGAAGGATGAAGTTAAAGTTAAAGAGGTATGTTGTGTATAAATAATTAAAGATTTTCCACTGTAACCTTTAAATATTTTTTTGTATTTCTATCCTCATTTGAAAAGATAATTGCAACACTAAAATGAGACAAATACAGTTAGAGCAATAAGGGTGGGTGTATTATATGTGTGACTCCTATTTATTTAAGCGATCATATTCATATTCTACCTAAGATTTCGGATGACAGCTATTCTAACAGATCTTATGGAAAAACACACTATTTATGTACTAATTGGTCTTGTTTTAGAATGATCTGAAAAGTTTAGAAGATGCATGTGATGAAATTGCCCTTTTTGATGATGATGAACAGATTCCTTATTTAGTCGGGGAAGTTTTCATTTATCAAGATTTGGAAACCACACAGGTAAGACTAAGTAATTACGGGTACCTAAACTGTTGATATAAATCAGGTAAACCCACAAAGAAGAACTATTTTTACGATTTTTCTTCTAAAGATTACCTTATGCCCATAAAAGAAACTTTTTTTACCTTTATGTTTTTGCAAGCGCTGTGACAACAGATGGAGATTAATTTTTTCCCAAATGCTATAATACTAATCTGAAATAATAAGAGTTATTACCTAGCTAGTTTTTTTAGCCACAAGTATGTTGTATACACCTATACATACATACGTATTGTTACACTTCCCTGTGCAAGTTGTGAACAAAAACTAATAATTTAATTTTTTATATACAGGGTGTCCGGTAACTTATGGGCCATAGAGTAACTGGAGATACTAGACATCAAACTAAGCCGATTATGTCATATAAGTTTTTTCGGATTGTCACCTTTGTTTTTTTTTGGTAATTTAATTATGTACTATGTTTTTTTATACTTTGGGATGTTTAAAGGGAAATATCTCGAAAACCGTTAAAGATATTAAGATCAATCAAGTACACCTTTTTGACTCAGAAAATGCCCTTCTTTAAGAAACTATAATTGAAAAACACCTAATATCACAGGTAAGAAAAAAAAAATGATAGATTTATGAAGTCCAGTGTATGCAACTAGCGCCCTCTAGTTTAAAACTTAAAAATGTCTATTAATTCTTATTTCTTGCTCATAAAAACATAATATTGCCAACTTTCAATTCGACTCATTAAACCGTTTTAAAATTATGGCCTCTTTTCGAGAATAAACTTTTACTTTCAACACCCTGTATCACTAGAACGAGTAACAATCCGAAAAAACTTATATGACATAATCGGCGTAGTTTAATGTCTAGTATCTTCAGTTACTCTACGGCCCATAAGTTACCGGACACCCTGTATATAAGGTGGCCGGATTCCACAGCATATAAACTACTCTACTTTTTTATATTTATTCAAAGATATAAAAATGCATTAGATCTACAATTTAAAATTATTTTCGGTTATACAGGATGTCCCAAATGGTCAGGGCATGTCCAAGATAATTTTTTTTTTAATAGAACATAATATTTATTATAATATTTTCTAATTCCCTATAAAATTCTACGTGTATTTTGTTAAAAACGTCATGTCTAAATTCAATTGTTTTTGAGATATTGACACTTAAAATATGGCATTTTTGGACTTTGACAGGCTGTAACATTGGAATGGTTCATCTTAGTGAAAATTGTTTCCACCTCCCTATCTTAATTTTTTATTCTCTATCTGAAAGTTGTTACTTCTGGTGTAACATGTTAAACCAGAAGTTGGTATCTCTGGTTAGAGAATAAATAACTGAGATAGGGGGGTAAAAACCATTATAAAATAATATAATATATTAGGGTGTTTCATTAAAAACAAAAGTATGTTGGATATGGCCTGATTATTGAAACACCCTGTATAATTTTAAATTGTAGATTTAATACCTTATAACAACTCTGTTTTTGAAAAATATTATAAAGTTAAGGGGGTTAGATGTTATGGAATCCTGAGTAGAGCAGGCCACCGTGTATAATATCTACAAATTTTTAATATTTCTAGTCAAGTAAATTTTTGGGCTTTCTCTTTCACAGACAGACAGCAAAATGTTCCTTTTTATGAGCCACAGATCTTAAAACGTCAAAATGTGATACTTAAGTCTAAATCACTAAATATTATTATTATATTATGTAAAATTAACCAATACATTTAATAATTAAATAATATAAAAAATTTTTAGAAATGTCTAGAAGAAGCCAAAGAAAGAATAAATTTAGACATTAAAGTAATCAGAGATAAATCTGATGAAATCAAAGATCAGATGGGTGAGTTAAAAGGACATTTATATGGCAAATTTGGAAGCCATATTAATCTTGAAGCAGATGATTAATTTTTTTAGAAGTTAGTAAAAATGGTATGAATTAACAGGTAATCTGACGATTACTTAAATTAAAAAATAGGGTACCTACTTTTATATGAAAATGACATGTTTTGATTTGTATTAATGCTAATTTATAATATACAATAATAAATGCTTAAAGTTGTTCTAATTTTAAATTTATGGATACTTAAAAGTTGCAAAGGTTCTAGGTACAATATAATTTTATTAAAATTCGAAAATTTACACATAAACACACCATTTCTCCCTGGGTCTTTACAAAAAATTGTAATTCCTATAATTTGTTAAATAAATATTTTAATTGAGAAGTCAATAATATGTTTTTTAATTTTTTTAACTGGGCAGAAGTTTAATTACCATTATGCAACATAAAAAGAAAAAAAAATTCTTATACATACCTTTTAAGATAAACTTCACTTTAAGAAGGAATATCTCAAGAAATAAGCGTTTCTGTCGACAATCGTTTTCAAATTCGTATCTACGTCTCAAAATTTTTTAACTCTGAAAAAATCATCAAGTTTATTGTGATAATAGATAATTATTTTTATCATTTACATGCCTTTGGGGCATAAAAATTCAGTTTTTGTAATGATATTTCTGTTTTAAAATAATTATTCTAAATTTGGTCATCATTAATCTCTGCGGCTACTAGTTGCCCATCTTAAGATATCAGTCCACAACCCCTAAAAAAATATAGAAACTTCAAGATATGCCTATGGACCCACAGTTTCTTTGGGGGTTTAAATCAGTTTTTCTTGTCTCCAACGACGGACGAAACAAAAATAACGTAAAGAAAATGAATTTTTATGCACGTTATTCTTACAGCAACTTGGACTAGTGGATGTTACAAGCTCTATTTTAAATGAAATATTATCTGTGACGTTGTTTTTAATTTTAGGAGGGGGAGGGGGGAGGCTGCCGCCATGCAACCCGAATCAATATACAGGGTAATCTACAACGAGCGAATAAACTTCTAAAAATATTTTTTTTAACTTATTTTTTATATGCTTTTTTTTAAACTATAATATTGGCGTTATTCTGTCACTCCCGATTATACCGAAAGTAACTGTCAACTTTGTTATTTTATGATTATTTTTCCTGCATTTTTGGATTTTTCTTAAAAGTCTCAACGTATTTTGTATAACAGGTCAAACATTTTAACTAAATGGTTTTTCAGATATTAGCATTCAAAAAATGACATTTTTGGTACTTTGAGAGGCGGTAGCATCTTAACGGTACATCGAATGTCCTGTTAAAACGGGAGTAATAATTGAATGCCTAGAAAAAAAAAACGTTTTTTTTCTTGATTATAATGCGCCCACCCACCCATGTAATATACATAATATATTATTAAAAAAAGAAATGATTTTTTTGGCTATCGCGGACAGTGTGTGTGTACTGCTTTTTGCATTAAGGTACTCAGAGCTCCAAACAAAATGGACTCCCTGAGGCCTGGTTAGACAATGACGGCCGTTTTATCCTCGTTTGGACTCGTCGGACTGCCATAAACCAGTTGCAACTCCGTTGACCGCAATAACGCAATCTTAATATCTAGCGTAAGACACGGTAGGCATTGAACAAGAGGTATCGCTATCTCCGGGAATCAAGCTTATCCCAACCTATTGCAGGCACACTGCGCATATCAGGCGGATAGCCTGATGGCGGGATATTTGAAATTTACATAGGTAGAAATGAGTTCAATTATTACATGTAACATATGATTGATATAGCGATTAATTAATTAAATTTTTAATATTACGGTATTCTATTTATATTTTTAAATGATGTGGTTACCGGTGTTGACAGTCTACGATTTTGTAATTCCGACTTTTTATTATAAGGGTCATAGTTAGAAGTTGTTTTTAGTGCATTATTACCAGCCGCCATAACAACACTTAGCGATTAATAACCTGCCCCATCATTTGAATTATGCGCCCACAAGTTAACAAACTGACAAACTGTTCTTGTAAGAAAACTTAATACCTCGACTATGACTCAACACCGTGACGTAAAAAAATAATTTAATCCATTTTAACCTATATTTTAAATGTCCCGCCATCACGCTATCAGCCTGACATGCGCAGTGTGCCTGGAATGGGTTGGGATATAGACGCGAGTCCAAATGGCATCTCATTAAAATTTACGCGCGTCAGCCAATTTCGCGTTTGTCTGGGGTATCCTTAATATAATAATCCTGAAGATTTTTCTACAGAGGGCAGATTGTATAATATAAATTTATTAAATGGTTAAAAATAGATTATTCTAGTAGAATAAACAGTTGCATTAACACAAACCAAAATAAAATAACTTGATTAAAAAAGTATAATTTTATAAGAATACTTTAATTGTCACTGATATCCCTGACTGTCCTACACTGGATATATCTCTAACTTAAAATATCACGACCATTTATTTACATGAACATGACAACAAAAATTCATCCTTTCCGTACTGCATATTTATATTTACTTAAATAACACGTACCGCACTGTCTTCCTAAATTTCTTAGCAACAACAAAGCAATTACCAGTTAGCATTAGCAATTTCTACTTCTCTACATCACGATTGCGGTAGGGGCACCGTTTACAAGGCAGGAACTTCGCTGGCTCCCCTGCCAGTCAGTCTAGGTAGCCGGTCAAATAACAATACTGCAATCTTTCCTCTCTTCGCAAAGAGAAATCGGTGAGTGTTTTTAACTAATAATTGTCTAATTTCCGTCCTTCAAACCATAGCCGCGACGATGGATGAGAAGCAAATTCCTGAGTCCATGGCTACCGTAAATATTAAACCGGACTACCCTCCGTCTGAGTATTGTGCTTCTGAGCCACCACCGGTAAGTTTTTGTAAAGTATGTTACAGGGTAGATTCAAATAGTACGAAATAGTCTAATAGTATCTCTATTACAATTGCTGTTTGTAAGTTGGCTTTGTCTTATTTCTGAGCTTCTGAGTAATCTTCTCACCAGGAGCTCATAGAACATCTTGATGAGGGTGCGAATTGAGGCAAAGGTAACTCTGAACTTTCCTATTAGATCGTAAGATGACATCATTAAACCCTAGAGAGTTCACCAATTGGATTCATTTTGATTGATTTATTTTATTAATTTTCCAGTCTAACAAATGGTTTCATTTTATTTTAAAGTATTAATTAATTTTTCTGTAAAAAATAAAGGCCTTTAGTGTAGTCTTTCATGTACTTTCATCAGGGTAAAGCAAAGCACGCCGAGATAATTTTTTTACCAGACAATATTTTTCAATAAAATAATGAATGTTCGGTAACGAACTGACGAAAGGTTTTATGTTTTCACCATTCTGAGCACGTTCATACTTGTGGAAATGTCACTTTTGGCCTGAAAGATCAACGCGGTGTTAAGCTGCTCAGTTAGACAGGGGCCACCAAGTTCACTTATATCTGTGACAAAAGCTATACCATAATATGCGACAGAAGCTTTACCAAAATCAGATTAATCCAATTAATTTCTAATCTGACTGTTAATGTGAAAGCTAACATGTCACATTTTGTTTAGCAGCACTGTGCGAGAAGCGACCCATCTGGATATACTCCTGCTTCACTTCTTTTTGGTGTCGGCTGCAGTTAGCGCCATTCGCCAGCCCCTTTGATATATGATATATTAGTACAACATACAACATTCATACCACGATACTCAACCCACAATATACAGTGTGGCGCATTGAAAACGAAACCGAGACATTTACTGGCAGCTCAGTTCTTTTTTGGAAAAACTCTCAGACCCGTCGATTTTGTTTTTGAGGGGGGCACAAAATTGGCAAAAAATCACGTTGACACGTGCAGCCCCCTGGGCGGGGGTGGCACCACCCCTAAAATCTGAAATGGAAAGGGGGTCGAGTGATACCTTATTTTAGAGGTCTTTCAATTCCCTTTATAATGATATAAAATTTATGTACTTCAGTTCAGCAGTAAAGGGAATTGAAAGACCTTTAAAATAAAGTATCACTCGACACACGACCCCCCCCCCCTTTCCATTTAAGATTTTAGGGATGGCTCCACCTCTGCCCATGGGTGATTTTTTGTCAATTTTGTGTCCTCCTCGAAAACAAAATCGACGGATCTGAGCGTTTTTCCAAAAAAGAACTAAGCTGCCAGTAAATGTCTCTGTTTCGTTTTCGATGCGCCACCCTGTATGTAGGTACTAATAAATGAGAAATCTATATATTACAAGATAAATAATGTAGTACCTATATGAATCTTAAAAAGTTGGATTTATATACTCGCCGGCGTTGGGGCTAAAAATTCAAACAATAGAATTATAATACAGCGGTTTATTACTGGCGTCCGCGTTGGCGCCGAAAGCCGTTCGACTTTAACCAACATTAAATTTTCGACGCTGGCGTTCGTAGCGATGACGTTAAGCCCATAAGTATTTTACTATCACGTCAAGTTGACAGCTGTTAAAAGAGTCAACCTCAGTTGAAACTGGAACTACGCCAACTTCAAGTTTATAAATTCCGTATACGATCGTCGAGAGTTTATGAATCCAGCTTTAGCTATCCACTAATGACCAAGCAGAACCTTTGCGTCTGAAACTAGTTTTGGGGAGCCATTACATACCTATCGTATGAGATCCTGCTGCTTTATTAGCATATTAACAAATAATGACTTTGTCAACTAGAATACTATTCTTTGAACAACAAATCGTGTTTGAGTTTAAGAGATTTTACATTATTTATTATGAAAGACAGTCTTATACATTTTTCGTAATCTCTACGGATTGCTGAGACCGCACTTGGATATCTAATTTTCCTCACTAGAGCTTTAGTTAAATATTATGTACCCATCTTTCTTTAAAAATGTTTAAAATAGCTACGTCTACCAAGGCAGTTATGTTAGGTCATGTCCAACGTATATAATTTTTGCACTTTTAATCTACCTATATACCTATGTATAGGTATGGTTACTGATTATTTACAATTGTTATTATGATACCAAGGGTTTTATTTCGCCGCCAAAACTTGTTTATTGTAATATAATTACGATGCAAACATTTTTGTTTGAACGACAGTATTGATGATCACTGATTCGTAAATCCCTAGTGCATCAACACAAATATTCCGTGCAATAATGGTTATGTAGGCAATACATCATTATTTTATTTATTACGTCTAGCTGTGTACCCGCCTACCAAACTTTAATACATTTTTAATAAGCAACATTATTTCAGTTTCCTCATTTTCTCTTTTATTAGTGCTTTGTATTTTTATGTCAGTTCTTTACAACAACTGTAATTTATACATTATTATTAGCAGATATACCTAGATGCTGCTTCAAATTCAAATAAACCAAGATTAATTAGTTCCTGGTTTGAACTTAAATTTTTGTATATGGAACCCTCGGAGAAAATGAAGTAAAGGTACTAAGTAGATACGCGGTTTCTAAAATTTTACGTTACTTTTGGTATCTTGAAAATTTGCTTCATCTAATTGAGTTTTTATAGGGTATTTTTAGAAAGGTGTAGAGTAATAAAAGCTCATTAGGTAGGTATGCAAAGGGACTACAGAGTGACCCCACGAATATTTAAGTCACTTTTATAATTTTACATTGAATTCATTGCAAAATTCTTTATTTTCATCAAGTGCCAGGTAGTACCAGCCGGGTTTGGGTCAATTTTTGGGTTTCACCTATTGTTATCCGTCCACAAACACTGAAAATAGTGTGACAAAGGCGTGCATTATGTGTGTATAGTATTAGATACACTATTTTTTTATTAAACATTATAAAAAAATACAACAAATGCATTATACAAAAATTAAATTATAAAAAATCATAATATTCTTCGTCATCTGAAAAACTGTCATCTCCTCTTGACGTCGTTATAATTAACAGGTCGACGGTCCAGTCGATGAGGTGGTCAAGATCCCACTTTTTCTCTTCTTCTTTAATGATATGATGGACTGCTTCTCGTCAGTTCTCTGGTGTCACTTCCATAATGGCTTGATCAAACAGTAGCTTAACGTGTATCATTTTGAATGTCGTGTTGTGTCTTGCTACAAATCCTTTTACTTGCGCCCATATAAATTCTATAGGATTTGGTTCGCAACGATACGGCGGTGTGCGCAGCACAGTTAGACTATGTCTTTCAGCTATATCTTCCACGGCATTTTTCATAAAACAATGTTTGTGTAAATTTGCTATAGCTAATAGTTCCTTCTTTATCAAATTGTCTTCTTTTTTTTTTCTTTGGTTAGTTATAATAAATAATTAATAATTTAATGCACAAATTTTACCTGCGGCTATGGTCGACACCGAAATTGAGCCGAACTGGGCGGAATTTCCCATTTGATTAACTCTACACCTTTCTGAAATAGACTACTTATAGTACCTATATATTCTAAATGCGGAATCACATCATTTATATTATTAAAATAGTGAATTTACAATGAACCGCTACCTTAAGGTTATAATCCATAACCTAAATCATATAGTATAAAGACATGCAAACATACTTTTATGTATAATATACATATGTGTTGATCGTACCATTAGAATTCTACTGTTTACCTACTTGTGACATGTAACCTTCAACATAAAATAACTTTCCATTTGCCAATTACGTTCATTGGTATAACAACCTTATATTTTTTAGTTTTGCATAAAGAGGTTGTTTTATTCTACAAGGTGTTTTTTATATCTAATAATTTTATGTCATTTGGAGGATGAAATAAGATTAGTTTAAAATTAAAACGTTTGTATTATGTTTGGTTTATTGGTAATGGTCCTCGTCAACATGGAAGATTAACCAGATCACCATCCAATCTGGTGTTTGGTCAGAACCTCAGCAACACTCTGGGGTGTTTATTCGAAAAGAAACAATAACAAAGGAACATTACGGTGGGTATTAGGATACGAAAGTATTACATGAAACAAAAAAGTCGACAAACTTGTAAGAAAGTCCAGAACAGACACTCGGACTCCCAAGATGCACAGTAAGAGATGGCATAAGGCGATGGATCAAGTGGAAATACAAAATATTTTATTGGGGTTCCAGAACCGAGACAGCATCTTCCAAAGATCAGAAATCAGGACAGGTATTCTGGTAGGCCACATGGCTGTTAAAAAGCACCTATATACCTAATGCAACTGTACAATAAGACAGAGAAACTGTACAATATATAACTGCCCTTGCAAATCACTGGACAAGAAAAGGCAATAAGTACTCGGGCAACCAATATTAGAACCGAAGGATATCCCGAAATGACCGATACATGCCCAACTGCTACAACTGAGTGGGCATAACAACCAAACGAGGGACTAGGATCTTCATTAATTAAAATTTTAAGCGAGGCTAGGCCTATATAACTCCTCTTAATTATTGATAAAACATTAGCTAAAAACTAGTACATTAAATTCGTGTTGTGTGAGGGGTTTGAACCTGGGTCCCTCATTGTCGTAGTAGCCTGTATGGACCTGCCTGGTGTTGTTGTTGGTGGGAATGGCGGATTAACGGGTTCTGGCTTTGTTCTGCTATGTTGAAGTAATTGTTGCTGGTGTTCGTGATGTAGTCTTGGATTGTTTCCATTTTAAGGCGGAACTTTGTGCAGCAAGAAATTTATTTGCAAGAGAGTCTCACCCGAAGTGGGCATACTAGCGAGCTTATGACGTGGTGAAAAATATTCCGTAAACATCGACACACACTGAAACCACGAGACGAGGCGGCAGGTTCTTTCTTATGCTAATGAGTTTCGGTTGATTTTATTTCGAAGATGAGAAATTTGTTTTGAGGAAAATAAGTATTTTACTTGTTATTGTATTAGTTAAAATAATGTATCTAATCGTTATACGGATATATCTTTTAAATTTTGTCTTATTTTATTATTAAAGCTATAGAATATTTACAAAAAATAAAGTTAGGTAGAGCAGAAAGTTTGAAGTGTTAATTAATAATAGGTATAAAAGCACCTGCAAACAGGGTGTTCGTGTTCCACCGTGAACCGCTTCGAACTATATATGGAAAACTCTACATAGGAAAATTTTCAAAATTTGCCATCGTGGTAATGCTGATGGGGACGACCGGACTAAAAAAATTTCATAATGGTGGTACTTTCGGTTATACCGAAAGTTAGTGTCAGCTAGGGTAGTCAGGTTTTAAAAATTGAAAAGCGGGAGGTGGATAGTGCCTGGAGGACAAGTTTTTTTTTGAGGTGCTTAAAATAATTATATTGATGATTTCTAAACAAAAAGTCGATACCCCGTTGACCTTACGCTGTGGCGTGCCTTTTATATTTCTTCCTCCTCTCATCAAACGTGATTTCTAAAAAAAAAAGGTTGCCCCTCTCTAAGGCAGCTGTACACTTATTAGGCGTCCGTCGTGTTATCGGAAAAGTGGAAGTTTCTATTTTTAAAGTTTAAATTAAATTGGCCATTTTGAAAAGACAAGAACTTTTCTTGAAACTTGTCAATAACTTAGTAACTATGGAGGTAGACAAGCGTCCCGGTACTTTTTAAGGGAACTACAGTGTTGCCATAGCTCAGAAACTAGTGAAGATAGAATTTCGTAAATTTGAGATCTTACTAAATTTGACACTACCAATTCACTGCAATAAAAATAAATAGGGCATTTCATTTAAAATAACAAAATTACTACGTGTAGCGCAAAGCTGAGAAATCTGGCAACTGCGCCGACATCATAATCCAATTCCGCATGCTCTAAAACCTCCACATACCAAATTTTGTAGGCGCAACTTCAGCAGGTTTAATAAAATCGAATTTATTCCAGTTAAAGTCCCCACCCTGTATACCTATACCTATAAATATATAAGCGTTTTTGACATATTTGAATTTTTCTGTTAAGAATGACGTTTGCAAGCCTTAAAATAATTTCAATTTTTTCTATAAAGAAGCCTTATATTTATTTAATTTAAGCGGGATTCCTTGTTATAAAGGACCTGCTTTATTAGATTTTTTATAATATTTTGATAATTATTAATTCAGGGTGTTTAAACAATAAGATTGAAAAAACTGCAAAAAGTCTAAATTTTATAATTACTTTTAGTTAAGCATTAAAAAGGGTAAGTTTGTATATTCCAAAAATGTTTAGTTTTCGAAATATTGCTAATTTAATATTTTTATATGGCAATTTTGCTGCAGATTTTTAGTTCAGTGACTCTTAGTTGTCTATGACGGCGTTGAAAAACAGCAAAATCTAATTTTACCATTTGAACATTATTAATAAGCACATTGTGATTGCTTCTGTTTTGAAGATATCGATTGGCAAATGTGTCCCATGTTCTTAATATAACTTTAACACATTCTCCATAAATAATAAATAAATTTAAATAATCTTCGTTTGTACAATTTAAGCACACAGATATGATAATTAATGATGTTTAAATGGTAAGTGACAGCTTCATAAATTTTTCTCGCATTTGATTGTTTTTCAACGCTGTTATAGACAACTAAAAGTAACTAAACTTAAAATCTGCAGCAAAATCGCCATATAAAAATATTAAATTGGCAATGTTTCTAAAACTAAAATTTTTTGGGATATACAAACTTACCCTTATTTTTAATGCTAAATAAGGAATAATTATAAAATTTGTGTATTTCCATTTGAAAAACTAGTCTTTTTGCAGTTTTTCAATTGAATTTTTAATCGTATTGTTTAAACACCCTGTATTAATAGTTATTAAAATATTATAAAAAATCTATTAAAAATATCTAAAACGCTTAGACATAGGTATAATAGGACATGGTATACAAGATATGCCTAAATTCTTGCGTAGAATGCAAAAATGTAGTAATATATAGAGTATTCTATTTAAAATAAGCAAGTTGACACTTACTTCCACCATTATAAATATATTTTAGCCCGATCGCCCCCATCAGCATTAGCATATACTGTCAAATTTTCAAAATTGGGAGGCACAGGCCTACCCTGAAACTAAAGGTTTTCAGCATTGGTTATCAAATACTTCGTATGGTCAATAGTTTTTCAATCAAAATTTTCTTATATTACAAATTTTTCACCGTGTTTATTTAAAAAACAAAAGATAAGTCCCGCTGGTTCCAGGATTTGTTGACTGTGGTTACTAACTCGCGCAGTATTTTGTCCGTCGCGTTCCGTGCCATTATAATTATTTTTTTTAAAGTGCTATGTTTTTGACGATTAGTTGCGCTGCACCTTCAAAAGAGGAAAAAGTAAGTACCTAGACTTTTTTTTAGTAACACAGAAACAACAGGAGGTAGTACCGTATCGTCGCGCCAATCCGATACAAAATCACGGTATTAATGTTTTTTATAAACATAAAGTGATAGGGGGGTAGCCAAAAAAACGTGTAAGTTCTCAAAAGTGACTTCTATAAAATAAAATACTTCGCAGCCTTTTCTACACTTTCTTCACCGTTCAAAAGTGGCTACAAAAAAAAACAAAACTTTGCGTTTTCAAGAACTTCTATCAAAAGTGATTTCTACAAAAAAAAATGTCGCAGTCGTTATCTACTTCCCCGCTCCCCCTGTTAGTAAAAAGTATATCTACCCCCCCCCCCCCCCGCTCCCCCTTGGTCAAGAGACGGGGGCAACAGCCCTCTCTATGGACGCCCATGCCTAACAAAAAATTGTATTTTATTACTCTGCGTGGCATACTGTCCAATTTTTATGTAATACCTACCTAGCTTCTTAGAAGCATTGTCTCGCTGCGCCAAATTGTAGCTGCGAGCCAATAACATGGACAGATAAATATCATGTGACCAACGCCAAATTCGTGCCTGACAACTACTTTTAAATCGTTAAACCATGGATAAAATAATAAACACATTTCACCTTTAAGATGAATTCATATTTTAACAGGTTTAGACAGAACCTCACTATATAAACACTATAACAATATATAGAGCCTGTATAATAAGCATAAAATATAAAAACAATCGAATAGAAATAGATTCATTATGCAACAGTTGGTTTCCTTACTCACTAAGAACCTTCATAAATGGCTTTATTTTATTGCACCTATCACCCTTTACCAAGACAAATTAAACTTTAATTTTAGATCTAAGAGTTAATATACCAGGGTAACCATACATCCTGGGATTTGTCATAAGTTCCCGGTGACCCAGTTTGGGCCTCTAATACCAATAAGGTATTTACCTTAGTATATTTTATTCACTATCAAGACAATGGCCCATTTCGATAAAAAACGAAACAAAAAAAATTCAATATAGCCCATTTTTGATTGCAATACATCAACAAATCCACTGCATTTCGTTCAATTCTTATCCTTACCTAACATGAATAAGAAATTTTGAAAGCCTAAACACCCGTTTTGACAAAATGGTGAAAGCGCCTTGAACATTTTGCCTTCCGGCGCATTATAAACCATCTCGGTCTAAGCCGAAACATTTATGGCAACCCAGAGTATATAGCACAACTACTAGTTGCGTCTTTTTAAAATTGACGCTTAGATATTCTGTTATTGGCATTGACAATCCAAAAAGAAAAACATAAAATTTAGCCCAAAATTACCCCCGAAATTACTTCTTGTTCGACCACCTATAATTTTTTTCAGTGTATCATTATTCTCTCTGGATGTAAATTGTTTCACGTCAGCCGAGAATAAATTCAGCTGTATATAGGCAACTTCTATAACATGACAACAAAATTTACCTAAAACATGAGTTGCGCGCTGCAAGATAACGGACTTATTACGACATTGTTTTGTCTCAATTTTTGAAGTCTTAAAGATAAGACATGGAAGTTCTAAGGTACATGGCTATTTTTTTGAAAAAAAAATTCTTAGCTACGATATTAACCTTGGAAAAGTGCCTAAAAATACGCACCTTTAGTGGGCATTTTCTTAAAAATATTCTTATTTTTTTCAAAAAAGGGCTTTGTACCTTAGAAATACAAACATTCCTTTATTAAATTTTAAATTGTCCCGACAAATATCTCAAATAGTCTTTGCAGAATCCTGCAGTAGCGAAACGGTGTTTTTCATCCTCTAAATTTGCGCGTGGTAGAGCCTTAAGGTCTCTGTGTAATGTGGTATTACGTACGAACCATGGTGCGTTATTTATTATTCGTAGCAATTTGTTTTGATATGTTTGTATTTTGCTTTTCCCTGTCATGCAGAGTGTTGACCATGATGGGGCGGCATACAGTAGTGCTGGTATCATGCATAGTTTGTAGATGGTAACTTTGTTCCGGGTGTTTAGCTTGCTATTTCTATGTATTAGTGGATAGTACTGGTGTATGAGCCTGTTTGGGCCAGGTGTTCTTTCCAGATAAGCCTGGAGTCGAAGTGTAAACCCAGATATTTGGCTTTTTTGGACCATGTCAGTTGGGTGTTATTTAATATCAAAACTGCTAAAATTATGCAAATAGAAATGCGGTGTGGCTCTTAGGCTTTTTTTGTAAAGAAGCACATGCTGATTCTATGCTTGACGACGCCGACTCGACGTACGCATACGAATGGAGTTCAGTTCCACCTTATTATTCCTGCAGACGCAAACAAGTCTTATATAATTGTCGTAATGACTTGAGCATTGTTTTTACGTAATATACATTTCATAAAGTATCTAATAACAACCCAACAAGGACACATATTCCGGTCGAGAGTTCCCGAGCACCTCTTAAAATTGTTATCGAGTTACCAACATGGTTCTAGCACTAAAACTGTTGTTAATTGTAATTAAAATGCAAACATTAAACGCTTTTTACGATAATTTAAGTTTTTATCGCTGTTTAAAAGCTCTTAAATAAAGAAAATCGTCATTTTTCAATAACAGTTTTTAAGTACTTTTTTTCAGTCACGTTTAAATACTATGTTATTTTCTATAGACTTCCATAACTGATATTTTGTTAGAAAAAAGACCCAAACAATAATACTTTTACGCATTTATTAAGCAGTTTTTTTTTGTTACATCCACAAATCCATATTTTTTAAAAATAAATGTCTCTATTTAATTTTTCTGTGTAACTTTTCCCTCTACTTACACCAGATTTTTTAATAACAATATCTGGTAATGGTCTAGTGCTTTATCATTTACAACGCGAATCGCAAATACCAAGTATTATATTATATTATACAGTGACCGGCAAAAAGCTGGACCCATATGGGAAACTTTTTTATTATTGAAATTGTAAAAAAACGTTTTATGCTGACAGCAGGTTCTGGAACCCCAATAAAATATTTTGTATTTCACCTTGTTCCATCGCTTTATGCCATCACTTACTGTGCACCTTGGAAGTCCGAGTGTCTGTTGCACTTCTGCCTCTGCATGATTGGTTACCTAAAAATTTGTTTTGACATTAGTCACGTGACTACTCGTTTGTTTGGAAAATTGAAAAGGATATATTTTGTTATGAAAATATAGTAAGTATTAGAGTACAAGACATTAAAAAAAATTTTTTTACGGTTCGCCGACTACCTAGGCCATCTTGAACCGGTCATCAACCACAAATGTGATCTACCGACTGGGGAGTGTGAAACGGCACCTTCATCCTACGAGATATCCGATCACATCCGGCGTGAATAGGATGGCTAAGTGTCGATTCATTTTACACTCTTCCCTGAGGCAAGAGCACGCTGTGTTCCCAAGCAGTCACCCGCCCAAGTACTAACCGCGCTCGACACCGCTTAACTTCGGTGATCTGCGGGAACCGGTGCTTAATATGTCGACAGGCCCTTGCCCGCATACATTAAAAAAAAAGTTATTTGAAAAAAGTGTTTAGATTTTAATTTTATGCTGGTGTTCAAAGTTTAAAAGAAAAATTTAAAAAAAATATCAAATGTTACTTTCATATTTCCATCAATTTAATGAAAATGTGTTAAATGATTAAAAACCAATATTTTTATTACCTCTTGAAAAAATGTTACTCGCTAAAATTCAAAATTTAGCTTTTTATCATATAACTGGGTGCGTCCAGGCCCTGTATCTAGCAACCATATTTACCAATTATAGGTATTTCTGGAACAATAATATGCTTACGAATGGCAGTTCTTTCTAATTTTAAACAAGTTTTAACATGTCTCCTAAAATTGCTCCAACCAAAAAAATTAGAAAAAAGAATACTTGAAATCAATTTATTTATTTTTAGAAATTGATTCCAAGAATTCTTTTTCTAATTTTTAATTTGGTAGGAGCAATTTTAGGAGACACATTAAAACTGTTGCCTTTCGTAAGCATATTGTTCCAAAAATACCTATAATTGGTAAATATGGTTGCTAGATACAGGGCCTGGACGCCAGTTACATAATGATAAAAACCTAAATTTTGAATTTTAGCAAATAACATTTTTTCAAGATAATAAAATGTTTAAATATTGGTTTTTAATCACTGAACACATTTTCATTAAATTGATGGAAATATGAAAGTAACATTTGATATTTTTTTAAATTCAAAAAAAATATTTTTTTTTGAATTTTTGTTTTTAACTTTGCACACCAGCATAAAATTAAATTCTAAACAACTTTTTTCAATATATTGTACTCTAATACCAGATTTTCACGACCAAATATATACTTTTCAATTTTCCATGCAGACAAACGAGTACTCACGTGACTAATGTCAAAACTAATTTTTAGGTTATCAATCATGCCGAGGCTAGCAGCATAAAAAGTTTTTTTACAATTTCAATAATAAAAAAGTTTCCCATATGGGTCCAATTTTTTACCGGTCACTGTATATGCAGCGCTTATGCATCAGCTGCCACTGGATGCAGTGTATAAGAAAATTTTCAACTAACCTAATAATGTTTTATTTATTTCCTGAAAGTACATACACCCCCAAATTTTTTAATCACTATATTATTCAACGATTTTTTAAGGATGTGTATTAAAAATATAAAATCTTACAAGGTTACCGGAAGCTGATCGTCATGCGACGCTAAGTTTCTAAGGTGGATTGGGTATCCGAAATATCGCATGCAATAAATAATTTCCATAATAATGATCAAATCTCAATTACCCATTATACTTCTATGGCAAGTACTTAACGACTTAATCCCACTTAATCCAATTATTACTCTTAATGCGAGATAATGAAGCTGTTATGTTGTGTTGTAGTATAGAATGGTTGCGAAAATGCGAATAAAAATCGACAGTTGTGTACAAGAGAGATTTGAAATTGTATAGAAGTCATTTGAGCTATTAACCTTTGAACACGCATGATTTTTAATCGGTTGTGTCTTTTTAAAGAATATCTATTTTGCAGTGGCGTGCAATGCTGTTTTAACCAGGCTAGGCAATAATTGCATTTAAGACAAAAATTTACCTTCCACTTCACGCATCAAAATTTCAAATTTTGTCACAAAATGTCTTGTTTTTAGGTTTGTGGAAAGAACACTGGCAGAAGACGAATAAAACGACATTATTTGTAAATAAGTTCAACACGGCGGTCTTTAAGTAAAAATTCGACTTAAAAATTGTTTTTGCGTTTTAAATCCTGCAAAAGGTCGCTCTTCAGAGAGATCATTGTTAATTCACTTAAGCGTGTCTCTCCCTATGTGTCTCGTAAATAGGTATGCATTCTTTTTAATCCAGAAAAAGATCGTTCTGTCGACGTGCTGCTAGCCCAAATAGTAACAATTAACGCCTCCATATTTCTTTTTTTCCAGAAACCCGACGCCGCGAAGTCTAGCGAAAGGGCGAAAACACTAATTATAAATTGAAAATCTATCATTCACCTGATTGAACCAATGTTGCCAAAAACGAAGTCAATTATTATATGAAATATAAGCCTACTGTTTATTAAATATTATGAACCTATCAGCAAAAATTATTTGAATTATTGTCACAAGAGTGCTTCTTATTTTACGATATTCCTTATCCGTTATCCCTTTGAAGATATCCTAACTAAAATTATAGAGGCGTGTTTCATATTTTATATTGAAAAAGCAAAGTATTTTCCAAACTACTGTAAAACTTGAAGATTAGCACTAATGCACTTACTAAACCCGTGCTTTTTTTAGCGGCGCGGGCTGATAGATGAAGGAAGGTCGAAGGTTGCGACTGATTTATTTGTTACATCTCTTTCTACCCTACTGTCTACCGGCTCTCCCGCTTGCTTCTACTCGTACAATAGCCGTGCTTTTGCTTTTGCATAAGACGCTAATGTACAGCGCGATCTTTGCTTTTGAAACGGTCTTACGGAATGCTTATACAGGTATGTAGTTTACGGTATAATAAACAAAGAATGCTTTCGTGGAAATGATATAGGAATAATTTATCGGCCCTATATTATTATTTATTATATAAATGTAAAGATAAATTGCCAAAGTTGGATTACATGGATAACAACAAAATATTTAAAAAAAATGTTTCTGTTTTGTTTTATTGTTCCCAGGGTAGGCAATGCTTTTTTGCCTATATTGAATGCACGCCACTGCTATTTTGCATACGGGACGACTCTGACAATCGAAACCCTTATTTTTTTTTGCTGATTTTGATTATAATTTTTTTGTTTTCATCGTCACTTTTATTTATTTACTAACAAGCATAATGCGCTCTGTTATCGATGCTGGAAGGCTACACAATACACAGTAATACACACGTTACTAATTTTTTTAAAATTTGCCTATTATTTGATTAAAAAGATTTTTTATTATAAAATGTATAACGGTTCTAAAAATGAAAAAAATATGATGATTCAAAAAGCAAATATTGGGAATGCATGGAACTTTAGCAATAAATTATAAATAAGAAAATAGTATCTTTAATTTCTTCATCAGGATGTTTAAAACTTAGGACAAAAAACAAACAATCTAAGCTACTATATTAACTATTTTATCACGGTAAGAAATCATAGAGTTGAAAAGAACCTTCAAATCAGATTCAAGGATTTCTTCTTATTTTGTGACATGTATTTGAAACTAAATGATATAAAATAATGTAATAGATACACAATTTTAATTTCGATCTAAAATTTCAATCTAAATTGTTTATTATAAAACTCGTTAGGGACAGATTATTTCAATAATAAAAAGAGGACTTTATTTTAAAATTTCCGTATTTCCGTTCTAAATAGGAATTTGTTTTCGTAATGATTTATTGGTAATTATTTACAACTCAAATAGCCATTTTTTTTTAATGGAAACGGTTGCTATAAATACAATCCATTATATGGCTGGGTAGTTTTATTTAAAACTAAATCGCTTTTTGAAAAATACCAATTATTATAAAAAATACTATTTTCATGGCTATTCTACTTCATTACTAAAAATTTTAATTAAATACTTAATTACAATAATATCTGCTTAGAACTTTAGTTCCACTATTAATTAACTTATATATTTTATATACAGTGATGTATTTTGGAATAAATTCAGTAATTGAAATACCTATTTATTTTCGAAAGAATGCTCGGACACGTCAATTAGTATTTTCAGTTGCGGTCCTTTCCATTATAAAAACAATTATACAGTATGACCCAAACTGGAGATAGGACGCCATCGATAATTCTTTTAAATGGCAACCCTGTTTTTTATGACTATAATTCTAAAGGGCAAATCAAGTTACACATAAGTGCAAAATTTTAATTTTTTATTGCTTGCCGTTTCCAAGATAATTTAACAAACAGTTTTTTATTTAAAAATTTTAAAAAAAATGTATTGAACAAATTCAAATGGTAACACCAGTATCTACATTTAGATATAAAGTGACGGGTCTCGCGCTCAAAGACTTTTATTATGTCATTGTCATCTTAAAAAAAAGCCCCCCCCCCCCATTATGCAAGACCTGTCCATGATTATTTGGACACTGTATTTCCAGGAAGATGGATTAGTAGAAGAGACCCTTTACATTAACCACCAAAATCTCCAGATCTGGTTTCTTTGGATTATTTCCTATGGGGATATTTAAAAAGCACGATTTTTCAGACGAAGTCCGCAAACATTGAGGAGTTGAAAGCACGAATAAGACATGTGTGTAGATAAATATCCTCAGAAATCATTAGAAATGTTCAAAACGAATTTCAATTGCGATTAGGGTATTGCCAAATACTGAATGGAGAACATTTTGAACATTTATTGAAGAAACATTTTTATGTTCAATAGTTTTTTCAAATTTTTCAAATAAAAACTGTTTGTTAAATTATCTTGGAAACGGCAAGTAATAAAAAATTAAAATTTTGCACTTATATGTAACTTGATTTGCCCTTTAAAATTATAGTCATCAAAAAAACAGGGTTGCCATTTAAAAGAATTATCGATGGGGTCATATCTCCAGTTTGGGACATACTGTATAATTGTTTTTATAATGGAAAGGACCGCAACTGAAAATACTAATCGACGTGTCCGAGAATTCTTTCGAAAATAAATAGGTATTTGATTTACTGAATTTATTCCAAATTACAGACTCACTGTATAATATTGTAGCTTCTTTGTCCAAAATATCGTTTCACTTTTTGCACTTTTCCTAATTAAGTATTATTAATTCTTAAGTGGTTAATTGATTATAATTTCTTTTTAATTATTGTTTTATACATTTTTTAGTCGAATTACATTATACTAATTATATTTATAAGTAATTGCAGGGTACTGGAAAATGGGGATATATCCAAGTTTGACTAAAAAGGGTATATCTAGGTAATAGTAATAACACCTTAAATAAAGTTTATTGTCGTATTGTACAAAGAATTTTAATAATAATTATTTAACCGGCAAGTTTGACTGTGACATAATTAACTTTGACAGGCATCATATACTCACATTCAAAGGTGCGTGATTAGTAAATTAAAAATTAAGGCAACCGGGCCAGTATGATTGTAAGAAAATTATTTCTGTCAATGTTACGTCTGTCACAGTCAAACTTGCCGGTTAAATAATAATTATTAAAATTCTTTGTGCAACCCGATATATGTTTTATTTTTCAAAATAAAACTATAACTTTTTTTGTTTAAAACATGTTTTTTGTTCAATCCTGATAACATTTTTGAAAAATATATTAATAAATTTTAAATCAAAAACGTGCAAGTTATAATAAATTCAGCTTTTTTAAAGTTCGATATAACAAAATTCTGATATATAATTTGGTGAAAAAAATTCTAATTATTCCGAATGCTTTTGGAGATATCCGAAAATAATAGAAATTTCCGTTTTTGGTTTTTAATTTTTTGCGCTTTTATTTTTGACTTGGGAAAAAATAAAAACCCGTTTTTATAGGTGTTTTTTTTATGTTCTACATGTTTTTAGTTTTCAAATTCGAAGTTTCGTTTTTTAGTTACCAACCTCAAGTCAATTTTCTTAAATACGGACCTGGAATTTTAAATACAGTTTTCGGGACTTCTAAGCTTTAGAAATTTAATACAATGTACAAGTTTTTAACATTTTGACATTTTGTCATCTAATAACACATTTTTAAAATTATCTTTTTTATTTCATTACGGTTCTGAACATTTAGAGCCAAACTAAAAAAAAAACAAAAGATTTCTAATATAAAAAATCTGTCCATTTTTTCTGAAAGAGGCCTGATATTTGATATTTTATAAGAAAAGAGA
Source organism: Polydrusus cervinus (assembly GCA_935413205.1). Lineage (NCBI taxonomy): Eukaryota > Metazoa > Arthropoda > Insecta > Coleoptera > Curculionidae > Polydrusus > Polydrusus cervinus. The sequence goes on from OW284516.1 coordinate 21,165,047, forward strand.
CCCAAAGTCTCGACTTCAAATATTTCCGTCTCTTAAACCATAGGACTAATAAAAAATAAAATCACTTCTCATGGGTTAAAAACTTGCTTACTTCCTAGAGTAATGTGACGGTAAATCTATTTGAAAAAATAAAAGGCCTAAACACCATAACTTCCTGTAATGTAATTTTAATATTTATCCAGTAATCCAAAAAATAATTGCCAGGGCCGTAATAGTAAAGAAAGGATAATTTGAAATACTAGTGATGTGTTATTTGATGACAAAACGTTTAAACTTTAAAAACCTTTAAATTGTATTGAATTTCCAAAGCTTAGAAGTCCTTAAAATTGTTTTAAAAATTCCAGGCCCGTATTTAAAAAAAATCAATTGAGGTTTTATTTATTTATTTATTTACATGAGGTTGGTATTTAAAGAACGAAACGTCCAATTTGAAGGCGAATAACTCCATATGGTAGAACATAAAGAACGACTATAAATAAGTGTTTTTAGTTTTTTCCTAAGTCAAAAAAAGGCGTAAAAAATTAAAAACAAAAAATAAAAATTACGTTTTTTTCTCCGAAAGGATTTGGAATATTTATAATTTTTTTCACCAAATAATTAAGCCCCAAAATACGCAACTTTACCTCAATTAAACCATCTTCGTATCTCTTACCGTTTTCGAAATCCCCTTGTACGCACACGAATTTGTAGCACCCTGTATACTTTCGCTAATGTCTGGGTTATATGGATTAGATTAGCAGTGCGTGTTATCTAGGGCAATAGGGACAAATTAGACAGTGGTGCAAGAACGGTTGATGGAAAATCTAGATCTAAACACTACTTTAAAAACTTTAGGGGATTTTCTGTAATGGTCCTATTTTCATCGTTTCTTTACGATTTTTTTCTGGGAATAATAAGACAAATGCAGAAAAACAAGTTTTCAGTTCTTTTTATTAAAGAGAAGATGTACCAAAAAAAATTTTTCAACCCCCAAAAAATGAAAAACTTGAGGGTGATACAGGGTGCTGAAGTTACCCCCTCAAAAAAAACGTAACTTGCTGGCGGAATTCAAATACATTTTTCTATTCACGACAATTCAATAGAATCAATAATTCAACGACACATCATGGTGGGGGATTAGGAGGAGATTAGGGGTTATTACGTAAACGATCCTGATTGGTCGAGATGATGTCGCTGGCTACAGAACGTAGCCCTGAGAACGCGGCTTAACTCAAAAGCGGCTAGTGGTGAGAACTGACCGGCAATCATAAAATTGGATATTTTTTTTTTTGGAGTAGCTTTGGTAAAAACGTTTACACACGGTTATTCTAGAGGCTATAGAGTCGAAAAACGTCGGAAAAAAATTTCGACTTTTTTGAAACCATCACAGTAGAAATCCCCCTTAATATTGTTAAATTAATTTATGCTATTTAAGCTCCTCTCCAGTGTTTATTATAATTATAAGTAACAAAAAAATTATTGCTATGAACAAAACTCTTCCCACGATATAAAAATAAACAATTAAATATGAAATAGAGGTTCAGAAGATATTTAAAGTTCAAACGATGAGAAATTTCGGGTCATAGTTGGTGCATCGAACCTAACTTTCTATTTTATACTGAGCGCATCTTCCTAGTAAGGCAAAATTATCGTATTTACACTACTTACATGTCTATAATAAAATTTTATTTATTCGATAATTGTTACTTTGTTAAAACCACCCGCGATAAAGCAATTGAATAAGGAAATGATGTCAATAGTATGTTTTCCGGTAATTCTCTTATATTAGTTATACGGTATTTCTATGGAACTTAATAATTACCATGTAATATGACATAGGGCATGCAGTATTATTAGAGAATAACTACCCGTGCGAAATATACCTTATAGGTACGTCATTAAAATCGTACAAACCAAGAAAAGAAGAAAAAAATTTAGAATTTCAATCTTTAATTCTCAATTGTGCCCTCTTGCGGCAAAATGCGGAACTTAAAATTATTTCCAGCATTTTTCTTAGCCATTTTAATTACGATCTTTTTCCCTGAGTTTCTATGCCCAGTAGTTTCCGAGATACGGCCGGTGGCCATCCATAATGGGACACCCGATAGATGTGCCCAATGTCCCGATGTACGGGTTCCTAAAATTTGTCTGGTGCAAAACCAATGTTATCCATATATTTAATAGATCGTTCAAAAGCACTTTCCACAATATTTTCATCAACAAAGTATATATGAATATTTCATTTTTTAGCATATCTTCATTTAGAGGACTTTAGCCACCGCCGTAATTTTTTTCACGACATACCATTAAAATGAGACCGCGACTTTGTGTCTATTTTATTCATACTTAAACCAAGTCTTAGAGAAAATAAACAGCTTTTTCAAATACAATTTAAAGTTAGAACTTTTTACAATAAATAAATATCATAAACTACTTACCGGAAGAATGATAATAAAAGCTCCGAAAATAACTATTTTAAAGGTTGATTTATAAAGTAGAAATTCGCGTCGCCGCATCCGCTGGCTTTAGAAAGTAAAACAATGGAACTATAATACAGCGGTTTATAAACTTCGCTGGCGTTCGCGTTGGCGCTGGCAGCCGACTTGCACCAATTTTAACTTTCGGCGCTGGCGTTCGTAGCAATGACGTCAAGTCAATAGTATTTTGCTTTTTGTATCACTTGAAATTGACAACTGTTAAAATAACATTATGTTGGGTTATCATAACAGTATAATAAACAGTTCGAACAGAAAGGACGCCAAATTCAAATTTATAAATGCCACCTACAAACGGCGACAATAAACGCTGGCGCCATCGACAACACCAACGCCAGCGAGAGTTTATAAGTCCAGCTTTATGAATAAATACATGTAGAAACATTATAAGTCAACAATGTCATCAACTTCCAAAAAAGAATAAAATGAAATACTTAAATTAATCTGCAACTCTTCCTTGCAATTTTTTCTCTGTCAATCACGTTTCATTGGCAATGACGTATTTCGCCATAGAATAGTGCCCGAAAGAAGTTGGGTTATGTTTTTTATTCACCTTTATGATTATACCTAATAAATAAAGATGGGGAGTTGTAAATCACGTTGTCGGTTAATCGTTAAAAAATGACTTACGAGTGAAGAAACACTGTGAATACTGTAGCTGTATGCAGTAAAAAGTCTATATATTTAAAACGCAAAGTTATTTTTTTTTTTTGAAACTTCTACAAAATATAGCTTTTTAGTTCTCTAAAGAAAATGGACTCATATTCTAATTAATCTTTTAATCTGAATCAAGAAACAAGATGTTAAGTAAATTAATTAAATACGACACAGACAGTGGAACATCACTTACCTATTTGAAGCACAGAACTCTCAGAATTTATAGGAGAAAGTAAAATATGGCCAATATTAATTATGTCTAAGAAATAAAAATACTGATAAATGCCATTACGAGTTAATAAATTTTATTTTAATCAGTCTCAGCTAAACAATATTATTGTCGTTTTGCGTATACCATAAGTAACCATTCTTAAAAGACAAACATATCAACTTGTGCGTGCTTGTGCACTACCTACCAACGCGCCATTGCATAATTATTAATAATTTTGCTATGCCACTGTCGTTTTTAAAACCTACTTTCGCATTTTAATAATCTATTAAATAGTTATATACATAGCAACTTCCTAAGACGGACGGCGTCAAATCAAAATTATCATAAAATGATAATTAATATGGTGTGTTTGGTGTGACCTGATATTTCCAACGTTTAATACGTAGGTGAAACTACAAAATAAGTCACCTGTGTCGATTTTTGAGTAAAAAACATCCATATACCAAGTTCCAAAATTATTTTGTTTATCGATATATTACTGTACAGCTGCCTACTTTATACAGGGTGATTCCTAAGTTGTTACTTCTTTTTTAGCTGTGTATAGAAGGCATTAAAATAAACAACATTTTCAAATACCTTTTTTTAAAACTAAAAAATAAAGTACTTACATTCATTTATTACACTATGGATCAAATACGGTTCTGCCTAACTTGCCCGTTGAATAACATTAAGAAAACTTCTGGGTGTAGGATGAGCCCGCAAGCAGCAGCCGCACTTTGACAAAACTCACCGTAAATTAGCACCATATCTACTAGTTCATTGTTTTCAAATTTTACCATTTTCACGTGTCACCAATTTAAAATTAACTTGTTTCAGAAAAACATGCAGTTTATTGCCAAATAACTCACCACCGACCCGTAAATTGCATGACTAATAAGAGATAAGACAAACAACATAAAGTATCGCAGGCTACGATTTGATGACCAGATTTTTTCTTCTGTATCTCGCCTATTTTTAAGTTTTTTTAAAAAAGGTATTTAAAAATGTTGTTTATTTTAATGCCTTCTATACACAGCTAAACCAAAAGTATCAACTTAGGAATCACCCTGTATATTATATAAACTAAAACCTACAGACAGATATATCTGAAATCAACTGTTTTCGAAACATATGCATTTAAAAAATTTGCATTTTTACATGCTGTAGGCTTCAAAACGTAACAATGCAGTTACAATCAATAGTTAGATTTTGAAACATAATCATTTTGATAGAAAATTGATTTATTTTGACATGGCCATCTATGATGAACGTAAAGACAAAGACAGAATTATTATGCCATGGCAAAGGGCATTGCGGGGTGGTTGATGGGGTGACTCAGCGACGTCCGTTCGTTAATCAAAGTCAAGTTGTTTATTATTAAGAGAATGACTTAAAGTTCACATTCAGATGTGATTGAAACAATTTCATTTTAAGATACATTTCCAACTACAAAATATTTTTGTAGAGTAAACACAGTCTCTCGACCTTACCGATACATTCTAGATGACCATGAATGGTTTTTGGGGCCCTAGAAAACTTTAATTACTACTTAACATGCTAATTGAAATTGTTAGCAGTGTGATATTATTTCCTGATGATAATTTAGATAGTAGTAAATGCAATTATATTTGAACATAAACGTCTTGATCATATCCAGGGTAATTCACGGTGGATGGTACATTAGACGTATATGAGGAACCAGCTAAAGAAACGTTTTAATGTAATATCGAAGTTGGTAATATTTTACTGTAGCATTAAAACTATTTTCAGATAAATAGAGCATGTCCATTTATGTTAGATTCATTAACTGGTTCGTCATTATACGTCTAACGTACCATTCACCTTGAATCACCCTGTATAGTTTTCTCGATTTTAAACGAGTAATTAAGACAGCATTTCTAGACTTTAATTTTGGCACTTTGACTGAGCCGGCTGAGGTAACATGGGTCGTCTTTGAGAGGGGGGCTAATGGAACGTGGTGTCCTCCATTTCAGTGGCCAGAACTAAATAATTAGAGGTTAGTTTTGTTTGTCAAATCATAACAAGACATAAAGGCGTTGACATTGGTTTGTTTACTTAAGAATGTGTAGTAAGCATACGGCGACCTACGTCATCTATATGGTAAACGTCAAATGTTTACTTGTTTCGCAGAAGTCCTTGGTCAAGATAAAATCTAAGAGCTCAAAGTTATGCCGGACTAATAAATTTATCTAGATCATAATAAGAATGTCAATTATAAACAATTTATTCAAAAATTCAAACGCAACTATTTGGGAATAAATTTTTTGACAAAATATCTACCATATATTTCCATATCTCATTTTAGGTCGACATAACAGTTTTCTTAACACGCACCTAACTGAAAGTTTATTAATCCTACACTTAACAAAAAGAACTATTAAAACTTAATAATTTTCCGTCAACAAACCGTCTTCGTTCAGTTAAATACAATCTCACACTTTTAATTTTTTTGATTTTTTACTTTTAAATTTGAGTTGTGACTGTAATTTTCTAAATTTGGTGTTTTATATAATTAACCAACATCAATTTTGACTCTCGTCCATTTATAGAATGTAAGTACCTACTTTTATATTATGATATTTTATAACCTCATGATAGATTTCACCACTACTTAACATCTCCTGTTCTTACTTTTTCTTTTACACAAAGTATGTAGGTATTTTATTAATTATAATTTTGGTGGAACTGATGATAACCCTATAAAAAATGCCGAAACCAGTATCCAAAAAATGAAAATTTGTGGAAAGACGACTTACTGAAATTTTCTTTTACTAAAGTTTATCTACATTGAACAAACTTATTATGTATTTCATCAATATACGACCCATAAGTATCTAGACCAGTTTTTTGTAATATATCTTGTAATTTCATACCTAACTTTGTCTTCATTTCTGTCAAGGAATATTCGGTCACCACAATATTTTCAGCAATTATTTATTGCAATATTGTTTTTTCTGCATAACCATTTATAATTCACATTATTTGGATACAACATAAAATAACTTTGATATTTCTATCTTGGTTCTAATTTTCTTCTGAAAAAATTAACTTCCGGTTTAAGTGAACAAACCCGCAATAAATTATTATGCAGCTACTACTTAACTATCAGTTTCTTCTTTAAAACTTATACTTAAACAATTTTAATTGTTTTCCGTTTTCACACTTTCATATTAAGACAGTATATTTACACTTTTTCTTTCAACATTTTAATTTACGCAAACGTTGATTAGATAAGCAATAGCTACCGTTAAACGGGGGTACTTTAACAAATTTTGGTATATATATATATATATTTCTGGAAATAATTCTGAAATAATCGCTCATATTTCAAAACTAAAATTGTCACTGTAACAAATGTAGAAAAACATTTAAAAATATTAAAAATTTAAAATAAATAGAACTCCACATAAAGGTAAAAGTTTCACTTGCACACCGGTTGGTTTGGGAGGGAAGCACTCCTTTTTCGAAGTCACTCTTGATCGGGGAAGGAATTTTGGGAGGGAATCGCTTTTTTTCGACGTTAGTTTTGATTGGTAAAGAGGTTGTGAGAGGAAGGCACCTTTTTTACTACCCCTTCCCCACCCAAGACAAAATCCTGGGTGCACCTATGGTTGCAAAGATAAATTTTCACCCTAAAACCAAACTTTTGATCACAAATTATTAGGTTCTTATTGGCACATACATTTTCAGAAACAAACTCGGAACAAACCTATCATATTTACGTATGGGCCTAGGTTACCCCAGGTGCCAAAGTAACTCCGTTTTACGGTATTTAATATTTCAATAAGACGTTATTACTGATTTGAAATATTTAGTAAACCCTTAAAAATAGTCTCATTTAGGTAGTAGGTAGTTTTTGGTAAAAAAAAGAGTAAATCGTGAGATGAGATTAGAAAATTCGCCACCTAAAACTGCTTATTTTGTAATATTTTTACATTTGGCGACGGTTTATTTTTAAAGGGAGTTAAGTTTTGTTGGGGATATTTTGATAAACGATCTTTTAAAACTGATATTTTCATATATCGATACTTTATGAAACCATTCATCTTTCCCCTGTATATAATTTACGTTCTATTCTGGGAAATATTTTGGGTTTTACCAAAAAAATACCCACAACAAAACCGCAAAATCAAAATAATAAATTGTAAATAAACAGAGTCAATTTACATGGAAACACGAAACAGGATTTCTGCTGATCATGACATGATTAGCATGCATGTGTGGAAACAGAACAACTATACAAATAGTTATTAAAAAAATGCTAATAATGGCTTTTAAACAGAGCTTTGTTAGGTAACAAACAATAGAAGATAGAAGGTCTGAATAGTTAAAAAATTGGCCACAGTATACATATTTTTTTAAATGGTACCGATAGCACCGAAGTATCATCATCATTATTAGGAACTTAATAGTTTTTGGAAGTGATCCCCTGATTATTGGCCAAAATAGAATTTATTTAAACGTTTTAGTTTTACTTGCTGGCGGTTGTGTTTGGAATAAATAAAGTCATGTCGGTAAGATATGTATATAAATGTAACCTAACCTATTAATATATTAGTAGCTGAAAATAAATCTAATTGGAGAATTATAGTCTATTTCAGAAAAGTGTATAGTAATAAAAGCTCATTAGGTACGCAAAGAAACTACAGAGTAACCCAACGAATAATTAAGCCACTTTCATAATTTGGCATTAATTTCATTGCAAGATTCGTTCTTTTCATCTAGTGCAGGTAGTAACATCCAGGATTGAGTCAACTTCTGGGTTTTGCCTATTATTTTCCATTCACAAACACTGAAAATGCATTAATAAAAAAATACCAAATACGAAAAATACATTATACCTACAGAAATTAAATTATAAAAAATTATAATATTCCTCGTCATCTAAGGAACTGTTATTTTCTCTTGACGTTATAATTAACTAATCGACGGTCCGATCGATCAGGTGGTCAAGATCCCACATTTTCTTCTCTTTTTAAAGACATGATGGACTGTTTTTTGCCAGTTCTCTGGGTGTCACTTTCTTAATGGCTTGATCAAACAGTAGACAGTAGCTTAACGTCTTTCATTTTGAATGTCGTATTGTGTCTTTCTACAAATCCTTTCACTTGCGGCCATATAAGTTCTATAGGATTTAATCCGCAATGATATGGCGGTGTGCGCAGCACAGTTACAATATGTTTTTCAGCTATATCTTCCACGGCATATTTCAGAAAACGATATTTTTGTAAATTTGCTATAGCTAATAGTTCATTCTTTATCATATTAGCTTCTTTTTTTCTTTGGTTAGTTATCATAATAATTTAATGCACAAAATGTACCTGCGCCTATGGCCAACACCGATATTGAGCCGAACTGGACGGAATTTTCCACTTTATTACTCTACACCTTTCTGAAATAGACTATAATGGTATTATTATCACTATTCTTAAAACGAGAGATTAGTGGCATATTTAGAGGTTGCCAAGGAATCAATTGCATAAATTGTCTTTTACACTGTAAAAATGTCAAAAAATTATTAAGATTTCTCACTCTTTTTTTTTAATTCAAGCGACAATAATTAGTTATAATTAGTAACACATTTAACATTTTAGAAAGCGTAATAAAAAAGATTAAGATCATCTTATTTATTAATAATAACATTAAATTTCTTATTTGGAGCAGCAAAATTAATAATGCATATTATTATGCGCCAAATTGACGACGGGAGCAATCAATTTTTAATAAAAAGCATATCATTTTAATGATTTGTTCTTATTGTCGATATTCAAAGATTTAATTTTACTTTTATTTGTTTAACGGTGAAGATAAATTAACAATTGAAGGCAACCAATTAATTAATCATTTCAATTCCTTGAGTGAGTATTCTTTATACTACCAAAACTATTATACAGGCTTGTAACAGTATATCTCTTTTAAATTTACAAGGTTAATTGTCAAAATATCTACCTAGCCGTGAAAGAAATAATCAAATTAACTATAAGTTACTTAGTAACGTTCTGACAATTTTTTTCTACTCAAAATTCATTTTATTTCATTCATTTTTTTTAAAGTTAATATTTGGTTGCACAAAGCTTTTAAACAATAATTACCTAACCAGGCAACTTTGATTGTTACATCAATAACAGTGACAGAAATTATAGCATGTAAAATGAAAACATAAAACCAAATAAAATTATAAGATTTGCAAAAAAAAATGAAGGTTATCTGATGTCGTTATCTTGTCTTTGCCAATTTCGTAGGCAGTATTATTCTTTTATTACGTTTACATCATTATGTGCATTATAGAATATGACTATTATTTTGAAAAAATTATCATCGCGACAGTGGCGGCTCGTCAGGTGAAGTAGGTAAAGGGGCTCTTCAAAAATAGATCAGTCGTATGCACCATTGTTGTAGCATTGGTTCGCCTTACCTTAAGGTATTTATTTTGAGGCTTCGCGAAACTTACGGTTATAGATATCGTTTTTACGTGATTTACTGTGTGATTAAAAAGTTTTTTTTTTCAGTTAATTGTTGTTAAGTTGTGTGCTTTAAAAATGAAACCAATTAATGACATAGTTTGTAATTTGTTGGAAACTTCATTTAGTCGCTGGACAGATGAGGATAAGAGAGACGTTTTGTTACACGATTTTTTAGTGAATGTTTGTTTAAGTACCCGCACTATACCTAGCTATTCACCATTTTTTAAGACCACGAGCCGCCACTGCATCGCGAACGTTTAAAGTTAATATTAATGTACAAAGGTAGTTTTTAAAATTTTAAAATTAATTTAACAGCTATTTTGACAAAAAAAAACACTAATTTTATTAAAAACAAATTTAAAAAGTAAAGAAAAAGCAGTGCAGGCGAATTTTTTTTTTCCAGAGAGAGAGAGAGAGTCATGAGCGAGCTCGAGGCCCCTCTGAACGGGGGCCCTAGGCACGGGCCTACCTGGCCTGATAGCAAAATGGGCCCCGATTGCTATAGGAATAAAACTATAGCCTGATTTAAATATGTACCTACTTTTAAACAATCGAATAAAATATTAGAATATTTATTTTCACATCGTTGCTTTTTTTTAACCTTAACTTTTGGTTACTTAACGTCGAATTCACGTAGAAAAGCTAATGAAAATAATAAACAAGTAATTAAATCCAATAACAGCTTAACTTGATTACTGGTTGTAAGACCACGTACCTAGTACGGAAACTGCTCATGCATCTCTAATAAAAAAAGTAATAACGTTTGTGGATTTTTATTTGATTACTTTGACTTATAAACTTTTAAGCTGAAGGTTTATCTATAAAGAAGCAGCTATAATTGTATAATTAAATTATTCTTCGCATCTCCGTCCTTCTATGGTAGTATTGGTAGGCTACGTTTTTTGGCCTATCGATGTACAGTGCTTTTAAGGAAATGTATTAAGTAAACAAATAATTCTTGGCAGCGTCTGCCCGAGTACCCTTGTTATTTTTTTGTGCCGTAGTGGGCGCAGTGTAACTATTTTGTGGCGGGCCCAAAGGAAATAAAAAGAAAAAATGAAAAAAAGTAAGGGATGAATACCAAAACCACCTTAGCTCTTTGAAATTGTATGTGCATGTGCTGTGTGGAATGGATTTATTAACTCAACATCTTCATGAGCATGGACCATTTTTTTAGCTTCACACCCACACCAGTCACTCTTACCTACTTACCAGTCTATCTTATTGAATAACATGATGTTAATAATAATTGATAGGGTTACAAGTCAAGATATCTATAAAAAAAACCTTTTGAGATTTTAAATAATTTTCGAATCAAAAATCCGTCCGAATATTTTTGGTTTATCGGTTTCTTCTTTTGAATAACAAAGGAGCGCCATTTATAAATGCCAATAATTTCGTGGGAAAGTTTGAAAGGTTATTGTTCTTTACTAAATACAACTTTAAGGATCAATTTCAATAGTTTTAATTTTGAATATTATTAGGAAGGAAAATTGCAAGGTTTACTACAAAAATTAATAACAATAACACGGTTGAGTTCATGCGAATATTAAATTATTAATTAAATGCGATGGCGTACCTACTCAGTAGTTTGGTTATTTAAAATAATATTTTTAATTTCACAACAGTAATTTTCATACCTACATGCACTTAAACTAAATTATTTTTTATGATTTCGTTCTTTGCTTTCATAATATTAACTCAAAAAAGACTTTTTGGCTACTTTTGTGCTATTATCGAACGCCAAGATAAATATTTAAAAAATAATTGTAAACGTTTAGCTGTAACAAATTATCACCAATAAAATTTAATCACACAGAGGTATAATATGGTATTATTGCAGAGGTAGCGCCAGGGGGGGGGGCAGGGTAAACATTAGCCTACCCTAGAAACATGAGTGCCTTCCCAAAATTGATGGATTCGGTTTTGTAATGGAATTTCCGGTGGGGGAAAGGGGATTTGGCTATGAAAGTTTTGATTAAAAAGAAGTGGTATTGTATGTTATTTTCAAGAGAACCATGACTTTTTTTTAGGAGTCACTTTGGACAAGAGGGAGGCTTATGACGTTATAGAGCGGCGGCGAACTTTTTTTTTAGAAGGGGTAGTGCCCACTCAAAAATGATCGGGTTAACTTGTGCCCACCCATCCCAAAAATCTTGGCGCCGCCACTGTATTGTTGGTCTAACCACCTGACCCCGCTAAAATTTCCTAAAAAAATTACTAAAGCTTATCGTTTGTAAAAAATATTGAGAATTATTTAAAAAAAATAACTTCCTCACATTTTCAAATATCCAAATTTAAAAAGTTTTTATAAACCATTAATAAACATTGGATAGGATTTGTTTGAAGGCAGCGCAATGTTTTTAATGTAAATAGATATAATTGTAACTTTGGAGAAGAATTTAGAAATATTGTTTGGACGCCCTTAAAGGTTTAATTCAGGAGTTTCATTGAGTGTAAATGATTTCTAAATGGGGGGGGGGGGGGGACATATTTCGCTCAGTGGCATAACTAGCAGCGTGAACATGTCTTTAATACACTCCCGAGCCTCGTATGGGCCCGGTAGCGAGCTCATGGTCCTCTATAAATTTTAGTATATTAAATTCAAATTCTAAAAAGCTGTTTTGATACCTGACGCTGTCAGCTATTATTCATATCTAATTTAATAACAAATTAATATCTCGTTAATAAATACTATGACATTTGTTTAATAGTTTAATAAGACTGAGGCAACAGCGTAATGTTTCTACACATGATGAACCTGTCGTTAGAAAATATATTTTATGACAATTTATTTTATGGCTTAACCTGTGGTTTATTTATGCAATTATCAGCAATTTTTGATAATTTAAGCATCGCTATTAATTCATCAGTTTGAAACACACACATACATATATACATTTATAAACATTAATATTGTTTTATATTACGACTATTCATGGTCAAGTTTAGGTAAATAACCTGGAAATAAATGTAAATACTTATGATGAATTGTGATCATTTGAGCATTAAACTACCCTTTTATTCGCAATTTTTTTATGCATTTAAATTAAACCCATTTTACTATTGGTAGGATGCAACTACCTGCAGACCGGTTTTCAACCCTTTCGCTCTCGTCCTTATAGGATAGGTGTACCTACCGAACGATAGTTTTGATACTAAAAGTTACAATATTATTAACCTTCTAGGGCTTTATGTCACTTTTGGCGTCATCTTTTGGTAGTCCTGGTGTGTTTGGTTAAGATTTATTTATTTGTTTACAAACTCTACAGTAAATTAAATTACAGAGTTGAGAGATAGTTGACAGAGAGTAGAAAAAAACTAAAATACTTCATTTAACATTTTCCTAAGCCTAACTTTACTAATATTAAACAAATCAAATTGATTTTGTATTTGATTATATAGCTTACATATTTGCGGAATGGGAATGGGTGAATTCCTATAGTAATTTGTACGGGCGTTACCAACATACAATGTCAGACGATTTCTTGTTCTGTAAAACGGTACATAAGAATGTAAACAAGATAGGGCAGAGGAGGGCAAGATAACGACAGTAAGCATATATTTTTATTTTCTTCGTCATATTTTGCCCTAAAACTTTGTTTCGTATTTTAGAGCATTCAGGACAATTTTAGTTCCCAACAGTTTGCTTCTTATCATGCTATCTTCACTATCTTCACTGTATATTTTTTTTTTCGTAAGTTCAAAATTTCGTCATCTTGCCCTCATGTATGGGTAAGATGACGAAAGCATGCGGGTAAGATGTCGAGGATTATTGAATAAAAGAAAAACAGTAGGTAATTAGAAAGATATATTAGTTATTGTCACAAAAGTCGCAAATATATGCTTTGCGCTTCGCTTCTGCGGATATTAGGCCTGAGCATGCTGCATGAACCCATACGACAAAAGGAACAGGCAAACCAAAATTTATTTTTTCCAGAATCGTTACAAATTAAACAAATTTCTTCTTGTTCCTCCACATTATCGTCATCTTTCTCCATGTAATTTACTGATATGGAGGAGTCAGAGGATTCCCCAACATCATGATCGTCAAACCTCACTTTTCTGACATGTTTGCCTTTTTTGATCTGCTTTTTTTTTATTTCAACTTTATTTCTCTTCTCTCCTTCGATTAATTTATTAATTTATTAACAGGGGTACTCGTTACATACATAGTAGGTAGCTTCTTCCTCTGTCTCTTTTCTTTATAAGCAGCAATAGGCAAGTGAGGTATAGACAATTCAATGATTCTGCATTAGACGGCCCTGGTAGTGAAATATCTAAGACATTAGTAGAGGAAGTATTTTGAGATGTTCCTCCTACTGCAGTGACAATATTTGCTGAAAGAGCATTAGTGACATCTGGTAGTCCCGGTACATCATGGTCTAAGTTTTAGTCGACATTCTTGGAAGGCTCGTATGGCTTGTCTGTGGTTATTGAGGGTTCGAAGTCACAATCATTAAAAATTTGGGAATTAAGTGGGACTTATCCAGTTGCTCTGAAAGATTGTACGGTATTTTTATGGCTACCTTATCGTAAGCCACATTAGATAATGCCGCCACATCCTCCGGTCCAGTAAGATGACGAATTCGCCAACTTGTCCACTTAGCGAATTCGCCATCTTAGCCGACCAGGAAATTTTGAATCAAGTTTTGTATTAACCAACAAAGAGATATTATTTCACGAAAACTTAATGGGCTATAGATAAACAATACCATAACATTGAAGAAAATACTTACCGATTGAAAATAAGATTCAACACAAACGCTATAAAGCTTATTTCGTCTTACACTAATATTATAATGACATAACCAATCAACACAAATGGCGAAATATCGTCAATAAAGTAAATCAGATTTTGATGTTAATACATAGGCAACTTACGAAGCATACCTGATACACTCGGCAATCAACCAAGTGGCGCTATCTAATTACAATAATCGGATTTTCCAATTCGTCATCTTACCCCATTCGCCATCTTATCTCCCTTTCCCCTATTAGGCTAGTGTCATTAACTAAGTTATTTACTAGCTTGTGCAAAAAAAGAACAGAAGCTATTTTCCTCCGATTCTCTAAGCTCTTGAGATTGTACGCTTTCATAACATCCATTTTGGGTATATGCATCTGATATACTCCATTTTCTTTATAATAGATATATCTTAAAATTTTCTTTAGAATCTTTTTTATGGCATATTTATGGTTCTTATAGTATGGACTCCATACAATAATTGAGCAATATTCTAAAACGCTTCTTACATACGCAACATTGATATATGTTGTATAAGAGTTCTATTGAACTCTTATACATTTCATACTTGTAAACAGTCTGCAATTTCTAACCACAAACCCATACATTCTGGAAGATTTTTTTGTTATTTTAAATAAATGAGTTTTAAAAGTTAATTGAGAATCAAAAATGACTCCAAGATCCCGCATCTCGGTAACCCAAGCCAATGCCATTCCATCAATTAAATATTCATAATTTAATATGTTTTTTTTATGCCGTAGCTGAGAACATTACACTTACTTATATTAAAATGCAACCAATTTTTAATTGTCCATTGATAGAGTGTATTTAAATCTTTTTGGAGACGTTGACAATTTTGACATATTTAACCATTATATAAAGTTTTAAGTCATCAGCAAACATTAACACGTTGGAGTGTTTAAATTCTTTAACAGATAAACATTTAAACTTGTTGCGGGAATTTAGGTAAGCTAGTAGTAGTTTCAATTATAAGATCTCTGGAAAAACTTGCTTCTGGGTTTGATGTACCTTAAGTAACTTCCAAAAAAAATAATACTATAACTTTACTAATTAAGCAAAGTTATCATGTGCTTGTGATTTTGAACTTTCAATTTAGATCTTTTGTGACAGTCACGATCTTGATTTAGAATCTTAACATGTCTTGCGGAATTAAATAAGTCTGATTTATTGGTTGGAAATTTCGAAGTTTAATGTGAATAATTCTAGACACGTATTTTCTGACGTGATTCCTATATATTGTGAGAAAATATAATTTTTTTATAAAGTAAATCCATTTTTAATGATTTTATTAAAAATATGTTTTTTACATTAGTTCTTTGAGTGGTTGCTCATATAATGTTGCGAAATCGATAACAATACAAGGTGTAACCTAATGGTACATACACAGGGTGTCCCAGATAAGGTTGCATTTCACAGGAATCTTGTAACCCATATAAGATACAGAGATTCCTCAGATGACCAAGAATATTATGATTTTTTATAATTTAATTTCTGTTAAATAATGTATTTGTTGTATTTTGTTTTTTTTTATAATGTTTTATAAAAAATAAGTGTACCTAATAATGCTCGCCTCTGTCACACCGTTTTCAGTGTTTGTGAATGGATAACAATAGGCATAACCCATAAATTGACCCAAACCCGAGTGGTACTACCTGCACTTAATGAAAATGAAGAATTTTGCAATGAAATCAATGCCAAATTATGAAAGTGGCTTAAATATTCGTTGGGTCACTCTGTAGTCCCTTTGCATACCTAATGAGCTTTTATTACTTTACATCTTTCTGAAATAGACTATAGATGTTTATGCGGACTTAATTAAAGAATCACCACCTAAGATGATTAAAGAAATACCCTGTATAATATACTTTCAATTTCTCGAGTAAGGCTCCACAGTCCACAGCATGAGCTCGAAAACTGAGAAAAATATTTAGTCACTTATTTGAACCGTCCCGGTTATTGTTGGTTTCTGTTCGGTGTACTAGACACTTTTACCCAGGTCAAATTTCAGTTCTCCATGGTCTCCGAGGAAAATGACATGCGATAAATTATGTTTCGATAAAAAAAACACCAATCTCATAACGATTTTTGTAAATATTACTTAAACTAACGTGGGGTTCACATCGCACACTTTTGAGACCTTACAAAGCCTCTTCTTAGCAAATGCATACCGACCTTCACACAATTTCTGTAAAATCCCATAAAATACAATAAAAGGCAAATAATAACAAAGGCTATGTGGTTTTTGTATGAATTCCTTAAACAAATATAAAATTCAATGTTAAAAAGGACAATGTAAATTATTAAGTTAACTTTGTAAAATATAAAAGAAGTATTTATTTAAAGTAAAACCTTTCATAAAAAAAAATGCTTCAAAATATTTAAAATTACATCTATAATAATAGAATACATGAATTATTCTTCTGATAGCGCTACGAAAAAGTTCAGAGTTTTTGGTTGTCATTGTCATTTCTTGCCATTCTTTCGTATTAGACTTTCTACCTTTTCATTCGCTGCCAGGGTCATTCCCGAGGGAACCTACAGCTTAACGCGGGTTCCGAACCACGACCCTCAGTCATGCGACACTCCCCCCCAAGGGTTAACCCTCGGTTTTTTGCGCCATTGCATGACCTACCAATTGGGGAGTGTGTACCTTCTTCCGCACCCCACGAGATATCCGCCGGCCTGGTTATCGGCGTAAATGGGGTGGGTTGGGAGATGATACATTTTACACTTTACCCTCAATTCTTAAACCTACCAAAATTCGGGCATACTTTTGTACTACTCTAACTCCATACGCCACGGGGTTTTCGTTAGAATTTAAACGATGTTTCTGCAAGATTTATCTAATACCATTTGTAAAAATTTCTTTTCAATTTCATTACTTTTGCATTTCATTAACATCGAGCTTGGTTTGGTATTTCTCTTCGATACGAAAATTGGAATTATATATTAAGTTATTTTAATTATTTGTAAAGTAATGTTATACAATTTAGTATATCTTGCTTCGTTACACGATGCATCTAATCATTACAAAGACAAGTACCAAGCTCGGTTAAAAAGAACGGATGTTATAAAATATTAATAAGTCAATGAAATTTTGAAGAAATCAAGATCAATATTCTAAACAAAATATCAAAAAAACCACCAGTTTCTTTAATAATCCAAACAAACAAAAAAGTATGATATCAACTTTAGACGGAGCCTTTTGTCCTTAATTTAAAGATAACTATCCCGATAAAATTGTTTACCGTTGCTTTTTGATTCTTATAAAATTTAGATCAATAATTGTGATATATCATAATTCACACCAAAAGAGTCTAGGTAGTAAACTACATTATATATAAATGCTTTAATGTATCGCTATCATTACAGTGAGTAATACCCTAATGGAGCTTTTTGTCAAAGAAAAAACTGGAGGAAACATACTGCCAAGTCTTATTAGTCTTGGGGGATATTGTCGTGAAAGATCAGTCAATAGAAAATGGTACCTTAGAGCGACAAAGGGGGAAATCGAATAGATTGAAAATGGTTTTTAAATAAAAAAGAAATTTAATGTAAAGTGACGGCTGACTTAGAGCACTATTTGTTTCTATTTAACTTACCATTTCACTTCGAGTATAAATTAGATATTTGGTATACCTATGATGAATTTATTGGTAAATAATGTATTTTTTTTTTTTAATTTTAGGCCTATCACAAACCCAAAAGCTCAGCAGTACAAGTAGCTAAAATCGTCGCAGTAACAGTCGTCTTAGTATCATTTATCCTTGGAAGTTTTATCCTAGCTTCAGCCTACGTCACCGCGACAGCTTCCTGTAGGCAATTGGAACAAGATTTGGAATTACTTAGCGAAGTTGCTGATAGATTCGACGGCGGTAGTAACGAGGGACCTTTACAGCCTGCAGCCTTAGTACAGGTAAGCTTTCATATATTCTATGCCAAAACAATGAATTCCATACTATCAAGCGCGAATCCAGGGGGGGGGGGTCATGGGGGTCATGACCCCCCCCCCCCCCCCCCCCCCCCCCCAACAGAGAAACACAAACAAATTTTTATTGTTTTGCCGGGCTGCATGCATAAACCAATGAAATAAAATATTTTTACAGCAAAAAAAGAAAACAATTATAATATATTTATTTAAAAAAATTAAAGTAAAAATTTTAATTGAACCATTTTTAATGGAAGAAGTGTGATAATTTATAATAAAAAAAATAGTGCGGGAAGAAACGAGAATGCTTAATATACAAAACGGCACGTAAGAAGGAGTATTTGAAAACCTAAGCATTTGCACCAAAAACTGCTCTTAGAGCTACGCTCCTAAATACATGATTTCTGAAAAAATCAACAATTTTGGCGTGGTGAGCGATATTTAATTTATTTTTAATCGTGAAAAACCCATTCCGAGAAACGCTGGTTAGAGTCATACATACGTCTTATGTTAAAGTTTTGGATTGATACCAATATTCATATTTTTTTTCACAAATATAAAAATGTTTTTTTTTTTTAAATAAAGAGCCAGCTAGGAAGCAAAAAAAAAAGTAAAAAAAAACATTTACAAAAACAAATTTAATAAAACCATGCAGAAGGGAAGAGGTAATAATTCAATTTTCGAAATTTGATAGTAGATGATGTAAGGTCAATTGGGGTAAGAGCGTATTTGGGGTAAGTACGACCACATCAGATAATACAGACATATTAAAAGTTAAAGATGGCAACGCTGGCATAACAAGTTCCCTACATGGTTCTTATTACGTTAGAGTCACATGACATCGGTACATCAACCCATTAATAAGCTATCAGAAATTTAACCTCACATTGTCATTTTAACTTGCAGAACGAGTAGGTAAGTATTTTTTTAAAAATCCATAGTATTAGGATTTTATTGTTATACTTTTAGTTTTATGGTATAGGTGTAATTAAAACCTAATAAACTAAACGTTATTTGTTATATTTGCCATGTAGATACTATTGTTTTGTAGTTATCGATGTGGACGCACTTACCCCGCCAAATATGTGCAAGGTGTAAGTGCGTCCACGTGTGTTACCTGTATCCAAAAATTGGAAGGCGAGGCGGGGAGAAATATCATTTCAACTGTTGTTTACTTACGGTGGAATAGCTTATTTAAAAACGATTTATGGCAAGGGCCTGTCGATATATTAAGCACCGGTTCCCGCAGATCACCGAAGTTAAGCTGTGTCGAGCGCGGTTAGTACTTAGGAGGGTGACCGCTTGGGAACACGGCGTGCTCTGGCCTCAGGGAAGAGTGTAAAATGAATCGACACCTAGCCATCCTATTCACGCCGGACAGGCCGGATGAGATCGGATATCTCGTAGGATGAAGGTGCCGTTTCACACTCCCCAGTCGGTAGACCACATTTGTGGTCGAGGACCGGTTCAAGATGGCCTACGTAGTCGGCGAACCGTAAAAAAAAACTATTTTTTTATTTTTAGTTTATAGTTTTCCAAAATATTATAAGAATAACGTTTACAATAAATTTTTACGTTAAATCAAAGACTTTTTTTTTCTGTTTTAAGTTTTTGCTTCGTTTTTTTTTCAGTTAACGAGTTTGTAACTTTGCTTTAAAAAAATATATTTTAAGTTTGAAAACACAATTTTTTTGAGAAAAGTGCAAGTAAAACGCTCTTACCCCCTAGATTACTACGTATGATTTATATGCTAATTTATCACCAAATTCGCACTTACCCCAATATCACAGGGTAAGTGCGACCAATGGACTTAAACAAAATTAAATTTTATTTCTCAAAACCAAGAAATAAAATAAACGTTTTCAAGTGCCCAAGGAGTACTTAATGTATGTATCTTTTATGAAAAAAAATTGTATTGAACACTGGAAATATTTAGATTACCTAAAAATGTTTTATATTTTAACTATGTTAATTTTGTGTCGCACTTACCCCAACTGACCTTAGGTGAATTTTAAACGAACTTTGGGCGTGGCTCCAAAAATGTTTCGCCTGCGGCGCTTTTCTTACCGGGCTTTGGGCGTGGCTCAAAAAAATTTCGCATCATTTACATCAATTGACCCCCCCCCCCCAAATCAAAGTTCTGGATCCGCGCCTGCATACTATTAAGTTAAACGTCTCTGCACATCCAATGCGGCCAAAAAAATGTAATTATGTTTTTTTCCGTTTTATTACCAAAAAGTATATTTTTATGATCTAGTTTTTTTAAACAGGAATATTTTATTATAAACAATCATTAATATCATTATAGTTTTCTAGAACTCGTTTGCTAAACTGGTTGTAAATTATTCCACCTATAAGGATGTATGTGTAATGTAGGTGCTACAAGTTACATAATACATGTAATTGTAACTTTGTAAGAATAAATTTTAATTAATATAACAGGGGCGTAGCACAGTTTTTTTATTGCACCAATAACTTTTAGTAATATACCTTTTGGGAAGGAAGTTATTCCTAATTATTATATGGTTGCAGTATAAAAAAATCGAGGCAAGTCTAAGTTTCAAGACTATCATTTTGTCTTCAAAACGGAAACAAAATTAGAGCCACAATGTTGATTTATTAGTAGCTAAGCCTCGTTGCATCCAGTTGAATTTATAAAAGAACAATGAAAAAAACATCTAGGTGTTTTTAAATAGATAGCAGTGGCGGTTCGTGACCTATTAAAGAGACAGCGCTGCAGAGCGTAGAAATCAACAATAAAATTTTTAAAACATAAAAAGTGCGCTTTAATGTATTGTGTTATATATCTAACAAAATAAATTTAAATTGTGCTAACCAAATTATGTGAAAACTTCACGGTGTACAACATGTAACACAAATGCTGACAAATTTATATATATAATTTATTTTTCCTAATAAAGTTAGAGACATTTGGTTTGTAAGGTGCTGTTTGGACTTTCCATGCAGTTTGGCCTTTTCAGCAAGGTGGACTATATCCTTACACTATTTTGTATCTCACAGCCACATATCCACCCATATTTTTTATATATGTTTTTATTAAATTTTCTTGTATAATTTACCTCACATATATAATAATAATAATAATAATAATAATAATAATAAATGACTTTATTGTAAATAATTTAGAAAAGGCGAAGTTGAAGCAAGCTTCCTCAGTTAACCACTAAGTATATAAACAAAATTTTATTCAATTTTCAAATTATACCCTCTACAAGGGATTAAGAACATAATTAAACATATTTCAGAATAAAACAAATACATGTCAAACACAATAATAATCAGCTCGTTATATGCATATAGATATACAGTACCTATGTATTATGGTCTTTGGACAGAACTATAAAAAGTTGCCGATAATTTTCTTAATTGCCCCTTAAACCTTGTACCTGTTAAAAATTTTATGCTGTCAGAAACCTTATTATAATATTTCGCAAGATTAAAACTGAAATCAGAACGCAAATTTTCATAGCAACCACCTTGGTAACGTGGTCTTTTCCGATAAGACCTACGACTAGCTCGGTAAGACCACAGTAGCTTTTTGTCAAACAAACAGTAATTTATTTTACGAAATCAAGTTTAATAAATAAATATTATAACACCTACAAAATAAAGGTGACACACAACAGTATTTAAGGTAATTTTAGGGCATAAACTTAACTTAATTATTGACATTTTCAAAGAAATGTTTTGACAAAATGTCTGCAATATTAAACCCAGTGTGCTTTGCTTTGACGTGAGCTTAAGAAATCTTGGCGTTTTCATGGCAAGCGTGATGACAATTATTGATGAACGAATAAGATTTTTGACGTTCCACGCGTCTGATTTAGTTTTGGATTTTTAATTAATTGTTAGTTGTGGCACCTTTATAAACTTAAAAGTAAATCATAATGATGTGTTTGCATATTTTCCTTTATCACAAACGGCTTTTATTTCGGGTTCCGTAAATTATCCAATAAAATACACCTCTAGAAGCGGCGTCTTATCTTCATACCGTTGTTTTTCACTCAAAACTAGATTTTCTAAGAAAATGTTCACTCAATATAATTTTTACTTATAATCAAAGATAAGACCCTCGAGCTAAAGCTCTCGGGATCTTATCAGATTATAAGTAAAATTACATTTCGTGAAAATTATCAGAAAATCGATTTCTTGTAAAAAACAGCGGTATTACCGATAAGACGCCTCCTCTATCGGTATATTACTGTTGATAACTACAGTGAAACCTCTCTTAGACGGACAACTACGGGACTGTCTAAATGAGGCCGCCTAATAGAGGTGCTGGCCATGGGAAATTTGTTATTAGTTAATATGTAAATGCAAAAATATTACTACAATTTCATATACCTAGTCCCGGATTATGAAAAGATGTCCACTTAATAGAGATGTCCGCTTATCAGAGGTCTCCGTTATGAGAGGTTTCACTGTATAAGGCATAGGCCGTCCGTTTTGTTCAATTTCAAGTATTTCGTCAATGTTCAATCTTGAAAAGTCCTTATATTGAGAATTAAGTTAATTTTTCAATTATCAAAAGCAAAACCAAAACAAAAGAGCAAACTTAATAACCTAAAAAGACAGACCGGCAAGCGCACAGTTTTACGCGGCTAAGCTAGACTATAGTAGTTTATACAACAACAGTGGATATGATGTCCACATCGCACGAGGAAGTAAATTGAGCACGACGCCATGAACTTGTGAGAACGGTAATAAAAAACAATTGAACAAAAAAATATATTTTGATGTCAAACCCATGGGCCAAATTACACTGTAACATATTTATCGATTTGGGTAAGTTCGTATATTTATACAAACTCACTTTTGAATATATCTATCTTTCTCACATTCGGCTTTTTTTTTTTTTTTTTTATGATAAAACACCTGCACTGTAGGAAAAATCCTTTAAGGCGCTCTGGGAGCGGTGCGAGTGCGAAAAAAGCGATTAACGTTGGTCTTGAAACGTTGAAGATTGTATTCATTGGGAAACACGACCTCAGGAAGATCATTCCACAATGATGACGTTCTCCAGATGAAAGAATTCTTGAACAATGAAGTTCGAGGAGTACTAAGCTGAACAACATATGGATGAGCGGCAGTGGTTCGCCGTGTATTTCTGTTTTGCATTGCTCTAGGTGGAATCAAGTGGGCAATGTCAGTCGAACACCTGCCATGAAAATATCTGTAAAAGAGAGCCAAATCACCAACCTGTCCTCGATGCTCCAGGCTATCGAGAGTCCTGGTCAGCTCGGGGTCGCCGATCAGACGAACGGCTCTCCTTTGAATGGAATCCAGCAGCCGAAGGGTGTGCTTGGGTGCAGAGCTCCAGACATGAGAGCAATATTCTAATGATGGTCGAATCTGGGCTTTGTAAAGTGTCAAAAGTTGATGAGGTGTGTACAACCTTTTGGTGCGGAAAAGTACACCAAGTTTCTGTGCAGCTGCCCTGGCAATTGCGGCAACGTGATCATGCCAAGACATATTACCTCCCTGCAGAATAACAGACAAAAAGCGATATATGTATTAATAAAAACGAACAATTTATTTTCTCAACAAGGTATTTTGATTAATAATTGTTTTACTAAAATGCACAGAAGAAAAATAGGTTTGTCGGGTTTATTTCTGCCTGCGTAAGAATTAAAACTCCGAAAGTACAACAAAATAGCTGTAGAATTCCTTTTAAACAGATAAAAATGGATTTTGTGCATTAATATGAATTTTTAACGTTCGCTATAGTCAAATTTTTCAAAATAATCGCCAATTTACAAAACTAGCATTACTGTTAACGTGGAAAGAGGTAGCAATACTGTAAGTGGAACTAACATAACCTTAAACATTTTAGTAAAAAAGGATTTTTTTCTAGAAATCTTATAATTTCGTCTGTTTTATCAGGTTCAAAATATATCGGAAAATATCCCCGTGCACAAATAATATTTATAATAATATATTATTTATATGGAAAAAATAACCAAGATTAGTAAGAAAACGTTCATTTGGTATATATGCATTTTATGCAAAGCTTGTAGTAATTGTCTAGAAATGAGTGAAAATAAAGATATTTTTGAAATATGAAAGTGTGTCTGTGCGCAAATCTTTAGTTCGGTCAGAAAATAACAATAATTTGGTAGGAATATATTTTGGTATTAATTTTGTTATTATACCTTCAATTTTTGCACCATTTCGTGTACTCTTTAGGAAAATATTGTGTATACACATAGACTCTGGGATAAATGTTTTTTGATTTAGATTTAAAAAGAACAAATTTCACTTTTCTCAACTGTCAGAAAACGAATTTGTTATGCAAATATAGGATAATAAACACACAAAATATATAAATAATTTCATATTATCAGAACAGGTGCTGCAATTCTGCAGCTCCTATACACTAGCCGCCAGTGGTGAATTAACCGGTGTTTAATGTGTGCGAAGCCCACGGGCCCGGGCTAAAAAGGGACCCGGGAGCAGAACCACAAAAACATAAAAATGCAAAACAAAATGTTCTCATAGAAAAAAATGTTCTCATAGATTATGTACCATTACAGCCCTGGCAATTATTTTTATAATTACTTAAATAATTAAAGTTATGGTGTTTAGGCTGGTCATTTTTTTAATAACATTAACCGTCACAATACTCTAAGCTAGGAAGTCAGCAAGTTTTTAAGGCATGAGAATTACTTGTATTTTTTATTAGTATTTTATTTATTTTATTATTATAACGTATATCTTAAGTCCTATGGTTTTTGCCTTAGACCTAGAACGGAATACTGTAAAACAGAAAACAAATAATGCTTCAGAGTGAAGAAAAGGTACCTGCAGCGATACTCTAGTTATGTTACTGTGATGCGCCTATGTTTGTTTCAAAAACAATTAAATTTTTTTTTACTGTTTAGAAGATCTGATGATGCTAGTTTCAGGCAAAACATGTAACAAAAATAAACAGACCTAGATATTTGAAGCCGTGACTTTGGGTCTTTTCTATTACAAAATATCCAATATTAGACCACCTCTTAGAGTAAAAATGTACGGATTTTTGAAATCAGAAATTTTTTGTTTTTAGTTTGGCTCTAAATGTTCAGGACCGTAATGAAATGAAAAAGATTATTTGAGAAATGTGTTATTAGATGATAAAACGTTAATATTTCAAAAATTTGTACATTGTATTAAATTTCCAAAGCTTAGAAATCCCTAAAACTGTATTTAAAATTCCAGGTCCGTATTTAAAAAAATTGACTTGAGGTTGGTAACTAAAGAATAAAACGTCGAATTTGAAAACTAATAACGCCATCCTGTGTAGAACATAAAAAAAGGCTATTTTTTTACCAAGTTAAAAATGAAAGCGCAAAAAATTAAAAACCAGAAATGGAATTTCGGTTTTTTTCGGATATATTATCCAAAAGCATTCCTAATGATTACAATTTTTTTTCCCCAAATTATTAAGCATATGCAACTTTTCCATAATTTAACCATCTTCGTCTCTCTAACCTTTTTCGAGATCCCCTTGTACGCACACGAATTTGTAATACCCTGTATATATAAGTTATAATTCCTATCACACATTTTTGATTTATACTTGCAGATATTTTTCTATGTTCAGGAACATAACTGTTAAATACTTATTAGCATAACAATAATTGCTTTTTTGTGTACCTACTCAAAATTCATAAATTAATATGGTTATCAATAATAATACTCATAAGTTATATCACAAGAGGTGAATAGTCTAAATAAAATATTTACCTCGAGTGGTATATATGTTGAGATTATATACCAAAAAAAAAGAAAAAATACAACGAAATGCAAGATTTTTAAAATGATTTATGTGGCTACTAAAAAAACGGACAAAACGAAACAAAACCTAAACAATTGACAAAGTAATAAAACTAACAGAAAATTAGTTGGTCAATATATACTGCCGTGTTTCGCAGAATTTCTTGAATTGGGTCCATAAATACTTTTTTATTTTTGTTGTATTTTCTGGGATAGTCTTTTCAGCGTTTTTTCTTATATTTTCGACTGAAACATTACCGAATCGGCAAGATTTCATTTAAAAAAAAATGTGACATGAATCTGACAACATCAAAAACTTGATTTGTTGAAAGGGATTTTTGTTATTATAGAAACGGTCTATAGCAACCATCAAATATTTTAAACTTGTTATGATGTTGTTATGCATTGGCATTGTTGTGGCAGGTGGCCCGGGGTATATCCACTTATGCGGGGTATATTCAGTATAATATGCATCTGATTGGTCGCAAAACAGCGTTTAATTGGTCAGAATCGGATTGAGGTTTATAATCCCTATTATAATGGGGGCCCGGCAAAGTTTTCGCACACGGGCCCGTGGCTATGTTGTTCCGCCACTGCTAGCCGCCACTGATAGATAGATCTCTCTTTACCCTAGTTCGGTGTTTAAATTTAATAATTTTATTGTTAGTATGAATTTTTTGCTTGGCATAAAATATGGTGCATATTCATCTTGTTGGCGTGCCTTTCTCTTTTTCGAATAGAAAAACTTTAACTAATAATGTAAAAGACAATGATGACAACCATAAAAGTAATTAAAATTAATTTTTTGCAACCTTTAGTAATTTGCGCTCGAATAACACCAATGAAACTAAACAATAGGAAATATAATTTTTTAAAAACCATTGCTTAAATGTTAGTTAAATGATACAACAATGGTTGCTATACAAGTTCTGCTTCCTCTTAAAAACCTTGAATACTTTAGCGTGTATGCGTTTGCTACTAGATGAGATCATGCTAGGAAAAAATAAAAGAACTTTTAAGATTTATTTTATAGAGGAAGAGATAAAATATCAGTAGCGTAGCAATGAAATTCGAAAAAGCTGTCTATTTTCTACAAGAGACCTGATTTAAGTATAAATAATAACGAAATCGAATCTACTCTCCAGAAGGGACATGATAAAGTAGGGTTAGGAACAAAAAGCCCTATCTTCCTTCTTACAAAAATATATTAAAATTACCACCTACGCGTTTCGGCCTACAGGGCCATCATCAGGGCGTAAGGTAATAAGGTCACCACATAAAGAATACAAGTAGGACGCACCCTAGTCACCAAGTCAATTAAAAAACATCAATTCACATTAAAAAAACATTTACACTTTTTAAAAAAAGGTGGAAAGACCACGACAATCGAAATTTTTTTTTTAAATAAAAATTAAAATTTCGCTGCATTCTAGCAGTTTATAAATCTGACTATTTTTGTAAGAAGGAAGATAGGGCTTTTTGTTCCTAACCCTACTTTATAAATAATGAATCCCACAAAGTCCCGGTCTCAAAAATTCTTTTATATATAAGTATATCGGTTACATGTTTCGCTCGCAAATGAGCATTATCAGACCTACAAACGTTGTTGTGTTTGCAAAATGTGCATATAAAAAAACATAAAAGTATCTTACCTAATTACACAAATAAAGAAACATTTAAAAATTAAAAATATATAAACACCTCACCCAACTGTAAATAAAACATAAATAAATTATACTGAGTGGGGAGTAACAACCTTCCATAGATTGGTCAAAAGTAGCCCACGAAGTAAGTGCCCAACCTTGTCTGTTAGTGCCAAGAAAAATAAAACTAAAGAGAGAAATGTCAAAATTAAAAACTTCGTTGACACAGGTAAGGACTGGACTCTTCTTAGCTTTGGTTATCTCTAATTTTTCAAGTAAATCCAACTTTTTGCTCTTCTGATATTCGTGAAGTATGTTTACATTTTCAGGTGCCGAGAATTGATGTTTAGATTCTAACAGATGGTTTGCAAACGCTGATTTCGTGTTAGTTATATCAGAATTCCGGTATTTATCAACAAAACTAAGATGTTCCTGGATTCTGGTCGATAATTTTCGTCCTGATTGTCCTACATACACTGCAAGGCACTCTCCACAGTGCAAAGAATACACACCTGACTTTGAAAATGAGTCAACTTTGTCCTTAATTTTGACTAGATGCTGTTTAAGCGTATTATTAGTCTTAAAAGCTCGTGATATGTCGTAAGATTTGAAGAATTTTCCCAATTGTAAAGATATGTTACCGAAATAAGTTAATGATCTATAATTATTTTTGTTAGATATATTTGAATGTAAAATATTATATGATAATTTGTATTTATTGACGAATTTATAATAAAGTTTATTAATTAATCTTAATGGGAAACCGTTTTTAAAAGATAGATAAAGGAAGTTTAAATAGCCTATAGAAAAACGAGTTGAAAGCTGAAAATTTATGGGAATAAGGTGAGTTAGACTTAAATTGAATTATGTTATCAGTAGAAGAAGGTTTCCTGTAAATTTCAAATTCAATCTTATTATCGTTTCTTGTTAAAAGGAGATCTAAAAAAGGTAATTGACCATTATTCTCAATTTCAGTTGTAAATGTTATTTTTGGGTGTATCCCATTAACATAGCGTATGAATTCATGCAAACTCTCGTCAGTGCCACTCCAAACTATGCATATATCATCCACATACCTCTTATAAGCCACCAAGAATTGCAAAAAGTTACTGCTCATTATTGAGTTCTCCATATTATTCATAAAAACCTCACTCAAAAATGCCGAAAGGCAAGACCCCATTGCTAATCCTGTTTTTTGTTTAAAATATTTCTTGTTAAATTGAAAAAAGTTTTGTTCTAGGACCGTTTTTAATAACAGTGAAAGGTTCGACACTATCAAATTCGAAACTCCTTTTCTTCTAAGCATTCCTTCTACCAAATCAATACAATCCGAAGGGGGGATACTGGGGAACAAATTTTTTACATCAAGTGATATTAATTTGGCGTTAGGTGGAATTACGATATTTTTTAAATATTCCGAAAACTCTATTGAATTTTTAGTTGAGTAGGTACTCTCAAAGCCAGTAACCTTTCTAAAAACATCATTCAGCCAAGAAAAAATGTTGTAACATGGAGAATTAACAAATGAAACCACTGGTCTTATAGGAATGCCCTCTTTATGCACCTTAGGTAATCCGTATAACAACGGTGTTTTCGGATTCATTGGGTAAAGTTTTTGTTTGGAAGTACGAAAATACTCCAAAGTAACGAGGGTTTTATCCAGGATATTCTTGACCTTCGAAAAATAAAAGTTAGTTGGGTCTTTATTAATCTGTTCAAAGCCTTTTCCGGTGACATATGACATTTCTCTCTTTAGTTTTATTTTTCTTGGCACTAACAGACAAGGTTGGGCACTTACTTCGTGGGCTACTTTTGACCAATCTATGGAAGGTTGTTACAGTATAATTTATTTATGTTTTATTTACAGTTGGGTGAGGTGTTTATATATTTTTAATTTTTAAATGTTTCTTTGTTGCACATTTTGCAAACACATCAACGTTTGTAGGTCTGATGATGCTCATTTGCGAGCGAAACATGTAACCGTTATACTTATATATAAAAGAATTTTTGAGACCGAGACTTTGTGGGATTTATTATTTATATTTGTAGCAATGAAAGGTTTAAAATTAAAATCGACAAAATCCTTTTAAAAAAAAAATTATTCCACGAAATTAATGTTAGCTTTGTTAGTAAGTGTAAGGCTTCTGAAATAAATCGGACCTATTCGCGTGCGCAGTTCAAATAATGGCGTGCGCAGATCATATTATTTTAAAAAAATAAAAAAATACATTAGATACTTATACAGAAATGAAATTATAAAAAATCATAATATTCTTTGTCATCTGAGGAACTGTCATCTCCTCTTGACATTATAATTAACGGGTCGACGATCCGATCATCATCAGGTGGTCAAGATCCTACATTTTCTCCTCTTCTTTAATGACACGATGTACTGCTTTTCGCCAGTTCTCTGGTGTCCCTTTCTTAATGGCTTGATTAAACAGTATCTTAACGTCTTTTATTTTAAATGTCGTGTTGTGTCTTGCTACAAATCCTTTTACTTGCACCCATATAAGTTCCATAGGATTTAGTTCACAATGAGCGCAGCACAGTTACACTATATTTTTCAGCTATATCTTCCACGACATATTTCATAAAACGATGTTTGTGTAAATTTTCTGTAGCTATTAGTTCCTTCTTTATCAAATGATCTTCTTTTTTTATGGTTAGTTATCATAAATAATTTAATGCGCATAATTTACCTGCGCCTATGGCCGACACCGAAATTGTACCGAACTGGACGGAATTTCCCAATTTATTACTCTACACCTTTCTGAAATATACTATAATATCCTTAATGACAACCTTATGGTTGATGGTTATAAAATCAAAAATAATATTGATTTTGATATAAAAACCTGTTTTTAATGGCATATTAAGGAACTCCCATCGCTTTTGGGTATGTTCCATTAGCGCATCGTTTTTGTTTGTTTACTCACAATTAATAAAATTTTTAAATTTCCTTCAAGCAGTGGCGTAACTAGCGGTGAATTTTTTATTACACTCACATACTTCTTAATAACTCATCATTTTAAAAAAAAATTTTACAATATTCTATATTGCTTGAAGTCTGAGGAGGAAGATATAAATTTCTTACACACACCCTCTTTTTGTCAGTACTTTGTCAATATTAATCAACACGAATACTTCTTAATATGACCTAACACCTCCATTAAAGTTGCATGCAACGTTTTCTAGTTTTTATTACACCTTTCCTCTGTCTGTCCTGATAATGGATGTTCCTGTATTCAAAACATGAAGAGATTTTTTTTATAACTATCTACTCTTTAATATATTAGTGTTGGCAGAAGTAAAATGTCTTATTTCTGTGCGTTTAGTATAAGTATATTATACTCTATTTTAGAAAGGTGTAGAGTAATAAAAGCTCATTAGGTGTGCGAAGGGACTACTGAGTGACCCAACGAATATTTAAGCCACTTTCATAATTTGGCAATGATTTCATTGCAAAATTCTATATGTTCATTAAGTTCAGGTTAGTAACACCCAAGTTTGGGTCAATTTATGGGTTTGGCCTATTGTTATCCATTCATAAATACTAAAACTGGTGTGACAAAGGCGTTCATCATGTACATAGTATTAGGTACACTTATTTTTCTTTAAACATTATAAAAAAATACAAAATACAAAAAATACATTATACAGAAATTAAATTATAAAACATCAAAATAGTCTTCGTCATCTGAGAAAGTGTCAACTCTTCTTGACGTTATAATTAACGGGTCGACGGTCCGATCGATCAGGTGGCACTTCCTTAATGGCTTGATCATTCTCTTTCATTTTGTGTCTTGCTACAAATACTTTCACTTGCTCTTATATAAGTTCTATAGGATTTAGTTCGTAATGGTATGGTGGTGTGCGCAGCACAGTTACACTATGTTTTTCAGCTATATCTTACACGGCATATTTCATAAAACGATGTTTGTGTAAATTTGCTATAGCTAATAGTTCCTACTTTATCAAATTATCTTTTTTTTCTTTGGTTAATTATCATAAATAATTATTTAATTCACAAACTTTACCTGCGCCTATGGCCGACACCGAAATTAAGCCGAACTGGACTGAGTTTCCCATTTTATTACTCTATGCCTTTCTGAAATAGACTATAACTTTTAATGATAAATATATAGTATATTTTTTAGCGTAGTAGAATAAAATGACAGGTATAAAAATGGTTCCTCTTTACATCTTTACTTGAAAACTCTTATTTGTGTCCTTTCACTACTGACGAACATTATTTTTTACAATCATGGTAGTAGATTGATTCTGGGCACAATAAAATTAAAAACAATGACGGTGATGTTATTTTCTACTCAACAAGAATTTTATGGGCCCATAAAACAAACCTAGATTTCACTACAAAAGAACGTTAATTACTGTTTTCTTTTGGCAAACCAAAAATGTATTATTTCTTTGGTTAACCGCCTTAGTACGGTAAAGAACGCCATAAAATGGGTTGCATAACAATTTGATTGAAATTTCATACTTCCGAGGTGAGCGAACTTTCATAAAACAATAATTTTCTATCAAATTAAAGTGTATGTCACGTTCGACTTGTTCAAAAACAATTTGTTATATATTAAAAATTTTAAAAGGTGCTTGGATGTTTGTTTTATCATTATAATAATGATCAAAAATAATTAGCTTTGATGAAACATTATTTATTGTCCGAAAATTTTGTGTTTTAAAACTGGTTAATGATTGGACTAGCAAAAAAGTCAAATTTACAAAAATTATTTCAGAATTTCTACAAATTTTTTTAAATAAACTGTACCTAGATACAATGGTGGATTTTTTTTTTTATGATAAAACACCTGCACTGTAGGAAAAATCCTTTAAGGCGCTCTGGGAGCGGTGCGTGTGCGAAGAAAGCGATTAACGTTGGTCTTGAAACGTTGAAGATTGTATTCATTGGGAAACACGACCTCAGGAAGATCATTCCACAAAGATGACGTTCTCCAGATGAAAGAATTCTTGAACAATGAAGTTCGAGGAGTACTAAGCTGAACAACATATGGATGAGCGGCAGTGGTTCGCCGTGTATTTCTGTTTTGCATTGCTCTAGGTGGAATCAAGTGGGCAATGTCAGTCGAACACCTGCCATGGAAATATCTGTAAAAGAGAGCCAAATCACCAACCTGTCTTTGATGCTCCAGGCTATCGAGGGTCTTGGTCAGCTCGGGGTCGCCGATCAGACGAACGGCTCTCCTTTGAATGGAATCTAGTAGCCGAAG
The DNA here is from genome assembly GCA_935413205.1 of Polydrusus cervinus. Taxonomy (NCBI): domain Eukaryota; kingdom Metazoa; phylum Arthropoda; class Insecta; order Coleoptera; family Curculionidae; genus Polydrusus; species Polydrusus cervinus. The sequence goes on from OW284516.1 coordinate 21,198,244, forward strand.
GGTGTGCTTGGGTGCAGAGCTCCAGACATGAGAGCAATATTCTAATGATGGTCGAATCTGGGCTTTGTAGAGTGTCAAAAGTTGATGAGGTGTGTACAACCTTTTGGTGCGGAAAAGTATACCAAGTTTCTGTGCAGCTGCCTTGGCAATTGCGGCAACGTGATCATGCCAAGACATATTACCTTCCTGCCATGACTATAACAATTGAAATATATCTGGTACTTAATAAGAATAAAAAATAACCACGGTAGTGGCTCAGAGATGAGTTACTGGTATTCGACGGAGGCGACCCGGGTTCGATTCCCGAAGTGGGCATACGTAGGTACAATAAAAAAAGTATGTCCGAAATTCAGTGGATTTAAGAATGCAGGGAAGACTGTAAAAGGTATCATCTCCCAACCCACCCCATTTATGCCGGTAACCAGGCCGGTTGAGATCGGACATCTAGTGGGGTGCGGAAGAAGGTTAACACTCCCAAATGCGTAGGTCATGCAGTGACAAGAAACCAAGGGTTGATAGCCCTTGGAAAGTGCTGGTTGCATGACTGGTAATCGTGGTTCGGAAGCCACGTTAAGCTATAGCTCCCCTCGGGAATGGCCCTGTCAGCGAACGAAAAGGAAAAAATTATACAACAAAAAAAATGGTAGATTTAACAATTGAAATATAGCTGGTACTTAATAAGAATAAAAATAAATTTAAATGGTGAAATACACAGGAACAAATCTTTATTTGTTTTTCCTTTCTTTAATTTTGGGTACAGGGTTACGCACATACCTCTTTATTACTTTTGTCCTTTTACGGTAAGTTGATTCATGAAATCTAATATTAAATTTGTCTCAAGATTAAATAAAAAACTACTAGGAATTACTTTTCATGACAACAATTAGGAGATAAACATAAATAAATACAGTGGCTGTGACTACTGTACTAGCCTTGAAACAAATAGCTGTTTCAACATAATCGTGCTAATACTTATTTTTTACACATGCAATTAGTTTTTTAAGGTGCAATTATTTCATAAACAAATTACCATTAATGGGTTTTCGACGTTTTTCTAGGGGGGTCAAGCTCCCCTAAAAATTACTGCCGATTCTTTGGGGAGTCGACTACCATTTTTGAATTTTGTAACCAAGTTTATAACCCCCCCCCCCTCCGGGCGGCTTTGGCTATCGGTCATATCTTATGAAGTCCCTCGAAAAGTCGAATTCATGAACGAAACGTATGGAAAAACAAAACATTAGAAACTACTCCTGGGGAAATAATCTGGTACACAGACGGCTCCAAAATCAAAGAGGATACCGGAGCGGGGATACACCGAGTAAAACCGGAGAAAAATGTGTTTTTCTCTTTAGAAAAGTATCCCATAGTGTTCCAAGCAGAAATCTACGCCATATTACAGTGTGCGTATGAAAATAATAGGAGGGCTTACCTCGGGTTCATAAACAGGGTGTTTTTTAATTGAGTGCCGATACTTAAGGTTGTGAATCCTTGGGGGATTTTAAGAAGAAAAGTTAATATTAACATATGTCCTAAAGCTCTTCATTTTTGAGCTACAGGGTGTTAACATTTTTAAAAAAAAACAAATTTTTTGTCATAATTATTATATAACTCTTAGATATTTTTATGAAATTTTGTACACACCTTTTAATCATTAAGGAGCATTTTTTGACCTAAAAGATTTTTACCAGTGACGTCCGTACGGGGTTTGAACTGAATATTTTTACAATGGTACGCCACTGATTTTTCTAAAAACCAAACTTATATTTAAAATCTTCATTTATTTTGGAGCAAACTTGGTCCATAG